>OU862876.1:7500000-8750000 GCA_917880725.1 Selenia dentaria | reverse complement strand
TAATTGGAGTGTGTCTCAAAAACTGCTGGACCGAATTTGATGAAATTTAAATGGGACCACACCGGAAGCACCAGCTTTATTTTTTGGATATCCCAGAAAGACTCGCAGTTCCCAGAAGGAATCTCTATTTAAGCAGAGATATTTTGGCAGTAAACGCCATACAAAATTAACTCGGATCTATACACAAGCCTAGATTCAGTATCGTACTTCTGGTATACGGCCCTAAATCTTACAAGAGCTACTCAAAATGAATTGAGTACCTCCTCCTTTCCTTGTAGAAAAAAGCGCTGAAGGAGTGGTTGCGGATGAAAATCCCATATTATTATTGTCATCTGTTAGTGTAGGTACTTTATTGTTTACAATGTATTCATGACGCTTGACGTCTACAAATGGGAGACAGTCAATAACTCCGTTCCTCGGGTCGTAACCAATCCTCAAAACATTAGAGAGCTCAGTGCATGGGTGCTCGTAAATCTGCCAAATAAAGTAAAAGAATCTCGATCAAAGACGGAATACGAAGTTTTTTCCCTACACCACCATTAACTTGTTGGACCCAGTAGTATTCGGCCAGTTCATACAGTAGGTAAACGAAACTGTTGGCTCAAATTAGCCCCAACGTTGGGACATGCAAGTGGCTATAGTAAGGGACGTATACGTACCAAGACGTAAGGGATCATAATAATAATCATAATAAAGCACAGTAGAAATATAGAGAATTGCACCTTTATACTGTGTTATTAGTTTGGTCCTAACTAAACGTTTACAAATTAATAGCTGCGCGTCGTGGCTTCACCCGTACAGACATAATGAACGAATTATACTTCAAATTATAATAATTATGAGCATGGGGAACATTTGAACACAAAGCAGAATTTCACAAGTGCGAAAGTGTGTTTGTGTGATTATTTATTTATTTGATACTTTTCATCATCATCATCATCATCCTGATCCTTATCATTAACCATCACTACGCGGGTAAAACCGCGGGGCGCAGCTAGTATAATATAATAAGAGCAGTTTGCCGTCTTCAGCTTATACAGTTTTAACTGTACCAGTGAATTTTACAGTTAATGTAAATCACACTAGACTGTGATGTAAATTATGATTAGAAAATATAAAACAAAAGTCACAAAGTAATGGAAAACATAGCAGAACAGATGGCCGATGGGGCCGAAAGGTTCTAGAGTGGAGACCACGGACCGGCCAGCGCAGCGTAGGTCATCCACCGACAAGGTGGACTAACGACCTGATAAATGTAGCAGGACGACGTTGGATGCAGGCCGCTTCCAACCGGTCCTTTTGGAAATTTGTGGGGGATGCCATGTTCAGCAGTGGACGTCCTACGGCTGAGATGATGATGAATGGAATACATTCGGGGTCTCCAAATTATATCAGGATAAATTTCTTGTCCTAGACATTTATCCTGATCTTAGGATACGAAAATTATACCAAATTTAATTAAATTCAATTCCGCCGTTTCTCTACACGCACTACGTGTTCTTTTGGTGTTGAATGCAACGAACATTGGCAATGGTTACTGAATAATAATAAGAAATAGGTAGACCATGAATACACATGGTTGACTTATACGGTACCACGGCAATAACATATTTTCTGCCTGCAAGTGAAACTGGGGCTTTACTATGAGCTCTTAAAGCAGGACTTCTAAACAACTGCCCGGTTTATTCGTACCACGACACTTTAAAGCAGGCCTGCTCAGGCATACCATTCAAAAACCGCAGAAAAACCGTTCAACTGTTTTTTTTGTATGGACTCTCGTTTATCAGCTTATAAACGTCTAGGCGTCTGCAATGTTGGTTATAGTAAATTGTTAGAATGCCAGAAACAATATTATCCGCTCACCTTTGAGAAAACAATATTCAAACAGTTCACCTAAATGAGCGTCATGGTATGATTTAATTCAAAACTGTTTATGTTAGGTTTAAGAACTGCACGGAACTTGCATGGTTTTTACAAAGCTGATAGTAAGGCCCCTGGTAGGATGGACAATAATTACAGACGATGGATATAACTAGGCAAATGGACCTATTCCATAATGCTTGAAAAAATGTCTTGATTGCACTGCAATTTAAATGGGCATGCATGGTGCTTGCCATGATGCAAATTATGCCATTTTACCCATATATTATTATATATTTATTTTCATCCCGAAGAGGCGAAGGGTTTCTCGTAAAGTGCGAGCAATATTCGTCATTTCCGCGCACTAAATAAAATATTGATAGAAATATAGGTAGATAACACTTTGTTGAGACGCTACATTTATGACGTAATTTTAGACAATAATAGTGAAGTTGGAATCTATTAAATTAAAAGTTTGAACGTAATTAGCTTCGATAAAGTCCTGTAAAAAAAAGAGCACAGCTAAAAACAAATATTAAAAAATACGCGGAAATTACTCGTACATAATTTCTTTTTAACTTTTTATCAAACTATTACAGACAATTTTAATCTGATTCACACAAATCGAATAAAATATGAGTTTTAGTAGTGATAATGTTACTTAATAATGTTAATAATATACTTAATTATTAATATACTTAATAATGTTAGTGATTAACATTAAACGCAGAAACTGTCATACAAATACTACCAAACAAATCGAGAGAAAAATATCTGAATGCCTGTGAAAACTCAATTATATGGAAATTTTTTAACGCTAACTCATTTTCAATAACTGTATTTTACTCATATGATGAAAATCTCATAGGATGACATGTACAATTTGAAAACTTTAATATCGACTTCCATTCTATTCAGTTATTGGAGTGTTACTCAAAAACTACTGGACCGAATTTGATGAAATTTAAATAGGACCACACGATGGGAAGCACCAGCTTTCAAACAAAAAAAGAATTGGGAATAGGTTTACCCTTTCGAAAGTTACGAGGTAACAAACATAAAAAATACAGCCGAATTGAGTACCTCCTCCTTTATGGAAGTCGGTAGAAAAGCAGAATGCACTATACTTTATTTACTCTGACAAACAATCGCTCTCGCACTTAACAAATATTTTTGGTCCCACGTGACACAATCTACTATTTACCTATAAGTAGGCACCTACTTGGTAGATAGATAGTGTTTGGCTGCTATCTTACTTCATGGTCAGTGATAATACGGTCGAAGGTTTCACAGCACATACAGGTTGTTGTTTTTTTTAAATCAACGTTAGGTGCTTATAGCGAGAGGTAGGGATCGCTTCGATGATCATCGGATTGGTGGGCGACTCTCATTTGAGCGTGAAAGTGTAACAAAGATCCACACACCCTTATATCCATACATCCATACTCATAAACTTTCGTGTTTATAATATTAGTAGGAAGTAGGATTCTGCGATCCATTCTCTCTGTCGCTTGTCGCTTCATACGTCGTAGATTGATAAAATGTGTTTAATCAATCACCTTTTACCACCAGTTATAAGTCCGGATTGTCTTTACACTTTAGCTTGAAGATCATTATTATGTACTTATATCTAATTCTGCCATCAATTCTCTCTATCGCTTCATACGTCGTAGATTGACAAAAGGTGATTCATCAGTCACCTTTTGGCACCAGTTATAAGTCGAGATTGTCTTTACACTTTAGCTTGAAGATCATTATTATGTACTTATATCGAATTCTGCCATCAATTCTCTATATAGCTTCATACGTCGTAGATTGACAAAAGGTGATTCATCAGTCACCTTTTGCCACCAGTTATAAGTCGAGATTATCTTTACACTTTGTCTTGAAGATCACATTATGTACCTCTATCTAATTCTGCCCCCCATTCTCTCTGTCGCTTCATACGTCGTAGATTGACAAAAGGTGATTCATCAGTCACCTTTTCGCACCAGTTAAAAGTCGAGATTGTCTTTACACTTTGTCTTGAAGATCACATTATGTACCTCTATCTAATTCTGCCGCCCATTCTCTCTGTCGCATCATAGGTTGTAGATTGATAATAAGTGATTCATCAATCACCTTTTATTATAAACTAATGACGTATGTAGCGACAGAGAGAATGGATGGCAGAGTTAGATATGGGCACATACATAATGTGATCTTCAAGATAAAGTGTAAAGACAATCTCAACTTACAACTGGTTGGAAAAGGTCACCAGTTAAAAGACGAGATCTAGGACGGTTAAAACTAAAATATATAATAAATAATTGTATTGGCTAAAAGTCGTACTGTAAATACAAAACAAGGGGCTCATTTCACTTGCGTGGCGCGTGGGAATCGCAGTCGCGGGCGATTATACTAACGCGACAGCTGCAGACTTTACCTTTACCTACATTGGCAAGAGGGTGGCGCTCCCTCGAAATAAACCACCAGACACAATGCTTTACCCCACTCTTCTGAGTATAAGTATAATATCTTACTAAGTAGTGAAGTTCTTGTGGCGTAACCTTACCAGTTGTTTTTCAGATCAATGCTATGCTTAGTTGTGCCTACTGACCGTCTATAGGTCTAGCTAATACATCTCATCAGCTGAATGTAAAAGTCCCGTTAAAGCCCAGCTGCTTTGAAGATTAGCCCGAATAGTCCAGAAAAATATAACTGTTTTTTTTGTTATAAGTATCGTATACTTTCATATGCATTTAGTAAACCTGTTTTTGTGAAACAGATACTTCAACTTTTAGTTCTTTAGACGTATGTTATATTTTTTGTAGAAGAAATAGAAAATGGCCGTTATATAGGGTTAATGATTTCGCACTTTCAATTATTTTCTTGTTCTCATATTTCATATCTTACGTCTTCGACGAACATTTTAGTTTACCGGAATAATAACTGGCCCATAATATGAGCAATTAATATAAAGATCAATATAGTAATTATATAGTAATTTATGTGAATCTGTCCAATAGTGATCGCGTCTATCACACATGGATGTCCAAACACAAAGAAAAATATCAATGAAGGATATTTTGGTTTATATGTTATTATATCATTTACACCATCTCTTAAAAATTTCTAATCTATTTTACAACGACCTCATTAGTTTAGCATAAACCAATGCGTTACAGCACAAATTAAGGTTTAATGTTTTGTTTATTCACTTTGAGTCAGACAGTCACCTGACTCACCGAAGTCCCTCCCGAGGCATACATTTTCTCACCTCCTGCTCGATTAAATAAAAAATTAAGGTTTAATGTTTTGTTTATTCACTTTGAGTCAGACAGTCACCTGACTCACCGAAGTCCCTCCTGAGGCATACATTTTCTCACCTCTTTCTCGATTAAATAACATATTAAGGT
Organism: Selenia dentaria; assembly: GCA_917880725.1. Taxonomy (NCBI): domain Eukaryota; kingdom Metazoa; phylum Arthropoda; class Insecta; order Lepidoptera; family Geometridae; genus Selenia; species Selenia dentaria. The sequence goes on along the minus strand of OU862876.1, from coordinate 8,744,742 downwards.
TTAATGTTTTCTTTATTCACTTTGAGTCAGACAGTCACCTGACTCACCGAAGTCCCTCCCGAGGCATACATTTTCTCACCTCCTGCTCGATTAAATAACATATTAAGGTTTAATGTTTTCTTTATTCACTTTGAGTCAGACAGTCACCTTACTCACCGAAGTCCCTCCCGAGGCATACATTTTCTCACCTCCGGCTCGATTAAATAACATATTAAGGTTTAATGTTTTCTTTATTCACTTTGAGTCAGACAGTCACCTGACTCACCGAAGTCCCTCCCGAGGCATACATTTTCTCACCTCCGGCTCGATTAAATAACATATTAAGGTTTAATGTTTTCTTTATTCACTTTGAGTCAGACAGTCACCTTACTCACCGAAGTCCCTCCCGAGGCATACATTTTCTCACCTCCGGCTCGATTAAATAACATATTAAGGTTTAATGTTTTCTTTATTCACTTTGAGTCAGACAGTCACCTGACTCACCGAAGTCCCTCCCGAGGCATACATTTTCTCACCTCCGGCTCGATTAAATAACATATTAAGGTTTAATGTTTTCTTTATTCACTTTGAGTCAGACAGTCACCTTACTCACCGAAGTCCCTCCCGAGGCATACATTTTCTCACCTCCGGCTCGATTAAATAACATATTAAGGTTTAATGTTTTCTTTATTCACTTTGAGTCAGACAGTCACCTGACTCACCGAAGTCCCTCCCGAGGCATACATTTTCTCACCTCCTGCTCGATTAAATAACATATTAAGGTTTAATGTTTTCTTTATTCACTTTGAGTCAGACAGTCACCTGACTCACCGAAGTCCCTCCCGAAGAAATAACCATCAAACGTCACGTTATCATATAATTAAATAGCTGGTGCCCGCGACTACGTCTGCGCAGGATTAGCACTTCGAGTAGCTTATTATTTCTCCAAGGGCATAACTATTTTTATACCAAATTGTCATAAAATATGCACATGGTCAAACCCAATTGCTTTAATAGTATTATTATGAGTACATTTAAATACTTACTTAGTGTACCAATCAGTATACATACAAATATAAAATTAATCACCATGGAAAAAAACTGTCATTATATTTCATCACCCTTGACGGTCGCCGAGCACGTCTAAAGTATCGAGCTGTCAAATTGACTTGGCTTATGGCTATCAGAAACAGACACAAACTTTGACAGAACTGTCATCATTACGCTCTTGACGTAGGCGGAGATCTTATTATTTTGTCTATGCTGTGCCTAAGCATATTACGCTATTTTACCGCTTGGTGATGAAAGATGATGATGATGAAAAGTACCTTATATATGTGTTAATCCAGCGCCTCATCTATCTCCATACCAAATTTCATCAAAATTGCCCCCGCACTTAGCCCCCGCCGTTTGTGCGTGAACGAGTAACAAAGATCCACACATCCATACATCCGTACACACAAACTTTCGCGTTTATAATATTAGTAGGGTAGGATGCATATGGATGACATTTTATATCATGCAATAACAGTTGTACTGAACATTGGTCACAACAAAACAAGCGGTCAGTCGTGTGATTTAATATATAAACTTCAAAAAAATTGTATGAAATCTTTGACCTTTGTGCGTGATAAGCACATAACAGTATGACAGACTCAGCTATGATGATAAGACTGATCGGTGTGAAAAGTAGAATATTCGTGGATCTTCGTCTTGGGCGATTTTGAATATCTCGCTGGATTTATGATTATTTAGTTCTGTTAAGTATAGCAACATAGCAACCTACGTTTGTCGTTGTTCCTTGGGATTAAACCTATCTGTGCCACAGCGCAATGGTAATAGATACTCTATATAGTTCGTACTGCCGTGCGATTCTCTCCTGCCGTGCGATTCTCTAATGATTCGTCGATGTACTCGCCGACGAGCTCACCGATGTCAAATAATTTATGAGATATCGCCCTTGTACATAAGGTTTTTTTCCAACGTTTCTTGTCATCTCGTCATTTGATTCACGGATGTTGTCAAAGATGCAACGATGTTTGCTCTTAGAGAATCGCACGGCTGATTCGTCGATGTGCTCGCCGACGAGCTCACCGATGTCAAATACTTTATTATATCGCCCTTGTATACTAGGTTATTTTTCCAACGGTTCTTGTCATCTCGTCATTTGTTTCACGGATGTTGTCAAAGATGCAACGATGTTTGCTCTTACAGAGTCGCACGGCTGTATACGTCGACGTGTAACGTAATAATTGAAAGTACAAAACTGTATAAATGACTTTTGACTGTATAAACTTGCAAAAACCAAATAATTGATAGCGCTAACTTCTAAATTAACGTTACAAACGATACGATTAATTTCTTAGATTAATCATTGGTCTCGTTCTCGCTTCGACAGCGCGCGCGCGGAGACTAATCATTAATCTAAGGATTAATTTACATCTACGACAATATTAGTGTTAAGACGCGTTCCAACCCCAATTTTAAAATAATTTACGGTGCTATACGTAAGGTTGAAAATCGCTTGTTAGATTGGACGATGTAATGCGAAAATGCGTTAGTTTTGTACGTTTTCTTTATATTCTAACACACTTGAAAAACTGCTGGTTATTACTTAGTACTATACGTTAGCTATGTATTACCTAAAAAAAATATAGTGTTATCACTGAAAATTCTGAGAGTTTGAACGTGAAAGTTTATTTTTATGGACCTATTCAGGATTTTTTTCTGCTGAAAGAGAGTTATATTTATGAATTCTATTCGGTTATTACTCTTTTTCTATTCCTTTTCTAACTTTTGTATTTTTTTCATATTATACTATCGATCTGTTTCGTTACACTATGTGTTTAAAAATACAGCTTTTTACTGTTATCAGGGTACGAGCGCGCCTTAAGCCCACTGCTACTCTGCCGGTCGGTGTTGAATATTATTATTTAACATTGAGGAGCTATGTTATATCTACTAAGTATAGCCTATTAATGTGTGTTATATACCCGCAAGGCTATTATGTATCTCATTATGCTAAAAAATATTGTGTAAAATCTTGAAACGCGCTCTATGTCTCTTTTGATAACTCCAGTAAGCAAAAATGTTAGTAAGTTGATGACTGGAGCTGACATAGGTCATCTTAGTTTATAAATGTCAGTCTAAATTGTAATGTAATAAATAGCTCGTTCAAAAGGTTTAACCTGAGAGACAATCCATCCAAGCAGACCACTTTAATTGGATAAAGGTGCAAGTTGGTAGCCGGCTACACGTAGCAGCAGCAGAAGTCAAAGTCAAAGTCAAAGTCAAAATCATTTATTCAAGTTAGGCATCAAAGACGCACTTATGAACGTCAACTTTTCATTATATTGTACTTTAAAGACTCTACCGCCGCGTTCCAAAATATATAGAAATCACCGAGAAGAAGCGGCAAGAAACTCGGAGCCATTCTTTTTATATGGATGTTTACAATGTTTCTACTTAGGTACTACAAATATTACATTTTATGGGTGGCAGAGAGACAGCTTGCCAGAAGTGGAGTATTCCAAGCATCTTTATCTTCTATATAATGTCGAACTTTATAGTAAGCTTTTTTTATTAAAACGTTTTTTACAGTCAACTTGAATTTGCCCTCTGTGAGGTCAGTTATGTGCTTTGGGATTTTATTGTAAAAACGCACACAATTTCCTAGGAATGACTTATTAGTCTTCGCAAGTCTAAAACTAGGTACAGCTATCCTATTTGTATTTCTGGTATTAAAAGTGTGGTGATCGCTATTTAACTTATATTTATGTATTTTTTTACGAACATAAGTACATTATATTTTCAAATACATATAAGGAAGGCAACGTTAATATATTGATTTCTTTAAATAAATCTCTCAAAGATTCACGGGGACCCATTTCGTATATAGCTCTAATAGCACGTTTCTGAAGGATAAATATGGTCTCTATATCAGCCGCTGAACCCCATAGCAATATCCCATACGACGTGTCGTCGCTTCATGTCGCTGCAGTCATGATTGCAAACGGCAACTGCAGATGGCATCAACCATTTGAAAAGCGATACGAAAGGTTTAGTTTAAAATCTTTTCAGTTGCTTCTAGGTAGATTGGTACCCGCGAGCGGCACTACTGATCTGTGGTCGAGCGACAGTGTCGTCTGGCGCTCAACGACGCGACGCTAGCCTCGTTCGCTAACTATACGAATGGTATTTCATAGAAATACGCGTCGTTTGCTGCGGCTTCATGTAGCCGGCTACCAACTTGCACCATTGTTCACTAGCAATAGATTTATGTATTTACAAAAAAAATGGACTCGCTTTAGTTTTTAAGCAATTTCCACCATAGCTTAAGAACGTTTATTGTGATGTTTGGAGAAAAAATCTCCATGAAAATGTAATATTTAAAAAAAAAACATATCTAAATAAGGTACGGACCAAAGAGTCTGTAGTGTGGAAGAATAATTAAAAAAAACTAAATTTGCACCTTTAGATTAGGTACAATGATTTATTCATAAAAAAGTTAGATATGAGAATGTTTACATACTCATTACTCATGCCCCCGCACTAGGATTCGCTATGCCGAGGTAGGCATGGACACAGACATCACAACACCCAATACACGAAAATAAACATTTCTGCCCATCACACAAATATCTGCCATATCCAGGGATATTATCGAACCTGTGACCCCGGGCTTCGAAGACAGGGTCACTACCAACTGAGCTAACGAAGCCATCACCACAAGATACATATTTCGCATTTATCAGATTAGTATGAAGACAAGTAAGAGAAGTAATTACTATAAAAGTATTATTTTTGCGTTCAAACTGTTTTCACTCGGGGGCGGAGTGCCCTCAACAAGTGACTTTCACTTAATAACACCGTGTTGCGTCGCCGACTTGTGGTATACCTATGTGGTATGCCTAAGTACTTACTTATTCTAGTTACCATACTAAATCTATGGAAATTATGTGTCCCGTAATTTCAATCGCACAGAAATTAATATCCCACAGAAGTGTTTATTAATAGTATATAATATTGCTGATATTTAACCGGCTAAAAAGCGCGCTATGTGTTGTTCTAAGTGAATTTTAATTATCTGCATATTTACTCGTATGTTAAACCAATGTTGTAGCTAAATTATTTTACTAAGCTTATCGTAGAGTAACAAACATTCATTTACGCATGCATCTACAAAGAAAGCTGCTTTAGCATTATTATTGGTGGGGGGTTAACCGTGTGATTACACCAGAAGTTTATTAATAGTTAAATCTTTTTTTATTAAAATTTAAATCGTAGTGTTTTTGGTTAAATACAAAAAAATAGGGAAAAAAAATTGATACCTGCTTGTTCACAAGGCAAACAACTGTCTTTACTATACAGATTAGTATTTTCTAAAAGAAATCGCTTTCTTTGACTTATAAATTTGACTTAAATTATCATGATTTCTGACATAGGTACGAGTAAGTACTTAGTATTTACTTATATATACTTAGTAGTTACTTACTTATTACTTACTACTTTCATAATGCATGTATGACTTTATTCCTAATTAAGACTTCTACTTAATCGTTCCTATACCGTGATAATTAAAACCAAAGATAATATAAATGAAACTGACGTATATTTACGTCTCTGGGACGCAAACGGTTAAGACTTTTAAGTTAAGAACAGTAGAACTGAGAATTAGATCGTCCGGGGTAGTACTCTGCCTCCATACCTTTTTCTACCGTGAATAAAAAAAAGTAAATTTAACCTGCAAACTCTGAAAACTCAATGTTGGAGGGTATATATGTATAGATATATATTATGTTAATACTTATAACTATATAAAAATTGATACTTATTAAGTTAATAAACTTTATACTTATTCTTTTTGAAAAAATACTGTAATCAAGAAAAACAAAGTTATATAGTATATTGATTCCAATATATACATAAGTAATGTCTTCAAAAGATTCACGGGACCTATCTTGTACTAGTCTATATCAGCAACTGGAAGTAAGTAACAAAGTACACAAACCGAGGCGTAGAAACATTTGTTTCTTCTTTGCGAACCGCATATGCAGCGGAACTAACCCAGACAGTACTGCTATTATTACAATAGGGTGTATTTATTTACGAGTAAAGGAAATTTACACAGTACGAAGTAAGTACAGAAAAAACTGAAGAGTAAAGAGCAATATTTAAAAAAAGATAACAGATGTTTTAATGAAATTAACAAGAAAACAAATGAAAAGTTGAATAACCTGGCTACAGGAATTAAATAATTAAATAACTAAACCGCACACATTCAAGGGCACAAAATCTGCTAATTTATTATTAATTAATAATAAGTTTTTTTTTTATTAATGACAATAATTTAAAAAATGTTAATTAATAACAAAAAACAATAATTTTTAATTTAAAATAAAACTTATAATTATTAAATATAATAATAAAAATTTATTAATTAAATTACTTTAATTGTTTTTAATTTAATTTAGTTGAGTAGTTAGGAACGGGTCAAACACATAACTCTTTCTGCGTTTTCCGCAATCAGGTAAAAACCGGTGAATTACGAGTCAGCCCCATCCACCGAAAGGTTTGTATTGCTACCAACACGTCGTATGTATCCTTAACAAAAGCACGACACGCGCTGAGCCGGATTTTAATATTGAATGTTTTATTTTAAAGTTAATTAATAGTATAAAAAAAAATAAGTTAGTATTTTAATGTTAGCATAACTACACCAGCGTGAGTCCTTTTTATCACTATTTCACGATTGGGTAAAAACAAAAAGAAACCCTATATTTCAAGTATCTATCTACAAATGCGTGAATAGGATTTTTTTTCTAAATGAAAATGAATTCTAAATGGTATGTGTTCAAACCATCGCGTGTCGCACGTATATCATGTGTACGTTTAAAAAACTGCTAAGCCATGTTGCGCGTACACAAAGTTTATATACATTTTAGACCTCGAGTTTGTAACTAATTTTAACAGATTCAATACACTCCACAGGTATAAACTTGCTTTTAGTTCATCAAACTATTAAAGGGTAGTATTTTTATTTGAACTTTTATGCGTAGTTCGGAAATAAACCGTAAAAAGTAGACAATGGACTTAATTATTATTATATTGTTATTAGTATACAAATCATATCAAGTATGAAAAAAAAAATATAGATACGTGAATAAATTCAGATATACAGTCACCAAATCGAGTCGGGACTGAGCCTAAGTAAGTTTAAGTGTACCGTTGATACCTTCTTATCTGTCTAGAGTCTAGTATAAACATCCAGCTGAGTATGTAATATGTACTATGTAACTTCGTACAAACAAAGCACTTGATATGTACTTCCATAAGGATACAACTCTCGAAAGAAAGTACATACAACTAATCTTATAATTTGCAATTTTAAGAGAGACACAACACACAAAACTACGATAAAATCTTTCAAAAATAACATTACACCTTCTTTACAATACAGTAAAGAGTTTAATAAATACTACGCATTCACAACTTATACAGTTAAGTCTAATACTTCATTCAAAAAAGTACAAAGGATTTTTTATATTACTAACCCTACGAAGTAATTGAAGGCCGCGCGGATAGACAATCAGTATGGTCCCCAACGCGCCGTCTTTGAAAGGTTGGTGGCTCCGCGCAGTCTGCGTCAGCGGTGAAAACTTACCCCATGTCAGGTAGTAAGTTTATTCTGCTATAAAGTATCGAGAACACACAGAACTTTTTTAAGTTTGTCAAGTGACGCAAAAACATACGCGTTTCACGTGTCTCTTTTCCGCAATTTGTCTGTTTTTTTTGATGAATCCGTTCCGTTATCAGAAGACTTGAGCTCCTGGAAATTACTTTTTATAATTAATTACCCACGTTTTCATGTTTTTATTCGCTCATTATATTTCTTCTGCAATGCTACAACCTCTTTCAAACCTAAGTATTAAATATTTGTTTGCTTGCTAGCTTAGACGTAGGTAAAATATCACTATGGGTCTTACAACTCGCATCCCGGTGGCAATTTGCATCCTTTAAGAGTAGGACAATGTCAAAATTAACGTAGATGAGTATTTGGGGCCGTGTTTGAATTATCTGTCTGACGCTAAGAACCTTTTTTTGAACCTTAGAATATAATATCCGTGGTTAAACAAAATGATCATATTGGTCATGCAATCACTACATATAATAAAACTGTAGAGGTGGAATTTCTGTATAATGAAAAAAATGCTAAAAACTGAGTCAGGAGGATGTAAGGAGTGAAGTCGAAGTAATTCAATTTTTTTTTAAATTTTTTGTTTCTTTGTTTTTCTGTTTGACTGTCTGTTTGTATGGGCTAATCTCAGAAACGACTGGACCGATTTAAATGATATTTTGTACGGTGGTAGCTTATATCTTTGGTCAACATATAGGATACTTTTGATCTTGGGTCCGTTCTTATTCTTAGCATATATCAATGACTTACCACATATGGTTGAGGGCCTTGCTGACATAGTTCTTTTTGCGGATTTTTAAAGTAGATAGGAAAGATAGAGAACTAGTTCAAGTCAACAACGCGTTAACTATTGTTTCAAATTGGTTCGCCGCAAACAACCTGCTTCACAACGCAAAGAAAACGAAATGTTTAAAATTGTCCATGCCTAATGTAAGACATATAGAGCCAAACGTATTACTCGACGGAAATAAATTGAAAATTGACAAGGCAATAGTCTTTCTAGGTATTAGCATAGACTCTAAATTACAATGGGGTCCTCATATTGATGCACTATCTGGAAGACTGAGCTCAGCTGCATATGCGGTTCATAAAATTAGGCAATTGACAGATATAGCTACTGCTCGACTGGTCTACTTTGCTTACTTCCAGAGCATAATGTCATATGGTATCCTGCTGTGGGGGTCAGCGGCGAACATAGAGACAGTTTTTATATTGCAAAAGCGGGCAGTTCGAGCCATCTACGAAATGGGTCCCTGCGAATCCTTAAGACAAATGTTCAAAGAAATTAACATATTAACTCTTCCATCTTTGTATATCCTAGAAAATATAATGTACGTTCGTAAAAATATAAAGAAGTTTAGAATAAATAGTGATATACATAATATTAATACTAGAAATAAGGATAGGATAGCTGTATCTAAATTTAGACTCACGAAAACTAAAAATAAGTCCTTCTTAGGCAATTGTGTACGTTTCTATAATAAAATCCCGAAAGACATTACTGAGCTCACTGAAGGGAAATTCAAGTTACGTGTCAAAAATATACTAATGAAAAAAGCCTATTATAAATTGAGTCACTACTTAGAAGACAAAGATGCCTGGAAGCTTTCCACTTCTGCCTAGTAGCCAACTATTGAATAAATTTGTTATTTTAATACTACTCATATGTAAACTCAATGTACAAAGACTTGAAAAAATAATGGCCCACGAGTTTCTTGCTGCTTCTTCTCGGCGGTGGTTCTTTTCCGAAGACAGCGGTAGAATCATTTAAATTTTTTTCCGTTCATAAGAGTGTCTATGATGCCTAAACTGAATAAATAATTTTTGAATTTTGAATTTTGAATTTTGATCCCGGTAAATTAAAGAGTTCCCGTGGAATAGTTAAAAAACTGTAATATTAGTTATATGACCGTATCCCGCTAGGCCACGCGAGCGAAGCCGCTGGCGGGTCAGCTAGTACTTAATAGTAGATTATGCACCGAGAGGGTAAAGCAGTGTCTTACTTCAGGGATGGCATTTTAGACCCTGAGCGTAACGTGGAACTCTAGAGTTACAATTATTCTAGAATCTACTCGTATGTTATCTAACAGAGTTAGTTATGTAGAGCCCTGCGTGAAGGGAAGGGTTCAAGACGAGACAGGCTTTATCTTTGAGGTGAATAATGTGGTACCTACTCTACTTTTCATACCTACTGTAAAAATAAGAATAATTAAAACTCCACACATAAAAACGATTGAAATAACTAGTTATAGGTTTTTTTTTATGTTTGGATGTTTCTGGTAGAAGATTATAATAATAATAACTAAAGCGTCCGATGTAATTAACTTCGGAGTCGAATCACTATCGCTCGATGACGTTTTTAACTGACTTCAAAAAGGAGGAGGTTATAATTATGCACGTGTGTATGTATTTTTTTTGCATATGTTAGCTGACTTCTCCCCGTCCCACACTCAAAATTCTTTTGTTGTTTGGTAGAGTATAGTACTGTACCCAGGTCCCATTTAATTTCATTAAATTCGGTCCAGCAGTTTTTGAGTTACACTCCAATAGCTGAAAAGTGTTTCGCTTATTTTGATTAAATTGAGTATTATTTATTTTATTAATAGTATCATTGTTGACGGTGAATGACAATAGACCAACGATAATAAGCAAGGGTCACTAAATATAAAAAAAACTATGCGCTATTGTGATAGTAGGTACTTTTGAACTATCAAGGTACCGACTTCAACAAGTTATTTCGCACTTTTTAGTATTGAAGTCGGTGCCATATGTGGTAAAAATATTTTAAAAATGGTTATAATTAAAAAAAACATTTGTATCGTACTTGAAAGTTATAAAATATTGCAGTTGGAAAATAAAATAAGAAACATATAAAAGCCTAACACTATCATTTCTTTACATCTATTGCATCTTTTCCATCACATTATTTACAATTGCGCCTCTTTTGGTTTCTACCGACTTCCAAAAAGGAGGAGGTACTCAATTCGACTGTATTATTTATGTTTGTTACCTCATAACTTTCGACTGGGTGAACCAATTCACAAAATTATTTTTTTGTTTGAAAGCTGGTGATTCCCGTGTGGTCCCAATTTCATCAAATTTTAGTCCAGTAGTTTTTGTTATACTACAATAACTGAGTAAAATGGAGTCGGTATTATTTTTTCAAATTGTACTTGTTTAATTTGTGTTCGGCCTGTGGTCATGTGATATAATTATGTCTGTGGTAGCCAAGTTCGATTTTTTAATAAACACTCTTTGTACGGGCATTTCCAAGCAGGGTTTATTCGAAACTCGAACCCCCACAGGCATATATCACATAAAAAGAAAAAAAAACTGTTATAAGTTTTCCTACAAAAGGTAACTTTCCAAATCCCATCACTTTAATACTTTGGGAGTTTCATACAACATTAACTCCCGTGGGATGTATGCCTTGCTTTACGTCGAGATTGCGTGATAATGTAATTGGATATTGCCGAACAGGTGGTATGAAATATTGCGTGCGTGTAACACCAAGGTGTCCTATTAGGTGGTTCACGGGCAAGAACCATCAATATGTCTTCGTTCATAATTACATAAATTATAATTACCGGATTCCTCTATTAATGACTAATTGGAGTAACTACAGTCACCCCATATATACCCCATATATAGGTACTCTATCTTCTATACTTATAATAAATTAGTAGAGGCCAAAACTTCTGTACATGGAAGAAAAATAAAAAGTGGGTCAGAAGACGTAAAATTACCTACTGAACAAGAATATGACGTTTTTGAAAAAAAAAACTGTCTGTATGTTTACGCATACATAACTTAAAAACTACCGCACAGATTTTGATAAAATTTGGTATATGGATAGAATAGAGTCCGAAACTCTCAACTTTAAACTTTTAATCTTGATCCGTCATATAAATCCAAGATGGCAGCTTGATCTCTCTACGCTACACGGTCTCATTTAAAACTGGGGTCTCGATTGACTGGTAGCGCGCATGAACTTCTACATACGGCTAAAAAACTACGCTATAACAATATAATGAAACAAGCACACCCGTGCGTGTCTTTACTAGGGTAAAGAATATAATACATCCGTATTTTTATTGTTGCATTACTACCCCTAGAGCACTTTATATTATACTGTACATAAAGAAATACATAGATATTATTTATAAATACAGCATAACAAACTTGCCATTCCTACATCCTGGAAGAGGCAGGCAGCAGTGTTTGAAACACCTACGTTTCGCCAGAGGAATATATGTCTTTTTTTGAGTGATATTTTTGGACACTGTTCTAACCACCGGACTGCTTTTGAGAATATATTTGATTGGAAATCCCAATAACGGTCCTACCCGGGTATCGAACCCTGAACCTCGAAGTCCCAAAGCGTCGCTCCCACACCAAGACTAAGCGAGGTCAGATAGTTAATAAATAATTGGAGTAAGTATACTTCTCATTAGGAATATTTAATCCTAAAAATATTACAGTAATGCGCTCTCTTTGCTCGCATATTTGATTTTCCGTGATGTATCCGTGTTATATTTTGAAGTAATTATACATCAGAGTTAGTTTACACGACACTGAACGTAACCACATGTCCAGATTGTTGGAGGATAGTAAACCTGATAGCATACATTCGTCAACTGCTGGACATATACCTAGGTAGGTTTTCCTCTTCAGTGTAAATGCAGTCTCCAAACTTCAATGCCGCACTCCGCAGTATGCACATACATACTCGTATTACAGTTACTTCCAGTCGCATTCTTATAGATCGAAGACCTAAGGCAGTGGCACACGAGAGCGTCCCGCACGCAGTCGTTGCGGTTTCCCGGCACACTAGGACCTTTGTCTACTACGCCGACGACGAGGATGATGCCATCGGACGGTTTGTGAGGCAAGCGACGGTTGCGAGCGAGCAAACCATCTACGGCTATAACCTGAAGATGGCAATCAGGGATCGAAACAGCTGATGGTGATGGAGGCCCTGCTTCAGTGCAAAGTGGGCAACGTGGGCTCACAATAAATGTACTATAATCCATTTGCTGTAATATATGTAGTTTTTCGAATTGTATGTAAGCTAGCGTTAATAAATTATAACTGACAAAGAGATGGTGCGGGCATCCAGAGCAGACATGCTCACGGAAATGTGTTGGCAAGCGGTGGCGTGTGTGGCGGGTCGCCATCTTCCCTCAGAAATGGTTAAGGATGGCGATGGCTGGCACATTCGTCAACTCGTGAACGGGTGCTGTTTGCGGGCACTGGTCTGCTGTGAATGCTTGCACCATCTCAGAATAAAATGTATCAATAACTTTAAGTGTATTATGTTATATGTACGTCGTATGAGAAAAATTAAAAAAAAAAAAAAATATGTTTCTCATGTAAGTATTTTGTTGTATGTTATAAATTTACTACGCTATTATTTCTTCGTAGTAAATTTATAAGTAAGTTGTCAAAAATTTGTAAGTTAAAAAAAGGCACGGACCCTGGAGTCTGTGGAGCGTAGTTTTATTAATAAAAAAAAAGGCAGTGGCACAAACAATTTGCGAAAAAGTATTCGTATCCTTTGCGTTCATGCGCCACGCTTCGGCTCACAAACTATCAGTTATCTGTGTCACAGTTGCCCTAGATACATGACAGTTTGAACTGTTTCACGTGAACGACACGTTACGTTACACTTATGCAGTTATTCGTGCTAGACCCACTGGCCGCATTATTCCAGTCAAATTAAGCGATATTTTGCAAGAGTGGAAATAATTCGCTGAATTTAATTTTTGTTTTAATTTTATTGTGGTTCATATTATGATACATATGCATACTTTGTTTTACCTGTTGTAGCATCAAACATAAAATTTCTATGTGACTAAAAGTGACATGACAACCCTACAAGACTCATTTAATCATGCATTCGTGCACGCATTCTAACCTTTATTCAGTAATCTGTGCCTCTGTGTTTTATTCGTTTATTAGCTCCGCCTGCAGTTTTCCTGCGTAGTGATAATGAAGATGAGAATTACACTATTTGAAAATGACAAAAGTCCTTAGGTATACTGAAATCTATCCAGCCACTTGAGCGTGAAGGAATAAAAAGCATGCACACTCACTCAATCACCCACAATCTTTTGAATTTATAATTATTAGTGTGTTACGTATATACATAGGTAGGTACCTACCTTTAATTCACTGGACAATTTATTTCTTCCTACTTATACCAACTTTACTTAAGTAATCAATTCCAGCAGTAATATAATTAAATTATTATTTTTTATATACGTTATTAACTCACCAACACATTCGAACTCGCAGGAGGTCGATGACATTCGGGAATCAGATTTTCTTGTCCGAATGTCATCAAACCATAAATATAGTACCTACATGTGCTTCTATTTGTTTACTTACCTTAAATTATATTGTCTTAAGTACCTATAATAACTGTGAAATATGTTTATATTAATGGATACGGTTGCTTGTAGGTAGGTACTTTTGTACGATGTAGGTATAGATTTGGCCACCGGTGTACCGGCGCGTGTTTATAGGTTAATACGTACAAGCAACTAAGGTAATCCACAGAATGTTAAATAAGTAAGTAAGTATTATTAATGTACATATTGTTTTGTAAGAACACCAATAAAGATTATTATACAGGGTGTTTGGTAGAGGGACCGACAAACCAAATGAGCGTGTTCGGGGGCCCACTTGGAGAATACAAGTTGGCCAAAAAAAATCCCCGACTCCCCAATTTTTTTTTACTTTTTTTGTGAAGTTTCTCGTTTTCTCCAATATTGTACCGATTTACCACCATAACATTTGTAAAGTATGTTTTAGAACGGATCTTTTTAGTTTTTACAAATGTTATGGTGGTAAATAGATACAATTTCGGAGAAAAAGGGAAAAATCACAAAAAAAATTAAATATATTGGGAGGTCGGGGATTTTTTTTGGCCAACTTGTATTCTTCAAGTGGTCCCCCGAACACGCTCATTTGGTTTGTCGGTCCCTCTACCAAACACCCTATATTATTATTATTATTATCAATATGCTTTAAGAATCATGCCTAACTCAATCCCTACGAAACTTCACCTACGGAAGAGGGTTAAATCGAGTAAAAACTTTGAAATTGCATAACTTCATTCAGGAAAGAGTAGCGAAGGCGATCGCTATAAATTTATAGTATACTTAAAGTATTATAATCTACCTTCTTAATGTGTATTTTTCAACCAACTTCCAAAAACAGGAGTATTTTATAAAGTCGAGGTGTATATTTTTTATGTATAATTACGAAAAACTTTTTGCAAAGTGCACCTGCAGGTAGCCCGATTTTAACAATTCATAAAAATAATTCGGTTAATCGATTTTTGAGTTACAATCTAATAACTGAAAAGTGTTTCGCCTATCTCGATGATATCAATTACAATATCATCGAGGTAGGTGAAACACTTTTCAGTTATTCGATTGTAACTCAAAAATCAATTGTCCGGACTACCACGGACGTATACTCTACCAAACAAAAAATAATTATGAAAATCGGACTATTCTATAAAAAATTATGCGTGATTAGACACAAAAAATACACCTCGAATTGATAAAATGATCCTGTTTATGGAATTTAGTTGAAAAGATAAGATCCGTAAATTGCACTTTGGTGCAAATTACGGATGCACCTAAGTACCTATGTCGGAATTTCCTAGAGCCGCACATAAAAAAACCAATTCTGTATGTCGCACGTCTTTTTTCACTCGTAAGTCACTATACACAAAGGAAGCCTATATTCATAAATACAATAAACTATTCCAACTTCTTTGAACTCTTCTAATTAACGGCCTGTTAAAGTTTATACCTAATATTTAACATGGCTCCGTAGGTGCTAGAAATGGTGCAAACCGGCAAGATACTCCTAGGTGTATTTCCTAACATTCCAGAAGAGATTCTTTTAGAGAATTTTCGTGAATCTACTACTGTCAGAATTATTTCCATACTTTATCTTAATCTGACTGGACTACATGGCATTAATACTGCTGATGGGTCGAATGTGGTTTGAACCGAATACGAACTTCGGCCGAACATTCGGAATAAATGAAAAATTCGGCGATAGATAGATTATTGAATACGGCTGTTCGACTATTGAGACCAATTTAATTTAGTATTTTTATTAAGTAATACCTATGTAAAGATTTCTAGGACTGGTTATTAAGAATATCAGTTTCACTGTGTTTTTACTAGGTAAGAGAGAATTCTAAGACTTGTTGAGAAGAGCAGTTTAATTTTGTTATTTAATTAAGTAGGACAGATATCTAAGGCTGATTAGTAAGTCAATTTTGTGATTGCTAAGTAAGCAAAGATTTTTAAGACGTTTGATGATTACTTTTCTTTCTTTATTTAAATTAAATGACTATGAGTACCTATATCAGACTAATTTTATTTCACTGTTATTATTACAGATATGTTGTTGTAATTTATTTCTATTATGTATGATAGTGCAAGTGTAATAATAAATCGGTTGTTTTGCACCGAATGTTCGGCATATAAACCGAATTTCGGCCGAATGACGAAGTTCGGTTCAACCTGCCGAAGTTCGGTTAAACCGAATGTTAAACGAATTTCGGCCCATCCCTAATTAGGTACTACATAACCAAAGAACTCATGTTAACCAGTGAATATAGTTTTCTTCGCATGCACTGACTGCAATAGGTACTGGGTTGACTATATTGTGTAGGTACAACTCAGTATTTAGTAAGTACACTCTTATCTGTGGTATTTTCTAGTTCCTTTACCTCGTTTATCTCGAGACCGATGCTGCATATAGCCGTCATGCGGACAACAATGATATATGTTTGTCATAATATATAATTATTTGTATTTGACTGTTCCTGACGGACAATATCAGCGTTGGAAACTCGAAGTTATGTGTAATGTGATTCATCCAAGTCAAGTAGTTCAAACGCTCTTAAATCTTTTACTAAACAGTTTATTTCTTAAAATTACTATTATTTTATCTCGTTCACTTAATATCTTTACCGTTAACTAAACCGTTTTCAACTGACTTCCAAAAGGAGGAGGTACTCAAGACGACACGTTTATTTTTTATGTATATTCATAAATTTACACAGAGTAGTCCGATATTGATAACCTTTGATTTTCTATTTCATCAAATTCGGTCATGCGGGTTTTGAGTTACACTCCAATAACAGAAAAGGGGGAGGCGTATGTTCAGCAGTGGGCGTCCGACGGCTGAGATGATGATGAGATGATGAACTGAAAAGTGTTTCGCCTTTCTTGATGATAAGTATCCTTATTGACGGTGAATGACAATCGATCCCGTAAGTGTTACAGAAGGTCATAGAAAAAGGGTGAAAAATTTTTATTTACCAAAAATGGAACCGACTTCAACACTGAATAGTGTGAAATAACTTGTCGGTACCATGCGCACAATATTGTGATAATAGGTACTCCTAAATTATCCTTTAATACCATACACGTCTTTCCCAAATTTATAGGTACGCATTTAAAACTAGCCCCTGTAGGTACCTATATATATCTACAAACATAAATACACGTTTTTAAACTATTATGGTCACAAACATTAGAAGTATTCAAATTATCAACGGGGTAATTACCATGTATATTTTCTGTGAGTTTACGATATTTCGGCACTGTTACAAGCGCGTTCTTTATTTTTATTTTTTTAATTGATTGCCAACATAATGTACACTGTTACACTCATAAAAATAACGACATAGTAGGTATACAAACTTAGTGCCATCACAATTATAGGCGAAGACTACATTCTAAATAAAAGCGAGTTTTAGCATCATTTTATACAGTAATTATTATAAGTAAGCATATAAAAGGATATTGACGACATGTAAGAGTATAATAAATATTAAACACTGTAAAATTAAATTTAAAAAAATATCCAAAACTTGAACTACGATAAATTATAATGTACCTACCTATATCACGGAGACATCTTCTAAATTTACAAAGGTTCGTTTCAAATAGGTTTATGTAATGAGTTTTAACGATTTTACTTCTAATAAATACACGTGAAATGTTTCGGGGAAATAAATTATTATTAGCATTTTATTATACAGATACAATCCTTGTTTAATAGCTTGCTAGATACACATATTTTTTTCAAATTTACATAGGTATATCTACGAAAGTGCTGTGCAGCAGACTGTCTGACATTTTAAATTTTGAGTGAAACGGAAAGCTATACTAGGGCTACGTTCCGGGAAGCACCGTCAACGCTCACAACCATCGCGCCCCGGTTTAGCGTTCTGGTTGGAATGAATGCATGCAATGTTAAACCCAAGTGGAACAGTTACGCGGTCGCGAAAAGCGCGCCAACTTTTCTGTCAAAAATCGATAGAATCCTATACCTACATTTGATGTTTGACAGTGACAGCTTGCAAACGACCACGAAAACCTACCTACGATCTGCGAGCGTTGTGAGCTTTTTCGGTGACGTCATCGATGACGTATCGAGCTCGCTCACGATGATCGCGGGCTTCGCCGCGAGTGATTTCGGCGCTTCCCGGAACGTAGCCTAGATATATATCTATTAACTGGAAAATTCCTCATATGTACCTATGTTACTAGGAGGTACCTGTTATGAGTGTGCTGAGTCAAAAGAAACTCATTTCAGTTATTCTGATATGTAAAATCACTGCAATGGAGTTTTAATGTTCACCAAGAGATGTAAATCTCATTGACCAAGATTTTTTTCTTCTCAGTCAGATCATTTATTTACTGTAATTATTACTTTTAAATATAAAGACGAAATTGTTAAACCTAATTGTGGACAAGTCAAATCAATTAAGTGGTTTCCGAGATTATATGTTGTGAATTACTGCGAAAAATTGCCGCTAATAAGACAATGTGCTCGCGAGGTCTTCTGTTCGCTAATTACTAGTTAATTTCTCTTCATCACATTAGCTGTGACATTACTAACTGTCGACATTTTTAACATTTGAACTCTGTGTGGTCGCCACCAAAGAGAACATAATACTACAGTCCGTTCACAGTTATATTACCTCTGACAGCACCCTTATTACAATACAAATACATACTACTCTAATACAAAAGCAGAGGTAAAATAACTATGAACGGACTGTAGTTGGCGCCGCTTCCACTGGTGCTGTGCTGCTGTGGTTTGGGGTCGCAGCGCGCCGCGGACGCAGGCAGCACGCCGCGACTGCAGGCCGCGGGCAGTGTTGCCGCTTACGGAATCAGTTTCATAGAGATTCATACAAACCGTGAAATATCACGTGAAATTATAGTCCGTAAACTGACTTTACAGACAACCGTTTTTTTTAAATTAGAGAATGCTTACAGAATCGACACCATTGTATCTTAATATGAAGTTGAAAAATTTAATGATTATGACTTATTATTGTCGATGATCAAAACTCCGTGACCAGTCATTGCCATTACACAGCTCGGGTCGTCGTGGGAACACCGTGTCGCATCGTCCCTCCGCCTTGGCTTGTAGGGACGAGAATTCTCACGACGCAAACACACCTGCGCTGGCGCACCCCTACGTACTTACACCTCGTACCTTTGATACGAGTTGTTGCTATTCAAGGAGGGGAGGTGCGAATCTTAACCGTTAGAGGACCGCCTGAGGAAATGTAATAATTGTTAACGTAACGTTTTCACAGTCATAATTCTCACACTAGGACTCCCTGTGTCGCGGGAGGTAGAATTAAAGTTATGAGAATTCAACATTAAATGAGCTCGAAATTCACTTTACAGAACTGAACGGTGTGGACACACACCTCCCGCATTACTCTTCTTTCATAATAAAATTGTTAACTAACATTGTGTCTCTTTTCAACGTTTGGGTATCGCTACGCAGGCGCATTGCTTTAAAAATAATTTATTGACTCCTAATTATATCTATTCGTAGGTTGACACAAATAAACGCTAAGTAACACTTATTTATTTTTATTTCCTTAATTAAAATTTTGTTTTTTTTTCCTGTGTAAGTGTAGCCTGGACCTTTGCACACCACGAGGACCTGTGGGCATCTGCAGATTGGGCGATGTGCGTGTTGACCGTACTCATGATGTCTCTTACCCAGTTTGGGGCTATTATGGGATTAATATTTCATTTTCAAGATCTAGGCAGATCCAACTTCGAGAAAGAGAAAAAAAAAGAAAAAGTGGAATCCAACTCGGCTGGGCAGTGTAGCGTTCTGCAAACTTCGCGAAGACTTTTCGTCCAATATACTCAGTGCCTCAAGACAAAGTTTTTGACCAGTGTGTGTTACCAGTGATGACATAAGGCTCTGAAACATGGTCTCTTACTATGGGCCTCATAACATAAGCAAGCTCAAAGTCGCGAAACGAGCTACGGAGAGGGGCGAGGGCTCGGAGTTTCTCTACGTGATCGAATCAGAGATACATATTTAGTTTCATATTTTATACCTAATACTTACATACCTATTTCACCATTAGTCATACTAAAAATACTGGCACCGTTGACCGTATCCTGTAAGGTAAGCGACACGAGCGAAGATACACTAGCTAGTTTTGAATAAACGATTTGTACATAACATACAATTTGAATATTCTTCATTCAAAGAAGAAGTTGATGGGCCAGTGACTGTCAGTAGGTTTGTTTATTTGTCCCTATAACTTTGTTTCCTTGCGTTTTAACGTGACTTAATGATTTATGATTAACCGTTAAGTGTACGAGGCGGTGCTAAAGGGTACAAAATGATTTAAAGGTGTTATTGGTTTCTCCTCGTCAATCACCTTTGACATGTACCTAGGTAGGTAAGTATAATGTAAGTAATGCTTTTTTTACTTTACTTTAGATAGGACAGTGACTGCTGTGTGACTGTGATTTAAAAAAAATATCACCATAGTAGGTTAGGTACCTACTTAAAGTCGATCCTAATAGTTTAACAGTTTTCCTTACTACCGATAGAAATTTGACATAATGTCCATACAAATAGTATCAAATATATACATCTCTAGTAAGGTAAACCGACGATAGATAGGTTATTGAAAACGGCCGTTATAAATAGGTTATTGGCACCGGCCGTTAGTCGTTCATCTATACATTACGGCATTTTACAAGGTAAAGTGACGAATCATTACAGCATACCTAGATACTACACTACACTTTAGTTAGATGGTAAGTAGGTAATTAGTAGGTTACCTCGGCTAGTAGTATGCAGGTAGTACCTAGATTTAATTTCTTAACAATATATTTTACTAAATTTGTTATTCAGTAATAAAACTCGACATGTGATCAGATCCGCTTTCAGTTAGGTACATATCGAGGATATTTGTTTGGTATGGGTCAAATACGGAAAAAATACTTCTGAGCGCATTTTAGGAAGGAACTGCATCTGAGCTGTACCTAGTATAGCTCACGAAAAGAGATGCATTTCCTTCCTGAATTCAAGGGAGACATGAACATACTCCCCGAGAACAAACATTTCTGAAATCACACACATTTGCTCCAGTCAAAAACGAACCTATGACCTCATGCTTTGAGTCATTACCGAGTATACCGACTAAGCGGACCCGTTAGCCTAATGGGGCCGTCTACGGTCTGTGTACAAGTACAGTGTTGTAAGGCCGATGTGACTGAGGCATGTATTTCTTACTTAGTGCTGATGATTAAATAATGGTAAAATCATTGATCATGTGGCAACACAGACTATCAGATACTATGTGTTGTGGCAAGTGGCAATACCACTTTGAAGTTTAAGGTGCATTCGATTAGCAATGAAAGCATTGGTGGCGTTGCCATTGCTGGCTCTTTTGTAAAAGCGTTTGTAAAGCTCAAAAACGTTATTATTGCCACTTTTGCCTACACCCTACTCGAACGCCAAACCGAGCATAAGACCTAAAATCCCATGATTATGCTCTCAAATACATAGTTGTCAAAAAACGATCATAAACACGGACGTGGGTCAAAAATTACACTTTTTGGTGGCAAAAATTCCTCTTTTTTAGCTTTGCGAACGCTGAACGAATAGAGTCCAAAATGACATTTTCACCCACAGGTTCCCAATTCGAACGATTTTAGAGATAATTTCTCCAACTTTCTCCAACGGGTCTATTTGAACGCACTATTACCAACTCAAGTTTTTAAGCTATTGCATAGCTTCTATCGCGGGCCTTGAGCGTGGAGACTGAATCCAGAAATTCCGTAACGAAAATAACTTAACACCCCCCACTCCGACTCCATCTATCGACCATCTATCGAATAGCAGAACTTTTAATGTCTTTTTGAAATATTACGCTTGTCTCTTTAGTTCAGCAACTCGCCTCTAGATGGCATTGGTTAAATAATTATAATTGCATAAGTTGATATAAACAGCTATGCAATAGCTTTACCGCGGCAGTCTCCGAGTGCCACACGTTTTTTTGTTTACAAGTGAACTCGTACGTTAGTACATTTGCCATTAGTTAGATTATTTTATAATTATATTTATCTTAATAGTATTATTTATGATTATTTTATATTAATATATTTAATATTTAAATCTGGTAAAAAAGAAGAATTGTATTCTCTTTGCTAGTAAGTTGTGTTATCAGCTCAATGTTTATGGCGCTTTGCAGACGGTGGGACGTGCTGAGCCGGTCAATTTCACCGCGAACAATAGCGGAAATCTTATACTACTAACGCACATAAAGGGCAAAAAGACAGCGTCGCAGTGCCCGGCGTGCCAAGTTGCCAGCGCCAGTAACTTTATTGCTTCGCGGTAAAAAGACTGCCTCGCCCCGTCCGCGTCGTGTGCAAAGCGCCTAACTGTGACCATAGATCTCAAGGCCGCGCTTCGTGTTTTTGACACAGACAGATACGCTTTTGGTGCATACGTACCTACCTGATTAGACAATGATATGAGATTACGCAAACTCTTTGCTCTAATAGAAATGTAGAAACCACCGTTTAATAGAACATAGATAACTGTGGTGAATAATGCGTGGTGGCACAACCATAGACAACATCTTTCTAAGGCCCATAGGACTGTAAGGATGTGAAACCCCCGTGGCAGAATTGTGACAATCTAGTCACAGAACTGGGGGCGTTCCGTACCTCAGAGTGCGGTTGTTTAGTTGTTTTCCAACGCGGTCTGAGGCACGGAACGGCCACGGTTGTTTTTTAACCTCAAACAGACATTGACAAATTCGACATTGAAAAATCACTTCATCCTTACCTAATTTTCTTTGAGAAGAAATTTGTTGTAGTCTGATTGGTCAAAGTTATATCAGATGCGGGTGGCAACCGTTTACCAATCGATTTTGATGGTTCAAAAGTTGCGACGCTCCGAGGTTCGAAACGCTCGAGTTAGAACAACCGAGTGCTTTACCCCGATACGCCATTAGTGCGAAAAGTTGCACTCCGAGTGCGCTCTCATCGAGGTTCTGAACGCGCCAAGCCAACCAATAAGAAGAAGAAGAAGAAGCTTTTTTCTGTGTAAATTTAACTAATTGACTATATTTTTATGCCAGTCTATGGTGGAACATGCAGAACAAATGTATAAAAAAACACCTCATTGTATGCATGTTTCCTGCAATAAATCGATTTATATTTTTGGTTTCACTTCCTAACTGTACTGTGGGCCTTAGAAAGATGATGTCTATGGTTGTGCCACCGCGCATTATTCACCACAGTAATCTATGTTCTATTAAACGGTGGCTTCGTTCTCTTCATTTCTAATTGAGCAAAGAGTTTGCGTAATCTCATATCGTTATCTAATCATAATTTTTTTTAGAGTTTCTATTCTCTTTGGTTGTTATTGATTGACGCATTACTCTATGGATTGACGGACGTTTGTCACAAGTGAAAATTACTATGAGCTAAATCATATTTAATTTCGTGTTTCTATTCCTTTAATATATGTTTTTATGGCTACAAAAGGTAAAGTTGCAAGCACAACTTCGAGCGGCGAACGACTGGAGAGATCGCAGCGGGCACGGGTATGAGGTCAACATACATAGAGAAAATTAGATGCAAACTTATTTTACCATACACCCAAATTCATGAACGGGTTTTATCTTATCCATGGCGCCCTGTGGGAGTACACTCACACGACACTGGTGAATTCCTATCAGGCATAAAGAGACCAAAAAGCAAAAGCGAGAATATGTTTGATGATATAATCACATTGCCTGATTCACGTGAGATACGCAAAAATGGCAAAGGAGTCATGGTAAGTTTTAAGGTCAGCTTTTGAAGATAAAGGTCTAAACAACCGCTGCAGACTTTTATCACAGTTACAAGGCTTAACGAAATATGTTCAACGAATGAGACTTGCAATGGAAAACTCAAATATAGAGTTGACTATAGACTATGTGAAGACCAAGCTGTTACAAATGCAGGATTCATACAGTGCAGACCCAAGTACAAACACCAAAGATACTGCACTATTAAAGAATAAACAATACAAATATATATCGATATTTATCGATATCGATACCCGCGCGCTCGTCTTCCACGTCACTAATGCTTTCTACTAGTGCGTTCGAATAGGCCATTCGTGATTGTTTTTAGCGAAAATAACGCTAAAAACGCTCACAAGGGGCGTTCGAATTGGGAATCTATGGGTGAAAATGTCGTTCATATCTCTTTTTGTTCAGCGTTCGGAAAGCTAAAAAAGTGTAATTTTTGACCCATGTCTGGAGCATGGTTGTTTGTGATCACTTTTTGACTGCTATGTTTTTGACAGCATAATCATGCTATTTTAGGTCTTATGCTCAGTTGAGCGTTTGAATAGGGTGTGGGCAAAAGTGACAAAAGTGGCAAATATAACGTTTTTGAGCTTTACGAACGCTTTAACAAGAGAGCCATTAATGACAACTCCACCAATGCCCTAAAAGCTAAACGAACACACCTTACGTCACTAATGACATACATGGAATACGAGCGTGCGACTATGATCCGTCAAAGCAAAGTGGATAGCACTTAAAAAATTAAACTTCCCGCTAACGTCCCTGGAATGTATGCAATGAAAGGCAGACTATCGCAGAATGGTGTTTATTATAACAGCAGTGTGGAACGTAAGTGTTGACAAATGAGGGTGGCAGTAAATTTGTAAAAACTACCTACATATTCCTACATATCAAAACATTACAGTCCCGTTCTTTGTTTTAGTGATTTCCATCTATCTTTAGATGTGTAGTGCATTCGAATAGATCGTTTTTAGCGAAAATAACGCTAAAAACGCCCACAAGGGACGTTCGAATTGGGAATCTGTGGGTAAAATTAATATCGTTCATGGCTCTTTTTGTTCAGCGTTCGGAAAGCTAAAAAAGAGGAGTTTTTGCCACCAAAAAGTGTAATGTTTGACCCACGTCAGGAGCATGGTTGTTTGTGATCTTTTATTGACAGCTATGTATCTGACAGCATAATCATGCGATTTTAGGTCTTATGCTCAATTGAACGTTCGAATAGGGTGTGCGCAAAAGTGGCAAAAATAACGTTTTTAAGCTTTACGAACGCTATAACAAAAGAGCCATCAATGACAACGCCACCAACGCCCTCATAAGCTAAATGAACGCACTTAAGCTAAGCGAACGCACCTATAGTCTGATTAATCTATGCTATTGTCAGATTTGTCGGAAGTCGGAATTATCTTCTCAGGAATTTTTTCTAAACAAATTATTGACGTTTTCTTGCACCTTCGGTTTGGGTAGGAGTTGCCTTGGATTAAAAACGAAATAATTGTTCTTGAATCTGCTTTGGCTGTAAGGAGTGCGCGTACATTAATTATTGGATTTCATTGAATGTTGTGAAAATTTAAAGATGTCAGATAAAATACAAGAAGCGAAAGAACACTGCAAGGCGGCAGAGAAACAGTGAGTAATACATTGGGTCACTAGTACCTATTTTTATGTAAATCTGCTTTTGTAAATGTTGTTAAGTTGCCAATAATAGCGGTTATTATATTGGCTCACTTATATTTTTATAAGTTTGTAATTGAAGATGTTCACCAAATTATTTGGTATGGGAGCCATAGATGGGGCCCTAATTGTCCGATGTTCACTCGGGATGCTTCATGCGTCCTCTGGTCAGCTATACTTACGTCTACATATAACCTATGTCCCAACCAAATTTGACCTTGGGTTGGACTGATAGAGCTTCTCAGCTGCAACAGATGTTGGCGCAGCTAAGAGGCATGAATCAAGCCCACATCAAAGCGGTTAACGTCAAGGACCTTAAGTAGGTCATCTCTTATAGATGCACTCCATCAGAAGATGGTACATGTTTAAGGCTCCTAGCTTTGTTCATTAAATCTTCTTCTTCTTCCTTCTTCCTACGGTGCTACAACCCGATGTGTGTCTTGGCCTCCTCTACCAACTTCCACCACTTTGCTCTATCTTTGGCTGACCTCTGCCAGGCTGTGAGCTTGTCCATTCTGCTCAGGTCTTCCTCCACACAGTTAATCCAGCTCTTTCTGGGTCTGCCCCGTGGTCGTGACTATTGTGGAGTCCAACCTGAGAGAGTTTTTACAGCTCTGCTGTCTTCCATTCTCACTAAATGTCCTGCCCATCTCAATCTTTGCGCTTTAATCCACCGAACTATGGTCATTAAATACCTACTTGAATCTATTTGAAGGCAGGTTTCCAGAATGCAGCCTGTGACCAATCACTATAACTTTTCTGCTTTTAACTTCATGTGGGTGCACAATGGAATATGAGGAAGCACACTTTGTAAAGTTTTATACCATATTCCTTTCTCTCGATAGATAACAACAAAACACTCCTTCCACTGCGATTTTATTTTGTTTTGTAATGGGTAAGCGCATGTTTGCTGCGTGCGAGTGACAAGTGTATGTGAAACTTTAAGAAATCAATATTTTTGTATGCTATATTAATGTTGGCTATGCTGTTATTATTTATATGCATCATGTTTTTATTGTTTGCCTAATGGTTTTTAAGTTATATATAAGTTTAAGTATTGTTAGATATCCTTATTATTTCTCTTAGCGATCGTTTTATTTTGTAATTGTATATATTTATGTGGCAATTTAAATAAAAATGTTCTCATGCTTCAACTGGTGAACGAGTGCTTCTTGCAGAGACGGGACTGGTTGGAATGCTAATGAATGACTTATTCAATTTTGTTTTTCTATCTGTACTTTTATTTGTTGTTTAAAAGTTAGGTTTTGTCTATGTTCCCCCCTTTTAAGATGTAGGATATATAATACAACCTGCCATGTATTCATGAAATATATGTGGTCAAGGAAACCATAAGGAGCATTCAAGCAGAGGAAACCAGACTGAAATAGCCCGAACACTTTCAAGTACAAAAATTGGGCACACCTTCCTTAGCAACAGAGTGGTACTCAATTGGAACAGATTACCAAATGAAATTGTGACTGCCAACACTGTTATAAGAACCAGCTCGATAACTGCCTACGAGCTAATATTGCGAGTGAACATCCACAGTGAAATTAATGATTTTTGATACTGTGTCATATAGACACATCAGCAATTTGCTGCTTGTCTATAAACAAATAAATATACCCAAGCCAAGATGTATCTATATGTGACTGTTTATATACAAAAAGTCAAGGATAAATTAAAAAATGCCATAGACGGAGTCTGTGGAGAGTAGTTTACAACTAATAAAAAAAAACAATTGTCAATTTACATGTGTAAACAATATGACAAATATAATAATACAAATTTGTAATTTTTGTCGCCTTATATGTTTCCTGCATTATTGGTAAATCAATAGATTTAATGACACTTGATTTCTATACTCTATAACATCTATGCATAGCTGCCATAGTTAATGGGGGATCCCAATAATCTATCTATCCACAGTTTTCCTTACTACCAATAGATTTTTTACATAATGTCCATACAAATAGTGCCCAAATCTATCTCTAGTATGGTAAAGTGACAATAGATAGGTAGGCAATAGATCAGAATCCTAAAGAAGACTCTTTAACCCAGTCCTTTTAAAAATTTGCTTTGCAACCGTAATTATTCATTACATTAGAATTCTATTCTTTCAATTTCAACATATGCTGGCTTCATATAAAATAGAAAGTACTCAGCTTGCTTATGGCATATTTATTGAAATTTTTTGACTCATAAGTTAACAAGCCTTATTCAAACCTGCAGTGCGTACACATATCTTAATCAAAATGTGGAAAAAATCTTTAAAAATTGTGGTGTATGTCAGTTTTGATAACTCCAGTAAGCAGGAATCATTAAAAATTGCGAAATGGAGTTAACAAAAGTGACAAAGCCATAATTTTTTATAGATAAATAATTACCCTGCCAGTGTTATTAACTATGCTCATTGTTTGGTGGCAGTTTAACCAAGCCATCTTAAGTGTTTCAAGTTAATATTGATGGCAGGCTTTATTAACTTCATTTAATAAAATTACTACAGCGAGCTGCAGTTCTAAGCCGTAATCAATTTACTATTATTAGACCGAACAAGACTGCATGAGGGCATTTGTTTTGATCGGACAAATTACATGAAGGGTGTGGTAGCATAGTAATAATGTGAAATAGCAAATTGGTGCGATGGCATTGCATAATTATTGGGAATTATTATGTTTGTTAAAAGGGCTCTACAAGGCTAATTAAACGAAAGTTTTTATAACTTTCGATTAAAACTAGGTAGTTTATGTAAAAACTTAAGACATACTGTGAACATAATGTGTATATCGACATGACATTTGCTGAGCTTAAGATTCATTTGCTTTTATTTTGCTATAGCGACATTATTTTGTTTTTATCATATATTCAGTATGAGGCTATTCTAGCTATCCCAACTCTTATATGTATTGGAATACTGCTCTAGGTTGTTAGCATAAATTGTCCAGTAGTAATATATGTTGTTCTGAGTTACTCCTATTTGGTCGCGTTTGTTCCTCATGCAATATAGTACCTAGTTAAAGTAATATTTCTACTAATTTCTTCTGTAGTGTTGCATTGCAGTAGCACATGCTCTGTAGTCTGGTCTAGCATACAACCTCTGTACAGGGGGCTGTCCGTAGCTCCAAACTTGTGCAGGTGGTGATTTAAATTGCAGTGCCCCATTATTAAACCAACCATAAGTCGTAGATCTTATCTTGGTTTTAGTAAGTTGTTTGATATTTCCTTATTCAGGTATGGGAATATAACTTTGGCCTGTCTGTTTTTTAGCAATATAGACAATTTGTTGCATTGTTAAAAATTGGATTCCGATGGGGTTGTCCAAATCGCCTTCAAAGATTATATTGAATGTCGCTCCCACAACTTTTTTAGTAATGAAATTAATACTATACCTATAAAATGAGGAAAGTGCGTAGATAATAAACATCAATTGATTAAAAAGGTGTATACAATTTCATGTATTTTGTTTCGTTTTACTTAGTCCATATACAACGCTAATTTCACATGTAAGGACCTAAACTTTATGAATAGTATAAAACGATTGCGCTATAATCACGCCAAGTTTGACACTTCGTCGCCCTAGTGCTTATTTGTCCTATTTACTATTGGTTAAAGATTACAGGAGAAGCATTTGTTTGTTTATTTTTAAGGAGAAGCTGTATTTTCCAGATTTAAAAACCTTTCTTAATACCTGAATCGCCTATGAATTGATTGCTATAATAGTCATCTATAGGATGTAATTAACTATACCTTATTTTACAGATAGAACAAACATGCTCAAATACAATTACGAATGTAGAGTTAGAACATTACTTCATTGTTGATAGGACAAGTGACTGTTTTATTTTTGCGTGCTTATTTGTTCTAAGTACATAAACGTACATACAGGTGCAGGTATATTGACCGTATTTGGTTTAAATTATTAATTTAATTT
This sequence comes from Selenia dentaria, assembly GCA_917880725.1. Taxonomy (NCBI): domain Eukaryota; kingdom Metazoa; phylum Arthropoda; class Insecta; order Lepidoptera; family Geometridae; genus Selenia; species Selenia dentaria. The sequence continues at coordinate 8,715,276 of OU862876.1, read as the reverse complement.
TTAAGGCAGCACTTATCCTAGTAAAGCCTAGCATAAAGTCTTTTTGTGCAGCAACTTTACGAGGAAAAAATATTGCATCTCCGGTGAAAAGAATATTGCGAATTAATTCGGATCCCCAATCAGCTCAGAAAATTCCTCCAAACACCGATGTTAGGTTCAGGTTATTTTTTAATTTCAGCCTGGAGTTCTTCCAAGCATACTGAGGTTTTGAGGGGGCGGGGTAGGAGAAAGAGGGGGGATGCCTTTCACCCCTCTGCACCCATGAGGGATTATCCCTATCACTGTTAGTTACTTAAAAATCATATCTGCGAGAAACCGGCCCCCACCCCATGTTGGGTTTGGTACCCTACTCTGGTATTGGATGAGCTGACAGAGATATTAAATAAAAAGCAACACCCTGTATGAAATTCATAACAGAATCGCGTATAAGATAAAAAATACTTGAAAGTACTGTTGCGTCTGCATTTGATTAAATTAATTTTCAAGAATTTTGATGAAGGCATTCGTGTGATGTGAAAAAAATGACGGACACGATGTGCGGGTGTGTGATTGGTCGATTTCATAGAGATAGAACACTCAAGCACACAATCTTGCTTACGATGTAGGATATGAAACAAACACCGGGCATACAACAGTCAAGCAAAAAATGTTCATTTGTGAAGTGTCACAAATAAAATTAAGATATTTTTTTGTTGGTTTGGAAAATATAGATTTTAAACTAAAATTTAAGCCTTAACAATTGTGCATTTTAAAGTAATTTTCGATGAAGTTGGTCGATAGAACAAATAAGCACTCAGACGACGACTTATACTACCGGCTTGACGATAGAAATTAAGCAAAAAATGGTTGAAAAACCACATTTCTTGCATGTAATTAGTATTTTACATTTTGTTTTTTTTTATGATAGGTTGGAAAATCTGGTATAACACATACCTATTCGTTAAAAATAAACCGGCTACATATCACGTTTCGAAATATTGAGCCCTCTTAAGGTACAACAAACAGTCGGACAGCGAAGGCTGGGTAAATGTACTTAATTTATTTACTTTTCTTGTTCTCCAGTTTGAAGACCACACTCATGAGATGGAAGCCTGACTTTGATTCAGCGGCAGATGAATACTCTCAGGCTGGTAAGTTTTACTTTATTTTTAAACTATCAACGAGAACGGCAAGTCTTGCGGTTTATGGTACGCTCCACGCCTACCCATAACAGGTAAAGTACTACCCAAAGCTTACAACTGAAGTTTGGCGTGGCACTGCACCGCGCTTGCCACCCTGAAACCTCGCCTTCGGCCAGTAATTTCAATTGCTACAGTATGCCGTTCACACCCTAACACAAAAAAGTATTGCTTCGCGGTAGAATACCTGGCCTTGCGTAGATACTAATCAAAACAGTGTTTTGCTAAGGAGATCTACCACCTACCAATTACCACTTTTTACGCAATTTTGACAATGAACAAAATTATATTTAGTATAGGGCTGTCTAGTCCGCCTTCAGAGATTTATTGAGGAGGCAATGTAATCAATGAACTACTTATATATAATGGCAAAATTGCATATATAATAATGGTACATAGTTTGATTGCTTAAATATAAACGGCCTTAAGCATAAACGCTGCTTAAATTCGAATAACGTAATTTAATACGGCGCAGATTAATTTTGCTGTGTGCACTACTAAATAATGTCATTTAAAGTTACGCACCGTTTATAAGTAAGACACTATATGATTTCTTGTATTTTCTCTGTAGTATTTTTTCCATATAAAACTCTAATTTCATATGTTTATGTAAGTTGTTTAATAATAATAATAATAAAACCTTTATTCAAACAATTGTACAATGTTATTTCATACATTATAATGGGGCTAGAAAACATGAGCAAATTTGTGCAAGAGTATCTGCTGCTGAACTAGGTTCATCACCCGTGTTTCAGCATACAGCGCTCTTTCCCCAGCGTTGGACTACTGCTAGCCATTTTGGTACAATACTAATCTTAAGAATTTAGAATTAATCTTAGGTCCTAATATTACATATAAAGATGATGATAGTGTTTGCGTGTGTTTATGTGTGTGTAGGTGTGTGTGAGTGAGTGTATGTGTGTGTGTGTATGTATGTGTTTTACATCCCAAGTAAACTATTTAGGTGATTACTGTAAGAAGTTCTTCAGTATCGTCATAAGATAAAGTTTTTAGCCATTTAGTCACTACAATTTTGACATCTGATTTAACCAACGGATAAATGTTCAAAATTTTATTAAGCTTGTTGTATAAATAAGGCCCTAAAAACAAATAAAACCTCTTTGCAAAACGGGTACTAAAATGATGAGGTTGATTGCACACCAAGTATTTTCTTCTTTTTGTTAACTGTGTAGGCTCATAATCCAAAAAAGTGTGTTGTTTCAAAATTATACTATATATAAAAAGTTGGCGCACGGTAAGCACGTCACAATACTGATACAGTGATGTAGTGGGGAATAAAATAGGTTTCCCAGTAGCAACCTTCAAAACGGATCTTTATGTTCATTATGTAAGGATCTAATATTTTGTAGGGTGCTTTGTTTCCATTTGCTTCAAAGCGTCATTGAACGACATTTATATATGGTAAAAATAAATAAATCTGTGACTATATGTAAACCACACGAAATTAACCATAAGTAAATTTTGGCAAACTGGTTGTCCCTAACAATGCATTGGTAGTTTTAGATGGACCTTAGATCAAAATTTTTAGATAACTTGATAAATGTTCGAGTATTTTAACCGCCTCGCATGTAATGGTGACTATAACTATAACTGTGAGAATTCTTTCAACTTATTTTGTCGGGAAACACTTTGACAGAATTATTTAATATATCTTCCACAGATCGCGGTTGTTTCAAACATACCTTCGAAGCAGCTAAATGTGTAAAATAGCAAAAAAACGTCATATATTTTTTCATACCATGTGATTTTAATATTTTATATGTAAGCTAATGCTTGAATATTATCTATATAGACACAGCAGATTTGTGTTCACCAATCATAACACTGGCTTGGCTGTGCTAGATGAAAATTCAATAAAGTTTTCTTTAGTAAATATTGCTGGATATATTTTATTCGTTACTAAATCTATCTTATTCAAAAACTACTACTACTAACATTTACGAGAGTACAAACTTGCTAACTACATAATGACTTTTTCCTCTCGCGTGTTTTCGTGAAAAATTCACTTAAAATCTTTTTTACTTTTGTTATCGTTGTAACTGATGTTAATATGCATTGTTTGAGTTTTTCATCTTATAATATTTGGTAGTTTAGGGCAACAAATGGTTTTGAGCCAAAATGTCACTTGATATTTTTAAATGGTAACCAACAGGTATACGCCAACACTCACGTACTTGAATATTTGATATTCATTAATCAAAGGCCTCGATGGGATTCTGCGAACGCCTATTCATGTTTATAAATAACTCAATCAATATCTAGATATAAATGGTTGACAAGGCGATTGTTTGGAGGAGAAGGAAATAATATCGGGGTTATAGAAAAGTAAATTGTACCCCGCCTACACGAGATGATATTCTATCTAATTTATTTTTACCTACGTTTACAAAATAATCATTAATTTCATTGACTGACTGTTCAGGAGAACTTCCTGTACCTAGGAGCTCTCTTGGAAGATCTCGTATTTCTTTTGTCCCCGAAATATCTTTAATTGCTTGCCATATTTTTTTACTATTATTTCCGGCTTTATCAATAATGTCTTTTTCGTATGCTCTTTTTACTTTTTTTAAGTAACGTGTTACAAAAATTTCGGTACCTTGTATACGTAACTGCAAAACATCATGGGTTTTAAGATTAAAATAAAATGTTTTCTATACGAACATCAAAAACACCAGGAAAAACATAAACATGAATATCTACACGAATATATGTACATTAATATGAATTTAAAACCTAAATATACAATTTAATATTTTAATTTGTAAGCAAGTAAATAATAACGTACGTATTACTTAAGTATGAAATAATATATACAATATTTAAATATTATTATACATGTTTTAACAATGTATAAAATATACAAACATGTATCTACTACAAAACAAAAACGCCGTCGAGATCACCACCGTGTGGCAGGGTTCCCAGAACACTGGCAGAGTTGCCCCGCTGTATAGCAATACTTAACTTTTGAGAAAAGTATGTGCCAGCTCTAGGATCCCCCGAGGCGAGGACCAGCCTAGTCGAAATATCTTTGCAGAATTTTTTTGTGTCGGACGACCACGGGCCCAGTGTCTCTACAGCTAGCGCCACAAACTCATAATGTGCGCTTAGCTGTGAGTACTTCCTGTGTTTGTTCAGTTAGGCCTGTTCATTAATATTATAAAGAAGAAAGATTTGTATTTTCGTATGTAACGAATAAACTTAAAAACTACTAGACCGATTTTGAAAATTATTTTGTCGTTAGCAAGCTATCACTGATTACTATACTTATAATATTTTCAGAAAAATTGGGATCCGTTTGAAAACTTCGATAATGTAACCCAAGTGTGAAATAAAAAACAACAACATCCTTATAACTCGTACGCTGCGGAAACTATTGACAATAGAGCAAATTGATGTACCTACTGCAGTTTTATAGAAAACATTATTAAAGTTGTCACAATAATTACTTTTTCATTTTAAAATATGTTATAGTAACGTCGAAAAATGCTTATATCGCGTACACTTTGCAAACTATTGACAATAGAGCAAAGTAATGTACAATAGTTTTATAGAGGACATTTGGCTAACTATTACAGTTGTTACAATAACTACTTTTCCGTGTTAAAATATGCAATATTAACGCCAGTACAAACTAGGCCACATTTTTCGTACCTTGGTGTTAATCGTAATCCATAACTCTAATAATAAAGAGGATAGATTTGATAAATGGTTTGTAATGGCTAAACGCAAAAACTACATAACCAGTCTTTTTCATTCAGTAAAATAAATTGGGTATCATCAGTTTGCAGTCTTTAGTAGTTTGGATACATTAAATAATGTGTCTATGTAGTTAACCCACATTATGAGTACTTTGTGCTTCATATTGATCACAGGAAGAATAATAGTTAATAAGTTGGACTGCTCCTTTGAACTTGCTTTTATTCGTTCCCGAGTTTAAATGACACGAGTGTGTACATGGTTTGCTCTCGTTTAGTCGACGAGCGCCACGCGACGCGACGAAACACCGAATAAAAATATCTGTAAGCACAGCCTGCGATACAGCTATCGCATTTAGATTCATACTAGAGACAGTGTAAGATAGCTGATACAAGTAACTTTATCGTGAGATCCATGCTCGCACGGCATGTTCGATTCTTTAATCGGTCGGATATGGCACGCATGACTGGAAGCATGGTCGTAGCCTGGACTAGCTAGCTACCATCAAGGTGGAAAACACCTTGTGTGTGTTCTTGCAGCTGCTTTTATGAGCCGATCGACATCGCAGGGCTAATTTTGAAACCATCTTATACCGCATCATCACTGAACAGCGTGACAAATTTAGCCTATCAATTTAGAAATTAACTAGCTGAGATTAGCCCGTACAAACAGACAGATAAAAGGAGAAACAAAAAAAATAAGGTCGATTTCACTCCTTACATCCCCCTGACCCGGTTTTTAGCATATTTTTCATTGTACAGAAATTCGACCTTTATCGTTTTATTATATGTAATAAAGTGAAAAATGTGATAAATAAAGACAAAACGCCTCCCGTGTCAGTCATATATACCGTGCGTGTATTTTTTGTATTGCTCCATATTAGATAATGCTGTCGTGAATTCGTGTATCACCCAATAACATTACTGCAGTAATAGAAATATGGACGTATAAATCGTAGCATACGCCAAACAGCTAACAGAAAGTGTCGCAAAGTGCTCCCAACTAACTGAATTATCATAAACAAAGCGAGGCGTGTTACCTGGGAAACTTTAAATACGGCACTGTTGTAAGGTCAATCGATCGAGCTAGCAAATAATAGTCTTAGACCGCTAACTTGATAATTGGCAATGGAATAATAAAAATAACGCATTACCGTTGACACTAGTTATATTAAAAGAACGTACCTACCCGACAACCAAAGGAGGCCGTTATTTGCAAGGTACCAGTAAATTTGAGATAAACCTAAGAAAACATTTACAATATCTACAGTATTTATTATTCTTCGGCGATAATGCACTTGCGCTCCTATCATACCTTTGTTATTTCTTAAACACAGTACGCAGTCTTTAAGTAAATACTAAAATTAACGAGACAAGCAATTTGTTTGCTACTTAATGTCAGTTCTTAACAGTTGCAGTGTCAACCTGCGCTTATAGCTTAAAATTCTGTGCGGCACTTGCTGTGCTAGTCACACCGAAACATCCATTCTTTGGCAGAGTGATTTCACTTGTTGCAATAGCGTTCAAACCTAGAGTCAATATTGCTTACTCATGCACTTTTCTCTGGAGGCACATTTTCTGGTACTTCGGTGGCACCCACTACGAAAAACTTTTGCTGATCAGTTCTCGTATGACGTCTCATTTGTACAGCATCAGGGTACAATAAGCACAGATTCGTAGTGCTCTCTACAAAATTAGGTGACTCGGCATCAGAAATATGTCTTAAATAAATTATCTTGAACAATACTTTTGTTCCATATCTCGTGCTTTTATTTAGCTTTGCTATTTAGATCAACGTCTCGTGATTTGATATCGCTCTATACTCGTTTGTTTTTTTCTTTATCGTATCTTATTTAATTTTTTCTCCCTTTCCTTGCAGCTCAATGTTACCGCATCGCTCGCTTGCTCAAGAACTCCAAGGAATGCCATATGACAGCCTCGGAATACTACAAGAAGAACCATTCGTTTTTCCACGCTGCTAAATCCTTGGAGAATGCTATATTGGTTGGGAAGGACAATTCTACAGCCGAAGAAGTAAGCACAGAATCATATCTCATAATCTTTTATGTTCTCTTTATGATATCAAGTGACAAATTGTCGCGTTTGCACAGTAGTTTCACTTGCTTCAATGCTCTTCAAACCTAATAGTTTGAGCTTTCGGTGGAGGTAACATCGTGAAGAAATCTACAGTAGTATGTAGGGTAGGCTAACCGTAACATCGTGATGAAATCTACTGTAGGTAGAGCACTTCTAGTGTCCGCAAAAGTTTGTCCATTCGGTGGACGTAAGATCGTGATGAAATCTACAGTAGTATGTAGGGTAGGCAAGGTACTTCTGTGTCCGCAAAGGTTTGATCTTTCGGTGGAGGCAACATCGTGATGAAATCTACAGTATGTAGGGTAAGCAAGGCACTTCTAGTGTCCGCAAAGGTTTGATCTTTCGGTAGAGATAACATCGTGATGAAATCTACTGTAGGTAGGGTAAGCAAGGCACTTCTAGTGTCCGCAAAGGTTTGATCTTTCGGTAGAGATAACATCGTGATGAAATCTACTGTAGGTAGGGTAAGCAAGGCACTTCTAGTGTCCGCAAAGGTTTGATCTTTCGGTAGAGATAACATCGTGATGAAATCTACTGTAGGTAGGGTAAGCAAGGCACTTCTAGTATCCGCAAAGGTTTGATCTTTCGGTGGAGTTAACATCGTGATGAAATCTACTGTAGGTAGGGTAAGCAAGGCACTTCTAGTGTCCGCAAAGGTTTGATCTTTCGGTGGAGTTAACATCGTGATGAAATCTACTGTAGGTAGGGTAAGCAAGGCACTTCTAGTATCCGCAATGGTTTGGTCTTTCGGTGGAGTTAACATCGTGATGAAATCTACTGTAGGTAGGGTAAGCAAGGCACTTCTAGTATCCGCAATGGTTTGATCTTTCGTTGGAGTTAACATCGTGATGAAATTTACAGTATATAGGGTGAGCAAGGCACTTCTAGTTTCCGCAAAGGTTTGATTTTTCGGTGGAGGCAACATCGTGATGAAATCTACAGTATGTAGGGTAAGGCGCAAACCCCACATATCGGGCGTCGGGCGCTGACATGGCACGGGCGGCTTCCTATTCCATTTAAATTTCATACAAAATGCATGGGAATAAAGCGCAATTTAGAACACACGGTATGTCGTTGCTCGGAAGTGCCGAAATGGCACATTTCGTCGCCCGCGCCTGATGGACAGCTTCTAAATTGCGCTTTATTCTCATGCATCTGGTTTGAAATTTGAATGGAATAGAAAGCCGCCCGTACCAAGTCGGCGCCCGACGCCCGATATGTGAGGTTTGCGCCTAAGCAAGGCACTTCTAGTGTCCGCAAAGGATTGATCTTTCGGTAGAGATAACATCGTGATGAAATCTACTGTAGGTAGGGTAAGCAAGGCACTTCTAGTGTCCGCAAAGGTTTGATCTTTCGGTGGAGTTAACATCGTGATGAAATCTACTGTAGGTAGGGTAAGCAAGGCACTTCTAGTATCCGCAATGGTTTAGTCTTTCGGTGGAGTTAACATCGTGATGAAATCTACTGTAGGTAGGGTAAGCAAGGCACTTCTAGTATCCGCAATGGTTTGATCTTTCGTTGGAGTTAACATCGTGATGAAATTTACAGTATGTAGGGTGAGCAAGGCACTTCTAGTTTCCGCAAAGGTTTGATTTTTCGGTGGAGGCACCATCGTGATGAAATCTACAGTATGTAGGGTAAGCAAGGCACTTCTAGTGTCCGCAAAGGATTGATCTTTCGGTAGAGATAACATCGTGATGAAATCTACTGTACGTAGGGCAAGCAAGGCACTTCTAGTGTCCGCAAAAGTTTGATCTTTCGGTGGAGTTAACATCGTGATGAAATCTACTGTAGGTAGGGTAAGCAAGGCACTTCTAGTATCCGCAATGGTTTGATCTTTCGGTGGAGTTAAGCTCGTGATGAAATCTACTGTAGGTAGGGTAAGCAAGGCACTTCTAGTATCCGCAATTTGATCTTTCAGTTGAGGTAACACCATGATAAAATCTACAGTAGGAGGTAGGGTAGGCAGGGCACTGCTAGTGTCGCATGGGCTAGCTAACATCCTCAAGTTCAATCTGTCGCTAAGCACCTAACACCTAGTTCAGGTGTTCAGTGTAAGTTGTCCTTGAGAACCAGTTGCTATTTCAGGTCTAGTGTGATGAGAAATATTTAGCCGTGAAGCCTGCATAAATCGGGGCTGTCACAAAACGTACTTTACTAACCTGTGGAAAATTCCCCAAATAATGTACGATAATTGTTATCATTGATAATAATAGACACACAAATATATAAGTACGTCAGCGTCAGTCAAAATACGAGGGTCATTTGAAAAGTTCTTAGCCTAACATGGTTAAAGTCATTGGTTTTTTTTAACTACCCTCATTTTGTAGTTACATTATTTAGCAACAAGTATGCACAGTTTAGTTTATTATCAGTAACTCATTGTTGTCACGTGATACCGTAAGTCAAGTCAGAGCTATTTTTGAAAATAGATAATATTGAACATCGTGCACTGATAAAATACCTGAATTTGAAAGGTTTAACTCCAAAAGCTATACATGAAGACATGTCGGCTACTTTGGGTGAGTCCGCTCCTTCGTATGCGACTGTTAAAAACTGGGTGGCAGAGTTTAAACGTGGTCGTGAGACCATTCAAGATGAGCCCCGTAGTGGCCGGCCTTCGACTGCTTCCACTGATCAAAACAACGAAAAAATCTGTGATTTAATTTTATCTGATCGAAGATTGACTGTCGAGGAGATAGCTAAGACTGTAGGCATCTCATCTGAGCGAACACATCATATAATTATTACTGAACTTGGATTCTCTAAGGTGTCTGCGCGGTGGGTACCGCGACTGCTTTCAGTGGAACAAAAACGCAACCGACTCACAACTTCTCGCAACTGTTTAGAGTTATATGAAGCTGACCCAATAGAATTTGTTGATAGATTTATAACCATGGATGAAACCTGGGTTCACCACAATACACCCGAGACAAAAGAACAGTCGAAACAATGGAAAAGAGCAAGATCGCCCACCCCAAAGAAGGCAAAGGTGGTTTTATCGGCGGGCAAAGTCATGGCATCCGTTTTTTGGGATGCAATGGGTATAATTCTCGTGGATTATTTAAAAAAAGGTGAAACAATAAACTCCGATTACTATTGCAACCTGTTGCGTCGTTTGAGAGAAATCAAAGGTCCAGGTTTATTGAGAAGAAAAGTCTTGTTTCATCAGGACAATGCGCGCGTTCACACCTCTGTGCAATCCATGGCAGAAATCCATCAATGTGGCTTCGAATTCTTACCTCATCCCCCATATTCACCGGATTTCGCACCGTCCGACTTTTATCTGTTCCCAAAGCTGAAAAAATTTTTAGGTGGTAAACATTTTTTTACAAATGAAGAGGTCATAGCCGCCGTGGACGCTTATTTTGAGGAGTTAGACGAAGATTTTTTTTAAAACAGGTATCGAAGCCTTACCGGGTCGATGGAAAAAGTGTTTTGAGCTCGGAGGAGGGTATGTTGAAAAATTAAAATAAACTCAAAATCGTGTGGTTTCATTAAGTATGTTAGGTCATGAACTTTTCAAATGACCCTCGTATGTTCTTTTAAAATATGATTTTTCGCATCTTTGTATTCAGAAAAGTTTTATGGGACATAAGGCGTACAAGATGTTTATTTTATCATAAAACCGTCACATGTCAATAATAATGATATAGATCCCTTTTGGTACTTTGATGTTCCATTTCGTAATTGTATCGTAGGTACGAGTATAGTCACTACCTCTGTGTTTCCTAGGTGATCTTTACCGTTACTAACTGAAAGCTGTACAAAGTAAACATATTTTAGCATTAGACGTATTATTATGTACGGAATGAAATAGTTGTTTTTGTGTACTTTAAAAATATTTCAATGCTGCTGAAAACGTCATGATTGCGGGAAAATATGATATCTATCCACCCTGTTTCTCTGTCTTGCAACGCGGAACTCGTGCGTTTTTTAACATTTCGAAAAATTAAAAACTTTACTCTTTTATTACCGCACTTTTCTTTGTTAATATTAGGTCTTTTTTTATTCTTTGTCAACTTCAACTTCATCGTTCTCTCTGAACACACAGAGCTCGTGGAAACGTTCGAATCAATGTACATAAATACCAGTCTTATTTCAAGTTAAACGTTAACTTATGGTTAATCTTAAGTAATAACTATTACTAACGCAAAAAACTATTTTAACGTGTCTACGATCTAAGTAAAACTTTTCACCCTGCTTGCACTAATTCCCCAATGCTGGGGGTCGTGACCTATCACGGCATTAGGCTCTCCCGTACGATGTTTCTCCAGCTGTTTCGGCTTCCAGCTGCACGAACCTCTTCAGTGACGTAGTAGTCGAGAGTAGTAGTAGATAGATTTACTCCCAAAAACGAACTACCATTGTTTCGATTGACGGATTTTGCGTTTTTTTACCGTGAAAGTGAAAGCACAAATACAGTCCAGGGTGATTAAATGTAATGACATGTTTAATCATGGTGTAATCACATATTTATATTTCTGTATTTAAGTAGCGTGTTTGATTAGTATTTACTGATTGATCTCCTATATTAACAAAGCATTTACTTATTTAAGTGTAGCAATAATTGTTATAGTTTGAGCATGTGAATATTTTATAACACTTTGACATGTTATATATTGTACATTGTCTTCTATATTATATGTTTTAATTATGAGTACATATACATTTTTAAAAAGATGATTTATGCTTCTACACAAAATTAATGTGCTACAAATTATACACCGCCGACGGGTGAAGGGATAAGATGTTACAATTTCATTATATCATCATCACTTTAACGATAAACACTAAAAACTCTATTTGTGCTTTCTCACTTTAACTGTAGAAATCTCAAAATCCGTCAAACGATTACTTCGTACTTCGTCTTTGAGTAGGCATCCAGCGCATTGGACTCGTTCCTCTAAGTCTCTCTCCCTCAATTTTCCCACGGATGATTAGAGGTTGTCGCCGGATTTACGGGCTATGTGGCTAAACAACTCAAATGTACATCAAAGGTTCGATAGCCTACGTTTTTTGTCCTTTATGAGTTCATTGAGAACGAATGGGTTTGGTGGTATGCTGGTATGCACAGTCCATGGAATCTGCAGCGTTTTTCTCAGTAAAATATTATGCGGTTATTATTTGGATGGGTGACCCTGACCACTAATTGCATTTTTAATTAATCCCTTCCGCACTACAGAGGGGCAGAGAAAATACTATTGCCACTGATAAATATTACTACGTCTGTTGTGCCCCATATTATATCCAAACGTTTTACCTGATTTGCTGTCTTGAGAAGAGTATAGATTTATATATTTTCAAATATCTTAAAATGTAAAATAATTGACCACTGGCATGACCACAAATTTAGTTTTTTTATAATGGTTACTTTTATAAAATAAAATCATCATCATCATCTCAGCCGTAGGAAGTCCACTGCTGAACATAGGCCTTCCCCATGATTTTGCAAAAGGACCTGTTGGAAGCGGCCTGCATCCAACGTCGTCCTGCGACCTTCATCATGTCGTCTGTCCACCGTGTCGGTGGACGACCTTCGCTGCGCTTGCCGTTCCGTGGTCTCCACTCCAGAACCTTTCGGCCCCATCGGCCATCTGTTCTGCGTGCTATGTGCCCTGCCCACTGCCATTTCAACTGGCTAATCTTCTGGGTCTATGTCGTTGACTTTCGTTCTTCTACGGATCTCCTCATTTCTGATTCGATCACGTAGAGAAACCCCGAGCATAGCCCTCTCCATAGCTCGTTGTGCGACTTTGAGCTTATCTATGAAGCCCATAGTAGGAGACCACGTTTAAGTGCCATAAGTCATCACTGGTAACACACATTGGTCAAAGACTCTTGTCTTGAGGCACTGAGGTATTTTTGACGAGAAGACTTCGCGAAGTTTCCGGAACGCTGCCCGGCCGAGTTGGATTCGACGAATTACCTCTTTCTCGAAGTTGGACCTGTCTAGTTTGACTGTCTGGCCCAGGTAGATGTACTCGTCAACAACTTCGAGTATATTATAAAATATACCAGGTATTATATCTTCATCAGAGCGTCTCGAGGCGTGATATGATTCGCTGATTTGAACCAATACGCGCAATGTGGAATTTTAACTTGGCCAGTCCGAAATTATTTTACTGAAAATGTTAATTTCGAGATTCGGCAAAGGTTATTTATTCGTCGAATGACATTAACCCGTCCGAATCAGCAAGCCTCCACTTCATTCATAAATCTTTTGTTATAGCGTAAACCTGATGCGGACAGATTAATGATGCCGTAGAAGTTCACCTCAAAGCGGTTGCGATCGAGATTCGTACCAAATACTCCTTATAACCGCTATTACAAATTACAATCTGTTGAGATGAAACACACCGCGATTTCAATTTTATTAGGTAGTTGTAAGGTTGAAATAGTAATTAATGCAATTAATTGTAAGGCGTATGTTCACGAGCTCACTAGCTCCTGCTTGTAGTATTTCATTTAGTGATATTGATTAAATAAGAATAAGCTTTAAGTGTAATAAATGAAAAAAAAATTCGTAAATATCGTGATCATCATTGTGTCGTGTTAGCAAAATCTTCGACCGAATTTTTGACGGTTTTTTGCCGGTCTTTCGTTATCGAGTTACTACTCGTAAACCATGGCTATGGTCATCATGTCACATGTGTTTTAACAATAGACAAAGTATATTGATACAATTTGTTTGAATACCCAAGTTCAAGTGAAAGAGGGAAAGGTGAAATATAGACGCGCGAGTTTATATATTTATATTAGTATAAGATTATCGACATACGGCCGTTTTCAATAATCTATCTATCTATCTACAATTTTCCTTACTACAGATAGAAATTTGACATAACGTCCATACAAATAGTATCAATTATCTATCTCTAGTAGGGTAAACCGGCGATAGATAGATTATTCAAAACGGCCGCTAGTCGAATTGTGACTTTTTATTTTGGCCAAAAGGTCGAGTCTGTAGAATAATCGTTTGTGGTCAAGTGGATGTTATCAGCTCAGGATGAAATTTATATATATTATATAAAGGCACATTTGGCCCGGACATCAGGATCTTTATAGGATGGCATGCTCCAATTTCGTGGCTGGGCGTGGATTAAGCGGGCGAGGAGAATAATATACCAGAGATGGCGCCACTTTGCATCTCTAGTCCACCAAAACTAAACTAGGTGGCGCTTGACTAAATAATAACATCGGTTAAATCTATGCGCAGACATATAAATTAAGTTTTGATTCTTGGTTAAACATATTTATATACTTTTGTAAATATTGTTTGATAGTGTTGAGGCTCCATTTAACCACCATTTGTATAAAAATGGTGTTGCTAGATTACAACCTTTCCTCTAATTGCTCAGTTATCATAACTTTCTGGAACTCACTGTGTAAAGGATTGTACGTAGCACACACATGTTAGAAATGTAATAGTATCGTGACAAATAACTACATAGTGTCTATTCTATGGTGTCTATCCTATGCAGCATTACCTAAATCTAAGATGTACATAGTTACAGATAGATAGCACGTTTTTGTTACTCCCACACGCAACAATCACAAATTTTAGAGAATATCGTATAGGTGTAAGCCGAAAGCACAATATGAATATTGGTGGTACTACGTACAGAATGGTTACTCTTAACCACACGCGATCCGCGTACCCGTATCTGATAGACACCCCACCAAACGAGCCCATGAGGCAAACGATTTCAAATCGCGTTTGTTCTAGGGTGAGCCGGAGTAGTGAGCCTTCTTAACTTTTATAAAGAGACTGTAAACTATGAACGTTGAAGTTTTTTTGGATCTGCGTTTTACAATTTTCTCGTTTTACACAATACAAATGCATTTTTTATAACGCAACATGAAATTTAAAAATTATTGGTGTAATCGTCGGATTTCCGTATCTCTGCTTCAAACAATCATATTATAATTATGTTTTTTTATTATTATACTGACACTATTGTGTGTCACTTCCCAGGTGTACGCGCTAGCGCTGGAGTCATGCAGTTTGTATCAGCAACACGGCTCTGGGGACAGCGCAGCGAATGTCCTGGACAAAGCCGCCAAGATCTTGGAGGAAAACAACCCTGAGATGTCGTACAAGCTGTACCAGCAGGCGGCTGAGGTTTCTGCCGTAAGTTATTATATATGTGTTATATATTTTATTAAGTGGTTAAAATATCTAGTTATGTAAAAAATACAAATAAGGCGCTTTGCAGACGACGCGCCTAAACTACTTACACTATACATTAAGAGCTACTTATTCACGCATGGCACTGTAATGGCATCATCTATAATAATTATATTTGCTCTTGTAGATTAGCTATATATTTGATAAAACATCATTGAGAAAATTGCAACTTCATTTTTAGATTCAAGATTATAACTTTAGTAACATTTTTGATTAATTTTATTGTTCTTCACGTCATAAAATTTTACTCAATATATACATAAGCCCAGCCCATCAGCCCATTATGTTACCACTGCTGAAAATCAAGCCTTCCTTACAGAGAGAGAGGAGTTAGGCCATAATCCACCACGCGGGCCCAGTGTGGCTTGGTGCTTGGGCTTATGGCCAACCCATATCGAAGCATTCAGGCCGCCCGAAAGCCTTCGACAGAGCCTAACGACTGTTGTACTAAGACAAACAACCGGGACCGCCGGCCTAACGTGCCCTCCGAAGCACGGAAGCGCTCAGTTGAATAATGCCACTAGCGGTCACCCATCCAACTCCTGACCGCAGCCAGCGTTGCTTAACTTATTTATTTATTTAACAAAATCCATAGCTTCTAGTAACTCTTTTGGTACTCACTTTGGTGGTAACTAACTGGTTGATTGACTAAGATCGCCGATTGAGCAATTTGATGCTGATGCTTAACTGAGTTTTGTCAAGCACTGTTTTAAGCACTAAAAATAGTAAAAGTTCAAGCATCGCAGATTTTCACCCAAAATTCACATAATGGAAAATATGGAAGTAACCAATCATCAGGCAGTCTCTATTCCTATGAATAAATGTATATACAACCAATATTAAAATAGACAATGTTTCCGGTTCAAAAGAAAGGCTAGTGTGTGTTAAATTTGGTAGGTTAATTTATTAGTCTGATATTATTTATCTGATTGAAACACCAGGCTTAAATAATATAAATTCATTTGACAAAGAAACACAAGTATTCTTAAACTTAGAAACATAATGGAGGTATAGTTAAGTCGAAATTTCGTAAGTACATATACCTATTAAATATAATGGTCCCCAAAAGAGTTACCTTAACTGTGAGTCAAGTAAATATGATGACAGTTCCGATACACGTGCGTATAACAATTTTGACACATGTTCAAAAATATTATATTTTTGAAAATAACACAACTAAACATAACTCGCACAAAAGCGTGTACTTCTTTTTTATCAATGGATTTTGCAAGATGCTGTAGACCATGGATGCTGTAACTTCACAAAATGACGGTTTGGGTAAAAACAAACACGCAAACGTATGTGATTTTAGCATTTTAGATTACTATCAGCGCTTATTTTGATGTGAAAAATAAATAAAATACCGTATTGTTTTAATTCCGGCTGCAACCAATATCTCTCAAGCATAGACTATTATATATACTAGGGTCTCAAGAAGAGAAACCTCTTTTCTTGATGGGGTCTCTCCTGTTTTCGTTTTTTTACCTTTTTTTTTTAATACAGAAGTTTCCTGTTTAATTGTTCTACAAATTTATTGTGCTTAAGCTACAATCGAAGACGTTTTAGGAAAGTGCTAAATCACACGTCACACTTCTGCTGACTTTTTTTGCCATAGTCGTGCGGATAGAAAAGAAAACAAACGAAAGAGAATAGGTAGCTTCCTTTAACCCTGGTTCTTATAAACTCCTTGGTATATTGTACAGTGTTGATAATATAGTGGTAAGTATGCCAAAGTGAATGTAATGCCTGTTGATATTAATGCAGAATGGAGCTCAATATAACACATGATTATAGTAAAACATATTGTAAGCAGATACTGCAGATATAAATTGTTCATTTGCAGGCCGAGGGCTCATCTCATCAGGGCATCGAATATACTGCCAAAGCAACCCGGCTCCTTGTCAGATTGCATCTGTAAGTTACGTAATTTTTGAATATTTTTGACTGGTTGTATGGCGCAGTTGGTAGCAACCCTGAGCCGCTGGTTCTGGGTTCGATCCCCGGACAAGTCAAACATTTGTGTGCATGGACATGTCTGTTTGAACCGTGTCTGGGTTTCTATTATGTATATAAGTACTATCTTCCTCTCGGTTTCACTCGCGTGGTGATGGATGATTATGATGATGATAAGTATATTATGTCCTTTCCCGGCTTATAATATATCTCCTTGCCAAATGTCATCAAAATCGGCAAAGTCAAGTCATTCTCAAGCATGACCAAGGAAAATAGGAATTCATTTTTAATATATAAGGTATTTGTTAATTACTGCACAATATTGAACGGGGTGGTTTGGAATCAATAACTAGTTATGAAAGTAAAAGAAAATAAACACATTTTTTATTATTATTAATCTATATTCACCGCTCCGCAGCTAAAAGCCATAGTGCGACTGAACGCACGACCTGTCGCAGCGCTAAATCACAGAATAGATAGCAGTAACTACGCGAGAAATATCTACCCGCTTAGAATATGTACAACGACGTACGAGCGTAGTAACCCGCCCGTAGGTTTAGGCATAGACATCAGCTGCGTAAACATTCGCAGTAGGTAGGTTCGTTCGTCGGTGTACCTATTCTAAGTGGGTAGGTATGTTTCGCGTAGTCACTGTTGTCTATTCTGTGATGTAGCGGTGTGCGTTCAGTCGCGCAATATTTATTAGCTGCGGAGCAATGAATATGGGTTCACAATAATAAAAATACATGTATTTTTTTCTTTCACTATTATGACCAGTTATCGATTCCACCCCATTCAATATTGTGCACTAATTTACAAATACCTTATATATACAGATGTATATTTTTCATTACATTACCATATAACCGGCTCTGTCTAGTTTCACACATCCACAGAAGGTCTTGAGGGACCTCAAGACCTTCTGTGGATGTTGTAAAAAACATATGAAATTATGGTCAAGTGTCTCCTTTTCAAATATCAATATTACGTCAATTGTTATCAACTTGATTGTACAGTGCCGCTTTGTATTGTTTATACAATTCTCTGCTCACTCTCTTTTGAATACTCTACGCATCCATCGAAACTTATGAAACAAAAAAAATGAAGAAGGAATCGAAACATCTCATGGTTCTCTGGAAGAGATCGCTCTAAGCGATAAGACCGCCCATTGGTCCCCTTCATTATAAGTTTTTAAGTTTTGCATAATGTTTTCTTGACAAAATTATCTTGTATCTTTTTTGTTATTTTTCTGTACAGTGGTGTTGCAATAAGGATTTCATCTATCTATCTATCACACCTATGCATACAACCTTAATTAGTTTTCATGTTGTCTAATAAACTTTCAAAATATTTAAACTTAATATGAAAAATAATTATTTTTGAATTTAAACTATTAAACCTTTGACGGTTCGAAACATCAATTTCACATCAATTTGACCGTAAAGTCTGTCCCTAACAGTTTCGATGTGGCCCAAGCCTTCACATGTATCAGTAATCAGACACAATAGAAAATCTATTGTTATCTATGTTGTTACATCATCACCATCCATCATCTCAGCCGTAAGACGTCCACTGCAGAACATAGTCCTCCCCCACAAATTTCCAAAAGGACCGGTTGGAAGCGGCCTGCATCCTACGTCGTCCTGCTACCTTTATCAGGTCGTCAGTCCACCTAGGTGGACGACCTACGCTGCGCTCGCCGGTCTGTGGTCTCCACTCTAAAATCTTTCGGCCCCATCGGCCGTCTGTTCTGTGTGCTATGTGGCCTGCCACTGCCACTTCAACTGGCTTATCTTCGATCACGTAGAGAAACCCCGAGCATAGCCCTCTCCATAGTTCGTTGTGCGTTGAGACCACGTTTCAGTACCATATGTCATCACTGGTAACACACATTGATCAAAGAGTCTTGTCTTGAGGCACTGAGGTATTTTTGACGAGAAGACTTCGCGAAGTTTCCGCGAGGTTGTTACTGCTGAGGCTGTAAGTTTAAAGGTTCTTCGTAGCACCTTTCAATATTATACGGTCGTCAATTGCTTTCTTTCAGTGGGCCAAGCACGAAATGTTGACGCATAAAGTACACATTATGCGTTATCTGATTCTGTGCCACAATTGTACTAGCTTAATTATGGTTTGTACTGTATACCTCAACGATACGATTGCGTTACACTTTAGCTAATTTTCGTGCTGGGCCTTTTTTTAGGTTTTGTTTTTAAGGTGCTGTCAATTCACGACGTCGATAAAAATGAGGGTTTTTGAAGCTGTTTATCTTATAAGCAGCGATTTACTTAAAATTATTTATTTCTTTGATTATAGGCGAGCAGCGTGATGCTGGTGTGCCTATATCCTGCTGTGTTGACATATTGTAATGTCCACAAATGCAATGTTTTAGTAAACTGGCTAGAGGTTGGCAAGATATTTTTTTGTTGTATGCAGCCAGCCATCCAGTCGGTTTTTAAACATGTTGACAGATGTAGCACAAACCACCTCCTCCGACAACCTGTTCCAGTTGTGAGCAACTCTGTTGCTGAGGATATGGTGTGCAGTGTTGGTTTTAGCAAGTACACGCTGAATTTTTTGGTTGTGGCCTCTGGCTTCCTCAATGCCGTTAATTTTAATAAACCGGTTGTGTAGATCTAGGAGATTGTAGAATCTGTTGAGAATTTTGAATGTTCCTATGAGATCACCACGTAACCTCGTTTCTTCAAAAGTAGTGAGGCGCAGGATTTACAATCTCTGGTCGTAACTCTTGCGACGCAAGGCACTACAAAAATAATATGACATTACTCGTACTAAGACTTTTAAGGACTTAAAATGGTATATATTTTATCATACTAGAGTACATAAAAAAATCAAACATACCACTTAATTTCACCTTTAAAACAGTTTTGCTCTTTATTCAAAATGGTATTTGTCATCAAACACGTAGTATAAAATATCAATTTTTATAACACGTACACCGACCGATACCTACTGTTTTTATTGAATAGTGAATATTATTTTTTATGTAATTTTGTACCTTTTTACGAGATGCGCTTTCAAGTGAAAGAAATTTAAAGAATTCAATCTCTGAACTGACAGCTTCTTAAACTGGCAACACTTTTTCTACAGGCTGTCAATTTGACAGTTGATTTGTAGTCAGTACCTCTATCATGAGTTGGCAACATGAATGTCACCTATAGTCGATGATCGTTCTCGCCTACCTATTAAGCTTGTGATTGGCGTACTCGCTGTCAATTGTTGTATTGTTCTAAAATTGATCGCGAGGTGGCACTGTTCTCTTTTTCATAAACTTTTTGGTGGCATTCGATACCGAGAATCGATTGGTATCAATGTTGCAAACTCATGGTAGACCTACAGTACGTATTGTCATTTCGTCATTCTTTATGAGCAGGTGGAATAATGGACCATTTTTTTTATACGACGTCGGTCATAATTTACCTGTAACTGGAGAGCGCTAAAGAAACACGATTGCTGACTTCTTCGTACCTCAGTTGAATGGCATTGATAAGACAGAGCTTTAGATTAAACAAGAGGCCGCAACAAGCTATACAGTAAGCGGCACCATCAACTATATGCGGGAAATATTTGGTGGGTGTATAATGTCGCGTAATGGGCCCATGAACTAGCCTCCACAATTGTGTTAACACACACTTTTAGATAGCTTTCTTTGGTGGTGAGAGAGAGACCAGAGATGTTGGATCATTTGGAAGCCTGAATTCGCCGTGTTATTGTTGATCGACCCCAGTTGCTCGAAAAGGTTGTCGAAAATTAGACTTCACGACTGCGCTCCATTCGTCCTATCCGTGGCGGTCATACGTCCGAAGCCGTATTTCAACAATTATCGCATAAAATTACCTTTTAAGTAAAACCAATGTCATACACATTACCATTATTTTAATTTGTTATACTTCATTTTGAATGTGAGCCTCTAAAAACACCCTTTTTCATAACAATCACCGAATAAATCTTCTATTTCAGTTACGACCAAGCCGCGGATAGCGTTCGCCAAGAAGTTGGTTACCATCTAGAGGCGGGCAACTATGGTGCGGTTGGACGTCTCACCGTCGCCGCTGTGCTCATACATATTGCACGTGGCGATGTTGTTGCGGCCGAAAAGAGCTTCAAGGTTCGATTTTACCTCACTGTCATAAAATTATGCTTACTATTTAGTTACCGTTGTGTGTTTCTGTATACTCTATACTATATAGTTTCTGGATGGGGACGTCCGTTAGCACACCACTTATGAGGCCGTAGCACAAACAATTTGCGAAAAAGTATTCGTATCGTATGTCTCAACGCGTCACGTTTCGACGGTCAAACTATGAGATATCTATGTCACAGTTGCCCTAGATAAGTGACAGTTTGTACTGTTTGACATGCACGACACGTTACGTTACACTTGCGTAGTTATTCTTGCTAGGCCCACTGCGACACTAATTCTTGAGTTTAATTAATCAATGTTTATTTAGGAAATTTGCCCAACATTGTATTTCGGCTCCATCATACCCTAAACATAATGACATCAATATATGGCTTTTGCCTCATCATACGCAGGTCAATAATATACATGAAAGCGCGCAATTGAAAAGACACTGATGTTCACTCACCAAGTAAGTAAGTTAAATATTAACCGCGGCAAGGTTTCTTTAATCCCATTAACCAGGTATGAAGGAAAAGGTGAGCTCCGTTGTGATCGCTACTCTCGTATCACCATCATTTGATAATACAAAGAAATGAAGATGTCATATCATTTCCTCCTCTTCGCCAGGAATGGGGAGCAAATTGCGAGGCTGCCGAATGCGATACCCTCGTGTCTCTGCTCACGGCTTACGACGAAGAAGACGCTGACGGAGCGAAGCGAGCTCTTGCTTCGCCGTTTATTCGCAGCATGGACGTGGAGTATTCTCGTCTGGCCGCTAGCGTGGAACTGCCAAAGGGAGAGCCAGTGACCAATGTTGGGGTACGCAAAAACGCCGCTCCGTCTTACGTAAGCGAGCAGGCTGGCCCGTCCTCTGATGCGCAGACCTTCCAGACTACCGCTTCCGTTAGCCATGTGAGTAACTTAGCCCGTAGACTCGCCATTCGCCATATTTCGCCAATAATACAATTGTTTTCTCAGAAATCATACTACTTTTCCAGGAATTGCGACTTGGGTAGTTAATTCAAGTGCCAGGTCTAGCGTGATACCACCGTCGGCTATATATCACTTACAATCAAGCACAGAATTTATCCCATTTGCATAGGTCCTTATGGAAAGTTTATAATCGACTACAAAAAAAAGGAGGAGGTTATATGTTTGAATGTATGTATTTTTTGTGTGTATGATCACCGCCTTCTCCTTCCTTGATAATACATATACGACGTAGCTCTTTTTGTCAAGCAACATCCTGCTTTGTACAAGATTGTGACTAGATCCCGAAATCGTATTGTATTCCATTAATGATTTTAATTATAAAACTGCTTTGTATGCGAAAAGTGTCTTCACTATGGCATCTAAAATGTACAATCAAATTCTAAAATATGTAAAATATATACAAGCCACGCATCCACTTCCTGACCGCAGCAAGCGTTGCTGAACTTGTTGATCGGTTAAGATCGCCGAGTCAAACTCCTTTTATTCGATAAACGGATTTCGATTTTATTCGAATAAAATCAGATGATCTATTTTTTATTATATGACATCCATTTTACTCTTATGTTATGTTGAAGTTGTAAGAATTGAGATAAAAAAAATTTACAGCAGCAGCAGCGTTTCGAAAACATTGAAGAGTCTCCGTACGAGACGGTCACTTATGCCAAGAAAGCAGAGGATGAGGAGGAAGAAGGCGGTTTCTGCTAAGTGCCGATACGAAGATCACGATGACAAGGAGACAGCATAAACTTACTCAAAATGCAGACAAGCCGGTATTGTTTCGACTAAATTACCAAATTTCGATAAGGTTTACGGGATGCGCTCGATACGACTATTATGTATTTCAGTTGCTAAAAAATGTTGATTAAAATCGCATAAAATGGAGGCTTTATGCCACCTTTATCAGCTCCAGTGATCAACTTACTAACATTTATGCTCACTGGAGTTGTCAAAAATTACATAGAGCAGTCATTTTTCAAGATTTCAATCAACATTTGTTAGCAACTGAGATACATAATATTCCTGCGTATATTGTTCAATTTGTCAACAGAATTGTATAAAAAAAGCTTACCGTAAATGTTTCATCATATATTAATCATTTTAATAATCCAAGCACCCAACGGCAGAGTGAGCTAACCATAGATTGCAACTTTGTCAATCAATAGCCTGGCAACACTTGGCATGTTTATTTATACGTGTTGTGTGACTGGTTGCATAGTCAGAGATAGCATGCGAATGACTTTAGGTGCGTTCGTTTAGCTTATGAGGGCATTGGTGGCGTTGTCATCTTTTGTTAAAGCGTTCGTAAAGCTCAAAAACGTTATTTGTGCCACTTTTGCCCACACCCTATTCGAAAGGCTCAACTGAGCATAAGACACTGTCAAATACATAGCTGTCAAAAACGATCACAAACAACAATGCTCCGGACGTGGGTCAAAATTGCGGCTTTTTGGTGGCAAAAATACCTTTTATCTCTCCGAACGCTGAACAAAAAGAGGCATGAACGACATTTTCACCCACTGATTCTCAATTCGAACGCCCCTTGTGAGCGTTTTTAGCGTTATTTTCGCTAAAAACGCTCAGGAGGGATCTATTCAATCGCACTATTTATAAGTACTACATCCAATATTATTGTATGAACGCAAAGCGAGCTTCAATCTATTCTCTGCTTTTAAAAATACTTGGCCTAGGAACGGTTTTGTGACTAATTGTTCTATGCAGGTTGCTCAACTCTATTCATATTAACGTCTGTAACTCGCGATTTATCACGCTGGCTGTTCTCCCTTTCGTATGTCGAACCTTTATCACACCTTTATCACTACATAATCCATTCGTAGGTTATTGTATGGTCACTACGACCTTTGTTCGCCAATTATTCACTGTTTAATCTCCAACATGTATAATCACATTAAGTAAATAGTTAAGAAACTAAATAAAATAAAAATTACAAAAAAAATTAGATATTAGTAGATGTGCTTGTTTTATTCCGTTATTGTCGCTTTAGCGAAGCTAAATTTGTTTTATTTATGCTGGTTCTGGAATACTTCTCTAGTTTATCTATTTGTTAAAGTAATTTGACGTCATTTCGGTCAGCTAACGGCCGGTCCCAATAATCTATCTATCGTCGGTTTACCTTACTAGAGTTAGATATTTGACACTATTTGTATGAACGTTATGTCAAATTTCTATCGGTAGTAAGGAAAAACGTGGAGAGATAGATTATTGGGATCCTCCATAAGACTTCAAATAACTTTAACGAATAAATAAACCACAGAAAAAAGTATTTTAGAAACCCAGTATTTAGAGTTTAGGGAGGAGACACGCTCGGCCTTTGGGAACCTTGGTTATTGAATATAAAAGGCACGATTCATATAAGATGGTCGCTTGCGTGATTACACCAAATGCCTAGCGTATTCGTAACTTTTGCTTGTTTAACCGTGTTTTAGTCAATCTAACCTAACTAGTAACTTATTGAATAAATCCTTTGGTTTTACTAATTATTTTATACATTCCATTATTTCAGAGTAATGTACCTTTAATATTTATTTATGTAAGCGTTATATTTGATTCTCTGTTATATAAATGTTGTTTTTTATTTGGCCAAGAAGGTTGAGGGTGTCTATTGCTTGCGCGAAGCTCTGAGTCCAGGCTGACTCACCACGTGACCCGCGCAGTATACGAGTATTAAATAATTCGTATTACGCATTTTTTGCTACTGCGCAGGTCATATGATATCTCGACGAGGACTCAGTGTTGCCTGAGCTTTATCCATTACGCAACCAACTATGGTTTGTTGTTTATATAATTATGTAAGGTTATAGTTATAAAATCATTGTGCACTTGACCCATTAGCGAATAAATGAACGTCGTTAAAAAGCCCACCCTTATTGGAGATATAACTATATAAATTAAGCTTCACAATTTTATAACCGCATCACATAACGACCACGCGTTAAGTGATTTATTTGAAACTGCACGTAGAACCAAAACCATAGAATATAGTAGCCAAAGCGCGTGCTTTAGCTAAAGCTCATTTGAATCCTCTTGAAATCGTCGAAAAAACAAAAACGGAAGAAAAAAAATAATGAAAATCTTAACTCTTTTAGAGCATTGGCTAAGTGTTTAGTGTAGTAGTGAGCACTTTTGGACATTAAAACACTTTGGTGTAAGCTGCTGTAAATACTACGAGCCAGAATAGTTAAAATCAGTAACAAAAAGGTATGAAAGCGGAAAAAAACTATTTTTGTAACTGTTTATGAAACTGTGAACAACGATAAACTGACTTTCAACAGCTATGTTACCTTGTCTCTTGTATGGATCCAGCTGCGATAGCTGTCTGTCTGTCTTTTAACGATAATTTTATCCTATCGACAAACCATGCTCGCACCGCTGGTCAGTGTAGATGAAGGGAAATTTTCCAGTAATTAACCATTCCGCTCAATCTCCATCAGCATCCATCTCTTTGAAATATTTGAAGGCTTTTATGAAGGATGGGTTTTATTCTTCTATTTATTATATGTAGCGGGTGCTAGTATGAAAATTATTTCGATGCGACTTATTTCAATATTTGCTTCAGCCATATGAAGCGGCTCGAGTGACGAATTCGTACGTCCTGAATAGCACAGAGTAAAAATAGCTAGAGTTAAATTGATCAGAATGTATAAAATACAACAAAACAAAAGGTTAATTTCACTCGGCACTTTCCAATGCTACTTTTTATACGGGTCAGCGAGAAAACTGTCATGTCGCTTATTGTTAATGTTATTATATAGTTATATTTATTTTTAAAATTATGCCCTGCAGGGCTATTATGTATCTCAGTTGCTAACAAATGTTGTTTGAAATCTTGTAAATTGCGGCTTCATGTATGTCAGTTTTGACAACTCCAGTAATCAAATAAGTATGTTAGTAAGTTGATGACTGGAGCTGACAAAAGTGATAGAGAGCGGCCATTTTTTTATTTCAATTAATGTTTATTAGCCACTGAGATACATAATAGCCCTAATATAACTATATATTTTAATTGTTTATTTATTAAATTATTATTATTTAAAGAAGTTAAGTGTATAAAAGATTATTTTATAAGAAATTTTGATTATTGGGAAAGTTTTTTTTGTTATTTTGTGTTATCCAAATATATACCTACCTACTCTACCTACCTATGTAATACCTACTCATATATTCGATTTAAAATAAAAACATTAAAAAGGTTTGTAAGTAAAGTAATGCAAATGTAAGTAAAAGTTGAACTTGCTCAAAGATGGGTTAGTTAGCCCATATCAGCTAATGGAGACGTGTGGTATATCAAAATGATCATGTCACACCAGCGTTACTTTACGGTTCAATGGTATAAGACTAGTCCTATTAAATGCGTACATGTATGTCTTGTGTTCCTGCGATTTTTACTGTGTTTTTAATATATATAACCAATAAAATTACGATACCAAACTACGTGAGTTTATAAGAGGCCTCGCGCACTACGCAACCTTACGACTGCGACCACACATGGCCAGCAGTCTTAGTCGCAAGGAATACGAAGATGATATAGCATTGCTATTCTCGTTATCGTTTTTTTTTTGTAGTAGAGAGCTATGGCTAACGGAGTTAATTCCGCCCTTTCCGGAATGTTGATGTTGCGTCACTATATAGAAAACTCTGTCACAATTCATACCTAGTAAAAATACTATGTATTGAAATTGACCATCATAATCTAATTCAGCTATGCTGTATGGTTTGACGTTCATACTAAGTGCGTTCGCAACGACTTAATAGTCGGGTGTGGGGTAGTTCGTCTGGTCGTGGTCGTGTAGTGCACTAAGTACCCAAGACAATTTAATAAGGCTAGACTTAACCATTATCTTCCAACCGTTAGTATAGATGTAAGTGTTCGTATGCTTTTGCCTATTAATAGGCTATATTCAAGTGTCTTGTAATGGCACGCTTATTGTTCTATAATCGAAGTAAATGTCTTTAACGGAAAATATTTCCTGTATTCTTGTAAGAGGTAAGTAAATATTATATAAATTAAATATTATTGCTATCTTTCTAGATGTTTAAGCTATAACCGTCTAAGTACATTTATTTTGTACAATTTTTCACGCTGATTGTGGTGGTCTTGTAATGTAATAAAGTTGTGTTAACATATGTAAATACATGTAATGTAATAGAGTTGTTAACACAACTTTATTACATTACATGACCACCATTACTTACGTTTTATCTTTCTGTTTATCAGAATTAAGAATCAGCAAAAGTTTATCTACTTATTTATTTATGGTAGTTCAGCGAAAAACTAGACCATTTGTCGAGTACTAACAATGGTCTGGTGATTTCATGTACCCTTCTGTGCAGGGTACATGCTGTACCGAACCTCAGTAGTGCATTTATATTATTATTATCCTAACCGTAAGTTAATGTATTAATTTTAATATATTTTATCTTTATGTCAGAACCTTATAAGCGTGGATTCTGTTACTAATAAAAGTATATTCACATATACCTTATCAAATATTGTATCTAGATTCACTCCATAAATGTTATAAATAACAACGATATTTGTAATGTAGTTATTATGATCCACAATATAATAAAACCACTTGGTTGTAAGAAATATTGAAAAGACGTTTGCCTAATTGTGGGTTGTGTTTACTGCATCAGGGCGCCGGTGTCATTATTTTTACAGATCTGTCTAGAAATATTGTTATCAAAGCTTGGTTTACTTCCTCGTAGACCTTATGAAGGCAAAATCAGCTTAAGTTGTACGGACAACAATCTTTTGAGATACTCGTAGTTTCCATATACACCAAAGCGGACAGATTTAAGTATTTACGAGACGACTGTTTTCTAAATGAGTTCTCGTTTATCAGTTTGTAAAGGGGACAAAAGCAGTTCTGAAATTATCACAGGCTATGAAGAACTTCACGCAGTGGTTAGAAAGTAAAGACGGGTCGATGTTAAGGTTTCTTTTGGGCAAATGTTGCTGAGGCTGGTAACCAGAGTTTGTTCATGATAGAAATGTAAGTTTGAATTTCATATTACACTTTATATCCTTGTTTTTATCACGGGCCTAGTTTTTTTTATTTCGATTATGAACAAAGTCTAAATGTTTTTGGGATTGTGCATTAGGATGAGATTTGTGCATCAATAAAATAAATGTTTGGAAACTAATACATTATTTTATTTCTTCTACATTTACATATCATATTATCTTATTACTAATGATAGATTTTTAACAATACACATTCTAATAGGTAGATAGAAAGCTCTCAGATTTTTGGCCAACATTGCAGCACCTCGCTGATTTTTTGTCTTGTAGAAAGTAGGAACATTCATAAAGTATAAGTGAGTTTCGCATAGCTAACCGTCCTAGAAAAATCATCTTCTGTATATTTCTTATTTGGCTGGATTAGTCATACTGATCAGAGCACTGTGAATATCCTTTGCCACACGCCAAATTTACACTACAATAAGTAGAAATAATATATATAAAATTTTCATGTAAGAGAACATCCCATTGGTCAGATTAGTGCGGACTCATTAATGAATATTTTCATTACTATTCTTGACTTGGAATAAATGACAAACAAGCCTAGCAATGACAACCTAGCAATGTCCACCGCAGTTTGCAAATTGTTCTTTACAACAGAGTGTTCTGAGCAAAAAACACCATCCCAATCGAAAATTTAAGTGACATTACGGTACAAAAACATCGTTTGACGAATCACTACGAGGTAGAGGACGAATTTCTGTACAATAATGTTTTTTTCTAGAGTCAGGGGGATGTAAGGAGTAAAATAGAACTAATATAGTTTTTTTTTTGTATTTCTGTGTCTGGTTGTACAGGGTAATCTCCGAAGCGAAATTTTTATGGTGGTAGCTTATATCCCTGCACCCCTAGCACGGGGCGGAGAGCAATAGTCTTCTTCACCTTACAGAGCACGGCAACCGTGGAAAGAGATAAAATATTTCCTTTTGACGTATCTCGACTAGACAGTATGTCCCGCTACTCCCGCTATAGAGCATGGACTCGTCGAAACGTGGATATAATTCTCTCCGATTGACAAAACAAAAAGAAGAAAGGTATTATCCACCACCTTCTGTGAAGGTGGTGGATAAAAGTTTATTTTAATCCAAAAATGTCTCGCGCATATTATAATAACATTTTGTAGCGGGAAATGGAAACAATGGAAAGAAAATTACACCGAAGGTATAACCGAAATGTCACAACCCCTTCGATTACCTAGATAATTCGGGTCAATAAAGAAATAGCGTTATAATGCATTGCAGCCTCGAAATCATACGAATGGTTTGCAAGTGCATATCAAGGTTGTTATTGTATTACTTTCATATCTACATTCTGTGAAATACCTAAGTTAAATAATTCTTACTTATTTTTAATTTACAATAGGTTCCCACTTCCATACGCATAATGAGTCTTAATCTACGAAGAAATAATAGTCTTATTTCTTCGTAGGTCTTAGTAAATGAAATAGGATACGTACTACGTATGGATAGCAAATGCTACTCAGAGACTTTTGTTACATTTGGTTTAAATGGCACCTACGAAATACATAGGAAACGCTACTCCCGCTGTCTATCCACGTGGATAAACTATCTTCTGGCGTTGCCGTGCTCGCAAGGGAGATGAAATTAAAATGGTGGAATAGATTTCTTTCCTCTCCACGGGGAGAAATAGTCCACTGTCTGTGCTAGCCCTACAGGTCAACATATAGGATACTTTGATCTCGGTCTTAAAATAGTTCCCGTGGGATAGTTAAAAAACTGTAATTAACCGTATGTATCCCGCGAAGCCACGCAAGTGAAGCCGCTGGCGGGTCAGCTAGTTTTATACAAATTTTGTTTTAGATAAAGAAAACCACGATGGTTTATTGCTAAATGAAGCTTTTCCTTCAGAAGAAACCGATATCGAATGAGTCTGCATCAGATAAGTCAGATGAAAAACTGAGAAAAAAAATAAAAGTAAGCAACCTAATATTACTGAAAAATTACATCAGTGCGGAAAAAATTACGCATAAAGTCTAATAATGATAGAAAATATTAGATAAGACGTGGAAGAAGTGGAAGAAAAAGCAAATGAACCAAATCCTTGTGGATTTGGGTTGCCCTTGTGTTGTCCTGAGGAAAGTCGTCTCGGCTTATTTAAACATACCTGGAAACTTGAAAGAACCCAAAGACGAAGGGATTGGATTGCTCAGATAACTGAAAAGACTAGTGTCAGTACCTACTGTTAATGAGCCTGAAGTATCGAGACGCAAATTTACCTACACATATTTCATCAATGAGGGTGAAGGAAGGCGAAAGGTATGACAAAAATTTCTTATTGATACCACAAAAGTATCACAAAAAGTTTATTTTGTATACAGTCGCTCACGTAATCGATGGTTTTGCTAAATTGGATGAAAGGGGTGTCAAATCTTTTATTTAAACGCTAACACTTTTGCAATCACACTACAGTCGTAAGGATTCACAAAAGCTTTATTTACAAGAAGATATTAAGAATATTACCAATTTATACTTATTCTGTGTATGTTGAGAGAAAAAAAAAAATATGAGACAATGCCTATTTCTTTTGAAGTGTTTTATGTATATTTTAAACGAAATTTCAACATAGTATTTCACGTGCCTAAAAAGGCAAGTGTGTCTTATGCAGTGCTAAAACTTACGACGAAAGAGATTGACAAAATGAAAGCATCCTTAAAGTGAAAGACGATTCTTATAACAGTTTTATATTCCACCAAACTTTAAATTCAAAGGACAAAAGCGTAATATGCGCAAGTTTTAATCTCCAAAGGTTAAATCGAATTAAATATATAAAAATCTAATCAAATCTATCAAGTTAGTTATCGGTATTGTCTCCTCTGACATGAATCACATAGCGGTAACGATTTTCCATACCTAAAATTAGGGTGTCAATATGTCTTGTTGGGGTATGCGGCCCCAGTTCTATGTAAATGATTGAAAAAATTTTGTTCTATTGTCAAATTGGGCGGAAAATCCCTCAATGATTTTCACTGTAACATATCCTAGGCGTGTTTAATTGGGTTTGGTCGGGCGACTGCAGGCCAATTTAATTCAATAGGTACCTAAACATCGTGTTGTCCAAAGGTGGCCGACATCAGCCGCGCCGTATGCAAAGGTGCCTTGTCATGCATAAATTGAAATTCTAGCCCCCTTTGGGTTCTGAACGGGACAGTTACACGTTCCACTATCTCCTCTCGGTATTTAATGGCAGTCATGCTGCCCTGAATCCAAATGAGTTGGGTTCATACCCCGGTGCGTATTTGCCCACACCATGATCGTCCCGCCTGATATGAATGGACCTCCTGAGGAAGTAGGAGACAGCTGACTCTGCCTGCAGTTCTCCAAACGCGTGTTCGTCGCGAATCTGGATGAAATCCAATGCGAGGCTCACAGTGGACAGCACCAATGACCATCGTCGGTCACTCCATGTTAAATGTTATGTTATCGAGCCCATGAAAGTCCACCCACCTACGTCCGCCCACCTACCGCGATTGCCACTTCATAGCGCTGAGACTTGTAACGGTCTACGAGCTTGAAGAACAACTTCATGCAGCCGTCTTCGTACGGTTTGTTCGCTCACCAGCAGCTGGTGGCCCTCCTGAAGCCTTTGCACTAGTGATAATGATAATGATAATATTTATTGATAATAACAAAATTACAGGTCAGATAAAATGTACAAGAAAAAATTATTGCGTAAATTACAATTTACATACTTGTAGTCTATTAATAAAAATAAATAAATCAAAAATTGATAATAATTATTCCAATTTTATATAAACATGTCAATGATAATAATTAATAAATAAAAATCTATTTCAAATTTGGGACGAGTTCCTCGACGCTGTAGGGTGCCATGTCGATCAAAAACGTTTATTTTTAAATATGGTTAATGCCTTGGTGGTACGTATGGGCTCAGGAAGAGCGTTGAAGGCGTTCACACCGAATACCCGCGTACATTTACTCGACTTAATTAAACGATGAGGCGGCAAACGGAGTCATGGTGCATTTCTTGTGGTTATGTGCCGGTCAAATGTTTCAATACAGGTAAAAACATATATACATGCATGATATATGCATAATGCCGGCAACGTCAATATTTTTAATGTGATAAAAAGTGATTTTGCTGGTGTCCGCGGTGCGACTCGTGCCACGACGCGCACTGCCCGTTTCTGCATGACAAAGGCTCTGTGCCAATCTGCGGAGAGAGCCCACAAATCGACACTGTAAGTCAGCAGAGACTGGACAGTGGCGAAGAAACAGTTGCGGACCGCTTGTTACGACAGGACTTGAGCAACTCGGCCCAGAGCGAAACAAGCTCGTCCCAGCTTATCGCATAGAGTGTTAAGATGTCCGACCCAGGTAAGAGATCTGTCGATTTGAAAGCCTACCATCGTAAATACATCCACCAACTGTAATGTTTCTCCTTCCATGTCTACTATCACTTCAGAGTAACGTTTTCCGATAAGTTAAAGTGAATGACGTTAGTCTTCTTCGGGTTAAGTGCTAAGCCGTTTACTTTGAACCAATAGGCCAATTGACGTGCCACGGTATTCAGTTTCCGTTCTAGCTCTTTAGTGCCTGTGGCAGTAACAATCGCAGCCACGTCGTCCGCGTACATTAACAGCTGTGCGTCCGGAATGGAATCCGGTAGATCGTTCATTAGTAATGTAAAGTTAAGGTTTGACACACAGGACCCTTGAGCCACGCCTATCTTCAGATCTATCGGACTCGACTTTATTTCCCCGGCTGCCGCAACTACTGTTTGTACTCGGCCTCTCATGAAGTCTGTCATCAGCGCCAAGACCGGCCCCCTTACGCCGTAGTGCTCTAACTTCATCTCCAGAAGCTGATGATTGCAGACATCAAAAGCGCGCGACAGGTCGCAGCTGATAACCGCAACCTGCTGCCCCGCCTCGCGTGCTTGCAGCACTTGCCAGACAAGTTCGCGTGCTAAATGTGTAGAACAGCCCGCGCGGTATGCATGCTGTTTTTCCGACATCATATCGGTTCTGCTTAGGTGCTGCTCAAGCCTGGCAATTTTCCTTTTTTCCCTTACCCTTATATAGGTGTTACTTTAACTTTCTTAAGCGCTTGAGGGAACATATTGTACCTAAAGAGAGTGTTATATAAGTCTTTTAAAGGCATAACTAGCGCCTGGGCTGCACTTCGTAGTAAGAATTCAAATTAAAATTCAAAATCAAAATTATTTATTTGCTTGAACATGGGTATACATTTATATAAGATGTTAGATAAAAATAGGTAGCGCTCCACATTCCATCAAAACGACATGCAAAAATTACGTTGACATTTATTATGCGTCGACATACAGATTGATATTAGATTATGTACAATTATTATTCCTAGATTTATGAATTACTGGATTAGAATAACAAAATAAACTAATTATTAATCAATTTACAATCACACTGTACCTATGTCATACATGTCAATAATTCACTTAATGTTATCTCAGTTATATTTTTTTTATTCCCACATTTGATCTAATTACATACATTATACATTTATTACCTATAATAGCACATTTTCATTTAACTTATACTAAAGTATCATTTAAATATTCTTTAATAGTGTAATTAAATTTCGATACCAACAATTTGAACAATTCTCTCCTAAACGTTATAACACACTCTGACTCTATTATCGATTTTGGTAGGTGATTATATAACCTAGGCGCCATACCAAACACACTGTTGCTATAAAAAGTAGTTGTGTGGGTAAGTGTCAAGATTTTTTTTTGTGTCGTTCGCTTCTTAGGTTGTTGAAAAGATTCAAGTTATTTCTTGTAAATAATGCCACTTCATAAATATATAAACAAGGAAATGTCAATATTTTTAACTGTCTAAAATACGGCTTACATGAATCAGTAGTGTGCAAATGGCAGACAGATCTCACACACTTTTTTTGGGCTTTGAATATCACTTACCTCTCTGAACAGTTTCCCCAAAATATTATCCCATACCGAATCGTAGACGTTACGTTAGCGTGATAGGACGCAAGCACTGCAGGCCGACCTACAACTGTTGACAAGATGTATAATGCATATGAACAACTACTAAGTTTGGTGCACACTGACTGTGCATGCATTTTCCATTTGAGGTTAGAATCTATGTTGAGTCCTAAAAATTTTGTCAATAATACATTTTCAATGTCTTTATTCATAATATTAATTTTCAATGTCAAATTTGAATACCTACTAATTGTAAATGTCATTATATTGGTCTTATCTAAATTTAATATTAGGTTATTCGATTTTAACCAGTCAGCAATATTAGTTAAAGCTGATATAATGACCTCTTCGAATCCTATCTGCGTTTTACCGACGAACATAATAGTGCTTTCATCAGCGAAAAGAACCATTGGGTGATCCACAACACTAGGCAGGTCATTAATATACAATATAAATAGAAGTACCTACGTAGTAAGTAAGAAACTAGATATCCGATAAATATCTCTAGTATTTTTAGGGGCGATTTGAGACATGATAATTTTTTTTTTCAACGACATGACAAATTCCTGAGCCGTAAATAGTTTTAGTCTCATAGAGGTAGGACATGGCTGTCGACTTCTAAGGAGTAGGTTACGTGCCTCAACTAGTTTTCGGGAAGTACTATGACGAACGCTGCGTGTCTGTCAGTGTTTATAGCCCTCCTTTGTACAAAGTATCCTTCGGATTTATGAACCTTATTTAGAAAGTTAAGGATATGTTCAACATCCGTATTTGGTTTAAAAGACCAAGCCTGAATGTATCGGAGGCGTTCCACGGTTTGCAGCTCTTCGTCCTCTTTTCCAGTACCTGTTAAGATTACCCGCTTTTTGTATGTTCGTTTGTTACCCACCATTTTCCAGCCTTCATTCACACTGGGGTGTATGTCAGGAGCGGACGTAATAGTTAATTGCGTGGCCACACACGATAATGGCATCGGTGTCGTCGCTTTAGTTTGTGCTGTCTTTATCATGTTATTCGGCTATCTTCGGACGCTTGGATCAGCTCTGTACTTGTTATCAGTGATTTTCAAACCGCGGGTTTTTTTGCAGCGGTTGCATACAATACTTTTGGCACGGTAGACACGGTGTCCGCTATGTCTGCGTTGGTGGTGGAGCCGAGCCTTCGAGTTCGGCGGACCAATCGCCGCGGCGCGGGAGGAGTGGGCACGCTTACGACCGTTGGCTTCGGTGATACTGATAGCAGCTGAGAGGTACCCACAACAGCTGTTTTTAATTCTACGATTTCTTGTGTTTGTTCGAGTTTAGTAATAATCACTTTTAATTCACTCACATTGCAATTTAGGGACGAAACTTTAGACGTAAGGTCAGTAATATTCTTAGTTAATTCTCGCACGGCAGATTCCAGGGCTTTTTGAGCCATTTTTGTATTAAATTATAATAATAAGACGGGACCGCGTACTGATTGTGCGAACGCCGCCACACATTCTCCGTTGCGAGGCTGTAGGTTGCCTTTTGGGGTAATTCGTAGAAATCGATCGTATTTCTAAGTGATAACACGTTATCTATCCGTGTGCCGGTATACCACACCCCCAGTAGGGCAATAAAGTGACCACAGCCTGGCTATTACATTTTGACTTGTGCCTAGAGCCTCAGTTAGCACCAGCGCATTGAATAGCACCGTTTTCTGACATGCCAACTGCTCGTGACATTTCATCTTGAAAATGATGGCGTGGCATAAAGCTAAAAAGCGTACACAACCAATCGATACAAGAAAAAACAAACTAATCCTTTTCTTCTTCACTTAACACCTGATGAAGCATTAAATAATTTAATGTGAATTCTCACAACCACGTACCTGCTGAGATGATTTTGCTGTTTTTTTGTTGTTTATATTTGTTTCTCATTTAAATTTTGAAATTTCGAAAGAAGAATAAACAAGGTTTCAATCTGTATATAAACTTTTTAATGAAGCAAAATAGGTTTTAAATAATAAAGCCATATTTAATTTCGGAATAACATATCCCTAGACTTTGTTGATGTGTGTGGCATATATATGGCAGAAAATTTTCCATTTATTATTTTACTATTTACTAAAGTGGAACTCAGGAGGTATTCTGTACTTTGAAGGAAACAGATGCACACAGAGGGGCCAATTAATTTGCTACCATTTTACTAAATTACATAAAAAATAGACAGTAGAGGGTATGTCCCCTTGCATGCGGCCTCGTGTTATGGTCCGAAATAAAAACAAAACAGTATTGATCGCTAATCAAATAATAAATAAAAATAAAATAATAGATATAGGTACTTTCCCATTTTCCAACTTTTATTGTATGTGTTTACGAGATACAAACCATATAAAGTGATGTTGATGGAAGGAAATCATTTTATGGGATTTAAGGGACATCATACATAAGACAATTAAAAAAGACACAGAAACACACACATGATTTCAACCATTACTGTTGCCATTATTCATAAAAACCTCAACAAAAGAATTGTAAAATGAGTACACATACTGTGTATGTTTTGCAGCAAATCATAAGCTACTTTGCTGCATTTGCTGCAAATGGTGGTCATTCTTTCCTTAAAGCAATTTACAAAAAATCTATCTGATTCTGTTTTTAAAAGCTTCACATCTTTCTACTACCTACAATAATACCTATATTTACTAACATAATTCACTATACAAGGAACAATCTCCTGTCACTTTTCTGTATATCTAGCTATACTCCGAGACTCCCACCCTGTAGAAAATGTATATACGGTAGGAACATTTTACAGCTCCAATAAAAAGCCTAAGTGATCCAGGGTGTAAGCATTACGAATTTCAATTTCAACAATCTGTTGAGCCAATTCGGGGCGATAAGTAACAAACACTTACAATATCACATTTATAATAAATATTATTGTGATTGTAGATGTTTCAGTTTAGATTAATATTATTATGAGTATATTGTTTTGTATAATATGTACATCTAATAGTGCGTTTGAAAAGGCCCTTCATGAGCGTTTTTAACAAAAATAACGCTTAAAACGCTCACAAGGGGCGTTCGAATTGAGAATCTGTGGGTGAAAATGTCGTGTCTCTTTTTGTTCAGTGTTCGGAAAGCTAAAAAAGAGAAATCTTTGCCACCAAAAAGTGCAATTTTTGACCCACATCCAGAGCATGGTTGTTTGTGATCGTTTTTTGACAGCATAATCATGTGATTTTAGGTCTTATGCTCAGTTGAGCGTTTGAATAGGGTGTAGGCAAAAGTAGCAAAAATAAAGTTTTTGAGCTTTACAAACGCTATAACAAAAGGGCCATCAATGACAACACCACCAATGCCCTTATAAGCAAAACCAACACACCTTAAGTAGATGTAACAAAATAATGAATATGTTAATTAACAAACAATGTATTCAGTATCTACTCATTAAAAACATAATTTCTCCATTATTGATTCTTAATAATCTCAATATCTATTTATATATAGACTAATCTAGTTTTGTATGGTCTTATGACTAAACATAGTTTGTATGTAAGGAGGAACCATAGTTGGCACTGATGAAGTAGCCTCTGGTAGGTGCTCTTTCTCCTTATTATTCTTGGTTTTCCTAAACTGAAACCCGTTCTTACGAAGAATCTTCCTAAGTGTTTCTCGAGAGCCTTTAAAATTGATTTCTTCTTTTAAGATTTGCAACAGTTTGTTTATAGTTGGGACTTCTTTTTTGAATGCATAGAACTCGTGGATTTTTCTTCTAATTACTTGCAAATCATATTCATCTACTTCAATCTTTCCTTTGGTTCTAATCCGTTTTTTGGGTGTTTTCTTTAATGTTTCTGGGTCTAGCAGTCCTTGTTCAACAAGCCTTGCTTCTTTGACAATGTTCAATACTGTCCTTTCTGATACACCTATAAAGAAAGAAACTAGTAAAAGTAATATATTGGATGGAGATCCAAAGTAGATCATACAAATCAACTTTAACTTCTTGTTTGTGAAACTTGTGCAGCGTAACCATTATTTTGCCAATGCCAGGTAGCGTGGATAGAATGGACAACAAATGGTGGAATGATTGGTAAGCAGGGAGATGATTGGTAAATCATTAAGCTGATTTTAAATACAATTTCACCCCATAATTTAACTGGTATACTAGGAAGGTGTTGCAGATAGGATGTACACACAAATATTTATAAGGATCTAACCTATATAATATACTCTATTGGTAATTACCAATTACGTTATCAGGGCTGTCAGTATTTAATATATATTTTATTTATTTAATTTCATTTAATAGTTGATGTGTCATTAAGACATGATAGTCCTTAACACTGCTTCATCCTCTAATTACCCTTGCAAAATTAGGTTGCGGAGGGTCCCTAAACACATGCATTCCTAAACACTGTAATGTTTACACACTTACATCTTTTGGTGGCACCCAGCAGATATATGTCATTTGATTAGCACCACTTCGACCTTCAAACACACATTTACAACCACATCTAATCCCAAGTCTCTACTTCCAGACAAAGCAGAGCTTTAATAGCTATTGAAAAAGCTATTGAAGCATGAGCTATTGAAAATATGAAAAGAGATATATAGGGGCTGTCTCCTAAACAATAAATAATAAAGAGATCGATTCGTCGGCAAAATTACTTAAATCAGCAAACATTAACCAGCGATGAATGGACCGGTGGAAATTAAACCACTGGGCTGTAACAACACAAGAAGCTTAAACTCTCAGGCACTTTTAGATGCAGGATACTTGTGTTGTATTCTCTTACCAGTGGCGGCCGATACTCGAACATACACCTTAGAAAGAGGAATTATGGGCACTTGCATTCGTTTCTCCTCATCCATAAACTCTTTAACTTTAAGAATTATATCACGCACTTCTGTAGTTATATTTTTCGGCATATTAGAAGTTTATTTTATTTACAATTCAATAAACAAATTGGTGGAGCAAAGCAAAATATGGCCGCCCTATTATGTTTTGTTTTGTTTGTTTCAAAGTTTGCTTGCGTCCACAGATTATCTGGCGTTGTAGCTTGAGTTGCCAGCATACAACATGCCAAATTTATTTATTACGGTATCGTAATCGCATCTTGCATTCTCATTCTTGATAAAAATCTAGAAAAAAATAGCATACATTGAAATGAAAATAAATCAATAGTAAATTATTCAGTTACGTATTCTTAACATCAAGGGCCTCGCAGCTAGTAGTTTATTGATTTTTTAGATTACGATTTATTTGTAGAAACATATACAAAATAACTTGATGCAGCCAACTAAAGTCCCGTTCACTGTTTCTGCCAATTTTTTATTTACCTATGATGTTTTCATTCTCTATGTGATAAAATCTTGGCACAAGTGCCTACAAGTAACTCATTCCAAAGTTTGTTAGCCGTTAACGTCAAAATTAATTAATTTAATATGGCTGATTAGTGGAGCTGACGGCCGTGACAACGGCCGTGGGGTGCTGGCTTAGAATAGTAACCTCCCAATTCTCGTGGGTGCCGTAGAAAGCGGCTAAGGGATAACAAACCATAAGGTGGGCAGCAGCACCTTCTGAGCACAACACCGCCAAAAACTGCGCTCGCCAACCCGCCTGCCAAACGTGGCGAGTATTGGCAAAACCCTCCATGAACAGTACCAATGGAACCAGGCCCCCTAGTCCCCGGCAGCCCCGCTATTCCTGGCTACGGTTGCGGCCATGGTAACGGTGATGCAGGGGGTGCTAAGAATCCCCAACAGACGCCCGGCTACCACCCTCAACAACGACGACTGGCCCTGGTAACACACAACATACGCACGATGAGGACAGACGAGAAGATTGACGCACTGGAAGAAGAAATGAAAAGGTTACACTGGGACATCGTGGGGTTATCAGAAGTCCCAAGAGCGGGTGAGGAAACGATAATGGGTCGGGTTTCTCGTCCACAAGTCATCACAAGATAGCATTTCCAATAGGGTCGTATACCTAATACTCAGAGTATCTAAAAGATACACTCTGAAGGTCATTCGGATATACGCACCGACGAAGTCGCACCCGGATGATGAGGTGGAGGATATGTATGAGGATATTAGTCGGGCCATACATACCTCTGAAACGCAATTTCTAGTTGTTATGGGAGACTTCAACGCGAAGTTGGGTAAGAGAAACGAGGATGAGTTGAAAGTGGGGCAATTTGGTTATGGACAACGGAACCATAGGGGACAGAGGTTGGCGGACTTCCTGGAGAAAGAAGGACTCTTTATGATGAACTCTTTCTTTCAGAAGCCACCTCATAGGAAATGGTCCTGGCTGAGTCCCGATGGTTCCACGAGAAATGAGATTGACTTCATTATGACAACCAAGAGACAAATATTCACTAATGTCTCCGTGATCCGTGAAAACCGGTAGTGATCACCGAATGGTAAGAGGCACATTGAATATTAATGCCAAACTTGAGAGGTCTCGTCTGTTGAAGTCTACGCTCTGACCTACTAGTGCCCATATTCAAGACCCCGAGAGCTTTCAACTTGAGCTGTCCAATCGCTTCGATTGCCTTGAGAATATAGCTTCTGTGGACGAGATCAATAACAGGTTAGTAGAAACTATCCATACAGTGGGTTCAATACCGCCGTACAGATAGGCCACAGAAACTCTCCAAAGATACCCTCAACCTCATGGTTGAACGACGCTTATTAAAACTGCAGTCTTCGGATGATGCTGAAGCATATAGGCTGCTCAATAGACGAATATGGAAGCCCTTTCCGACACGACATCCGGATCTTCAATACAAATCGTATTAAAGAGACGATAGAGCGGAAAAAAGACTCCAAAGTGTTTGCAAGAGACATGTCTATTGGGCAAACCCAGTTAACGAAGCTGAAAAGAGAAGACGGCAGTGTAGCGTCGACCAAAGCAGAAGTGCTAGGAGAGGTCGAGAGTTTTACGGACGTTTATATTCCTCGGTCACTAAACCTGTTAGCAGCTCGGCCAAAGATCCAAGAGCCAAGCTGACTCGACATTATACCGAAGATATCCCGGACATCAGCCTGTACGAGATTAGAATGGCCTTGAAACAGCTTAAGAACAACAAGGCGCCGGGTGATGACGGTATCACATCTGAGCTTCTGAAAGCGGGTGGAACACCTGTACGTAAAGTCCTTCAGAAGCTCTTTAACAACGTCTTACTCGAAGGATTAACGCCAGAAGCATGGAACAAAAGCGTGGTGGTTCTATTCTTTAAAAAAGGTGACAGTACCTTACTTAAGAATTACAGACCCATCTCGCTTTTGAGCCATGATTATAAGCTGTTTTCGAAGGTCATCACGAACCGTCTCAGTCGCAGGTTCGATGAATTCCAGCCTCCGGAACAAGCCGATTTCCGAAATGGTTATAGTACCATAGACCACATCCACACGCTACGGCAAATTAAACAGAAGACCGAAGTGTATAACTTGCCTCTTTGTTTAGAGTTTGCGAACCATGAGAAGGCATTTGATTCGATCGAGACGTGGGCAGTGCTTGAGCCTCTCCAGCGGTGCCGTATTGACTATCGGTATATCGAAGTGTTGAAGTGCTTGTAGAATAACGCAAACATGTCAGTCCGACTACAGGAGCAGAGTTCGAAGGCAATTTCATTGCAAAGAGGCGTGAGACAGGGAGACGTTATATCTCCGAAACTGTTCATTGGAAGACGTCTTCAAACTTCTGGAACTGCAAGGACTCGGCATCAACATCAACGGCGAATAAATCACTCACCTTCGATTTGCCGACGATATTGTACTCATGGCAGAATCCATGGAAGACCTTAGTACAATGCTCGAAGGTCTCCATCGAGTTTCCCAACGGGCAGGCCTTAAGATGAACATGGACAAGACGAAAACTATGTCTAATGCCCCTACCCCAATCAGTTGGAAACTCAGTTCTCGAAGTTGTTGGCGAATACAACTACCTGGGACAGACAGTCAAACTAGGGAGGTCCAACTTTGAGAAAGAGATCAATCGTCGAATTCAACTCGGCTGGGCAGCGTTCCGGAAACTTCGTGATGTTTTCTCGTCAAAAATACCTCAGTGCCTCAAGACAAGAGTCTTTGACCAACGTGTGTTACCAGTGATGACATGTATATGGCACTGGAACGTGGTCTCTAACTATGGGCCTCATAACCAAGCTCAAAGACGCAAAACAAGCTATGGAAAGGGCTATGCTCGGGGTTTCTCTACGTGATCGAATCAGAAATGAGGAGATCCGTAGACGAACTAAAGTCACTGACATAGCCCAGAAGATAAGGCAGTTGAAGTGGCAGTGGGCAGGCCACATAGCACGCAGAACAGATGGCCGATGGGGCCGGAATGTTGAGACCACGGACCGGCAAGCGCAGCATAGGTCGTCCACCGACGAGGTGAACTGACGACCTGATAAAGGTAGCAGGACGACGTTGGATGCAGGCCGCTTCCAACCAGTCCTTTTGGAAATTTGTTGGGGAGGCATATGTTCAGCAGTGGACGTCCTAAGGCTGAGATGATGGTGATGATGATCTTTAGTGGAAGATTCCAGAAATATATAAAATAATATATAATAATTAATTTTACGAATGTTAATTCACAGTCGATTCTACGGCATGAATCTTGCACATACCCATCACTCATCAGTACCTTATTCTGACTATTTAGACGGGTCCTGGGTTCAACCACTATAATTGTCGTATAGGATATGATTACGGATAGAAAGTAAGAGAACAATTTAAAATTCCCTAGTTGTTGTTAGATTGTATGCTTCACTCAATTCATGGGTTATAACCCAGTTCTGGAGACATATGCCGTGGTCCGTTTTGCGATAATTTTGCTCATAGTGCTATCGTCTACCAAAGTTGGTCCGAGACAAATATCGCGATTTTGACAGCTCGTGGCACTGTAAGCGTGTTGTTAATTCGGAC
Organism: Selenia dentaria; assembly: GCA_917880725.1. NCBI lineage: Eukaryota > Metazoa > Arthropoda > Insecta > Lepidoptera > Geometridae > Selenia > Selenia dentaria. The sequence goes on along the minus strand of OU862876.1, from coordinate 8,672,089 downwards.
CAGAGTTGTAGCAATAACGAACCATTTGCGCGCGAAAAACAAATTCATAAAAATATCGTGCATAGTGTGAAGGTTAACTATGTGGTGTGTGGATTAAAAAGAAATAATGGAATGGATGGACCGACTTTTACAACTTTTACATCAAAAAGAAGGGACACCAGTAATGACATTGTAGAAATAAACAAACACCTGTCACTTTTGACAGAACGCTTACGACGATTATAGTGTAGAGCATGGTTCATGTAATCGTCAATATGGCGGCAGTTAAGACGTCATCGATGACGTAGCGTGGGCCATCGTAATCACGCTCACGGTGAAAGGGACCGACTGTTATCGCGCTAATAGCGATTATGGCTCAATTGGGACCGTACTGCTAGTAGACCTTTTCAATTTGTTTAAAGTGAATTAAAATTGTTTTGTCACTCAGACCGAAGCTTTCCGCTAATTCTAACGTGATCTGCGATGTATATGGTTCCACAATCACCTTTAACTCTTTTAGAGTCGCCGGCCGTCTACGAGGTTTGTTCTGTAGGTCATCATTTCCAGAACGAAAACGTCGGAACCGAGGAAATCCCGTTTTCGTTATGGCAGCACTATTGTATATATGCAGACTATAGACAGGTGGTAAACTATTGTCACAGAATAAATAGGTTAAAGGATTTTTATATTTAATTCGCGCATTCCCAGTAGGGATTTTGAATACGTAGTATCCTTATTTAGTTTAGGGAGTAGCGTATTTTTATTTTTTTTTATTTATTCATCTCAGCCGTAGGACGTCCACTGCTGAACATATGCCTCCCTTCCCCTTTTTTATTTATATTTTCCCTATATATAGTATTATCTATGGTGGCGATTTTTCAGCGATGTGGTGAATTTGATTTTTAGGTAAAACGCAACGTTGTTAAAACTATCTGGGTAGGCATTTCTACAACTATCTAGCGAGCTACTAATTTAGCATAGATTGTCGATCGGATATAAGATAAAATTGGACAGGAATTATAGATAAAAGGCAGCCATCAGTTTATCGACATGACGAGTTTAGCGTGGACATCCACACTCGCACTGGTGCGTGATTGTAAACGACTGCAGACTATAGTAGATCCAACCGTTTATCCTCTTTTTGACAGCACCAATAGAACGTAACATGACGATGTTACGCAAAAGTTAACTTATAAATGCGAGGTTTTAAAAATATGACAACTGCTTAAATTTGCTCCTTGATCCCGTATAATAATCATCTTTCACAAAATGAGTCCATAAGTGCAGTAGTTTTTTTATAAATTCCATAAAATAACAAACGTTTTTAAAAAATTACGTTCTATGGCTATCAACATAGTGATGTTACGAAGTTACGATTGAGATATCGATATTGTTTATGAACTATTTTTACACGGGTGTTTTCCGTTCTCGGCACATAATATCGGATTTATTTTTATGTAAAACCGTTATATTGATGCGCCTCAGGAAAACATACAGCATTATTTGAAGACGTGTTTATCTCCTGGTGTATATCCAAAAAAGAACAAGGTTATGATGACTATGATGATTACAAGTACAAGTCATACTTGACGAAGCTGTTACCGGTTAAATCTGGGATGGCCAGCGAGCAACACGGAAGGGAGTAGGCATACACAGCGTTTCCCCTCTGTCAAAGTACAAGTCCGCATGGACCATGGAGTTTGATAATATACTGTGGGGTGAGGGCGGGGCTAGATTTGTGAATGGTGCTTTATTTTTTATGTGTTAGTGATTTGGTTGTGTGAGTATGATCGGCAATGGATCGGTACAGGTATGTTTTGTATGTAATAGTGCGGCTTTGCGCTAGTGTGCAACTTCCCCTCCCGCAAGAAATGACAGAAAGATTTGAACAATATTTTTTAGCTAAGGCTACTCCCTTCCGTGTTGCTCGCTGGGGATGGCAGACATTAAAGTCTGCCGTTTGGTACCAGAAAATAGTAAAGTTTGAGCAACCCCAATTCCAATTTAAGCAAACGAAATCTAATCTTTTATTTTTATTTATTTATTAATCAAAATCAGATTCATCGTTGCTGTCACTCGAGCTATTGCCGACATTTATAATTAATTGTTGACTCATATAATCTATCGCCACGTGTTTATCCCAATCTGCCATTATAGTTTCTTGTGTTTTTTGAATTACATTTTGCCAGCTTTCCGCAGTTACTTTCACACATGCATTTTTTAATAAATTTACCATTTTGTTTGCCGTGAATGGGGGTTTTGTGTTATTTCTAGCAGCGTGTCCTTTAACTTGAGCCCATATTAATTCAATGGCATTGTATTGACAATGATAGGGTGGAAGTCTAAGAACCCAATGACCATGTTCTGCAGCTATTTCGTCGATCACATATCGTTTTGGGAAGTGTTTTTTTGTTCGTAATATATTTAGTAATTGTACTTTTAGTAAGGAGTTATCAACATTTTCACCATGTCGTTGAAGCCAGTCAATGATTACTTGTTTTTTGTCGGCCTGGGTCGGCATTTTATCAATTTGGCGTGAGTGATAGGATGCGTTATCCATAATAATAACTGACGGTTCTTCCAATGATTGTACCATTTCCTTAAACCAACTTTCGTAAACCTCAGAATTCATTTCTTCGTGGTACTCAACTGTTTTTTTGGATTTAAAGGCCAACAAAGCATCTGGCATGAATCCTTTCACAGACCCTGCATGGCAAATGATTAGACGTTCTCCTTTTCCCATCGGTACTGAGGTAGTGGAAGCAGCGGTGTCATCAGTCCAGCTCTTAGACACTGTGTGGTTCGCATTCAGCCAAGTTTCGTCAGTGAAAACAACATTTGACCAATCTGTAATTTTTTTGGCTTCGCTCAAAAATTCGCAACGAGCAAAAGCTACGTCGCGACGCTCCATCAATATTTTGCGTTTGTCCGATTTTTTATAAGTAAATCCAATTTCATTCAAGACCTTTACCAATGACGATTTTTGACCTCGGAACAAATCACATTCACGCAAAGAAGCAACAAGTTTTTTAAGTGTTGGAACTTCTTTACGTAAGTAATAGTTATATATATGACGGCGTATAGCGTCTGCGTCAAAGTTGTCAACCGAAGTCACACGACGTGGTTGGCGTTTTTTCTTCGGCGTACGAAGCTTATTCTCCTGCATGCCGCTTGTTCCGTAGGCTTCGGTAGTAATTTTTGTAATCGTAGATGCACTAATACCTAACGCGGCCGCAACGCGCTCTCTCACTTGCGACAATGGTAAAAGCGGGCCGCCATTTTGATACTCTGCTTCAAAGTAATTACGAAGCTTGATCACCATTTCTCTCGTCTGTCCTTTCAGCACTGATCCTTTCGGCATTTTATAGTTCCAATATAAAACTCAGCAAATAATTACTAGCACGGGCGTCTTGTTGCGAGTGACAGTGACAAATACAAAACGGCGGTGGACCATTGAGTTTTACTACCTTGATAAAATACTACTGCTTACCCATAGACAAAAAAATTGGCAGTCATAGGAATTGCCGATAGAAGTGAAAACTTATAACTCAGAATTTGATAGCTTACCTTGGAAACTACACGGGTGTAACCGGACGGCGTGGCCTCGCCATCTGGGCATGGCCATCTAGAAATGCGTCAGCATTTCCCATTGGCTGATGCGTTTCTAGATGGCCATGCCATGACGGCCTGTCCACGCCCTTTCAACATTCCCCATTGGCTGACGTATTTCTAGATGGCCAATAGCCATGGTCATGGCGCCATTCCTAGGACTATTCTCTTTCCGCACAGACTCGATAGAAAAATGAATCGAAATCGTGTCCACTATAATCACTTGGTCACAACACTTTAACTGACAAATTAGATCTGTCAAAAAGAGGATAAACGGTTGGATCTACTATAGTGTTTTAAATCAGCTTACGCTCTTTTTAATTTTCACGCTATTACGCACCGGTACTATTGTTTTAGTAAAATCGAACTTCCCATCATACTTTTGCAAGCATAGAGGACTGGTTGTAATATAATATATTACAATATATTAAAAACACAGTGGTGCGAGTACGGATTGTCGATAGGATAAAACTATCAGTAGACGACAGCCCGCGATATAGCTATCGCAGCTAGATCCATACCAGAGAAAAGGTAAGATAACTGATAAAATTCAGTTGATCGACTCATCTAATCCATTCTCGCACTGTAGACGTTATTAAAAGTTCATTATTATAAACTTACTGTTTCTTTGTCTATTTCTCTTCTTTATTTTTCTTTTAAAATACTTATTTTGTTACATTTTAAATACATACCTTATTAATATATTGTTCGTTATTTTTCGTTAATTTTAACTCTATGAACATTTACAGTGAGTATTTTACAGTATAGTTTATCACGGTAATTACAATTTTTATTTATATTACCCCTATTTGGTTGCAAATTTTGTGGTCCAGTCTCGATCACCGTTCGGCTACTTATAAATTATTGCAATACATATCAGATCATAAATATAAAAGTTAACGATCATCGACCGCCGCGAATTTCAATGCATTAGCTCGCAGACATCACTACACTATCCATCTTCTGTTCCTCTCAATATCTCGCTCGCACAGCTCGTACTCAATCGGCACAATTCGCTATAGCGGCTTCCTGTGTATTTCCCCTCGCTCGTGTCGTGAACTCGCAACGTGTTTACATTGCGCGCTTTGTAGGCAATATATAGTTGTTTCACCGTCGGATAACGAGTGATCGTCAGCTAGTTTAATAACCGCTGCTGGTAAATAGCGCCCACTCCTTAGTTCTTCCCGCGGCTCAGTGTTCCTATTGCATTTCCAGCTACCGCATTCAACAGGTGCCGTGTAATGACTTACTGGATTTATACCAGACGCGTATTGCTTGTTGTTCACACTGTGATATAGTCACGGACGGACAGACTATTAAAGGTTTAAAAAGTGATCTGCAAAAATCCTTGTAAGTATACTCCATATATCATGTAAATTGTTAGCAGCTGTTTACTAAAGATTTGAATATAAAAACATTAATAGCTTGAGCCCTACGGTTAAATGGATTATCTGATGTGTGCTATTGCTAATTGTATTTTTTAAATCGTAGAAGTAGTGTTTTAAATTGTTCGTTATAGTCATTTTATTATTGGATCTAAGTACCATACACAGGGTATTCGGTGGATCGTGTGCTTTACTTATGCTGGCCAACTTAAGACCTTATCTATACTGGCACTGGGTAACTCGCAAAAAGTTGTTGAAAAATGGCGCTTTTTTACAGTCACACGCAGTATACGAGTAAAATAATTTAAAAGTTTAAAAAGTGAGTGCAAATAAGTAAAGTAGGTAATTAGATTTGTGTCCATAAATATTAGAAATCTAACCTTATTGTGGCCATAAAAACTCATCATAATCATCTCAGCCGTCGGATGTCCACTGCTGAACAAATTCCAACCCTGTACATATCCCAAAGAAGTAGGCTGCACCACAGGCTGCACCTACGTCGTCCTGCTACATTTAATAAGTAGTATATAAATACATAGGAATTAAACGAAAGTTTGTCTATAATTATTTCAAGTTTAGTTTACTGATATGGCGCTAAGATCACGTGCTTATATTTATATTTAATAAGATAGTGCACAATATAAATTGAGTACTTATAGGTTGCGCCCTAGAACTTAGAATTTATACCGTAGAAAAATATTTTGGGTTCTGATCTATTTAATGGACTATATTATACTATGCAGTTATAGCGGTTCGAGCCAATAGTTAAGTATATCTTAATATAACATCTGTACGGTAATTTAATATTTAAATAGTTTCGCAAGCCTGGACATGTGTCTCTTTGCAAAAGTCCTCTGATACTCTTCTTTCATTTAAAAAAAACATTATAATATGATTTTTTAAGCACTAACGCCTGCTTAGCCATAATAAACATTGCAATTTTATCATACATAAAATATATCGCTAACCAGGCATCAGTTCTTTAAAGATCATACTTATTAATAAAAAAGTAAGGGTTGCGATAATAATACGAAAGTTAAGTATTAAAAAAAAAACTTCTTTCGGTTGGATAATGCTGTCATATGTTCAATAGATGTCGCTCCGTCCCGACGGTTATAACCAAGAGTTGAAATTCGATGCTCGGACGGTACCTAAGCCTCGGTGGTGTAGACATGGCGTCTGACACGGATTGTCGGAGGCTTTTCTATCAAAAACCAACTTTTTGCAGGCATCTTTAACCAGCAGAAATAAATAACGTCATAAGTTTTTTTTTGTTTTTGTCAGTAATCTGTTATGCTTGTATGTCTTACTTTAATTCAGCGATGTTGATTATAGTATTTCGTTGTATTGTACCTATTTTCCTTAGAATTATATATTCAGCAAGTATTAAGATATAGGTATATGGGCAGGTTATTAAATAGGTGGACAAAACACTATGTCACATATAGGGAAAATGTATTTATTAGATATACAAAGCAAATAAAACGCGTTAGCTTTTCATATAATTATTACACAAAAAAAAACAAAATTTAAATTTAAATAAGTAATTAAAAAAAGTAAGTTAGCTGTTCATTTAACAAATTATTTCTTTAGATAGGAACAATCACGCTTTAACTGGCTAGGTACGACTTAAATTAAAATGTCCTATAATGTCTTTATTATTAAACTAGCTGCGATCCGCAGTTTCCCCAGCGTGGTGATGGATGATGATGATGATGAATCAAAACTTATAGCCTATGTTTATCAGGGATAATTTAGAATGCAATGTTAAAAGAATTTTGCAAATCGGTCCAATAGTTTAGATTTTTTTGTTCCGTTTTTTTAACGTATGCAATGCACCGTCATACAAGTATCATCATCATCATCTCAGCCATAGGACGTCCATTGCTGAACATATGCATCCCCCAGAAATGTCCAAAAGGGCCAGTTGGAAGCGGCCTGCATCCAACGTCGTCCTGCTACCTTTGTCAGGTCGTCAGTCCACCTTGTCAGTGGACGACCTGCGCTGCGCTTGCCTGTCCGTGGTCTCCACTCCAGAACCTTCCTGCCCCATCGGCCATATGTTCTGCGTGCTATATGGCCTGCCAACTGCGACTTTAACTGGCTTATCTTCTGGGCTATGTCGGTGACTTTAGTTCGTCTACGGATCTCCTCATTTCTGATTCGATCACGTAGAGACACCCCGAGCATAGCCTTCTCCATAGCTTGACTTTGAGCTTGCTTATGAGGCCTATAGTAAGAGACCACGTTTCAGTGCCATAAGTCATCACTGGTAACACACAATGATCAAAGACTCTTGTCTTGAGGCACAAGTATATAGTAAGCCATAATAGCTTAATATTCAATTCAAACAAACATAAACATTTTTCCTCTTTATAATATTTGTATAGATTTGTATAGATGTTTTTATATTTATATAATAATTACAAAAAACACAGGTACAAATAGGTGATTGCAGTGTTTGTTTGTATTTTAATACGTTAAATATTTTAGATAAATTTGTTCATATTTTTATTGTATTTTTTTGCTGCCCGCGACTTCGTTCTTGTAGTAGGCTCGGCCTTCGGCCTCGTCACAACCTCCCATATTTTCTTTCATAAGAACTTTCTCCTGACAATATTTAACACAACAAAAAATAATTAGCGAGATTGTTCCATCCGTTCTCAAGTTAGCGCGTGACCAAGAGAAATAGGGGTTCATTTTTTTATATATAGATTTGTTACTCTTCAAAGTGGCCTTTTACAAAATGTTATTTTTTAAATTAGCATTTTTGGTATACATTAGCGGGAAGCCGTCTTGTATTACCATACAAGTACAGATACAACACTGCTGTGGTACCCCACAGCAGTGTCAGATATACTGCGGTAATGCGATAGGTCACAAACATTACTGTGTTTGTGAGTGTGATAGCCACTGTAGCATGGTTTGGGCGAATAAGGCTCCATCACCAATGTTTTAGGGTAACGGCAAAGCTCAGTTACGATAAGAGTTGTTTTTAAATTCTCGGTGCAAGGACTGCAAATGGCATGAGCGTAGTGCTTACCTCCAGGCGCAAGACTTGCATATCTCAATATAATAGCTAGGTACCTATTATAAAAATGTATTAGAATAGAATAGAAGAAGCTTCTTAGCGTAAGCTCGATTTCCACTTGGGCTTTTATTTTTCTTAGCGTAAGTTCGACTTGCTCTTGGACCCTTATTTTTATAAGCGAAAGCTCGACTTTCACTTGGGATCTTATTATTCTTAGCGTAAGCTCGACTTGCTCTTGGGCCCTTATTTTAAAAGCGAAAGCTTGACTTTCACTTGGGCTTTTATTATTCTTAGCGTAAGCTCGATTTGCATTTGGGCTGTAATTATTATAAGCGTAAGCTCGACTTTCACTTGGGCTCTCATTATTTTTAACGTAAGCTCGGCTTGTATTGGGCTCTTATATAAGCGTAAGCTCGACTTTCGCTTGGGCTCTTATTATTCTTAGCGTAAGCTCAGCTTGTATTGGGCTCTTATTATTATAAACGTAAGCTCAGCTTGTATTGGGCTCTTATTATTCTTAGCGTAAGCTCGGCTTGTATTGGGCTCTTATTATTATAAGCGTAAGCTCGGCTTGTATTGGGCTCTTATTATTATAAGCGTAAGCTCAGCTTGTATTGGGCTCTTATTATTCTTAGCGTAAGCTCGGCTTGTATTGGGCTCTTATTATTCTTAGCGTAAGCTCGGCTTGTATTGGGCTCTTATTATTATAAGCGTAAGCTCGGCTTGTATTGGGTTCTTATTATTATAAGCGTAAGCTCAGCTTGTATTGGGTTCTTATTATTATAAGCGTAAGCTCAGCTTGTATTGGGATCTTATTATTATAAGCGTAAGCTCGGCTTGTATTGGGCTCTTATTATTATAAGCGTTAGCTCGACTTTCACTTGGAATCTTATTATTCTTAGCGTAAGCTCGACTTTCACTTGGGCTCTTATTATTCTTAGCGCAAGCTCGATTTGCACTAGGGCTCTTATTATTATAAGCGTAAGCTCGACTTTCACTTGGGATCTTATTATTCTTAGCGTAAGCTCGGCTTGTATTAGACTCATATTATTATAAGCGTAAGCTCGACTTTCACTTGGGGTCTTATTATTCTTAGCGAAAGCTCGGCTTGTATTAGGCTCTTATTATTATAAGCGTAAGCTCGACTTTCACTTGGGATCTTGTTATTCTTAGCGTAAGCTTGACTTACACCTGGGCTCTTATTATTCTTATTCGCTTCCAGCATATTTAGATTACGTGTTCAAATAGGTCTGTCTAATATGAGTATAATTTATAAATGAAATGAAACGATTGTTCTGAAAGTAAACGCAGAAATTAAATATGTATACTTATAACAATTTTGTAAAACTCGTAAAAATAACTTAATAGAAAGGTAAACCTACTCAATACAATCGATACAAATTATCACATTATTTGTTTCTCGACTGCGTCAAAGCACAGCAGCACAGCTAGTGTGCGATGAATAGATCAATCGATCATCGCCTGCACAGGGTCAGTGCCAGGCAGGCCAGGCTGGTGCTACGCTGTAGCTGCCGCGCGCGCCGTTCTTTACCATATTAGCATAGATATTATCATAAAATATATCTACATATAAGAAGTGTTACGGCGCGCGCGTTTCGCCCGTTGTCGATTTATGGTGTTCTTGTTGCTTACTGGCTACCTTCACCTTACGTGTGAAGTGAACATCTACCTCGAATAAATCAGTGTCATTATTATTTATTCATTCATTGCTCAGAAGTATAATGCTGGTGCTATATAAATTATAAGTGTCGTAGCCTTCGTAGGCTTATGAAAAAAGTGTTAGGTAGATAAGTGTTTTAGCGCATGAAATGAAAACTTTAATTAGTTCAAAAATCAACAACTTTATGTTATTTTATCCCGAAGTTTGGAACACTTTCAGTGAACAGGTAGATATAAGTCACCTTGTTATGAAACAGGAACTATAGATGATCCCGAGTTTAAACCATTGACAGTTTTGTTAAAAGGAGTGATGCTCATTCCATCAACACGCGAAATAGACAAGCTATCCGTACATGTAAAGCGTCTCCACAGAATACCTAAGTAATTCTTTTAAGGGTATATGATTCTATAATAAACATCCCAATGTTATCCGAGATTTGCCTATAAATAAATTTTAAACTGCTATTAACTAAACTCTGGCAAAAAGGTTTTTACAACATTTCGGATTAAGTACTTGGAGGATAAACAGCTTGGGACTGATCACTCCAGATAGTGTATTACGATGTCAAAGTGTAGCGTGTCTTGCCCTACTGATAACATTATATGGTCTCTTTTGTAAGGCAACACACTGGGGCTAAAAATAAATGAATATTTGTTAAATACATTAAGTAAGTCGCGATGTAAAAAAATATGTAAAAAGACAAGACCGCTGAGTTGCTTCTCAGTCGTGGTCGCGTTCCGATCCGGTTGTAGATTTAAGAAATAATAAATGTAAAATTACAATTTGCGAGTGTCCCCGTAGGCCTATACAGAATAAATGGTTTGGGGCCCTAGGTTCAACTGCCAAGCTCTATCAGTTGAGCTATTCGGACTTTTTTTCCCTGGTCGCAACTGGTTTTATGATTTTAATTTTTTATTTCAATTAATTAAACAAGTTTCCTAAAAGTAATTCCCTTACAGCATGGTTTAAACGCGTCTTTCTCATTGACATTCTCGTGAAACTTCTTTAGTCCACGTTTTATTATAAGGCGGCACCTACCCGTGACCATGTTCACTGAAAAGTGTTTTAATTTAATCGTTTAAAGTTATTTCATTTTAATGCTTATGAAAAGTAAAAGCCTAAGAAATGGAATTAGCTTATCGCTCTAATATACAACTTACGCTAAAAACAACTGTATTGATTTAAAATACTGCTGCGCTCCGTGCTTTCACCCGCGTGGTGATAGATGATGTTGATGATGAATCAAAATACTCGTATATATGACCTAGGGTGAAGTGGTATGGTGAAAGAATTTATGAAATCTGTCCATTGGATTTTGAGTTTAGGTATTTGTTACAAAATACAAACCTTTCCTCTTTATAATATTATAGATAAATTAGTTTATTTTGTTATATTTACTTCATTTATATATCAGATAATCAGATTTGATCTGAGAAGGTCAACCCAACGCGTTACTAGGTACAAAGTCAATATTTAACTTCTCTGACTCTTTATCCCTCACAGTTACAGCAGTCACTCACACTTTTAAAGTGCAAGTCCAGTGCCACTTTACTATAAAATTAAATCAAACTGCCTTTTTGCTCTATCATTAAGATCCAAATCTAAAAAAAAAAACATTGTATAATGATTTAGTGTCTGAATGAATATTTAATACTTATTTTTTTTTTCTATTTCACAGGAAGTAATGGTGGGGGATTGCCTTTGCAACGACTGCTATCTTGAAAAAGAAAGAAGTTATATGGAAAATGACATTGCTAATCATGGAAAAAATGCTAGCGGAGCTTTGGGAAACAGTCCTATAGTAATGTTTTTGGGGGCTCGCGTGCGAGCCAACCTTCCGGTAGCAATCGTACGTCCGATGGCGGCAGCGGCAGTCCCATCTCAACAATCATCATCTAGCCAGTCTCAACCAGTATCGTCTGGCCAGTCTCAACCATCATCGTCTGGCCTGTCTCAACCATTATCGTCTGGCCAGTCTCAACCATCATCATCTAGCCAGTCTCAACCAGTATCGTCTGGCCAGTCTCAACCATCATCGTCTGGCCTGTCTCAACCATTATCGTCTGGCCAGTCTCAACCATCATCGTCTGGCCAATCTAATTCATCATCGTCTGGCCAGTCTCATTCATCATCTTCTGGCCAGGGCATATCTCTACCTGAAGCAGATGTGTCTAATTTGGGCCTTCCTCAGGTCAGACCTAATCGACTACACTCTACTCCATGGTATCTAGACGATATAAGTACGGAAACATCCGATTCTAGCGACGACGGTTTTGATACAAGTGACGAATTGCCATTGCAAGAAATCGCAATGGTCCGCCGTGGTCCTGTCACCCGCAGCACGAGTGCAAGATTGAAAGCAAGATTGCAAAGCACTCGTCGTTAAATTTCACTACTACGCTCTACGCTCACAACTGTCGCGCCCCGGTTTAGCGTTCCGCTATGGATCAATGCTTGCAATGTTCAACCCAAACGGAACGGTTACGGGGTCGCGAATAGCGCGCCAAACTATCTGTCAAAAATCGATAGAACCCTATACATTTGATGTTTGACGGTGACACCTCGTAACGACCGCGAAAACTCTCCTTCGATCCGCGAGCGTTGGGGTCGCGAAGTGAGTCATCGTTTTCGGAGACGTCATCGATGAGGTATCGAGCTCGCTCACGATGATCGTGAGCTTGTAAGGGAATGGGTGTGCGAACGCCGCGAGTGATTTAGGCGCTTACCAGAACGTAACCTTAGTCATCCAAAGAGATCGCCAAACGTAGTTTGATGTTAACTAAATATACTATTTTTATTAACGGTTATTAACCTATAACTATTTATCGGATTTATACTAAATTTGCCAGTTCGTTCCAATATGTTTTTTTAGTTCGTATACGAGCTATACGAGGCTGTTGATATTAGGGTTATGAAAGGGGATAGTTGAATGTTAAAGTTAACTTGCAATGTACCTACTTGTAACGTTTTTGTTTATTTTTAATAGATATATTTATTTTGTATATGTTGGGCGCTTCGTTTTTGAGGTTAAGATTAAATCTTGTACTAATATAGATATAATACCATAGAGGCGTTTTTTAGCAAGAATGAAATTCCACAATTGTACATTATGGTACTAGTGTGTAATGTTGGTAACCACGAACATGAGCATACCTATAAAACACACATAATTGTTTCATATAAGTATTATTGTGTTTATAGTATGTATAATTAACCTAATGCTATACTATAACGTGATTTAACTATAAATGTGTAGATGGTAGGCGTATTTTTGATGATTGTCCTATCCTTGACCGATTGGTCTATTCCAAGTTCTACTAGTACGACTAATGGGAACAATGATTTCATCTCGTTCTAGACTTTTGTAAATCTCTACTTGAAATATATGAATTATTACAATTTTGTTCCAAGTAGGTGTACATTTTGAACGTATGACTATAAAAGTGTCTAATATTATAGCCGGTATTTAATTATATCTACTTCAAATTAAATCTGCGCCTAATTAAACTTTTCAGAATTGACTCCACGTAGTCATTGAAGTGAATTATTCATAAAAAATCCGCCATTTGCCCAAAAAACACTCCGCAGAACGCCGGTGTCGGATGAAATAAAAACTATCATAATATATAAAGGATTCGAAGAACAAATTAGCAAAGAAAACGTGGAACCGTTAGTTAACTTTTCCACAAAAATAAATAGAAGAAGGAAACTAGAATGTCATAAACGTCAACTCTTATTTTGTGCACAATTTGGTGACGACAATTTATTGGGTATTATCATGGCTATTATGTACTCGTAGTAGTATATCTTATCAATGCTTTGGTTGTAATCGGTATATGCGTTGCAAAACCTATGCTTCTTTCTAAGTAGGTACTATATATTAATGGTGAAATCGAAATAAATATTTTATTTCAGAAACCGTTGCGGGCCTAATACATAGGGCCTTTATCGTAATAGTCAGTAATCTGTAGTAATAGGGCGACGTTAGGATAAGTACAATGTATACGAACGTATATAAAAATACCGTAAACTTTTTATATAATTCCTTTTTTCATGCATATAAGTGCTATCGACTTGTCACTAAAACATAGATCCTTAGATTCATCGCCGAATAGCCTAAGAATAGCTCATACCCGAATGCCAATGCATTATGCTTAACTTGTTCTAGGGTTGCCTGTCCAATTCCCGGAATTCTGTGATTGTAACAATCCTAACCATATTATTTATGGAAACATGATCAATACTTTTTTCTACAGACTTTATAGGTGTATTTTATTATTAATTTACTCATATAAAACAATATACATATCAAATTAGTCATAATAACTCTTGTCAGTACTAATATCGCAGCAGGTATATATCGCTGATTATTATATCACATGCCGTTTTACCAACTGATAAAACGGCATGTGATTATAATCAGAATTAGCAAGAGTATTCACCGATAATTTCTCGTTTTGAATCAGTAACATATTATTTTAATTTGTTTCTGCTTAGATTTTATGTTCCATGACGATAAATTTTAGGAAACATTTGATTTCCGGTTACCCGTGATTACTCTTTCAGTATTGTACAACAACTCGGCAGCCGTGATCCGTCACAGACTGCATTATCACTGAACAATATGACATAAAAATTATGAATAGGTTTATTATTGATCTGCTACTGCAAGGAAAATAAGTCAATAGTACGAATAACAAATTATAAAAAAATATCTATATTATACCTAGTGATTATAACCTAAACTAATATATAATTAAAAACCAATTTATCTATGCACGTGGGTCTATAAAGGACTACTTGTACGATATGAATTTCCGCCTAGTACTTATTAGTTATGTACTTAGTCGTATTAGGGTCTATTTTAAGATATTTTTTAAAACCACTACCTCTTTTTGGTTGTGAACGTATGAAAACTGTTTACCTGGTTCCTTTATCGAATGCTCAAAGATTTTTTTATATATATATTTAGTAATTTTTACTCAACAAAGAGTTATAAAATTAAGTACTTATAAACGTAGGTGATTATTTTATGGGTATGGAAAGTTGGTCCGGGCATTTTGGGTTGTCATAAACCTTTTTTATTATAAGTGTCAAATAAGTGGTTACTGTCAAATTACACAAGTGAAAATCGCAAAAGCTGTGATGATTCAAAGGGATGATGATGAAAGTTCATATTTATTTATTTTCGTGACCAAAGTAGTTTGAAGAACACTGGTTGCAATTCGCTTGTGTAGAACACTAAAATAAAATTATCCAAACTAGATATTATTCTGTTTACACTAAAATCCACATTCGTGTGACACTTAGAATTAATTGTCAGTCTAACACAATTGAATTAAGAATTGAACAGAATAATCATATTTTTACAATTGTCTAAAATAGGCATCGGCCCCTATTCCCTTAGCTATTGAACTGCGTAATAGCAACTCGATTGCACGAAAATTGTCGTATTTGACAGTTTTGCGTAGTCTGCTCACTATTTAGATTCGAACGCGATCAAAATCGACGCAAATGAGTTGCGATAACGCTATAGTTCAATAGCTAAGAGAATATTGAACCCTGAGAGAATTGAGAGAACCCTGTTCAATTGTGAGTAGTCTTACATCACTTTAGAGTGCACTAAGTTACATGACGATTAAATCTGCGTAAACATACCCAAATTTCACAGAAATGGTCAATTAAGAACTGTCCGTCGTAAGATTTTTACGTAGAATAATTACGTTTAATACAACGTACGTATTACGTACGTACGTACGTATTATTAATAATAATTAAAGTACGTTTAATACAATAATACTTTATTGAACACCAAGCTTATAAATGAAAGAACTAAGAATAGTTTACAAAACAGGTTGTATAATGGGCGGCTTTATCGCCATAAGCAATGTACCACGCGGCAATCCAGGAACTCAAATTGAACGGACTTGACTACTTGGCTGGTTTTTATAACAGTGACGCTTACGGTCCGCGCGGATGGTAAGCGCGGCCGAATTACTGCCGTCAGCGTGGGCCATCCGCGCGTGTTGTATGTAATGATCCTAGAGACGCAAAGTTCGTGCCCCACGACGCTTACCAACCGCGCTGGTGAAGGCGTCACTGTAAAACCACACTAATCAATATTGGACACCTATAAATGATTACAGTACCTATCTACTTGATACTTCCCATTCGCACTATGGATCATTCTTGAGTAAATCGGGCTAAAGACCTTGTAGCACAATATGAGCGATCTGTAAATAATTTTATTTTACTATGAAATATTAATTTTAATCAGGTTCAATACAAACATGTTTTGATAAATGTTATTGTTAATTAAAGTGTGTTACTCGCAAATAAAGCAAATAACGAAGTAAGTAATATATGTATAACATGTATTCCATTATATTTTAGAACATAATTTCCACATGTTATGGGCATTTCCAAGGCATTAAGAGGATTGCATAGCTAGTACTTTACATACTAAAACAAATAACTCTTTTCTAACTCTTAACATTGTCCGATTTCAGTGGTTTTTTTTCATGTAATCATCACATTTTGGAGTTATGTTTATTGGAAGAAAAAAAACTTGCTAAAAATTATAAAATAAAATTAAAAATACCTCTAACCTATACCTATTTAAACATGTTTACATAGGTATAGGTTAGAGGTATTTTTAATTTAGCTCATAGCAATTATAAGAGTCGAATAAGTCATAGTTGACGGGTTTCATGACTTACACAAATATCATTATGGATAGAAACTCGACCGCGACAAAATTCAAAGCACTCAAAAAAAAAATCTTTTTTGAATGCTTATGTCAGTGAATACTGCACTCTTGCGAAGAAAGACAGATTTTTGTAAAAAAATCAACGCTATGAAAGTGTAAAAAGTAATAATAATGTAGGCCCAAAAACTGGTTTGCTTTTGCGGGCCGAAACGCTTTCATTCTGTTGATAAATTTAATTCTAGTTAGTTATGTATAACATTCACATTTTAAACAATGTTAACTGTTTTGCTGATTTAATCAGTCGTCTATGAATTTAAATAATGATAAAGGTATGCTTTGCACTTTTGTGTTTTTGGCACCTTATGCAAAACTTTAATGTGTTAAATTGTTCCTCTCTGTGTATTGTACAAAAACAGTTATTTCTACAAAATTTTAAAGTTAATGTTATAGTAATTATGTACCTAGTTCTAATGTAGAGTACTCGTCCGAGTATATATATACCTACCTATAGAATTAAAAGCGTTTCGAATTAAAATAAAGAGTTTTAATTTTGTCACATATTAAATAACTATAAGTACTATACTTTACAAATACTTGCGAGCATATTATGTTGTAATTATCAATAGCTTTTTGGGTTAATATTATAAACACGAAAGTTTGTATGTATGTTTGTTACTCTTTCTGGATATTCTACTGAATGGACTTTAATGAAATTTAATATGTAGATAGATAATGCGCTGGAATAACATATAGGATACTTTTAAATCATTATCATCACCATCATCCATCGCTACGCGGGTGTAACCGCGGGGCGCAGCTAGCTTAGGCATATAGGATGACATTTCCCGGGATGAATGGTTATACTCGTACGACACTCATACGTACGGCGAAGGTCCATCGCCTTGAGTCTGGTCGTCTGACGGTGGAATGATGATGGTAGCAAGGTGGTAAAAATATTGTCTGACTCCCTAGTACCTATCTACCTAATATTAATAGCATTATGAAAGCAGATTCACCCACGCCCGTAGAGACAATAATATTTTATGCAACACATGTTGCGTGAACCCTCCTAAGGATGTGGCGGTCGATGACGTTACCGTTTCTCACGGGTTCAGGCTATACGTATTCTTAGTACCTATTTGTTTTGGGAGAGCCATTCTAGTGTCAGATATTCTTCCAGAAAAGGTAGGTATTTTGCTGCAAAACATCCTCAACTTTTTGGTTTGTCAGCACAGTTCTATAAATTTATCTCTGTCTTCTGGAGCTTCAGGCAAAGGCAATAGTTGACTATACAGGGGTACTGGTAATCAATAAGCATCCTTTTAAGAGCATATTCTGTACATCAAAACATACATCTTTTGTTCTACGACTTTTAAAAATTCGTATTTTTTTCTTCCATACAAAACTTAAAAAAATCAAGTTGACCGGTCTAAACATAATTAACACTATGTAAAAAGCGCGCGCGGAATGCCGACAAGCCCCGGCCGGCGGCAGGCGGACTACACGTAGATGAATGTAGTAGATGCGACGTAGAGTTATGAAGTGTAAGAGAGAATTACAAATACTTAAAAAAATTTTTTTGCTAATTTATTTAGTTTTGGGAAAAGTTCTAGAACTAAAGTTTTTTGTTTTGATGTAGAGAATATGGCCTTAACAGGATGCTAATTGATTACCAGTGACCCTGTATATACCAAGAACAAGTCAGTTTATGCATGTGTATACATAGTACTGTTCTCTGCAATTCTAGGAAGAATCCGTCAAGTTAGTAGCTGTCGTCACATAAAACTCCTATTACCAATATTATAAAGGTACTCAAAAGTTTTTGTGAGTAAGTGTGTTTGTATGTTATTAAGCAAACTACTTGACATATCTGGAGATTATTATCATACGATTCTAGAAGTTTATCGGGGCTACGTAAAGGGATCTTCTAAAAGGATATACCTACTTCGCAGAAAACTCAATTCTCTCGCGGTCTCGATATTACAACGCAGGAAAATCTCCCCCTATTTTTATGAATAAGATGAAACTTAATACGAAATCAATACAACGAACAACAGCTAAAGCTCAAGGAACCGAAACTGTACAATCGTAGTTTCAGGTGCGTATACACTGCTAACTAGATACACGTAAATGTAACCAGATTTCTAATAAAACTGACCATATCTCATTTCATTAAAAAAATGTTTTTCAAATCACGATATCTGCTGTTGAATTGTCAAATCTTGTTATGTTGTTGACAAACAAAAATAAATTAGTTTGTCATCAGCAATGTTGCATTTATTGTTTCAACTAAATAAATAACAATCGAATAAAATAGCTGTTCAGTCGGACAACCTTAAAGTGACCACTTTCAAAGTTGAATATATTAATACTGAATGACGTATATCTGATACAAATATTATTCTTATCGGAGGTCGGCCAACGCTACGTACCTACATAATTCTTCATTGTCCTTAGACATAAGGCTTATTTTATTTATTATCTCTTGAACTGCGCAGTTTTCATGGTCAAACAGCTTTTGTCTGGACGGCTGAACCATGCTTATCTTTCAGTTCTTGCTTCAAAGCACAGAACAAATCTGGATATTGACGCATGTACCTCCTGAAGTATCTCTTTTCGAGAAACAAAATCTGTGAAACAAAACCATAGTGAAAATCAGTAATGTTATTAATTTTTAATGAAAGTAATAGTTTCCAAGTAGCCATCACTTTTTTACAAACAATCGAAACTGCACTACGATATATCTACTTGTACAGGAATTGTGAGTATAAGGTCCGTGTTCACCAACACATGTTTAAATTGTAAAAAGTGTAATTCTTAAACGACTATTTAGCAATATTTTGCTGTCCACCAAGCAGTAACCATTGATTAAGTTCCGTAACCGACTGTTTAAGTTAAACGATGTTTTCGACCTTGTTTAACATTGGTTATTGTTTATTTACGTGAAAATGTCAGATGCTCTGAATTATATCTCTGAAGAAAATTACGTGTTAAGTAGATGATTTTGAAGATATTGAGTAAATTTTACGCGCACCCCATGTTTTCTAAAGTCGTCACAATTATTTAGAGGAATATGACGTAAAAGCATTCCTTATATATCATACTTCAATAAAACTCTCTTGAATTTTAAATTAAAAAACCTCGAAACGACTCTGACGGAAACAATACAAACACATGGAACTTCGAATCGAAGTGACTTTGATATTACTTTAAAAAGGGGCTGAATTAAAAAGACAACAAAAAGCCATTGACTTATCACACATTGCATTTTGTAGTTTATTAATATACGAGTACCTACCTTACCCTATTTGAACGCAGCTCGGGTAAATGTAAATGGTACAAGATACGCTAACATCTTTTCAATGTAGTATTATACCATTCATTCATTTACGACTCATTATTTTCAAAAACGCTCGATTAGTTAAACGTTCACTTTAAAAAGATGGTGAACACCAAAAAAACGCGCCAAGTTTAAACAACTGTTTAAGTTTAAGGGACCGATTAGGTAATAAATAGTTAAGTTGTAGTTGGTGAACTCCAGCCTTAATCTATATTTTTTTATTTTACTTGTACATTAAAATATCTTTTTCCGAATGTTCGACATAACTACAATAGCGTCAATTACGACTAAACAATAATACAAGTTCAATTTGAAAAATTTAATACTGACTTCCATTCTATTCAGTTATTGGGGTGTATCTCAGAAACTACTAAACCGAACTAATAAAATTTAAATGGGACTACCTACACGGCAAGCACCAGCTTTTAAACAAAAAAACAATTTTGAAGATTATTTCACTCAGTCGAAAGTTATGACGTAGCAAAAATAAAAAATACATTCGAATTGAGTACTCCTTCTTTTTTTGGAAGTCGGTAGAAAAGACGTTAAAATAACAAGTGTTTTGTAACAGTATAGAAATAAAAAAAAAACGATTATATTAGGTTAAAGTATAACATTGCTATTTCGCACTTAAACATTGAAACAATATTTTTTGTATATTACCTTCGTTATGAATACATTTCTGCCATCTAATCGGAAGATTATTATAACCCTTGCAATAGAGCTCTGGGGACATAGACTCCACAAACTGTGTGAGTGAAGGCATTTTATACTGATCCATGGGATCTACAAAATTGTCCAAATCGCGGATAAAAATGGTAGAGTCCATTGGGGCGAGATCTGGCAAGTATGGAGGATGACGGATGGTTTCTAACTGCAGGTCTTGTTAAAACTGATTGACGAGCAGTGTGAGGTCTTGCGTTTACACGAAGCAATAATGATAAAGATCAATTGATAATCAGGGCTGTTTTTTGGCGAATTCGCCATCATTGTTCGGAGTTCTGCACAGTAGACATCTGCTGTTATTGCTCGACAGAATCTGAGGAAAATATAGTGAATAATGCCATGAAGTGACAACCAAAGCGTTACCATGACCTTTCTATTTAAAAGCTTAGCTTGAGAGCGTTGTTATGGCGTTAAACCTGAGATCAACCATTGCGTTTTTCGCTTGCGGTAATCGGACAGAATCCTTTTTTCGTTACACGTCACAATCCAAACACGGTCCACAATCCCTTCATTTCTGTATCGGTTTAACAAGGTAAGGCAAGCTTCAACGCGTGCTCCTCTTTGCAGATCTGTCAAAAAAAGAGGTACCCAATTTTCAATTTAAAAAATGGGTCAACATTGTGGGTATGCTGACATCAAACCATGCCACTAATTCCTTAGTAGTAACGGATAAGTTAGCTAAGTAATACGGACACGGGTTGGTTGATACGGTTTGGCTTCCACCATTCCTTCAAATCATCGTTATTTACTGTAGTGGCTGGTCTTCCTCGTGGTTTATTCTTCAAATCGAGTTTCTACTACGAAAACGGTAAGACTTCACGGCACGTTCGTTAGCCGTATCCTCTTTAAACACAACATTGACATTTGAAGCAGTTTCTGCTGCGCTTTCCCACGACGGAACTAGAATTCGAAAATTACTGTGCTTTTCGCTGTTTTCATCTTCACGTTAAAAGCTGAATGTTAAAAATTTAAATGCATCCTGTTTTTGTAATATCAGAATCTTAGTTCTAATGTGAAAAATTTTCACACTCAAATCTGTCACATTACACAGGTTTAATTTTAATTCCAAATGGCAAGTGCGTTAAATCGGCAATTTTATATTTAATTAAACCCCTATTAGTACGTGTCAGCTTAAAAATCTCCTTTTATTTTGTCGGTTGAAAACTAATGTCATGCGATATAATGATAACTATAGGGCACCGACATTAAAATCATAACATAATATAGTAAAATATTACAAATCTATCTATACTACGTAATTTATAGGTTAGGTACTACTTACTAACCACTACATATAATAAAACTGTCGAGGCCGAATTACTGTACAATGAAAAAAATTGCTAATAACCGAGGGGGATAAAATCAGGGGCATGTAAGGAGTGGAATCTAACAAACTTTTTATTTCAATTTCTTTTTCTTTGTTTGTCTGTCTGTTTGTAAGGGCTAATCTCCGAAACGACTGGACCGATTTAAATGAAATTTTGTATGGTAAAAGCTTATATCCCTAGTGAACATATAGGATAATTTTGATCCCGGTAAGTTCAAGAGTTCCCGTGGGATAGTTATACAACTGTAATTAACCGTATACCGCGAAGCCATGCGAGCGAAGCCGCTGGTGGGTCAGCTAGTAACCTATAAATTATGGATTCGTGTTTGCGAGCGTAGCTAAATAAAAGCATAGATTTTAACATCATTTGGATGAGATATTTTTGTCAAGAAGCAGTCGTTACCTACCACGCATGTACTAATAGCTACCACGCTCGAAGAGCGCAGCTCCTTGTTAGTCACGAGGGATAGTTCTCCGAAGTAGTCACCATCAATGAGGTGGCCAGTCTCCTCGTCTCTATAGTACACCACCAACTCTCCCACGGCTACTATCATTAGACCCTCGCTCGGCACCCATGGCTATAAAAACACAAAGGTAATAAAAGAAACGAAAGGTAAAACACAATGTTATCAGCACGCAGAACAGCCGATGGGGCCGGAAGGTTCTGGAGTAGAGACCACGGACCGGCAAGCGTAGCGTAGGTCGTCCACGGAGAAGGTGGACTGACAACCTAATAAAGGTAGCACGATGTTGGATGCAGGCCGTTTCCAACCGGTCCTTTTGGTAATTTGCGGGGGAGGCGTAGGTTCCACAGTGGACGTCCTAGGGCTGAGATGATGATGATGATGATGATGATAATATCTGTGAATGTAGTAGTTTAAAAAATATAGTATGACATCGAAATGCTATCAACTAAGTAAAAACTCATGGCCTGCAGAAGAATTTATGTGAGAGGATCAGCTAGTATACATACGATGTTTTGAACTTACGTCCGCGACCAATTCATGATTTAAATATGTCTCTTCCTTTAACATCAGAACGATATCCTCTATTATATGTGATGGCCAATCCGAAAAGTAAGAAATTCTCTTAATGTATCTGCTATAGGAGGACAATACTATTTCTCTTTTTAAAACATCAGGTAAACTTTTATATAAACAATTGTGAAGTTCAATTGCTTTCATTTTCGATTGATTAAAATCAAAATACTTCCACAGTTTTCTTGTTAGTCTATCAGGCAGCTGGCGACAGCGAGCCATATTATCCATCGCGTGTTTAATTGAGATCACCTGATTTTCCTTGAAACTGGTGCAATATATGTAATTGTAGCATTCCAGAACGATCCAAATATTAAACATGTTTGACATCAGAAAAGTACATAATGATGCCATTATATCTAGGTAAAACTTTGTTCTTCTATAACTGAAACCGAATAAAAATACAGACTTGCAGATGCGGGAGAAGTTGTACACCAAAAGCTTATAATCGGAAAATGGATTCTCGTATACGAATTTTATCCATATTAGCATACTAATAAACGAATCATCATCGATTTTGCCGTATGATAACATGATCTGAAGCGTGAAATTTTCGGCCAAATCCAGGAATTGCCACATTGTTAAGAATCCAAGTACAGATATCCTTAGTATTCTATAAAAGAATGTCAGTTTGTAGTTGTTCCTTTCACGAGTCCAATAGCTCGAGCTTTCGTAGACTCTGAATAACCCGAAAACATTGATAATTTTAAGAGCAGTAATGAATTTGCTAGTCTTGCAGAGTGCGCAGTTAACATTAGTGCCATAACGTAGGAACATGATCCATTGAACAGGAATTGCGGATGCGACGTGGAGAAACAGTTTCGTGGAGCCGTAGTGTATCAATCCGTCGTATTTTTCGAGAATGACTTTCCTGGCTTCATAATTGATGTATCCGGTCATCATATTAAGGAAAACGTCGATAACAACTATGACTTCAATCATCGCGCCCAGGTAGTATAAACCGAGGCATATCTGGCCGTAAAACAAGGAGGTGTTGTGACTGAAAACGAATTTATTCACCAGAAACAAAGTGAGCATCAAGTAGTCCCAAAAATTTCTGAAATAAACGTACATCATTAGAATAAGGTACGATAGAAGTACAGGGATCACCGTCGCACTGTATGGACTTTGCTACCTTGAGATTTGAATATAACCCCGAGTGACATACGAGTACATACTACAATCTAACTTAAACACTCTTAACTTGGCGGCGGTGATACAAATCTCAGTGCCAGATAATTTGGCGCCTTGTGGTAGAGCGCAAGCAATTCATTGTTTGGGTTGGAAGGTGAAGCAGAAGTGATATTAATAAGCGAATGACCCTAAAATCTATGTCTCCAGAAGACCAGCGTGGGGCAGTTCCATATATTTTTAGGTTAAAGCTATGGTATCACTGAATCTGTCGTGGGAAGACGTAGTGCTTATTATTAGGCGACCATGTCGTTACTTATACCATAACATGGTATTACGCAGGTGCATAGGAAAGAAAATCGAAGCACGCAACGCTATGTTAATAATAATAAAAGTTTATGCGGAGGGATTGAGGATTAGTGAAACAGATTTTAAGAATGAAACAAGAGGGATGTGTAATAAAGTATGATAAGGATGTGTGAATGATTATAGAATCTATGCGTTAGTCATCAGTAACATAAGTCAGAATGCTATGGAATTTTTGTTTTAAAAAGGGAAGCAAACGCCTATAACCGTAAAGCGCACGTATTATCATTGAATCAATT
Source organism: Selenia dentaria (assembly GCA_917880725.1). Taxonomy (NCBI): domain Eukaryota; kingdom Metazoa; phylum Arthropoda; class Insecta; order Lepidoptera; family Geometridae; genus Selenia; species Selenia dentaria. The sequence continues at coordinate 8,647,529 of OU862876.1, read as the reverse complement.
ACGTCCCGAAGTGGATACGACATGAAACTCCTACGAGATGTGATAGCAAGCTCTCGCAGTGTGCATTTTGTAGCGTTGATATTATATAAACAAGTGGCTCTGTGAAATCGCGAGTATGCCTTTACATTGCTTAAAATTGAATAAATTTTCATCGCGCGCCTTAAAACTTAAAATCTTTAAACCATCTCGACTTGTTTGCTCTGCAAGTCTTTTTAGTCTCTTTTCCTCCTCGATTCGCAGAAGAAAGAGCTTTATATATTGAATTTTAGTGTGGCGGTCAGCGCCATGTAGTTTCATTTTAATATACTAAAAACCTATGATATAAATTTTATTTTGAAAAATACCCAATACAACAAGATCAATTTGAAAAATGTAATACGCACTAACAGTAGAATTGAGTACCTCCTCCTTTTTGGAAGTCAGTAGAAAAAAAAACTATATAATTATCGAACGCTCACAAAGTTTCACGAGAATTGAGAAATGCGACCTGTAGAGAACAGTCGGGCATCTGGACATTTAGACATACGAAAGCATTTTTGCCCAAGCTATTGCAGATACGTTTCGCTCGTGCTTCCCACTCACTCGGTCAATAAAAAAACTTGATTTGAATTAATTCTAATGGCGTTTGTTGCTACAATATAATTGCAACAAGATGCATTGATATACCTACTCATTAGTTAACGCACTGTAATCATTGGTATTGGCGCTCGTAAAGGTAAAACTTAAATATTAAACACTTGACCAATAAAATGATTATACCGGTTAATAAGACACAACTATAAATGTGCACTTGCTCACTAAAATATTTACATTACAGCATAAAACCCAATAGGTGGCACCCTTCAACAGCGGTAGGTATGTATTCACAGGTCCATTTTATTTCATACGCTGTAATCAGTTTCACAGATCAAGTGATATTGAACTAAAATATAGCGTCAAACCTGAATTGGCTCAACGGATGGATTCGGCCCTTGAATTTTCTAAACTGGCGGGTCCTTTCAATCCTCATAGCCTGAGAGCTCGTGTAGAAAATCCTGTTCCGCTCATCGTTGAACGAGAGGAGGAACAGCCCGTACCACCATCGCTTGAACCTGGCGGAGTATGTTCTTCCAGGAATGTCACTCTCCAGCACATCTTTTTCGTCGCCTACAGCGCAGCTGTGTTCGTAATACGATTCGTGGAAATCTTGGCGGCCTTTTGATTTTCCAATGGACATTTTTTATTGATAATAACCAGAACTTAATTATACATATACTTCCTGATCTAGTATAAATATATTTTACAGTGTTTATATTCTCTTTGATATTTTAGCCCATTAGTCTATGTTCATAATCTGTAAACTTAATAGATATCAAAAAGAATATATACATATCAGCAACTGTCATCATCTTTTGATAAATATATACCACAAACAGTATGTATGATATATACCTCCATTTCCAAGATATAATGTTTTGTGTAGTTAACTATTGCGCCTAGGTCACGTTTGTTCTCCCGTGTTTCTTGCTAAAATCAGGGTCAGGGATCATTCGCTTTGTGAGTGTGGCCTAGATGACGGTACTTTAAATCACATTTTCTTTTCATGTCCTAAGTTAAGTTCTTCTTTGTATGATAAACTTAATTCCGATATCGCTAGACCTACTAATATTAACTCTCTTTTATCGCTTGTTTTCACATCATTTATTTTTATGTTATGTAATTTTATTAAAACCAATAATATACGTTTGTAAAAGCGAAACCAGTTTTTAATACTTTGATATTCATATTACTTTCATTTGATTCCGTACCGTACAATAGTCACTCTTTCAGGGCTGGGGGAGTACAAGGGCAAAATATCCGCCAAAACATGACACTGGTAGAGTAACGTCTTTCCACGTTAAAAAGCCACATAAGAAGAAGAAGAAGTAGTTAACTATGATAGGTAAAAAGACCTTACACTTATTAAGTTAGTTAAAAATATTTTTTTTTCTATCGTTATTTGAATATACCACAGGTAAATACTATAAAGAATAATTAAATGATACAGTAAATAACCGAAGAGCAAACTTCATTAAAAAAATACGCCAATTAATGGCAAATTATATACAATTTGTTATGTTCAGTACTGCAGTTAATGTACAAAACTATATTACCTACTTACATTGAAATTAATCAACTACACGATCTGTCATTTGCAGATTAAGAATTGGGTGATTTCTCACGTTAACAAAACTGAATAATAATAAAAACTTTTTTTTAACTTTCATATAGAAAGTTTATTTATGATTAAATATTACTTATCTCGTGGAAGTATGTAAAGTTAACAATTAATATATATATTTACAAATGAACCTCTATATCTTTTTGTCACGCTATAACTAGAGTCCAGGTGGAACAATCTCGCTAATGCTTTATTATGTTCTAAATCAAACGTCCTTTTATTATAACATAGTATATTCGTGTTATGATGCTAAGTAGCCTGTCCATTTGTGACAAGTCAAAATGGCGGCCCAAAACGTCAACCACAGATTAAGTTAGAAATGAGGTTACATATAAACTTATGTCAAAACCTGGAGCTACATACAGATACAACATACCTTTCCCCCAAGTATGAACAATAAACACATAAACTTAAACTCAACCCCAACCTTAACCTAAATCCGATAACACTATCATGAAAACCTTAAATTAATACTAATCTTAAATTAGCATACAGTTTCATGTTTAAGCTATGTACAATAATTCCAAAGGCTTGTCATATGGACGTTTGTTATGACTAGTCGTCAACTTATTTTTCAGTTTCCCCCCAGAATAACCCGCGTCGTACTCTAAAGGTATGCCCAGCACTTCAGCCCACTTATCGGCACTCGGTACCTCCAGTATCTCGTGATCCATTACTTCTGGTTCACAAACCCCCTGATCTACACTAACAGACGAACCTCCTTCCATGGCTGCCACTTCCAATCTATCTCCTTCAGCCTGAATTGGATCTATCGCCTCGTTATTTTTCGTTTTAATCAATTGATCAATGTGTCGGTGAACCACATTGCCCTGGACATTAGAAACACCATAGCTAGAAGGACCGTTTCTGTTCACTACTGTACCGGGTAACCATCGAGGTCCAACATTGCTGTAATTTCTGTACATTACATTCTGACCCACATTGGTTTCACGCTGAGTCTTTTGAGCATTACTGGTGATTTGTTGATCCCTTTTCTGACGTACGCGATTATCCGGATGAATAGTATCCAACAACGTACGTAAACGTCTGTTCATTAAGAGCTCAGAAGGAGCCTTATTAGTAACCGTACAAGGTGTCGTTCGTAATCCCAATAGCATGTTCGGAATCTTAACATCCCACGACAAATCTTCCATTTTTCGCAATTTATCCTTGACGGTTTGCACCATTCTTTCGGCCAAACCATTTGTGGCCGGATGATACGGGGCTATTGTAACCTGTTTAATCTTATTTGCGTCTAAAAATTGACGCATCTCTCCAGAAACAAATGGTGTTCCATTATCTGAAACCAAAGTCTCACACAAACCATGAATAGCAAATATATTTCTTAGGTGTCGAATCACCGTCGCTGAAGTCATATTATTAACAATTATCACCTCAGGCCACCTGGAGTATGCGTCAACCACTATCAAAAAGGATTTTCCCTGAAAAGGTCCAGCAAAATCCACATTTACACGTGACCATGGTTTTGTCGGAGTGATCCATTCCCCCTTAGTTTTTGGAGGCATGTGTCTATGTTCAAGACATTTATTACAATTGCCTACTAAAACCTCAATATCTTCATTTAATTTTGGCCACCATACATAACTTCTTGCCAAGGCTTTTGTCTGGACAATGCCACTGTGTGTCTTATGTAAAGCACTCAAAACAGTTTTTCGTATGGATGGTGGCACTACCACCCGACAACCGAGTAAAACACAGTCCTCATGTATAGAAAGCTCTGTACGATTCAACCAGTAAGGACGCAACTCATCATCTGACATCTTGGCGGGCCACCCACTAAGCACATAGTGACTGACCCGAGACAAGATTTTGTCTCGCTTCGTAGCTAACGCTATTTGATCCGCATCCACTGGAAAATCTGAAGGTGTCTCAGCCATCAGTAACACGTCACAAAGCTGTTGCTTTGGTTGATCTGGGACAGGCTGTGGCCATCGACTCAATCCATCAGCATGTCCAATCTGTTTTCCCGGCTTGTACACGATATTGTAATCGTGGGATGTGAGTATGATCGCAATTCTAATAAGTCTTGGTGATAAAACTGCAGGTATTGGTCGCTTTGGATCGAATATACCTAGCAACGGTTTATGATCAGTGACAATTGTGAAAGATCTTCCCGATAGGTAGTTATGAAATTTGGCTAAACCAAATGATATAGCAGTCGCCTCTTTGTCAAGTTGTGAATAACGACGCTCGTGCGTGTGCAAAGTTCTGGAACCCATCGCTACCGGGCGCTCCTGCCCGTCCTCCATAATGTGTGAAAGAACCGCACCGACTCCGTACTCTGAACTGTCACAGGTGAGTACCAACGGCTTGTTCAAATCGTAATGTACGAGTGTCAAATCAGACGATAACAAAGACTTAGCTGCATCAAAACTCGATTGTTCTCTGTCTGTCCATTTCCAACATTGTGACTTATCGAGCAATCTATGTAGAGGCTCGAGTAAGCTAGCTTTGTTAGGTACGAACCTCTCATAAAAGTTGTATAAACCCAGGAAAGCTTGTAGCTGTTTCACATTCTTTGGTTCAGGCGTGTTGAAAATCGATTCAACTTTGCTGGGCGCCGGGTGAATACCCTCCGCATCGATGACAAAACCCAAAAACTCAACACGTTCTTTGGCAAACTTACATTTGTCCTTGTTAAGCCGCAGTCCTGCCTTCTCGATGCGTTCCAACACTATGTCGAGACGCTCCGTCATCTCCATCATCGTTCGGCCGCTGATGATGATGTCATCAATTAGCACCGCAACGCCAAACACTCCAGCTAACAATGACGTCATCAAACGCTGAAAAATACCAGGACACGCTTTTACACCGAAAGCCAATCTATGCACAGTAAATAAACCTTTGCACGTGTTCAGTGTTAACAATCGCGCGGTGGTATCAGATACTGGTACTTGAGTATAGGCCCGCTCCAAATCGAGTTTGGTGTAAAATTTCCCTCCAGCAACAGTCGCGAACACTTCACTAGCGGTCGGCATAGGGTAAGTGTCAGACTCGGTAGCCTGATTCACCGTACTGCGATAATCTCCACATAGGCGTATGTCACCATTAGACTTAGGTATAGATACTACCGGAGTCGCCCATTCTGAAAAAGATACAGGACGTAGCACACCCTCACCCATCAAACGGTCTATTTCATTCTCAACTTTATCCTTTGAAGCGTAAGCCACGGAACGAGCTTTTAAAAACTTAGGCGTAGAGTTTGGTTTTAAATATATAGTCACAGGTTCACCTCTGTAGGTACCGAGTCCCTCCCTGAAAACTTCGCTATGTTTAGCTATGACCCTGTCGACCGGTGACAGATCTAGCACACAAATCATGTTCACATTCAATACGATTCCTAAAGCCTCGAACCAATTACGTCCTAACAAATTCGGTCCTGAACCCCGAGCTACGATAACATTCAAATCGCACTTAATGTCCTTATACTGTACTTGCACTTTAGCTTGTCCGATGACAGCGACCTGCGAGTTGTTCCACGTGCACAACCGGTTGGGTAGCTCGCTCAACGCTCCGTCGTCGGCGCTGGGCCGCATGAGCGCCCATGTCGCAAGGTTCACGAGAGAGAACGCAGCGCCGGAGTCCACCTCCATGGTGACCGGCACACCGTTCAACAACAGCGTCACCACAAAAGCTGGAACGCGGGCCCCCGACCCGCCTATGTTGTAGATACCGTTCAGCTGTACCGTGGTCTCATCATCATCGGTATAATTAATTTTTACACCCCGATTTTTCTTCTTGGCTGTACAAATCTTTTCGATGTGACCCTTTTTCTGACAAAATCGACATATAGCATTGATAAATCGACATTCGCCTCCATGACGACCACCACATCGATAGCACATTCGATCATTAGATCTAGATTGCACGGCGTTAATGTCCATCTGCTCCGGCGGCGTCGGCAACGTCAACGCGGCGCTCGTCGCCGGCTGGTAGCCCGCCCCAGCGTTATGCATCATCAAAGCATCTCTTCCCGCGCTCTCGGTTGATAACAATGCATCTACGGCATCTTCGTAACGCAAATTATCTTTCTTCAAAAGCTCAAACTGCAACTTACGATCAGTCATCCCGCACACTATTCTGTCGCGGAGCATGCGCTCCATGTCTAAGAAATTGCACCGAGAACATAATTTCCTGAGTTGTGCGATAAATTCCGAAGCTGTTTCGTCTTGTTTTTGATCTCTCTTATAAAATTTGTACGAAGACGAAATTTCATTGGGCTTCGGACTGAAATGTTTGGTCAAAATCGTCACTATCTCACTGAATGACACTTCATTCGATTTTCTTGGTGTAATCAATGCGAGAAGAATCTCAAAAACTCGAGCACCACAAATTGTAAAGAAATTAGCCCTTTGGGCTGAATCTAACACGATTCCATTTGCTTCAAAGCAATATCTAAGTCTGTCTATGTAATTGTCCCAGTTATCACTCTTCACATCAAATTCACCGAATTTCACTGATTTTCGTTCCATTGTCCCGATTTAGTCCTCGTCGCCACTATTATGTTCTAAATCAAACGTCCTTTTATTATAACATAGTATATTCGTGTTATGATGCTAAGTAGCCTGTCCATTTGTGACAAGTCAAAATGGCGGCCCAAAACGTCAACCACAGATTAAGTTAGAAATGAGGTTACATATAAACTTATGTCAAAACCTGGAGCTACATACAGATACAACATGCTTTTTTCTTGTATCAGGAGAAGGTGAAAGAAAAACCAAGGAAAGACGAGAAGTTATGGCGAGGCTGAAGGCCGAGCCTACTAAGCGAACGAAGTCGCGGACAATTTAGCAAAACATTTTTTGTATGAAATATAATCCAGTTTTTGAACCCTGAATAAATAGGTTAGTTCGGAAAGAATGAAGAGAGCTCAAGAAGTCTGTGAAAATAACAGTCTTATTTAATTTTAAAAGACTTGTAGTTAATAGCCTCCATCATCCCTCTACATTCGCCAGTAAAACTGGCGTTTCGGGGGAGCAAATTATTTTCTAAATAATGTTATAATTTAGGTGGAATAAACCAACACCTACACAACCTTCTTGATTTTGTTTAGAAACATCGATAAGAATATAATACCAACCACGCCAGACATCATCTTCAAAATACAAAAAAGAAATATTAGCAGAAAGATAAAAATACCGATTTTTTATACGTATTTTTTTAATAGTATTATTTGCCACCGAGAATCATAAGCATTTCGTTTATCTTTAGGTACCTACAGCAATCTATACTTATAGTGATGTTATAAAAAGGAAAGATTAGTATTTTTTAACCGACTTCAAAAAAAGAGGAGTTTTTAGGTTCATGTGTATGATTTTTTTTGTGTACGTTATAGTAGATCCAACCGTTTATCCTCTTTTTGACAGATCTAATTTGTCAGTTAAAGTGTTGTGACCAAGTGATTATAGTGGACACGATTTCGATTCATTTTTCTATCGAGTCTGTGCGGAAAGAGAATAGTCCTAGGAATGGCGCCATGACCATGGCTATTGGCCATCTAGAAATACGTCAGCCAATGGGGAATGTTGAAAGGGCGTGGACAGGCCGTCATGGCATGGCCATCTAGAAACGCATCAGCCAATGGGAAATGCTGACGCATTTCTAGATGGCCATGCCCAGATGGCGAGGCCACGCCGTCCGGTTACACCCGTGTAGTTTCCAAGGTAAGCTATCAAATTCTGAGTTATAAGTTTTCACTTCTATCGGCAATTCCTATGACTGCCAATTTTTTTGTCTATGGGTAAGCAGTAGTATTTTATCAAGGTAGTAAAACTCAATGGTCCACCGCCGTTTTGTATTTGTCACTGTCACTCGCAACAAGACGCCCGTGCTAGTAATTATTTGCTGAGTTTTATATTGGAACTATAAAATGCCGAAAGGATCAGTGCTGAAAGGACAGACGAGAGAAATGGTGATCAAGCTTCGTAATTACTTTGAAGCAGAGTATCAAAATGGCGGCCCGCTTTTACCATTGTCGCAAGTGAGAGAGCGCGTTGCGGCCGCGTTAGGTATTAGTGCATCTACGATTACAAAAATTACTACCGAAGCCTACGGAACAAGCGGCATGCAGGAGAATAAGCTTCGTACGCCGAAGAAAAAACGCCAACCACGTCGTGTGACTTCGGTTGACAACTTTGACGCAGACGCTATACGCCGTCATATATATAACTATTACTTACGTAAAGAAGTTCCAACACTTAAAAAACTTGTTGCTTCTTTGCGTGAATGTGATTTGTTCCGAGGTCAAAAATCGTCATTGGTAAAGGTCTTGAATGAAATTGGATTTACTTATAAAAAATCGGACAAACGCAAAATATTGATGGAGCGTCGCGACGTAGCTTTTGCTCGTTGCGAATTTTTGAGCGAAGCCAAAAAAATTACAGATTGGTCAAATGTTGTTTTCACTGACGAAACTTGGCTGAATGCGAACCACACAGTGTCTAAGAGCTGGACTGATGACACCGCTGCTTCCACTACCTCAGTACCGATGGGAAAAGGAGAACGTCTAATCATTTGCCATGCAGGGTCTGTGAAAGGATTCATGCCAGATGCTTTGTTGGCCTTTAAATCCAAAAAAACAGTTGAGTACCACGAAGAAATGAATTCTGAGGTTTACGAAAGTTGGTTTAAGGAAATGGTACAATCATTGGAAGAACCGTCAGTTATTATTATGGATAACGCATCCTATCACTCACGCCAAATTGATAAAATGCCGACCCAGGCCGACAAAAAACAAGTAATCATTGACTGGCTTCAACGACATGGTGAAAATGTTGATAACTCCTTACTAAAAGTACAATTACTAAATATATTACGAACAAAAAAACACTTCCCAAAACGATATGTGATCGACGAAATAGCTGCAGAACATGGTCATTGGGTTCTTAGACTTCCACCCTATCATTGTCAATACAATGCCATTGAATTAATATGGGCTCAAGTTAAAGGACACGCTGCTAGAAATAACACAAAACCCCCATTCACGGCAAACAAAATGGTAAATTTATTAAAAAATGCATGTGTGAAAGTAACTGCGGAAAGCTGGCAAAATGTAATTCAAAAAACACAAGAAACTATAATGGCAGATTGGGATAAACACGTGGCGATAGATTATATGAGTCAACAATTAATTATAAATGTCGGCAATAGCTCGAGTGACAGCAACGATGAATCTGATTTTGATTAATAAATAAATAAAAATAAAAGATTAGATTTCGTTTGCTTAAATTGGAATTGGGGTTGCTCAAACTTTACTATTTTCTGGTACCAAACGGCAGACTTTAATGTCTGCCATCCCCAGCGAGCAACACGGAAGGGAGTAGCCTTAGCTAAAAAATATTGTTCAAATCTTTCTGTCATTTCTTGCGGGAGGGGAAGTTGCACACTAGCGCAAAGCCGCACTATTACATACAAAACATACCTGTACCGATCCATTGCCGATCATACTCACACAACCAAATCACTAACACATAAAAAATAAAGCACCATTCACAAATCTAGCCCCGCCCTCACCCCACAGTATATTATCAAACTCCATGGTCCATGCGGACTTGTACTTTGACAGAGGGGAAACGCTGTGTATGCCTACTCCCTTCCGTGTTGCTCGCTGGCCATCCCAGATTTAACCGGTAACAGCTTCGTCAAGTATGACTTGTACTTGTAATCATCATAGTCATCATAACCTTGTTCTTTTTTGGATATACACCAGGAGATAAACACGTCTTCAAATAATGCTGTATGTTTTCCTGAGGCGCATCAATATAACGGTTTTACATAAAAATAAATCCGATATTATGTGCCGAGAACGGAAAACACCCGTGTAAAAATAGTTCATAAACAATATCGATATCTCAATCGTAACTTCGTAACATCACTATGTTGATAGCCATAGAACGTAATTTTTTAAAAACGTTTGTTATTTTATGGAATTTATAAAAAAACTACTGCACTTATGGACTCATTTTGTGAAAGATGATTATTATACGGGATCAAGGAGCAAATTTAAGCAGTTGTCATATTTTTAAAACCTCGCATTTATAAGTTAACTTTTGCGTAACATCGTCATGTTACGTTCTATTGGTGCTGTCAAAAAGAGGATAAACGGTTGGATCTACTATAGCCGATTTTTCCCCCATTTATGAACCTTCCGAGGCGGTCCCATTTAAATGTCATCAAGCAGTTTTTGAGTTACACTCCAAAAACTGAAGAGAAACCATAGAGGGCAAAACCATAGATTTTATTTCACATTCTTTTGTTCTCGATTATTCAATTCTATATTATTACGTTTCATTTTATACTAAGGCGCTGTGCCCACCTAAGCAACTTAACACGTGATCTGGCCAGTGACCTGACATGTAACTTGCCACTAGCACCAACATTCAAAGCAATTGTAAGGAGTAGCGCCCACTCGCGTGACATAGCGTGACACGACCTGACGTGCCACTCAGCGTGCTTAGGTACTAGTAACGCAATGAAGTGACGCCTGACACGTAACTAGTAGTGACTTGGTAGTAAAATGAAGAAAGATCTAGGTACCTGCCATTTCATTTATTCTTGGTCTACTGTTGGTACTTGGTCTGGTCTACTGTTCAAGTTATTATATAATGGGTGTAAATTTTTCGAGTATCAATAATAACATTTCTTTTTTCATTCTTTAAAATGTCTTGTCTTGACAGATGTTGTTGCTAGATTAGGTAGGCAATAATTATTTTATGTCAGGGTGGTATAGCTTTCGAACGTAAACTGAATGAAAAGTTGCTTCTACGTAAGTCCCGGCTCTTAAAACGAGGTGTTTATATTATCTTTGCCATGTATTTTAGTCTATGCGGTAGACGTATAATATATATCAGAACGGTTTTAGTTAAATGAAATATGTTTACGGGAAAATTAAAGGGTCGTCATGATTTCCACGAATCGTATTACGAGCATAGCTGTGCTATAGTAGACGATAAGGATGTATTAGAGAACGACATTCCTGGAAGATCGTACTCGGCTAGAATTAAGAGATGGTGGCACGGATTGTTCCTTTTGTCCTACAGCGATGAGAGGAACAGAATTTACTACACGAGCTCTCAGGCTATGAGGATGGAAAGAACCCGCCAATTCAGAAATTTTAAGGGCCAGATTCATCCTTTGAGCCAATTCAGGTTTGGTGGACTATCATTCTTAGTAACCATATTACTATTTTCCCTTGCGATCTGATTCCTTGTATGGTTATAAGTGAAAAGAGTAGAAAATTAAACTGGCTATCAAATTCGATACAATAATAATAATAATACAACCTAAGTAGGGAAGAGCTAAAACTACGAGTAATATGCCTACACGAGTAATTTTCTTTCGTTAGTACTCGTTTCACACTTTGTTTCCTGATACTTATTTATTTAATTCATCCAAAATTATCTTTTGTTTCAGAAATTTTTGGAACTTTCTTATGCTAAGCCTGTTCTTGCTTAATAAATTATTATTCCATCATAATACGTCCTTTACATACGGCCAGGTTTGCCGTAATTTTTACTACTTGGGACCTTTTATTGAGTTTATAATAATTGTCGACATTTTTCTCAATATGAAGACCGGGTATATAAACCACGAAGCTAGAAAAATAATTTTAGGAAAACGTGATGGACTATTGCATTACTGTTCCACGAAACTGTTCCTCCACGTTGCTTCAGCTATTCCTCTCCAATGGATCATGTTTCTGCGCTACGGTACTAACATTGACTGCGCCCTGTGCAAGACTAATAAATTCATCACCATACTAAAAGTGATCAACATTTTCGGCTTGTTCAGAGTCTATGAAAGCTCAAGCTACTGGACTCGTACGAGAAACAGTTACAAGCAATTCTTTTTTTTCAGATTGCTTCGAATTTGTGTACTAGAATTTTTAACCATATTGCATTTCATAGATTTCAGCGAAAATTTTACACTTCAGATTATGATAGCACATGGAAAAATTGATAGTACTTCATATGTAACTAAACTGATTAATGTAAAATTCGTACAAGAGGAGCCTCCTTCAAGCATTAAATTTATGATTTTTAATCTTGCCCGCATCTGCAAGGCCGTACTTTTGTTCGGTTACAATTTTAAGAAAACTAAGTATTACTTGGACATAATGTCTACTTTGTGTGTATACCTAATAACATATTTATTTCACATCTGGCTCGTGTTAGAATGCTACAGTTTGGTATATTGTGTGAATTTTAGCAAAGACAAGATGATCAGTATTAAGGACGCCATGGATGATATGGTTCGCTGTCACAAGCTGCCCGATAAAGTTACAAAAAAATTGTGGAGATATTATGATTTTCATCAAACGAAAATGAAAACTATAGAACGTCATAATTGCTTATTAAGGAGTTTGCCGGATGTTTTAAAAAGAGAGATAGTAATGACCTCTTATAGTAAATACATCAAGAGGATCTCTTACTTCTCTGATTGGCCACCACATATACAAGAAGAGATAGTCATGATGTTGAGGGAGGAGACATATTTATTTGACGACATGGTCGCGGAAGTTAGTTAAGCCACTTATAAAATAAGTATACTATACCTACTTCACTATTCTCTCTTTCCCAGTAGCACATAGGCTCTCTGCATCCAGTTACGCCATTTGCAGATCACTCTTCCCTAGATAGATAGATAAACTTTTTATTGAAACACCGCATTACACTCACACTGCAAACAAAGAATTACAAAACAATTGTAAACATAAATATTTTACTGCAATTAAACGCTTATAACTAATGGTATCACAATGGGCAAGCTTATGATTGTTAGTTTGAAATGCATAATTTTAACACTATATATGAGTTATACCTTAATTCTTGGAATATATGTCGCTTAATTATAGGTCTTGGCTTTCCGAGATTCGCCAAGCATATTAGGCCGAGCAACCGAAAACTGAAAGTCTTAATAGCTAAAATTTTACTAAAGCTGAAACAAGTAGTAGGCTTCCTATATTTTGGCGTTGTAACTACACATTTAGACAAAAATAACGAATGAATAAAGCGGTGTTTATGAACAAGCAAATGCTTTATTATGTCTAGCAGTAGGTGGTTGGAATGAATCTTATTTTATTTTATTTCCTATTTCTCATGTTGCGATCATCACATTTATATTTTCCAGCCTTGGGTGCAGAGCGAGGGGCTAATGATAGTAGCCATGGGAGAGTTGGCAGTGTTCTCGAAAGATGAGGAAACCGGGCACCTCGTCGACGGGGACTACTTTGGAGAACTCTCCCTCGTTACGAATAAGGAGATGCGTACCTCGACTGTGGTGGCCATTAGTTCGAGTGTGGTAAGTTCCGTGTATTATTAAAGTGTCTCTTACAATCGAATTCATAGTGGGGTCAACAGTTCCCTAAGATTAATCGTTCAATATTCGCCTAATGGTAGAATATAATTAATTAACTTACATACTCACTGCTGGGATACGGCCCTTCGTTTCAGAGAGTATGGACAAAAATCTAGGATGCGTCACCGGCGTAGGTTTGAAGCATAGCGGATTTGCAAATTGTTCGAGTTATCAGGCTGTACCCGAAAACAAAATTGCTAAGACAAAAACACCAGCACTGGCGGTTTTTGAATCCACGGTACTTGGTTGGAAATCCCACTAGCAGATACCCATCTATTAAGTGAGAGCATCAAGGCAGCTTTACTTATTAGATGCATACAGACATGACATGTTATTTACTCTTGTGAGAGTCGCAAACGAAATAGATGACGAAACACGTTCCTACCACATCTCTTCTGTTCTCACTGTGTCACAGGTAGAAGAATAGACCCCTTGTAAGCGGTTTTAGCGAAAATTAATCTAAAAACACTCACAGCGTATAATAATAACGCTAAAAACGGCGTTTGAATTGGTTATCTGTGGAAAATTATTTAAAAAGGTCGTTCATATCTATTTTTGTTCAGCGTTCGGAAAACTAAAAACTAAACTAACGCTAAAAAAGAAGTATTATGTGTCCGACCAAAAAGTGCAATTTTGGTCCCTAGTCCGGAGCATGGTTGTTTGTGATCGCTTTTTTGACAGCTATGTATTTGACAGCATAATCATGGGTTTTAGGTCTTATGCTCAGTTGAGCGTTCAAATTGGGTGTGGGCAAAAGTAGCAAAAGCAACATTTTTGAGCTTTACGCTCACAAAAGAGCCATCAATGACAACGCCACCAATGCCCTCATAAGCTAAACGAACGCACCTAGGGTAATACAGTGAGAGCAGAAGTTGAGCTACTTATGTAATGTTTCACAGATCTTGTTACTCGAAAAAGGAGAGTTCAGAAGATATATGCGCCAGTATCCGGATCTGTTCTTTGCTCTCAAGCAAGAACTTAAAACGGAGCATGGTGTGATCGCAAAAACTAGTACTTAATTAAACTTAACTAACTCTAAATAAATAAATAAGAGCTACCTAACTGGGGTTTTATTTACTTGTAAGTTAATTGTTATTTGTTTAAGCATAGATTAAACGACACGTTGACTAGAAAGTATAAACATTATATGACTATTAAATAAGAGCATAAAAAACGCTACAATTTTTTATAAATTAAGTTGTGACCATCGGCCTTAAAGATACTATCTCTCCACTTGGCTATTACAGGTCATCCTAAGGTCGGTTCTTCGAGAAATATGCTCATCATATTTCCATTTACGCTTACTTATGTATATGTACTATGTAAATGACCAAAGTTATGTAATCCAAATAAAAATAATATCTTGAATTACTACATTCCCAATTTCGTCTGTAATAGACACAAGAGTCACTATAAAAACAGCTTTTGTACGAATAAAAGTTCTTTTCATAGCTCAGGGTCGAACATACATTTTATGGACCGAGGTCAACACTTTTAAATTTCGGCTCCATAAGACTTGTCGCATTAAAATGTTTGTACTGAGGTATTCATGACAACATACCTACTGATAGAGAGGTAATTTCGTTTTCTATATCAACTAAATCACTTTGTCATTAATTCAAGGATCAGCTCTAAAGTCTTTGCAAGTATAACCACATTTGTTAATGTCGAAGTATAATAATAAGTATAATATCGAACAAGGAGCGCAGCCCTACCAAGAGCAAGGGCCGAATCACAACGTTCCTGGCATCCTTCAAAGCAGCAGCACAAAGCCTATTCCTTCAACCGTGCGAGCCAAAATTGCCCATGCCCACAAAAAAGACTGCTCCCATTTCCATACGCCAAAAACGACCTCGGACCAGAGCTGACATGGGACAAGTCTGTCCGCCAAAGTATATACCAGCACAAGAACCAGTGAGCCACGCAGCGAACGCCTTCTTCGAGTTTCTCGCTATAACGAGAGCGACAAGAGATGTCAATCTCAGGAACTGCAAGAACATCCTGCAGTCCTACAGGCGAGCAAACGAGGGCAGCATCATCGAATCTCGGCTGCTGCAGAAGAGACTCGAAGAGGCTGAAGCAGCCATATACAACAACGACACATCCTCGATCATCATGGGGGCAATATCTGGTCAGTATATGACTGCCTACAACGCGACAAATGGCTTTGTGTTTCTGGATAAGGAAGATACCGAACGGACTGGTAGGCCAAAATACGCAACACCACCACACGACCCTATTGTTGTCACCACCCGGTGCACCAAGATAATGTTGGATGACAGAGTCTTGCAAATGGTAAAGCCATTTCGAGAGACTCTGAGATCGAGACATTCTGGAAACACTGGGAGGTACCCAAAATACAGTGGCTCAATGGAGTTCCCGGATGCGGAAAAACAACTTGGGTGGTAAGACACTTCGATGTTGACAAGGACGTTATCGCAACAACAACTACAGAGGCAGCAAAAGACCTGAGAGAGAAGTTGGCGCACCGAATCGGAGACCTGGTGAAAACCAAGGTGCGCACTATGGCCTCAGTTTTAGTAAATGGTTTTAAAAAGAATGAGAGCTACGTCCGCCTCATGGTGGACGAGGCTCTCATGAACCATTTCGGGGCCATAGTAATGGCTTCTAGGCTGTCTGGAGCTAGCGAACTTGTCCTCATCGGAGACGTCAACCAATTACCTTACATAGACAGGGAGAACCTGTTCGATCTAAGGTATAACCGCCCTAACCTGGTTACGAACATCAGCCAGGAGTTGTCGTGCACGCACCGGAACCCAATGGATGTTGCGTATGCGCTGAGGGAAATATACTCCGGTATATATTCCTCGGCTCCCAGTATAAGGTCCCTGCGCCTCGAGAGCTACACGGGAGCGAAAATCCCCAAATCCCTTCCAAACACCCTCTTCCTGGTCCACACTCAGGAGGAAAAGGAGACCCTGACCAGCCAGGGCTATGGTAAGGGCGAAGGATCACGCACCCTTACCATTCACGAAGCGCAGGGACTGACGTACGAGTCAGTCGCGGTGATTAAAACTAAAGGCAAAATGAAGCTGCACGAGAGCGTCCCGCACGCAGTCGTTGCGGTTTCCCGGCACACGAGGACCTTTGTCTACTACGCCGACGACGAGGATGATGCCATCGGACGGTTTGTGAGGCAAGCGACGGTTGCGAGTGAGCAAACCATCTACGGCTATAACCTGAAGATGGCAATCAGGGATAGAAACAGCGTGGTGATGGAGGCCCTGCTTCAGCGCAAAGTGGGCAACGTGGGCTCACAATAAATGTACTAATCCATTTGCTGTAATATATGTAGTTTTTCGAATTGTATGTAAGCTAGCGTTAAGAAATTATAACTGACAAAGAGATGGTGCGGGCATCCAGAGCAGACATGCTCACGGAAATGTGTTGGCAAGCGGTGGCGTGTGTGGCGGGTCGCCATCTTCCCTCAGAAATGGTTGAGGAAGGCGATGGCTGGCACATGCGTCAACTCGTGAACGGGTGCTGTTTGCGGGCACTGGTCTGCTGTGAATGCTTGCACCAACTCAGAAAATGTATCAATAACTTTAAGCGTATTACCGTGAAACATGCCAACTTTGCCCGCTTTTAAAAAGAAATATTAATTATTTATTGTTTTTTCTATGAGCGCTTGCGTATTTTTTTTGATTTGCTGCATCTCTAACATCATGTTCATGGATTGGTAAATTAAGATTTTTAAAAAGTTCACATTTTTTCCAGCTTTTCATTGATTTTGATGGCGGGCAAAGTTATCTAGAGTTTTAGCCAACATTGCCCACGTGGTTTTTTGAGTCAAATTTAGCCTTTATACCAATGAGAAAGAAACTAGCTAAAGGATTAGGGCAATGATGACGTTACCTTTAAAAACCTTACCGATTAAGATCCAAGTTTCCCTAATAAGTTAGTTGGCAAAATTACCCTGACATTTTTTCTATATTCCATACTAGACAAAAGTTGTGATGTCAAAATGTTAGGGCTGCCAAAAGCAAATATTTTTAGTAGGTACAAAAAAAAAACAAAATTAGAATATTAATGTTTATATTTTTCTCAAAAATACAAACGGCTGAAACTCTTATATATAAACTTATTATTATAAATACTAATATCAAAATCGAGATCAATCAACGTTCAAAATGAGGTAGATATTCGAAATATAAAAATAGTGATATAAAGTGATAACGAAGTTTTTCCTTTCAATCAGTGGAGAATAGAGGTAGGCACTTATATGATAGTTTCAGTAGGCGTATTAGGAACTTATTTAAAAAAAGCTTAATTATTTGTATCAGCCTGAGTTAGCTTACTGAAATTATCGCAGAAGTAACTAGACACTTAAATACACATAAAATAATCTTTTATTATTTTTGCTTAATTGCTATACTTTGGAAAACAGTCTTAAAATTTTAAATCTAACAATTCAACCGCTTAGTTAACCATAAAAAATCACAAATATTCATTATAAACTTATGTGTAATTAATACACATAACTAAAGGTCTTTTCTTATTTAAATGTTGTTGTAATTTGTATGTTATATGTACGTTGTATGAGTTAAATTAAAAAAATATTAAAAAATTGGTATGTTCCTCATGTATGTATTTTGTTGTATGTTATACATTTATAAGTAAGTTGTCAAAAATCTGCAAGTTAAAAAAAGGCACGGACCCTGGAGTCTGTGGAGCGTAGTTTTATAAATAAAAAAAAAAAAAAAAAATTTTCGAAGTATTCCTTCTATTCTTTTTATTTTAATTTAATTGTTAGGTTGTGCAATACTAATGATAATATATTGTGTCGTATGATGTATATATTATTTGTCATCCCACTATCAGTGTGTGTGGAAGTCAGGGCCAAACTGGCAGGAAGAAATGTGTTTATGATATTTTATTAAAGCGATATGATAACTTCTAATGGAAAGGTAAACCGATTCGTTACGTGACGCGTTACGGCGCCAGTCTATCTGGCTTCACTTTCTCTCACGCATACTCTCTCACTCTAACCCACAGCGCTAGACTGGTTTAAGTCGGGCGTCCCGAGACGCACACCTTATTATATAACACAAATTGTAAAATGACTTGCCATATAGTATTATAAACTTTCATGTCACACATTTAATTGATTTTTGTTAACTAAGTACGAAAATATACTATGACAGTATTAAGAATACCTTGTACTTTTTAATCACAAACCTTTATATTAAGAACTATAATAGTGGATTGTGCACCGAGGGAGTAAGGCAGTTTCTTATCTCACGGGCGTCATATTGGACCCTGAGCGTAACGGAGACTAGAAATAAACCCAGGGGTCTAAGCCGCCCAAGACAAATACAGGCCTCGAATATTTACCCTCGAGGTGAATACTTTACTTTTCATACCTACTGCGAGACAATCAAAACTCAGGGCTTCCTAAAAAGCATTAATATAAAAGTAAAATAATTAAGAGGTAGTAAGTAATACAGTTAGACACATTACAAATATTACCTACATATTTTTGTTAGGAACATTTTACGGAAGTTGTTAACCAATCCCCGCATTTTGTTTCAAATTCTTTACAATCCCGCCTTTTTTCTTTCGGTTTTCTGTGTGCTGTCTGTGGTGACCAGTTCGATTTTCGAGTAAACTCTTCACAATGCCCGTATCTATACTCCTATAAGTTTACCTACAAATAACGTTCCAAATCCAAACCACTTTAATCCTTTGGGAATTTTATGCAACGCTACCTCCCTGAGGATGTAATATCTTGCTTTACGACGAGATTGCGTGATATGTAATTGGACATTGTCAAGCAGGTGGTATGAAAACATCTATCTTATATATTAATTAAGATTAAGTACACAGACATACTATGAACCGATTATTCTTAAAATCTCTAACGAACGCCCAGAGGCCAACGTAAACGATGCCAATGTGAAGTTAAAATAATCGCAACAGATATTTTGTTGGCTGGTGTGTATATTATTATAACAGCCATGCAAAGAGAAGAGAGAAAGAGAGGACGAGGTGCAGCTGTTTATTATATTCCTAAAGCCTGAGTTTCATGATTGGCCCTGGTACTGTCATATACAAATGTGTGTCAAATACAAAAGTTTGTGTGTCTGTCTTGCTATTCATCTCTAAAAAGTTTGAAATTGAAACAACCGATTGGAAATTTTATAGGTACATACACTTCTTTCCTCTTCTCTTCTCAAAGACAGTATGTATACTTTTTAACACGATTTACTATTATAGAGTTCGAAGGGAGCGATGATAAATTATTACTGTCATTTAATCATATAACAATTTACCGCGGCCGTGTAAAACTAGTATTGCTATTCATTCTAATTCCACTGTGGCATTTGATACGGCATGACCAATAAAACCGCCTTTCGTAAACTTTTAAGTTTATAAACGTACAAAAATACATTTTAAATATAATATAAAATTACAAGAAAAACATTTTCTTGATTTACGTAATTATATTATAAATATTATTGGATAATAATCTAATCATAATTGTTGGGCGTCCACGGTTGATCCTAATAACTAAAGGTGAGTTGGCATCGAATTGTAGTCGACTATCGTATTTTCCGTAACCTAAAAATATATTTTTCAATCTGTGAACAAACGAATGTAAAGCGAAAATGGAAAAGTCTGGAACAGACTTTTTGTTTGCTTTTTTTGGCACAGTTCAGATTTAAACGTTTCCTACAATGCCGAACCGAAATGATATTAAAAAGAGAAACAGAATTGAACCAATTTCGAATCACAATCCAAATCGAGTAATTTTATTGTGTCAGTTGTAGAATCTAAGATGTAGATGAGAAGTATTTGTAGTAAACAACAGTAATTTACTGATTATGTATATAGTAAATACTGTTGTTAAATGCATTTTACGGGTGGTAACATCGTCGTACAAAGTTTATGATATCGTCATAAGAAGTTGCTGTTAGGCAACCGAATTAGCAAGTAGAGCAATTGCGCAGTTTTTGCTAAGTAATTTGTATTGCTTTAACATTACAAAAAGAGACAAGTTACGAGACGGGCAAGTCATACGTCTAGTGACACTACATGACAGTTCCACTGGCACCCAGATTTAAGAACTCGTTTCCCCCCTACCCCGAGTCATTTATTTTTGATTTCGTATGGTGGACTGTGATGGCACCAGTTAGTCCGGATTCCTTGCCTCTAAAGGATTCATATCCCGACAGTGGAGGGAATATTCCACACATGTCGCTATCAAGCGAGAGGGAGTCACTTTTATGATTTATTATAAAAAAAGTCTGGAAAAGTAGTATGATTTCTGAGAAAACTATTGTACTATTGACCAAATATGGCGACTGCCTCTACGGGTTCACTCCAACCCATCACGGAAAACAATGTGGTTTTTCTAATTCTAGGTATACAATGTCAGGTATAAAGTGAGAGTGAAATTAAGGCGGTATGAGTGTAGATTACGACCAAATTTCATGATTCCACTCGCGAAAACTTAGTTTTTCGACGCTTAAACCTAAATATCAAAGTTCGAAAAAACTTAGTGTAAATCGAATATACGTTCTTATGAAGTATGGGAGCCAATACAAGATTGAGCAAACTTGGCTCGATAAAAAAAAAATCGGCAACATTCCCTAAATTTTGCACGTGTTTTTTTACGTGCTTCAAGGATATAGGAGTTTCATTCAATTATGGGCAAATATATGATTCGAATTCCCAATGAAATTTATTAGTGAAGTATGGACTCCTTTATCATTAAATTTTTTTCGTTTGATTGTACGAAAGAAATATAAAAAATATTAGCACATACTCAATTGAATTTTCGCATTACATCGTCTAATCTGGTAAGCAATTCTCAACCTTATGTAAAGCATCGTAAATTGTTTTAAAATTAGGATTGGAACGCGCCTTAATTTATGATAAGTTGAAAATATATATTCGACAACATTCATAATAACTAGGTGGGTACAATAGTTAAGGTTAATGTTATCCTCTACTTTACTTCTATAATGTAATGTATAAATATTAATAATAATAATAATACATAATAGACTTAATAGAATAAGGTTTAAGGTTTAAAGACATTTATTCTCAATAAGACACATACAGAGTCACTTACTTGAGAACTTAACTATTTATAAATATTACACTTCGCCATATAATTTCTAAAAATACATTAAAACACAATAAATTATATTTTGTAATACATATCCAATAAATATTTACAGCCAACCTCACACATTTGATTTGTTTACTATACTCACTTTACATCACTTGTAACATTAGTCTAAAAGCTTGATGTCCGATATCAAATAATCAGCGAGGTGCTTTTTAAATGCGCTGAATGAGTGCAAGTTAACTATGCGTGAGGGTTGCTTATTATACAATTGTGCTCCTTCAAACGTAACAGTTTTCTTACCATAATTTGTCCTAGCTCAGGGCAAAACTAAATAACTAGCTCGACGATATATATATATATATATATATATATATAGCGTAATCGATGAGGAACACATTGGACAATATTACGAAGTGAGCCAAGTAACAAAGTAAGGTTATTTTTAATATGTTGTATGTGACCGTTTCAAGTCAAGCGGCTGTCTATCCTTAGGCCAAGATACTTTTCTATTGTTTTTTGCTGAACAGGTAAAGTGTTTATTTTAAGTGCTTCGTGCGATGGAATATGTTTGTTTTTGGCTTTAAATATTATATAACATTTCCTCGAGGCGTTTATAGTCAAAAGATTATGTTAGAACCAATTGAATAGAACATTGAGATTATCTTGCGCTTTTGATATTATGGCGTGAATAGAACTGCCAAAATAAAATAAACGTGTATCTTCTGCATAGAGTGTAAGGTGACCGTGTAGACCATTTACATTAATATTATTGATATATATCAAAAAGAGTAACGGGCCCAAAATGGACCCCTGTGAGACTCCACACGATATTGGCAGTGCGTCACTTTTAGTAGTGATCTCCTATTTTTACAATTTGAGTACGACTGCTGAGGTATGATTTCAAAATGTCTAATGCTTTGCCAGAGATATATATTGTTTCTAGTTTTTTTATAAGTAAATTGTGACTAACTGTGTCGAAGGCTTTTTTAAGTCAATAAATACACCCGCTGCGATATTATTGGCATCAATGCTATCTTTAATTTTGGTGATTAAATCTGTTGTCGCTGTAAGAGTGCTACTTCTTGTTCTAAAGCCATACTGCTTGTCGCTTAAAAAGTTAATTGAATCTAGGTATTGTTGTAGTCTATTGTATACGACTTTTCCTAATATTTTAGATAGTACTGGTAAAACTGAAATCGGTCGATAGTTTATTCGATAAAATAACATAATCTGAATACCTATACATTGTTTTTATTCTTACATTGTACATTGAACCTGTGTAATTTTAACTACTTGGAATGCTATTAAAATGTAAGTAGGTAATTGGCAATATCAAAACCAGATTTAATTATAGCTGAGTAAAATTATATCTGCACTTTCAAAGGCCCCAGATATAGGAGCAGCTTGAAACAGTCAGGATGGACTGCTGCTGCTGTCGAAGCTGCGACTGCACAGTGAACTACAGTCTTCTACGCACACGCATCGAAACCGTTCCGCTTGAGCAGTTGCAACAGCTTCGGGCGGTTAGCGGTCGAGCAATCGCCAGGCATACACTGACTACTCGAGCTGTCGACTGCTCTAGCGCAGTTACTCGTACCTCCGCCCGCGCTCTTCAATTCACGTCGCGTGCTCGTCCCGTCCCCGAATTTAAATTGTCACTATAGAGCTGTTAATACCAACTGATCGAGCAGTTATCAATGGCAGCTTCAAGCTGTTGAATATATGACTGCAAGATCGGTCCGTATATGTTGAGCACTCACTCAAAGTGTAGGTACCTATTCTAGGAAAATCATTAGTGTAGTCAGGGCTTTATAACCGGGATTTTGTAGATTGGCCGGATTTCATAATTTTAGATTTGTTTGTCTGGAGTGGACACCAGGTTAAATGGGGGAGGCCGGGCCCACTCAAACCCCTACCTGCCTAAGCCAATGCTTTTGGTATGGTGTACCGCCACCCTCCTCCCAAAACAAGGTAAACTATGCGCCTGGTATTGCCATTTGTTTTAATATAACACTATCGAACTTCGGGCGGGAAAAAATCCAATATTAGCCATCGTTGATTTTGTTGTTTGTTACATTTGTATTTTTTCGAGTTTTTTTTTGTGTAATTGACGTGGATTATTCCGTCAAGTGTTCGTAATGTTGCAAGAGTGTAGGCAAAATGTAGAAAATCGCGTAGGTAATGTGGTTTTTGTGTTTTCCTTGTCAATCGCCGTAATAATAGTTTATCTTAGATTCATGATCACACATATAAATACAAAAAAGACGTGTGGCACTCGGAGACTGCCGCGGTAAAGCTATTGCATAGCTGTTTTTATCAACTTATGCAATTATAATTATTTAACCAATGCCAACTGCAGGCGAGTTGCTGAACGAAAGAGAGAAGCGTGATATTTCAAAAAGTCATTAAAAGTTCTGCTTCATCGATAGATGGAGTCGGAGTGGGGGGTGTTAGGTTATTTTTGTTATGGAATTTCTGGATTCGGTCTCCACGCTCAAGGCCCGCGATAGAAGCTATGCAATAGCTTAAAAATATAATAAAATAAAATTACAAATACCTATACAAAAATATCAGGTGGCATAGGCCAACCAACGTTGGTACGTTGCAGTCCGCATCACGCGGTCTGCTATGGACTCTTTACAATGGCGATTTTACACCTGGCAACTCTGAACATGAATGACGCTATCTTTTTACGCTGGATTACGTTCAAACTATTGATGCGGACGTCGAAAAACATTCTAGACGCGTTGCAGCTCCGGGATAGCTCCATCAGCTGCCTGTAGATGTTATTATCAAGGCATGAAACCAGTATTTAAAATATATAGCAGTATTTTTCTGATTACCACCGTTTTCCATGATACCGGTTACTTATTTAGGTAACCGAAGAATTCAACCAAAAGAAATATTTTTTTCACAATGAATACCGGTAATCTATAAAATAACACTTAATTATAATAAATAAATAATAACAAAAAATAACAGTTAAAATAAATAATCAAGCGGTAACCTACGCTAACGCTTATGCTCCCAACCGGTAACCGTAATAAAGGTTTCGATATTCAATATGCCCTTAACCGGTAACCGTAATAAGGGTTGGTACCGGTTCATAACCACCGGTACCGAAATTCATAACGGTTTTCAAGCCCTGGTTATAGGCCACTCTGATGGAGGGACTTGTATTTTCGGTCAAAAGTTGACAGGTGTAAACGGTTCGACAAAATGATTTAAATAACGTTATTTTCACGTCCGGTGCAGGGCTTTTCTGTATAGGGGTTGTAGAAATTTTCTTGTTATTTATTGTCCATCACGCACAAAGCGTCCCTCTGCGCTCTGTGCCATTATCATATGTTTGAAGTTACCATTTGGCCAAGTAATGCATCCACCGCCTTGTAGAGACCGGCCGTTTTCAATAATACAATAATCCAGAGATACTACCGATAGAAATTTGACATAACGTCCATACAAAAAGTGTCAAATAACTATCTTTAGTAAGGTAAACCGTCCATAGACTAAACCTATTTTTACTTACAATTAAAAATGCAAATAGAACTGGACAACACTGATTAAGGTATTCATTAGCAGTCCGACCAGACCGGTCTCCGCAAATTGAAATAGTTTGTAACCGTTTGCTTTTATTAGGAATACAAGGAAAGTAAAAATAAAAAAACATAAATTATCCAAAGAACAAGTACAATTTTAAAAATTTTATACCGACTTCCATTCTATTCAGTTATTGGAGTGTAACCGATAAAATGGGACCACACGGGAAGCACTAGCTTTCAAACAAAAAAAGAATTTTGAGAATCGGTTCACCCAATCGAAAGCTACGAGCTTTGGTGATATTTTAAAAGTTTATGATAAAATTATAGCAACTAGTAATATTGAAAGATTTTTGAGTTGCTACTGTGTCCAGGGATTCTTGGGTGGATGTTGGGGACGTTGATATTTGTCTATTTTCTTTAGTTGTTTCAGTAATATTTTTGAATTGCACTGGATAATCTTTTAAAGTGCTCGGCTGTGGAGAGTCAGTCGTATGGAGATTTCAGTTATGTTGTCTTTAACATAAAATCCATAATATTGACGGTTTGTATGTCTTTCGTAATTTGTTGAAATAATTATTTTAACAAAACGTATTCTGATGACGAATTCACTTTTTTCTTAGCGCCCCGTTTCACAAAATCGTCCTACAATTGTAGGTATCTTTTTGACGGTAAAATTGTTTTACAGTATTATTTCTTTATTCATATAGTCATATAGATCAATCAGCAACTGCCCATAAAATATTTAATACAAATATAATTGATCATTATGAAAAAAATATTTCATCACCCTTGACTGTATTTGTGCTTTTTCACTTTCATAGTAGAAATCGTGAAATCAGTTTTGTTTTTTTTAGAAACTTTGGTTACTCATAACTAGGAAATTTTACTACTTCCTGGAACACAGTAGTTATAGGGTCCAGTTGTATGCAAGCTTCTGCGTGTGTAGTTTTAGTATCACTACGCCTTTTTGTTACACGCTGTATATCTTTTTGCCGGTCTAAGCACACCACTAGACATCTTTCGCAAAAATTGTCTCAAT
Source organism: Selenia dentaria (assembly GCA_917880725.1). NCBI lineage: Eukaryota > Metazoa > Arthropoda > Insecta > Lepidoptera > Geometridae > Selenia > Selenia dentaria. The sequence goes on along the minus strand of OU862876.1, from coordinate 8,621,274 downwards.
TTTAATAATTACCACTGGATTGCCAAAATGTTTTCTGTTTATCTAAACGCAATATTTGGTAACCTAACTGACCGACATACGTAACATGCATAATGAGTGGTTATTATGTACTAACTCGTGTTTCAATAATTATAATAATATAATCGATTGCATTATTTTGCCCACGCGCAGGTAGTAAGTACCTACTACTCTGGAACCAGAACATGTTGAGAGAATATCTTATTAATCATAGCGCCATGAGTATGAATAATTATAAGATTGGTAAAGATTTATGATTTGAGTAATCACTTCAACTTATCACATAGTGTTGCTAAATGTATGAGTGGTTAATTATAACCACGACAAACCAAATGAGCGGGTTGGGGGGGGGGGAGGGGGTAGGCACTTGGAGAATACAAGTTGGCCAAAAAAATCCCCGACCCCCCAATTTTTCTTTATTTTGTGATTTTTCCCGTTGTCTCCGAAATTGTATATATTTACCACCATAGCATTTGTAAAATCCGTTTTAGGCCGGAATGATTTTAGTTGAATTTGGTCTCTAATACACCTTCAGGGTGGACACGCTCATTTGGTTTGTCAGTCCCTCTACCAAACACCCTGTATATCTAGTCCGTCTAAATGAAATCGTCATCAGAATACGTTTTGTTAATATAATTATTTCAACAAATTATCAAAGGCATACTCAGATGGTTGCCTCGGTGCCTTAGTGATTACGGGTATTTGACACGCTTATCTCTCTTAAAACTATAAAAGTTAAGAATTAATGAGTTAGAGTGCGTAAGATTTACGATAAACATAAACACACCTTCTAACTACTAAGCTATTGCCAATGTTGTTATGTTATATGGGTTGTTGTTATTTGTACCTGTTACACGTAACAAGAAAGTAAATCATCGCGACACACCATAAGTATCTACGTAACTATTTGCGTAAAAAAAACACGAGTCAATGCATTCGATGTTTTCTTGAGGACAAATAAGGCGCGGTTTACATTTGCAAAGACCAGAGTCAAAGTCAAAGTCAAAGTCAAAATCATTTATTCAATTTAGGCATCAAAGACGCACTTATGAACGTCAATTTTTCATTATAATGTACTTTAAAGCCTACCGCCGCGTTCCAAAATACATAGAGCCAACCGAGAAGAAGCGGCAAGAAACTCGGGGCCATTCTTTTTATATAGATGTTTTTACAATGTTTTTACTTAGGTACTACAAATATTAGCTCCAGTGTGTTGCCTTACAAAAGAGAACATAATAATGGTATCAGTAGGGCAAGACACGCTACACTTTGACATCTTAGTACACGAGTAGATAGATCCTGGAGTGATCAGTCCCAAGCTGTTTTATCCTCCAAGTAATCCGAAATTTTGTAATAACCTTTTTGACAGAGTTTAGTTTTAATAGTAATTTTAAACTTATTAATAGGCAAATCTCGGATAACATTGGGAACTTTATTATAAAATCGTATACATTGTCCCATAAAAGAATGACTTATTCTGTGGAGACGCGTTACATGTACGGATAGCTTGTGCTTATTTCGCGTGTTGATGGAATGAGCATCACTCCTTTTATCAAAACTGCTAATGTTTTTCTTTACATACATTAGATTTTCATAGATAAACTGAGAGACAACAGTTAGAATGTTTATGTCTTTAAATTTCTGTCTAAGGGAAACTCTGGGAGCCAAACTGTAGATTGCTCGTATAGCCCTTTTTTGCAGTATAAAAATAGAATTAATATCTGCAGAACATCCCCAGAGCAGTATGCCATAAGTCATAACGCTATGGAAATAACTAAAATAAACTATTCTAGCTGTGTCTACATCAGTTAATAGTCTAATTTTTTTAACAGCATAAGCTGCTGAACTGAGCCTACTAGACAATTTTTTAATGTGGGGACCCCATTGCAATTTAGCGTCTATAGTAATTCCTAAAAAGACTGTTGACTCCACAAGGTCCAACCCTGTTCTGTCCCTGTGTGGATTCTACTTGTCTCACATTTGGTGTCGAGAACTTTATACAATTAGTTTTCTTCTCATTGAGGAGAAGATTATTTGTATTGAACCAATTCACAACTTTAGCTAATGCATTGTTAACATCGTCATAGTTTAATAACTGCCTTTTAATTTTAAATAACAGTGAAGTGTCATCTGCAAACAATACAATCTCGTGATTCTTCTCTACATAATAAGGTAAGTCATTAATATAGATTAAAAACAAGAACGGCCCTAGTATTGAACCCTGTGGAACGCCCATTGAGATTATAGAGCCGGGCGATTTTTTACCATTTATGTCAACCCTTTGAATTCTACCATTTAAATATGAAGTCAAAAGGTTGAGAGCCATGTTCCTAATACCGTAGTGTTGTAATTTCCTGACAAGTATATCATGTCGGACGCAGTCAAATGCCTTAGATAAGTCACAAAAAACACCTAAGGCATCTTGAGAGTTCTCCCAGGCATCAAACACATCTTTTATTAGTTCTATACCTGCGTCTATAGTAGAGCGATTCCTTGTAAACCCAAATTGATTTTTATGGAAAATTTTGTTTGCACTAAAATGAGTTTCTAATTGATGTAATATGATTTTTTCGAAAATCTTACTTAGCGTAGGTAGTACAGAAATAGGCCGAAAATTTGTTGGATCAGTAGTACTACCAGATTTGAATAAAGGAACCACTTTACTGTGCTTCATTAGGTCAGGAAATACACCACTTGCAACACAACTATTAAATACAGCTGCTAGATTGGGTGCAATGACATCTATAATTGAAGAAACGGTCTTCACAGAAAGACCCCATAGGTCTGCCGTTTTTTTTGCATCTAGACTTTTGAAACTGCTTACAATATCTTTGCAATTAACCACAGAAAATTTAAAAGTTGTGTCACATTCAGTTACACTTTGTTTAAGTAAGATCTCAGCAGAAATGGAGGAAGATTTTAGAGTTTTGGTTGTTAAAGAAGGAATATTAGTGAGAGGTGAGTTGAGTTACTAGAATGACAAGTTTTGGTATAGGGTGTGACCAGGGTTAATGACCAATAAAGCGACCAATTACTTGTAATTAAAATACGTAACTGAAATACAAATACGTATTTAGTATTACAAATACGTATTTAGTATTACAAATACGTATCTAGTATTTGTATTTCAATTACTTCCTTAAAATGTAATTTCTAATTCGTATTTCAAATACATGACGCCGAGGTATTTTGTAATCAGTTCAAATACTTGAGGCTTCAAAATACATTTCAACATTAACATACACTTAACCTTCATTTAGCGATTGTGAGTGATCTGTAGAAATATTGTTTTCTTTAGCAGGTTTTATTCACTCCAACAAGAGGCTGTTTGTCTGACACACATACATTTAAATTAACTTAAGGTTCAAAAAGCATGTGGCGGCTGCAGTGCGAAACTGTTTCTATGGATTGAGAACACTATACAAGCTACGGCCGTTTATTACTGAAGAAATACTGGTTAGAAAAGCAGATTGAGTCTCTCGTATTGTCCAAACTTAACTATGTGGATAATGCTACGTCTTATTCAGCGGGTGGAGAATGCTTGTGCTAGGTTTTGCTTTTCGATTCCTCTTAGAACCCACGTGACGCCTTTTTTGAACAAACATTACGCATTAAAAATGAAGTCACGTCAGTGATGGGGTGATCAATAATAAGAGTCCTCAATATTTTTATAATAAGCTCAATTGGGTCTCTGATGATAGCCAGCGCTCACGCCGGCATGGAACTCTGCAACTTTCAGTACCTTGGCACCGTGCTATGGGTTTCAGAGGTGATTCCGTTATGCGGCTATGAAGTGCTGGAATAATCTGTCGCCACCCATTAGGAAAATAAAAAGTATTAACACATTTAGGCTCAACTTAAAAAAAATCTGATCAGCGAGCAGATTAAGTACGGAGGCAACAATATTACAGATTTTTCATTTATATAGAGTATTTTAAGGTCGAATGCGCTGCTATTCTTACTTGTGAAATTCGTGTTTCTAAGGTGAAATTAAACTAAAGTGAACCTGTCAAGCATCTGTCTATATGTATTGTATTTGTTTGTATTTCAAATGTGTACTTTATTGTTATGTGACTGGAGGTAGAATATTGTATTGTTTCTAACCTATTCACCTACAAGGCTTTGCCTGAAAATCAGCGTCATCAGATGTCACAGATCACGGACATCTGACATATGTGCTGAGGTAGGGCCTCTTTGACACATTGCTATTACTGTTGCTTACATTACTGTTTTTAACCTGTGTATCAAATGATTTTTCTTTCTTTCTCTCTATTTCGAGGTTGAAGACATAAATAATTCATACCCTTTAAATAATAAAAAACTACAAATGTATGTAAAAACAGCGTACACATGACGTTTAAGTTTTAATAGATGAATGATCACCAATGATATGAACAGCCAATGATAAAAATATTGAAAATCCATTTCACAGAGTTGCAGTTTGGCACCCCTACTGATTGTTTTGCATTACTGTTACGCATTGTCACGACATTGCAGGAAATGTGCATTATTCACTGGTACATTTTGTCCTAAACGCGTTTCGGTTCAGATGCATTTCATTGTCATATAGGACATTCGTTCCTTCCCAGACATACACGACAGACGGCGCGACGTGTAAACACACGCCGCCTTTCGCGTGAACGTGCCACGTGACAATATGCAACTTAACAGCCAGTAATCCGAGTCTCCGTATAAATAACATTATATAAAGGCCGCTGCATACGTGACGGGTTTTTATACGGACGGGACGGGAACTTTTGGATAAATCGTTTCATACAATATTTATAGAAAGAGCATTTATGTCACGGAGACAAGGACGCGACGGGAACGTGGCACCCTCACCGACGACGTTTAGCACTTCCCGCCCCGCGTGTCACCGTCCCGTCCGTGCTACCGCTACGTATGCACAGACACTCCGTTCGATCCGTGAAAAATCCATCTATCTTAGTTCACAACACTGTCACTCTAGATCGTTCGTATACATTTACACCACGTTCGCGATTTGAACGAGGCAGTCATACCGTTTCGTTCACGTCCCGTCCGAGGTATTATCTCGTTACGTTTGCAGCGGCCTTTCTTCCTTTTAGACTGAAGTCTACTTGGTGTGTACAGATTGTTGAAGTACAAGCAAGCTAGTCACCCGAGTCTTTGTAATTTCAGTAGGTACAAACGATTAAAAAACTTGCAGTGAGGGAAACATAACATTTCTCGTATAAAGTCATAATCAAATCAATTATTTAATTTTGGCATCAACGTTGCCCACAAAAGGCAACTTTTAATAACACATTGTAGATAGAAAAACTTTATGAAGTTCTATTTTTGATACTTTGTACACAGTGATTCAAAATAAATAGGTCTACTGTCAAAAAGCAGCGGCAAAAGTCGGAGACATTAAATGGTTTCCGTCTGTGTATAAACAAAAGGTCACTTAAGTATACGTGGTCCTTGATTTGTGCCATCAGGTGGCACACTATCACGGTAATTTTATCTAGAGAACATTACCGTGACACTACGTAATAGGTGTCTTGTGCAAGAGACCACTTTTGTTGGAACCACCGCTGTATCGAAGCAGTGGTACGAGTATCTGTACACCTCAGAGCTAAGTTTTGTAACAAACTGTTGCAAGTAAAGTTAATGGCTGAACATGACTTGAAAAGCTTTGCCTCAGGAGCCTCATGCCAAATGTATATTGTACATAGCACTTACATACTAATAGATGCATAACTGCCCCTTCTCGTCAAGATACAGTAATAAAAAAGGCTATAGAATCCTATTTTATAATAATAATAATAATAAGTCCGCAGGGGCGGCTTTGTGGCGAGCCGTCGGTGAGTGGCGACACCAAGGACCCTGATTCTCCCTGGGGCTAAATAAGACCCCTGACTCCCGGCTGGCTTTAGTCGGTCGTCTGGGGGTGGAGACGCAAGAGCAAGTAACAAAAAGATCCAAGGCTGGAAGTGTTAAAGGGCATAACCCCGGTAGTAGCGCTCTAGTTAAACCGCAGCACACCTCTCGACACCCTTTAGCTATCCACACCAACGTTGCCCCTTTTGTCACCATTGATAGTGGCCCTTATGGGGGGCCCGTTTAGTGGGTGGCAAGCCATTCACCTACCCAAAAATTTTAAAATGAGACTGAAATTGGCAGGTGCCGTAGTCCCTTTCATAGCCCACTATCTTGCTTATCACTAATAAGTTCATATCAATAGCCTTGCCATTTTACCCATTTTTGTAATAAATATAACATGTCACCAACCATCCAAAAGTTTCTGTTTTTTGTTATATCAAACAGGCCTCTAAGTGTTGGCTACAGCCCCACTTTTGCCTTTGTAAAGGACCGGATGAAATCCGTGATATAATTAAAAATACAGAGAATAATAATAATAATAATATTTTATTCATATAAAAACTTATGTTACATGTTTACAAATGACAATTTTATGTAGGTATTTACCCACAAACTTGACCAGTTTTGTTTATATACCGCTTTTCACTATACCACGAGCTTAGCACGACCCCTTTACATTCCTCTCTATAGGCCTTCTCCTCAAGGAGATGAGTATATGGGCATTAATCCACGTGTTCCAGTGCTGGTTGCAGTTTAATTAGGTGGCCAGCCCTAACGTCTAAGTTATCAAACTGCATACTTACCCTATCACCGTACTTTGACATGAGTCACTGGCTTAAGACTACCCGGGCCCCTAAGAACAGCAGCACTCAGTGGAAAATGCTACCAACAATATTTGCATAACCGAATTAATTAGCTATGAATGGCTTGACAAGTTCCGTAGAGAGCACATCAACCAGCCAACATTCCGGCCTAAATGAATTGAATTGTAAAAAATAATAGTTATTCATATCACGGACTTTCCAATCACCCAGACCTGGGTTTATTCACGACCTAGTTGTGACACACGATCTCAATTATTTATTTATTGGTGTCACGTACTTATGTACTTCCTTGTTGACAATGTGCTACTGCTAATTTATACTGTGACAATGTTACATGTATGAAGTTGTAATATTTCGCCTATAGTGCGTTCGAATAGATCACTTCTGAGCGAAAATAACGCTAAAAACGCTCACAAGGGGCGTTGGAATTGGGAATCTGGGCGAAAATGTCGTTCATGCCTCTTTATGTTCAGCGTTCGGAAAGCTAAAAAAGATGATGCAATTTTTGACCCACGTCCGGAACATGGTTGTTTGTGATCGTTTTTTGACAGCTATGTATTTGACAGCATAATCATGCGATTTTAGGTCTTATGCTTAGTTGAGCGTTCGAATAGGGTGTGGGCAAAAGTGGAAAAAATAACGTTTTCGAGCTTTACGAACGCTTTACCAAAAGAGCCATCAATGACAATGCCACCAATTGCCTCATAAGCTAAAATAACGCATCTCTAGGCGGGGAAACCTAAAAATGGCTAAGTATGTAATATTTTCCTTGAGATGTTTCTTCAAGCTTTGACGTGTAATAGGATTATTTCGAGCCGATTATGGTGCACCTAATGTAAGCAAAGTGTAAAAAATTAGAAACGTCGTTTTTGCGTATTCCTCATCAATCGTTTTAAAAAGTTTTGGTAATGTATCCACCGCTTTGACGTGACGTGACTTTGACAGGACAGTGACATAATGACAGACTTATGAATGTTACTGTGACTTGGCCCTGACTACTTGTATAAAAATATATTATAAGACGTCTTACTTGAAGAATTGGCCGGTTCGTGGGGCGGGCAACAAGGGCATCCGTAAATACCATTATAGACTATAATACAAAAATACGAGTAGCAATGAAGGACAGGAACGAAGAGGTCGTGACGGCTCTCCTGCAATCGAACTCGATGGCAGGAAGATAATATGTTATTTTAAGTCTTATAATAACGTGTTATTGTAAATTAATATAATAGTTAAACTAAGAGAAAAAAGTATATATATTGACTGGACTCACACTTAGTCTATAAGTCTCGTTAGATGCGTGGGGTTCAGACTAGTAATAAATAGAAGGTTTAATATTCTAAGGGTACGGACCTAGTATCTGTAGTGTATAGGAAAGAGGGAGGAGGTTTTAGTCCGTACACACTGGCACTCCCATCCCCGCCGGTGGACTCGGACGTAACGTCAGAGGTACTGCTCTTCTGCGGTATCCTTAAAGGATTTCCTCATCAAGAAACTAAAAAAAACTTGAGGAATGGCGAATGTGTATAAATTAGAAAAAAATCTTCCACTGCGACTTGGTCTGGTATGGTCGATGTAAGCTACTTTTTACTCTAACATTTTCCATTTATTATAAATAAATCCTATCTACTTAGTAACAAGTTGATTACATTTTAATGAATTTTGAACATCTACAAAATAACGACCAATTTCTAAAAATGTTCCAGCTGTAAGCAGTATATTTTTTCAAAACAAACACAAATTACGAAAAAAATCTAATATTTGGAGAATTCAACATGTTGCAAAATGAAAATAAGTCAATATTCTGGTAAATTATACATTTTGGGATTTTAGGATTTCAACATTATGAAAATTCAACTTTTTTGTTCCTAAACGGAACAAAATATAACTCTATTCATTAAAGCAAAGATCAGCCATGCAATTCTGTAAGAGCAAACATCGTTGCATCTTTGACAACATCCGTGAAACAAATGACGAGATGTTAAGAAACGTTGGAAGGAGAACCTTGTGTACAAGGGCGATATCTCATAAAGTATTTGACACCGGTGAGCTCGTCGACGAATCATTAGAGAATCGCATAACAGATTATTGAGTTAGCGTGATATTCTAGTTCAGGGGAATGAGCCGAGATCTGAGGTAGTTTTGTATATCAATTATTCCGTCAAATGTACACTCAATTAACAACTCTGCGTCCTTCTATAACAAGGACCTGAATGGTATAATTATTGTTATAGGTAGTGACTGATCGACTGCATCATCAACCCAGACATAAGCCGCTAAAGCTACAAAATTGAAGCATTGGCGGTTATGCCTTTTATGTTGGAAGTATTCACTATTGAAGCTAAATACTCCCTAGGGGATCGGATTCAATTTGTTTCTGCGGCTTCATATTCCATAGACCAAAGGAGCGATATTGCTGGCGGGTCAGTTAGTTGAACCTATTATATGAAAATACTAACTTAATGATTTAGATGTATGTCTCTGTATCTTGAAAATTGACGATGTATGTTGCTCCTAATTCACCATATTGGTTCATACAATTTTGATTTGTGTATTACATGTAAAATAAAAAGGTTGTAAAATATTAAAATACTAGCTGCGCCCCGCGGTTTCACCCGCGTGGTGATGGATGATGATGATGATGATGATGAAAAGTATCCTATGTGTTAATCCAGCGCCTCATCTACCCCCATACCAAATTTCATCAACATTAGCCCCCCCGTTTGTGCGTGAAAGAGTAACAAACATCCATACATCCATACATACAAACTTTCACGTTTATAATATTATAATAGGATAGGATAATACAATTTCAGTACAGGCAAATATTTCGCTAGGTGCTAATAAAATATTGATGAATATGGAGGAATAAACTGAGCTGACTTATAATTATGCTATATATATATGCAACATTGTAAGAAGTGTAATAACGAGAGAAATTACGGAATATCAGTGACAGAGGGTTAGGAGCTTTACGACTACATCTCTATTTATATTATTATTATTAACCATCATATAAACTAGCTATCGTCTGCGACTTTGTCCGCGGGGTATTAGGGTTATAAATAATATTTTCTCTATAAATCTGTTACTGAACCTGGGGGTTTTTATTAGTATCTACTCAAGGAATTAATTTTATTGCACATATATAATATTGTCACTTAGCTAGAATCATTAGTAAAAGTAAGAAATTTTAAACTGCTAAATGGCAACAGGCTAGACTCATCGCACAAGAGTAGGTACTCATATTGGGTGGGTGTGCTCAGTGGAGTTAGACAGAATTCATGTCTCGGATACTCATTATAAAAAATTAAACCTGGTACATACAGTTACCGACTATTACCGATCCTGCAATAAGCATTTGCTTAGCATGTCATTCGCAGGTCTCATAGAAACAAACAATTAGCTTTTCCCGACATTTTCAATCAAATTTTCCGACTTTTCGTTTCCTGTAAACTTTTATCGGACTTACAAAGCGGCATTTTGTTTTATACAAATATTTAGTATATATTTCATGTCAAGGTCATATACTTTTTTATGGCAACTGACATAAAATATGAACCACCACGTCACCTTATGTAATTTTTTGTATTTTTTGTATTATTTAAATTTTGGAATACTTAATGGAATTATTAATTAACCAAATACCAATATATGTTCAAGATAGGGATTTATTAAAGCAATGCCTTTTCCAGTACCTTTGTTGGACCGTATACAAATTTTTCAATAAAAATTCCGTTCAATACTAGAAGTAATTTTCAAGAATTGCATTCTGATATGAAATACCATCCGGCAAGGTAGGTCCCACTACGACTACGAGATCACTCGAAGAATTCAACTCAGATCTAAAGGAGACAACATTTTGTCGTCTCCACTGATGACTGACGACAAAAGTTTTCATTAGATGTGTGTTGCTAGTGACAACTTATGGAATTGAGACGTGACAAGTAATGGCTCGGCACCCTCCCTGTTAACGCTTAGAACAAGATTTATGAATGAAACTAACGTTGACGGATGTGTCAGGGTTAACGGAGGTTCTTTTAAGATACTGTCAATTCATTTCGGTTTCTTTCACTTGTAAAATTTAATTAAAATTAGATTATAAGATTAAAATTAAATTAACCAAATAAATTAATTAAATTAAATTAATTAAAATTAAAGTAAAATTATGCAAACGTATCTCGTAAGAAAAACTGTTTCAAAGATGAAATTTAGTGGTATGTTTGAACTTTTTTTAATGTACTCTAGTATGTTGAAATATTTTTTTTAATTCTGTCAATGTGTACTTAAGTGTCTTAGAAATGTCACATTATTTTTAAACTTTTAAGTAAATTGCTGCTTCTGAGATAAACTGCTTTATAACCCCTCATTTATACGTGGTCAGGAATTGACATCACCTTAACCGGAATAGGCTTTGCTTGGAGTTAAATTATGCGATAAGAGTCGATACGCGGCAAGAACCAAAGCCAAGCAAGAAAGGCAAATGTCAGAATTTGAAGTAGAAGTGGCATACGAGTACATGTATAAATATTATGCAATAATATATAAATGTTATTTTTAAAAGCTTATTTTATATTATTATTAGCATTTCCAAACCCCATATATGTATACATATCATATATAGAACATGAAACGTTCTTGGTATTGTGCTGTAGCGAACAAAAACTTTTAAAATTGTGAATAAATTATCAATAATGTAACAGGGGCTTGGCTGACTTGTTATGAAGGTGGTTTAACGAAAAATCAATGCAATGCAGAGGGTTGATGAGGGAGAGGGTTTGATTGCAGAGGATCAAAGCGGGCAGGGGTGACGTGTAGTGACCTTTTAACGCTTATTATACACGTATGTATGTAAGTCTGGACACACCACAGAGAATCAGAATTAATTAAAATTGCGTTATGACTTATGATGTCATTCAATTTTTACTAAACAGTTACCGAGGTAGAATGGACCTGAAGACTTTGATGAACAAACAACGTAATCATGATACTAATGATTTAAATTTATAGGTAGATATAGACAACAAATCATGAATAATGTGTATATGTTTCGTTATTTGGTATTTAATTTAAAAAAATGGAAACGTGAATGCGCATTGCACTGACGTTTACACCACTGCAGTTGTAGCAACCAAGACGTCCTCCTAACCAAAGCCGGGCTTTTTAGCCTCAACGAATCATACCACGATTGCAGAGGGATTATTGAAGTATAGGAATGTATAGGAATATTCTATATTCTATATGTATAAATTCAATATGTGAAGTATTCGAATATTGTAAAGTTTTGTTGACTCCGTCTCCTCCCGGTTCCCGGCTCTGTCTAGTAGCCCTTGGCTAACTACCTACCACACTGAGGATGCTATCACACAGAGAGTGATCAACGCATTCACACGTTCACGCCGTCAGTTTTGCGTTCGTTGTGTTGTATTACGTTACATAGATATATCCAAACAGGAGGCGTTCTGACCGCGTCGGACAACTGTAGGACTATGGGATATCTATGTAACGTAATACAACACAACGAACGCAAAACTGACGGCGTGAACGTGTGAATGCGTTGATCACTCTCTGTGTGATAGCACTCTAAGAAAGTCAAGCACGTGCGTATTTATGAGCCTTTTCTCATTGTAAATCTAGTGGGAAGCCACTTTGGTCTGCCTTTTCCTTGTTGTCAAGTGAGATAAAAATCGCTAGCCTTTCAAATATAAAATATAATATAAGCTTAAATAATAAAAGTGTAGATACAAGATTATCGACCCTTCTAACTAGTACGTCTACCCTTCGGCACTATCGATCACTATTCTGGTATCCTAGCTGTTAATTCAGTTACCTTAACAACACGTGTTCGATATTGCACCGTCTGCGATAATTGAGTTTCCCGCATAGTTGCTCTTGCATGTGATGCTGCATGAACTTTAAACAAAATTAGTCCTTGCGAGAAATAATTTCAAAATTTTAGTTTGTTTGCAATATGAACGTTTATTAAAAGCTTTTACTTTTAGCATGGCTTCGGGTTGCTGACTTATACAAAACCAGAGACGCTTAGTAAAAATTAAATACTGGAACAGTACTCGGGCAAACGTAATTATAACTTTGTTAAACTCTTGCTAATAATTTTAGTATTTATTCTTAGAATTTAGATCGTTGCTTTAAAATAAAATTTCATTGGTAGAGCGTGGCTGGGTGTTGAACCCGCGGTGACACAGATTTATTGTATGAACTTATAAATAGAAAACATCGTTTATTGTTTTACTTACTTCATGTTCAATTGGTTCCTTTAATTATTGTGACATATGTATATTCTATTTTAAATGGTTAAATACAGAGTTTAGTATGTTTTTTCAGAAAGAACCTTAAATTATATTAATATATTATTACATTTTAAAGATGTATTTATAATTATTCTACATCCAAAATGGCATAAATGTGTAAACGTACCTATATAAGTAAGTGTGGTATATTCAGCATGAGTTTTTTTTTATAAAAAATACTGCCATGGCACATACTTCAACAAGAAAAGCATAATAGTTATCCGATGTATATTTTTATTATCAAACTTTTTGTCTTAGGTACAGACCCATTTATGTTCTGAACTTTGAATCTTTGGAGCTGAGTCGCACTTCAGGCGACTCAGCTCCAAACTTCGCCCTCATTGACGCTTGCTCTCTTATCAGCTAGACAGACCACGTGAATGTCTCGTTATAGGTACCACCAGGATAAAACATATTAAGCGCATTCATCTTTAGACATAATTATTTATGCAATTAGATTTTGGCACTTCTTGCGGAGAATTCTCGATGGCGTTGCAAGACTGGATTTATTTACAATCACTGTACACCACAGAAAATAATTCGTTGGACTTGTTATGTGATGGAAAAAAATCCATTGCATTTAATTACGTCATTGCGGACCGCGGCTCGCCGGTGTATGGGACCGGTTCAAGACATCTCGTTTCCTTGTGGCCTAGTAAACTTAAGAACACACCACCTCTCTATTGCCCACATTTATGTGATGCTGTGAAGTAATAGGATACACTTTATTGTAAGTAATACTAGCTGACCTACTTGTGGCTATGCCTGCTAGCATACGCGTGTACCTACTTTAAAACTGTTTCGTGATGCAGTTATCCAACTTTTTATACCTATCTGTCGAAGATATGTCATGCTCCTTGTTGATAAGGTTCTGAATTAAGGTGATATGGTGCCACAATAACGCTTCGCGTCCAATCGTTCCGTCATAAAGTGTATGCTGAACAAAGATAGTCAACTTACATACATACTGTAAAACATGTCTCTTTAACATACCTACGTATCACTAATAAAAAAAATTGGTTGTTTTAGGAGTCCTAGGGAGGTTACTTTAGTATACAACAACACAAATTATGTTACTTTTAGGTTTATAATATATTATATTATATTCCTAGCGATTTCCCGCGACTTCTTTCGCGTAGTAGTCTCGACCTTCGGCCTCGCCATAACCTCCGCTCTTTTCTTGGTTTTTCTTTCATAAGAACCTTTTCCTGACAATAATTAACACAACAACAATTACAATTTGAAAAAATTGATACTGACTTCCATTCTATTCAGTTATCGGCGTGTAACTCAAAATCTATAATTTGATAAAATTTAAATAGGACTACACGGGAAGTACCAACCAGTAAGAATTTTGAGAATCGGTTCACCCAGTGGAAAGTTATGAGGTCTCCTTTTTGGATAGAAGTGGGTAGAAAAAAGTATTAGCAAGATTGTTCCATCCGTTTTCAAGTTATATCATGACCAGGAGAAATAGGGGTTCATTTTTATATTTATAGATATTTATACAAGGCATTTTATTCTTTTCATTCCTGAATGCACGCGTTCGTTCAAAGCTTGAAACAAAGAAAGATAACGCGCGATCGTTTTGGCAGAAATAAATGAATTAATTTGTTTACTGTTTCATAGCAAATAAGAGAAAGATAATATAATAACAAATCTCGAACGAAATAGTAAAGAGCTGTTAGGGTTTATAATCACTTCGGATGGGAAGAAGGGCTATTTGGAAAACGAACCACCGTCACTTTTAGTAAATTTTACCGGAGGTATAAAAAACTTATTTAGACATTGTAGTTAAGTTAAATAGCGAAATATTTATAGTCACTCAGGCAAAAGTTATAATTATGATAACACATACAATAAAACTATAGTAATGTTTTTTTTATTATTCCATGGCAAATGTGAAAAATAACTATGACAGGCTTTTTTCCAAATAAGATAAAAATAAATTTGACATAGGTATTTTTTCTTATGAGTAAAGATGGAATGTATGATGTGTTAATATTTATTAGAAAAAGATTATTACAACAAATTACAAAATTACAACCTTCACAACCATCACTGTAACAGTGAGTCAGTCGGTCACTGTATCAGTGCCATCATCGTCCACTTCAATGTCAACATTATTGACATCATTTTCACCTGCATTACAAATTTCACGGTAGTAATGTTTATTTGTCAGTTGGCGGTGTTGCCTTTTTATTGGAAAAAATGACCAATGTCAGTCTGACATTGGCAGTTCTTCCGAAACGTTGTCAGACCTTGGTTGTTTTTCCGATCACCAACTTTTAACAAGGAATAACTCTGGAGTTTATTTTAACAAATCGTAATTTACGTTCGATAAGCACCTTTCAAAAGAAACCATAAACACAAAAATAATAGTTTGTGGTTTTTTCGACATTGGTTCTTTTCCAAATAGCCCTTCAATTGGAATCGATTTTGTCTGATACCTGCTTCCGAAATTAATCGGCCGTCAAATGAGTGCTTTAATTATTTCAGGCCTCGAGACCTATGCCTGCTATTTTGTCTTAGTAGGTGCCAATGAAGTATCAAATATTCTGCTGTCCTTTGTTTATGCACGTTGCAAATTGAATAACTAGCGAGTGATACTCTCAAACTACATATTATGTCGGGGGTTGAAGAGCACGTGGTAGAAAAACAGCTTACAGTCTTATGAAAGCACATACCAATATATTATTGGTCTGTGCATGAAAGCTATGTGATACTGTTACTGTAAGTAGTATTGGCGATTATAAGGCAAATTTTTTGCTTATATCGAAACTACAGATAATACAAAAAGTGCTTTGTGCTCAAAAAGTTGAAAATTAATCTTAAGAAACTATGCAGGACTTTGAAATTCAAAGCGAAAGCTTCTACTTCGATGAGCAGAAGTGCCTGCTA
This sequence comes from Selenia dentaria, assembly GCA_917880725.1. Classification (NCBI taxonomy): domain Eukaryota; kingdom Metazoa; phylum Arthropoda; class Insecta; order Lepidoptera; family Geometridae; genus Selenia; species Selenia dentaria. The sequence continues at coordinate 8,605,373 of OU862876.1, read as the reverse complement.
GAATAATAGTTATAATTAGAACGGTTCTTTGTATTTGTGGGTGTAGGGTGAGATGGAATCTCATCTACCCATCCCCCGGTTATTAGCTGCCGATTCCAGAAAACCAAGGTCACGCGGTGCATGGAGATTGATCGATAAAGGGGGACAATGTGGGGGCACGGGGAGATAGATGACCTGAAATGTGTAGGGAACACCCTACAAAATACTTAGGACCTCCCCCAACCTATGCACCAATCAGATGCTGCGTGCCTGGACTGCATAGTCGAGGAGAACTGGTGCATTTACCTTAAACTACAAAACCGATTATTCATACCAAACATTTAAAAGAGTTTCTCCTCTAATTCCTTCCCCACGGTTGCTAACGCCATGATCTAAATTGAAGTATACGTACATCTTCTATTAAATAAAAACAGATATATGTACGGTACTTCATATCAACTGAACCTATTACGCTTCTAAACCTTGGCACAGAGATTTTAGAATAGAGACAGTAGATTATAAAAGGATTGATTATGATTCCCAACAATTTTCGTTTGCGAAGCTTAATTTACGTGTGGGCAAATGCTTTTGTAACAAGTACAATATAAAAATTTGATACAGACTTCGATTCTATTCATTTATTGGTGTGTAATTCAAACTCAAAACAGAAATTGATGAAATTTAAACGGGACCCCACGGGAAGTACCAGCTTTCAAACAATAAAAAGAAGTTAGAGAATCAGATCACCCAGTCGAAAGTTATGAGGTAACAAACAAAAAACAGTCGAATTGAGTCCTCCTCATTTTTGAAAGTCTACCGACAGTAGAAAAGACCTACGTCAGAGTTATGCCGCGTACAGACCAAGCGAACGAGAGCGAGCGAAGGGTAACGAGCGAGCGCAAACGAATGCGGTAAGCAAGCGAAGCCAAACGATTCGCCTTCGGCCGTGCTCCGGCGGCTGTCGGTACATCAAAGAGAAATGGAACGAACGTACGGCCACGGTGTGGACGGACGAGTGAATGCTCATTCAGTTGCGGCGGTTGCACGCTTCGTTTCGGAAACGGACGTTTCGTTCCAGCGAATAAATTGTATCTATTTACGATTATGGAATGGACTAAGATAGATTGCTAATGCTCATAGAGCTCTATAAGCAGAAACCGAAGCTTTGAAATCCTAAACATACTGAATACAACATAAAGAAAGTAAACAAAATCGACGATTGCTTTAATTTCATTTCATCATTATCAGCCCATTATGTTTCCACTACTAGGACTCGAGCTTTCTCTCGGAGATGGTTGGGCCATTTTCCACCACGCAGGCTCAGTGCGGCTTGGTGGATAGGCTAGTGGCCAACCTATGTCGAAGTTTTCCGGCCGCTCGAAGGTCTTCGATACATAGCCTAACGACTGTTGTCTTAAGACAAATAACCGGGACCGATGGATTAACGTGCCCTCCGAAACACGGAAGCGTTCAGATAAACAATGCCACAAGCGGTCACCCATCCAAGTCTTGACCTCAGCAATTGTTGTTTAACTTGTTGATCGCTTCATTGTTGATCGATGGAACATCGGTTAAAATCGCTAAGTCAAGCTCTGCTGCGATCGGTTCCACTCAACACTCACAATTTCATTTAACAACCACATAAAATCCTTGTAAAATTAATCAATTTATTTATTGTAATCCAGCTCTTTTTGTAAGTCGTTCAATAGTTGGGTTCCATTATACAATATGTTATAAATAACGACTTAATCCACCAGCGCCACCGTTTTCGTCCTTGACGAAAAATACAACGTGGGTCAAGCAATGAGATTAACTGTAGAGGCGTTTTACTCTTTGAGTATGACACATACAACATGGCAAATTGTATGCTACATATAGCTATAGTACACAACGACATTAACTACACTGACAAGATTAAAAGAACACGAAGATATATTAATTCTAATTGTCAGAAAGGGATCAACATATTATTAACAACGTTCGCCTGCAATGTGGTCGACCATTCGACTGCAATGGCCTCGTTCTCTCTGTCGCTCGCTACTTGTCTCGTTCGCGTAAGTGGCGAAGCGGCAACGTCGCAAGAATTAATTTAGATTAAAATACAATTTTTGAAAGATACATTTTTGATTTTACATTTTGATAGATAAAATAGAAAAACAATACCTAAAAATAAAAACATCATTCTTGTTTTTGCACTCGTCACAGTAGTTCTGCAGTTTTTGAACACGAAGAAGGCATTTTTTCCTAAATGTTCAATACGCGCTGCGTTGTTGCCAGACAGGCTGGAACTAAGTTGACTCAAGACAATTAGCTTGTGATGATGTCGCAAGCCGAGCGCAATAAGACGTATCTACCTCCATTTATATATATAACATCATTGGATTCGCTGTGGTTCGCCGATTGTCGACGAACTTCAATACGTAGTTATGCACCCTGCACCGCGAGTTATCTCAATTCGCTAGAAGCATACCGCTGACACAGCGTCTGAGATGCAGGTGGCATAACGATTTCTCATATTTAGTTAGTATTTAGTAAGTACCAGTGCTCGGATGTATTTTCTGCTTATTTTATTTTAATTTAGTTTTTAAAAAGTTAACCGAAGTCTCCCTAAACTTGACTGGCGCTGCGGACAGGATCGCCGCAACGTAGCGTTGGTTCATCTCGTGGAAATAAGTGTATCAAGTTTTACCGATTTCCGCGATTACCCGGCGCGCACGGCAATCCGTGAACAAATAAATTTGTCAAAGTGTTGGAGCGATGGTGATGGCGTTGGCTGGTTGGTGAGTAAGCTTTTTCACCTCCTTACCTATCCATAACGCTTTTAATTGTAGAGTTTTGTTACCTAGAGATCAGAATTTTCTCTTTTTAACGTTATCTGGTTTTTATATGAAATCTGTGGAATCGGAATTAGTGTAGTAACTAATAAAATAAAACAGTGAACTAAGTGATATCAGAACATTATAAGACTATACTGGAAAATTATTGTGTTGATTTGATTTTGCGTATCGTATATTTGTGTATTATGTGTACGTAAGTATAGTATATAAGTACATTTGTTACTACTTAAACTATCACTTTGCATCGTGAATAAATTAAATAATAATTATATAATATATAATGTACTAGTGAATTATATATTATAAGCGATTAGAATTAGGTAGGTACTTATATAATATTTGAAATACTTAAGTGTAAGGAATTTTTATAAACTGTGTGTATAATAAATCGTGTAAAATGGCAACTGAAAGGAACGACTCGATTCAAACAATTACTTTAATACCAAACGAAATGTTAAAACTTATCCCGTTTTTCGGTGGTGATAAACGACAGCTCAGCTTATTTATCAGACAATGTGAATATGTCATTTCTCGATATGCCGGTGACCTAGCTCAGAATTCATACGTTATGCACTCGATAATGAGCAGACTTGTTAATAATGCGGCCGCTCTTATCAGTGAACGCGAGGATATCTTAACGTGGGACGATTTCAAAGAATTACTAACGCAACACTTTGGGGATCCACGGAGCGAAGACTGTATCGCTATAGAATTAGAGTCAATGAAAATTCGACACGATGAATTTAGATGTATTTAGATTTTTGTAACAGAATACAGTCAGTACGCTCTGTACTTATATCAAAAGTAAACTTACTTACTGACATAACCCTTAAAAGTAGTAAAATTACCATCTATTGTTTTCCTATACAATTTGCCGGAAAGCATGGTGAGAATAGTTCGGTTGAAATCACCGAAGACTCTTGAAGAGGCTCTAAGTGTTGTTATGGAAGAGGTCAATTTTCACGACCAGTATAATATGCGTAATAAAATTATTAATACTAATGGTAAACCACAATTCCCGGTCAACCAGCCCTCCGTTAACTCACCAACGTTTAAGTTTGGAAATAACGTTCAACCTCCGACACATCAACAACTGCTTCCACACCACCGACAACAAATGAGCTTTAGACCACCAGTAGGACAACCAATAGGTTTTAGACCGCAGCAACCAATGGGCTTTAGACCTAAGCTAGGCTATAGGCCTCCATTCGGATTTCAGGCAGGTATCCGCCCTCAACAGTTCGGTGCACACCCGCAATTCAATTCGGAATGCGCCCTCAGCAATTTGGCATGCGTCCTCAAAATACCGGTAACACACAATTTGGGTACAGGCCTTCCCAACCACCAAATAATCAAGATGTGTCTATGCGCACTGCGCCCCCCTTAAAAATGCAGCAAGGGTTTAGACTAAACGAGTTAGAGTTTTACGAACCCACTGACTTATGTTACAATAACGATCAAATTGAATTTGAAAATCCATACGGTGATTATTTTGTGGATAACACATATGAGCCACAATCAGTTCAAAGTTCTTTCTCGGATGAACAAAATATTGAAGAAGAAAACAAAATGGCCCCCTATACCTCTAATGAAGTTCAAAATTTTCACATGCGTTTAATAACCGACCCTCGGAAGTGATAGAGCTTAACTGCGATCCAAATCTTAAACTTCCATATATATATACATCCCTGAGATAGATTCCAAGTTAATGATTGATACTGGTAGTATGAGATCGTTTATTAGCCCACGGAAAGCTTACGAGTATTTTCCACATGCTATACGTCATGAACCATTTCAAGTAATCAGCACACATGCGTCTAGCTCATATTCAGAAGTAATAGAAATACCACTACTTCCAACGTTTAATAGCAGTGAACATCACATGTTCTATTTGTATGATGTAGATTCGCGGTACGATGGTGTTGTAGGAGATGATCTACTGAGGCAAATAGGTGCTTTGATAGATTTAAAACGTAACATTTTAAAAACTAACACCACGATGATCCCTATTATACACAATGGAACTAGCTACGAAGTTCGAATAGCACCACGCACGGAACAACGTGTCAAATTACCAACAGATCTACATACTGGTGAAGGAATTCTAGAGTATAAGGAGTTGCACAAAGGTGTGAGAATGCCGAGTGCTATAGTTAAGTGTGAGAATGGTTATGCAACCACCGTAATACAGAACTGTTTAGATGCGGAAGCAGTCTTGACCGTTACAAAACCCTTTAAAATTAATGTATTTGAGAAGAATGAAAGCGTGATGAATTTTAAAGAAGAAAAGACAAATATAGAGATAGATGAATTATTAGAAGAAAACTTGGAAAAGTTGGAAAAGAAGAAGAACGACAGGTAATATACGAATTGTGCAAAGAGTATAAGGATATATTTTATTGTGAAAACCTTCCTTTGACATTTACGAATAAAGTCAAACATTTCATTCGAACGAAGCATGAAGACCCTATTTACTTAAAACCATACCGACAACCTCCTACCCAAGCAATAGAAATCAAACAACAGGTCGATAAGCTTTTGAAGGACAATGTGATACAGGAATCGTATTCTCCATGGAGTGCTCCTGTTCACCTTGTCTTTGTTGTAAGAAAAAGGATGCATCAGGCGAGACCAAATACAGTATGGTTATTGACTATAGACGACTTAATGACATTACCCATGATGACAAATACCCATTACCTAATATAACTGACATCTTTGACAAACTAGGAAAGAGTAACTACTTTAGTACAATTGATCTAGCCTCTGGCTACCACCAGATTGAAGTGAATAAGGACGACAGACAAAAGAGAGCCTTCAGCACGCAATACGGACACTATGAATTTCTCAGAATGCCATTTGGCTTAAAGACCGCGCCCGCCACCTTCCAACGGGCAATGGACAACATCCTGAGAGGACTCCAAGGTATACATTGCCTCGTATATCTTGATGACATAATTATATTCTCGAGCAGCCTCCAAGAAATGTACAAAAATTGAGGACTGTATTTGAAAAACTCCGACAAACAAACCTAAAAATACAACTAGATAAATCGGAATTTTTGAGATAAAAAGTACTGTACTTAGGGCACACTATAACCAAAGATGGCTTGAAACCTAACAGTGATAAAATAGACGCAGTGTTGAATTACCCTTTGCCAAAGACGACAACTGACGTACGAAGCTTTCTTGGACTAGTAGGGTACTACAGACGTTTTATTAAAGACTTTTCTAAAGTGACACAACCATTGACAGCATGTTTGAAAAAGCGCAAAAAAATTGTTATTGATCAAAAGTATATTGACGCCTGTGAGAAGTGTAAAGAGCTTCTCATTAGCGCTCCTTTACTTCAATACCCCGACTACGAAAAACCTTTTATTCTGACAACTGGCGCATCTAATGTGGCCATTGGGGCGGTATTGTCCCAGGGTACCGTTGGAAATGACAAACCAGTAGCGTACGCTAGTCGGACGTTGAGTGATGCTGAGAGCAGATATAGCACAATAGAACGCGAACTTTTGGCCATAGTTTGGGCCGTAAAACACTTTAGGCCTTACCTCTATGGACGAAAGTTCACAATATACACAGATCACGCACCATTAAGGTAGGTTCAAAACCTTAAAGAACCAAACAGTAAGCTGACACGAAGGGGTTTACGACTGCAAGAATATGATTATGACATAATTTACAAGAATGGGAAACAAAATAGTAACGCTGATGCACTCTCTCGAATCAAACTCAACGCACTAGACTCTGACTCTGACGCAGACATATCTATGAAGGTACAAGTCGATAACCAAGATCTAAAAATACGGGAACATTTAGATGAATTGGAAGACAGGGTAGCAAAACTTGCGAAAGATAAACCTAACCGTGATTCGTCTGACACTCTGATAATTTCATCTGAGGCCACAGTGTCCGTGCATTCCGAACTTTCAAGGACCCACCCTATCAGGCTCCGAAAGTACTGTTCTTATAGAGCCAAACTATCCTATGAGACTAGATGATAGTAGCACAGATACAGTTCACTCGAACGCAGAATGTGATTCATTAGGAATTCCAATACTTCATGAAGCAATAGATACGAAACCGAATCAAATCTTAGTTTTCGAGTGGTTTAAAAATGAAACCCAAGTTAAAGACATATCCCGAGATAAGCAGAAAGTGTTAGAAGTTTTCATGCCAGTTAATAATGAAAGTTTAATCAAAGAATTTCTAAAAGAGTATGTTAGGCCGAAAATAAAATATTTTATATATTTTGAAAATGAGCAACACAGGCGAGAATTTTCAAATGTAATTATTAGTTAATTCAAGCAAGGTACGATAGATATGCATGAATGTACGAATCGTGTGATATATATTGAAGATGAGAAAGAGCAAAAGGCTGTAATTCTGAACCATCATGACGGTAAGATATGTCACAGAGGTATAAAAGAAACAATGTTGCGAATTAAAAGAAATTACTACTGGAATAACATGCAAGAAACTATTGCTGCAGTGTTGAATGGATGTGAAGCTTGCCAGAAAATGAAGTATGACAGAAAACCAATAAAACCAATTCTGCAATTAACACAAATCCAAACAGCCCCATTTCAAGAAATGTTCATGGACATTTTTAGTATAGAAAATAACCACTATCTGACATTAGTAGACGCATTTAGTAAAATTGGTCAAGCTATAGAAATTAGTAACAGATCGACGGGAGAAATTGTTAGAGCTCTTATAAAATACTTTTCTATGTATGGTGTTCCCACAAAAATTTGCTGCGACTATACAATAATTAGAATGAGATGATAAGGGAAATGACATCTATGTATAAAATCCAGTTACACATCACAACTCAACAACCCAAACTCAACAGGTATTATAGAAAGATTTCACTCGACAATTATAGAAATTTATCGGTTAGCTAGATACGATCAGAAACGTACGGATGCGGCATCTGTAATGGCATATGCTATAATGGCATACAATAATTCCATTCATTCGGCTACCGATCTGACGCCGTTTGAAGTAGTTTTTGGTTCCACGGACTCAAATAACATATTAAGTGCAAATTTTGAAAAAAAATTCTTAAAGATCACGCAAAAAGGACAAAATATTTATAGAACTATTTATCTGAAAGGGTGTTACAACAGAAAGAAAAGGTTAGGGATAGAAAAGTGGGAGAGAAACAGATTGATTTAGAAGAAGGACAGGTCATCTTTACTAAAACTGTAAATACTAGAAAAAGCAAAGATAAACCTAGATTCAACAAAGCTATCGTTAGAGGAGCAGCCGAACGTAACATAGTGCCCGTGAGAGTAGGCCAAAGGCAGACTAAAGTTCCAATTAAAAACGTGAAACGCCCTCCACAGATACTGCCTGATCACACGGACCCTGGTGCCCGAAACCAAACCTTCGGGTTTAAAAGATTGAGTAAAATCCGGGACTGCTTCCTATAAACATTGGACAGACTTTTAAACAAGAAGATAAATGGACTATAATTAAGGTATTAGATTTAAGTCAAATAGATTTAACGTTAGAATTTAATTTGAAGAAGTATAGTGAATTTAGTGGTTTGATAGATAAGAATGACCAGTATTCAACCAATTTTATAGGATTAAGAAAACAAGTAGAATATCTGCGTAGTATAACGATAGATAAGCTGAGACAGTTAATATCTACCCTTAGAGTCAAAAGAGGTATTATCAACCCTCTAGATTCAATAATTAAGCTCGTTACTGGTAATCTAGATTATGACGATGTTATTTATTTTAATTCCTTAATAACACAAATAAAAGCAAAGCATATGTCAACTGACAGGAAAATATCATTTATTTCTAAAACCATTGATGCATTTGTAAATAGCTCAGAAACTTTACAGAAAAATACCCAAATTCTAAACGATAAGCTTAGAACTATTGAAGAATTAGTTAAAAGAGTAATTACTAAAGAGGTCCATAACATTTACTCGACTCACATATTAATGATGTTTAATGTATTCAGTATCAATTTTCTTTCTATTTTTATGACGCTAAGTGAGATTGAAACAGCGTTAGCGCTAAGTAAAGTTTCTGTGTTACACCAATCAATTTTAAACTCTACGGAACTATTGTTAATATTAGAACATATTGATAATACTGAAAACTTTATGTTTGAAACCAATGCTAAGAATTTAGTTAAGTTAGAAAGAACGATTGTACTTAAGGCGTTTATAAAAGAAAACCAGATAACGTTAATTTTATAGATCCCTTTTACTGATGGCAATATTTACGACTATTATAAATTATACTCTCTGCCTATACATGACAGTGCTTCTAACAAAACTCTGGCAATTATTCCCGAATATCCTTACCTTATGGTGAAAGGGCTGAAGTACTTACCGGCCACATACCCCTGCGAGGAAGTAGAAGAAAATCAGTATCTATGTACCGAGGATAATGTGGTACCGTACTCAAGAGAGACTTGTGTAGAGCAGCTAATGAAACTGAAAACCAACCAGAGCAGCTGCAACGCTGTATCCATCGATGTGGAAAACACTAAAGTTCAACGCATTAAATACAACGATTGGATCATTTACCTAAAGGATGAAATTATTCTGAATGAAACATGCGGAAATAGTATTAACTACAAATCCTTACGTGGGTCCTACATCCTACACATTGACGAAAACTGCATTGTTTTTATTGGAAACATCCGGCTTCATTATGGACAGTTCTACGGCAGTAATGTGAACGATAATTTGGCACCACTTATTACTCTTCCAAAATTACAATCTTCAAGTATTATCATTAACAAGACTTTGGATATGAAAAACGTTAATTTCGATGAACTCAAACAGTTATCTTACATTCTAAAAATGAAACGGAATGTGACAATCCTAGTTTTAATAGTGTAAGCCTAGCAACTATTTTACTATATGTTATTTTACCAATGTATGTTTTAGGGTATATTGTTTTTAAGTTTAGACTAAAATTATTTACGCGAAATAATCCGACCAGCATAAACCCTGAGCCAGATAATTTCGCGCTTGATGAGAGAGAAGTTATGCACCCTGCACCGCGAGTTATCTCAATTTGCTAGAAGCATACCGCTGACACAGCGTCTGGGATGCAGGTGGCATAACGATTTCTCATTAGTTAGTATTTAGTAAGTACCACATTTTGTTTGTGAAATAATTTAATTAGACGGGGCATGTCATTTTGCTCGGACGTATTTTCTGCTTATTTTATTTTAATTTAGTTTTTAAAAAGTTAACTGAAGTCTCCCTAAACTTGACTACGTTCTTTTAGTGTGGACACAACAGCGAAAGCAAGCGAGCGTGCGGTACTGATCGGCAAATCCCACTCTTTACCCTTCGCTCGCTCTCGTTCGCTTGGTCTGTACGCGGCATCAGACAATCGGACAAAAACCGAGAGACTGCAGCAGGGTGAAGGCGGCGAAGTGCGCCATTCTTATAAATAGTCTTTGATGAAAAATATCTTCTGTTTGGGTCCACCAACTAAACTTCACGTGACTGTTTGAGAATTTGTGACATTTTGAAAACTACAAGACTATGTTATGTCCATGAAATGTAAAAGCAAAATAAAAGGTTTTAAAGGAAATTAAAAAATATGTATGCTAGGCGCACTTTCCCTACCGATTTGTAGGGAAAATGCGCCTAGGTACATATTGAAGTAAAGTGCGACTGAGAGAAATAAAACCCAATTATGTAGGATTCGAATAGTAGCAGGCTAAAGATTTTTTTAATGAAAATGCACGTACTTACCAGGTCATTAATACTAGAAGTCAGAAATATAAAAAAAAACATATGTGAGTTTGCAGCCACATATACTATCTCAACAACCGCCCTTACTGACGCATATACATACAAACTTGCAAATGTAATTCATAACTACCCTTCTACTCAGGGCTGGACAAAATACATGTTTTGCTTTAATTGAAATATGAATTATAAAATACGGTATTGCAAGTAATTAAAATACGAAATGCAAAATATGTTCACGAAATAGTATTCGAAATATAAAATAAAAAATAGTATTTTAGCTATTTTGAATCTAAATATGAAATACAAATTACAAAATAAGTAATCTTGACCAGCACGGGCTGAAATGTAGAGGAAAACAAGATTAAGTAAACAGTAAACCCAGAGTTTCTTTTCATGAACACTAGATTTTTAAATGTACTGTCTGACAAACAGCCTCGAGTTGGAGAGTGAATAAAACCTACTAAAGAAAACAATCTTTCTACAGGTCCTGTTACGCACAAACTTGTATTATTGTACGAACACATTTTTATATTTGGATAATGCTCAAGAAGTGTAAGCTCTGCTTAGTATTATTACAAACTCGCCTCGTACTCACACTTACGATCGCTAAATGAAGGTTAAGTGTATTTTAATGTAAAATGCATTTTTTGAAGCCTCAAGTATTTGAAATACTAATTGCAAAATAATTCAGCGTCAGGTTATTTGAAATACGAATTACAAATTACATTTATTGGAAGTAATTGGAACACAAATACTAAATACGTATTTTTATTTAGATTACGTATTTTAATTACAATTAATTCAAATACTACCCAAATTCCTCTAAATTTCGTAATTATTATAAACCAGACCCAACTAGCAGTGTGAGTTTTTTAAATCTTAATAGATAAATAACAAAAGTGCGAGATCAAGTCTGGTGTTCTAAAGGAGTCATCGGATAAACTTACTTACATACATACATTCTCGGGCATACAACACAAAGACCTTTGCTTCACTCATCGGTCAGTTAAAACACAACTGCCATAATTTTGGCAGTTTATGCATCTTATGTCTCTCGGAATGTCGTTGGAATTTCAACAATATCGCACACATCTAAATCGGTAAGAAAAGGATAAAACATACATGTACGTTAACCGAGAAACCATTAGATTACCGTTAGTGATCCATTTTGAGTAGTCGTGTAAAACTGTAATGTTTAAAAAGTTTGTAAAGCTAGTAATTGACAATCGGTTTTTCGCGTCAGTCTAGACGTAAACTGTGATATGACTCCAAATTGTTTAGGCCAGCTAGAGTTCCCCACTCACTGGCGTTACTCCGGCTCTTCAGTTTTTTAATCGGCCGGCATTTAGGAGGTGTCAGAATTTATTATTACTTATATAAATAGGTGTATGGCAATAAATGAATTCTGATTCCGAAGAAGAAACATAAATCCTTACTGCCGCTACTGTGAGCAAAATTAGGATGCAATTCTAGAGATTTTTGTCGATGTTGTTTACTTTTATAATATTTGTACGTTACTTTCCACAAAATATCAGAATTTGTATATTTGCCAATAAATTCTATCGTTGCGGCACGTCTATACACAACAACACGCTCAATCACGCGGGCGCTGCGAGCGTACTGACGCCAATTGGAATGAATGACGACCACATACTCACGGGCAGTTTGGCATGACGCGCCGGTTTGGATTATAGTAGTCACGGATAATTTCGAGGCGCGTCGTCTGTTAAAACTTTGGAGTGATGATTCGACACTCACGATCAAATTTTGTATGGACGTCAGTTGAACTGACGCGAAAAACGGACCGTCAATGCCCAGCTTAAGCTCTGGGTTGCAGGAAAGTGCGCCACTTGGACAGCTAATATGGCTTACTTAGCTAACTTAACAAATTTTAGGTTAGAATATTCAAAACCCTAAAGTTTTATAAACAACTAACACTAGTAAGGAGTGAAATAAAGTCACGGCCTTAAAATAAAACATTTTCATCTCAAAAAAATCTCAGGTTTTTGATGCCGATTACTTGCGCAAGGTCATCTCGGCACACCACTTTGAATGACACTAAAAATAAATGGTGCGTATTTCAAGTTCGCTTGACTAAAGCCATCTGTGCCGATTATACGAAGCTATGTTTTAGTTTGTTACATCGGCGTAAGATGTTATTACTAGAATCCAATCAACGGTTAATGAAATATTCATAGTAGGCGCAACTTACCCGGCAGGTGCACTTAGCCCCTGTTACCTAGATACAACTCGATGTGAGGATACCTCTAGGTAAAATTGCAGCCGTTACATGCACGCGACCCGCTTACTATCAGGTCAATGACTTGCCCGTCTCGTTACTTAATAGGCTTTCGTGTAGGTATATCAACGAAGATATCCTTTTATTGTCATTCACAGGCAATAGTATCCATATCGAATATCTCTAGCCACTTCCTCTGATAGTATACAATTTATCCATTGTATTTAGACTCTTCAGTTGAATCCTCCACTTTTTAAAGGTTTGATATATTATCTCATTTGTTTTTCTTACGTTCTCATGTCATTCATATTAAGTGTATAACAACAAGTAAATCTAACCTGAGTTTGTTTCACTGTTTGCAGTGACTTTTCGAATTGCGATTAGCAGGTGTTAGTCAAGTTTTATTATTTTAGTGTACATTTAATGTGTAGGTTATTGAAAACGGCCGTAAGAGATACCTATTTGGTGTAAGATAAGTGTCATAAAAAGCGGCTCTGGCAGGCGAAGTATAGGCATTTTATGATACTGTACTGTACAAGAACCTGCTATTTAATCCTCACTGAAGCCCCTAAGAGCTAGGCTGATTACCATTGCTTATATTTATTACGAGCTGTCTGCCGCTCAGGTAGGTCTGACGCGATTGAACCAAATACTTCTATTCTATGTTATTATTCACTGTTATATTTGTCTTTGGGTTGAGCGCAAAATTGAAGACAGCAATACTAAAAGCCGTAGCCATAATATAATTTTGTGGTTTCTTCTTTTGGGATTTTATACATAACTAGCGACTGTCCACGAATTAGTTCGCGTAGTAGGCTCTCTTCTATCTCTTTACTCTTCTATGCGAGGTGGTTCCATTAAAATTTCATTAAATTCGGCCAAGCAGCTTTTGAGCTACACCCCAATAACTAAAAAGTGTTGTACCCATCTTGGTGATATCATCTTTGATGGTAAATGACAATGGATCCCGTAAGTTGAAATGACACAGTACACAAAAATGTGTACAGTTTTTTTTACCAAGAAATGGAACCGAATTAATTAACAAAAAGTGTGAAATAACTTGTTGAAGTCGTTACCATGCGCACAATATTGTGATATTAGGTACTTTTGAACCATCATGGTACCGACTTCAACAAGTTCACACAATTTGGGTTATGAAGACGGTTCCAATTTTCGGTAAAAAAAAACGTAAGCATCATAAGTCAGCTTACACACCCCCATAATAGGCCAAAATCATTGTTTTTTTCAGCGGAAGTGTCACAAAATATTTTTTTTATCGTTTTTTGTTAATGGATTTCCGCAAAGTAACGCCTGAATCAATAAATTATCTCAGCTTACCATTTTATAAATGTACCTAATACCGCCGCGTGACGCTGGATGATGAATATGATTAATCAAAATATATTTATAGCCTATGCTCATCAGGGATAATGTGTGACTTTAATGGTAAAAATAATTTTTCAAATTGTGGCAAATAATAATAAAATAATAATGGCAAATGTAGAAACGAATAACATATTGTGACCTAGCCCTAGTGTCAGGATCCAGAGAGGAACACGGGGAATACGTTTGTGTGGATAAGATGGACAAAACTTGCTTACCACCTCTCTGTATATATACATATATATGCTGTGGTCCCTGTTATTTCCCTTCAAGAGACCTATGTTAGCTGAAGAACACTCACTCACATACGCATCTGTTTGTAACCCGAACCAGAATACACGAGCAATCCAGTAGTTGTAGATCCTTTTTAATTCAAACAAACAAACAAATCTTTTTTCTTTATAATATTATAAGTATAGAAAATATATATAAATAACTCATGGAGACACGATGTCTGGTACCTACTACTTCGGTGCCATAAACACAGAATTTTAAACGACTTCATCAAAATGGTTCACTCGTTATAAAAATAGCCCGTACCTTCAGCTGCTCTTCGTGGATTTCATAATTGGTTTTCCCAGAATCGAGTAGGAGGTGACGTGTGATTTCCACCAATCACAGACTAGCAACTAGTTCAGGGCCTGGAGCCGTTGCAGGTAATAACTACATCCATACAGGGTTTCCATAGTTTAAAATGTAGTAATATCGGTTTCGCTATGTGCAAGCGAGATAGGTATGCTGCTTCTCCCACTTACGCTGAAAGCGTAAAATATTCCCTTTGACGCAATCTCTCTCGGCTCCATTTTTGCGTGCGTTTGTAATTTTACCATTCCTAAAGTTTACTTGGTCATTTATATTTGGGTCAAGAGAGATTTCTATTTGTTTCATTAAATTTTTTAGAACATAGTTTTAATTCGAAAATAATATAAAAACTAAAATAATATTAAATCTATATACTTATAAAAATGAATCCTTATGTCTCTTGGTCTGACGGACTGACTGAATGGATTTTGATGAGATTTGACAAGGAGATAGATTCTATCACAGGGAAGGACATATAGTACTTTTCATTATCATATCATTATCCATCACCACGCGAGTCAAACCGTAGCGCGGAGCTAGTAATCAATAAGTAACATTTAAACACTCATACCCGGCACTAGGATTCCCTGTGTTGCGAGCAACATGGACACTCACAATAATACATCATAAAATCCAAGACCCGAGAACAAACATTTCTGCTCGTAACACAATTAATATTCACCCCTTCCAAGGATCGAACCTGGGACATCGCTCTCCTAAGGCAAGGTCGCTATGAACGGAGCCGTCCATATAAACTATGTACCTATAAAATGGTGTCCTTGATATTTATAAATACACCCGCGTGGCGATGGATAATGATTATGATCAAAAGTATCCTTTCCATCCATCTCAATAAAATTTCATCAAAATTGGTCCACCCGTTTGAGCGTAAGTAATATACAAACACACTTACACTCTCACAAACTTCCGACTTTATGATAACCAATTTAGTAGACAGTTTAATTTTCATGAAATATAAAAGAAACAAGACCAAAATATATAATTGACTGGCCGGTTGGCGCAGTTGGTAGCAAATCTGCCTTCCGAGCCGCTAGTCTCGGGTTCGAGGTCCTCGGACAGGCCAAGCATTTGTGTGCGTGAACATATCTGTTAGACGTATGTGTGAGCGTGTATATGTATGTAAGTATGTGTATCAGACATCAGGTTACAGTAGTACAGCATCTGCTTAGGTTGGGACCTAATGACTTTGTTTGAATTTATTGATATTTTTATTAAACTGATTTCTATAGAAAATGATAACATACCTTGCATGCACAAAAACTTCCGAATGGCCAGTCTCCCATTTCATCCATTCACTCGAGGCTACATGATGAGGAGCACGACGGCGCGGCATATTTCACGCGCAACTATATTTCACCAACAACTACTTGCGTTATTATAAAATATTTTTAAATTATCAATTATTATGCCAAGTGCGAGTTGAACTCGCGGACCAAAGGTTCCGTACAAATTCTTAGGCAACGTATTAACGCTAAATATATAAAATTAATAATTCAAACCTCGAAGAAATTTTCCGACAAACTCATAACTTTGCCATTCGATCCCTAGACACGATTATTGCACCAAACGTAAATAATAAGTTTTTATAGTAATCAATAACTCAACAAACAAACACCGAAGAAATTTTCCGACTCTTAACTTTGCTCTTAATAATTTTTGTTATCAAATTATTTAAGTATTTACAGTTTTGTATTTATTCCTTCATGATTGTATGTCAACGGGAAGTCCCCTATAGGTTTTTATTTCCCTTATGATATCAGAAAATATGCGAGTACATGCGACATATATGCGGCAAATAGTCATATCTTTTGATTGTATGACAAAATTATTTATTTTGCACAGCTGAAAGAGGCTGCACACCCGAGTAATTGATATAAGTCTCACCTTGATACCTGGACGCATTCGTGACTAAGTTTGTCTTGACAGACATACAGCCAAACTGACTGAAAACAAAGTGATCCAATAAGGGTTTCGTTTCTATTTTGAGGTACAGAACCCTACCCAATAACCATATACATATCTTTTTTACTCTCTGACATACCATTCATCCACACTTATTATTGATTGTAAAACATCAGTTCTGTTCATAGAGGAAATGGTAGTGTTATACATGCCTGGCTTATGAAGTTGGAATATAATGTATCAGAAACTTCGTACCTGTTCGACCAAAATATCTCATAGTTTTGCTCGAAGGGTACTACGATGTATGTCTTTGATTACGTATACACGCTGGTTGTTACACATCACGTGTAACTGTGCTGTATTAAATTGCCCGTAACTCGAAAGTTGTGTCTCGAAGCCGCCGCATCTCCATATCTTTAAATTTCTCATAAGTGGGACGTTTTCATTGTGAAATGTAGTTCAAAGTTACATTATGTATACTCAAAATTTTTATGTCTAGCAATATCCACTATGTATATAAATTCTTTACCTACACAGACGCCCCTCAATGTAGGTAACGAATTTATATTCAGCATATGAAAAACGGGACTAAACTATTTTACGACTCTATTTTAAATTCCACTTGGTGGTGGGCATCTTGTGCAAGAGGCCGGCTTGGTTGGTACCACCGCAGTGGCAGATATCATGTCCTGAAGCAACAGTGCGCAAGCATTACTGTGTAAGGAGGTGAAGGGCACTGTAGTGAGATAAATTATGCGGCGATAGAGACTCAAAAACCAAAAAATTTGGGAGTGACGCATTACTACGCAAAACTACACTTCTAAGCTCTGGCTGCAACAGCACGCCCAGTGCCGCACAACTCGATCGTATTATCACTTCTTAGCATGACTACTATATTTTATCAAACAAAGTCTCTATATTTAACCATTATACATTTTGTTGGTGAGCTCCATTCTGACTTGCGAATAGTTTTTTTAAATAGGACTGTGTACGCAGTCACTAAGGTTCGCAACGGTGTTATTTATTTAATAAAAGAAAACCTATATTAATTTCCCGGTCAAGCTTGCATAATATATAACTAGCCGTAATTATAATACATTATTTTTATAGAAAAATAAGTACAACTTCTTACATATTGGAAGAACCCATTGACGATTATATTTTACCTTTAGTTCATCTGTGAAGTCACCCAAACGACTTCAACGGAAGACCAGCACAACGCTGAGTTGAGGCCGGGAAAGCGACAAATATTTTTTTGTTTTTAGTTGTTACTTTGTATTAAGGCGCGCTCGTACTCTGATTAAAGAAAAAGCAGAATTTTTAAACACCTAGTGTAACGAAACAGATGGATAGTATATATGATAAAAATACAAAGGTTAGAAAAGGAATAGGGAAAGAGTAATAACCGAATAGAATTCATAAATATAACTCTCTTTCAGCAGAAAAAAACCTGAATAGGTCCACAAAAATTAACTTTCATGTCCAAACTATCAGAATTTTCAGCGATAACATTTTTCTTTAGGTAATACATAGCCAACGTATAACCAGCAAAAACCAGCTAAAGTAATAACCAGCAGTTTTTTCAATTGTGTTAGTATATATCGAAAAATATAAAGAAAACGTACAAAATGAACGCATTTTCGCATTACATCGTCCAATCCAACAAGCGATTTTCAACCTTACGTAAAGCATCGTAAATTATTTTAAAAAAGGGGTTGGACCGCGTCTTAATACTTCTTCTTTGTGTGCCTCTCCACTACTGGAGTTTGGTCGTCATCCTTCTAAACTCATCTTTGTTCAGGGCAAGCCTGAACAGATCTTCAGCCCTTCTTATCCCAATCTCTTGACACACGTTGCAGAGCCAAGACAATTTTCTTCTACCAACATTCCGTTTGCCTGCAACTTTGCCCATCATAATAGTTTGCAGCAGTTGATACCGGTTGTGCTGTAAAACATGACCTAAGTACGCAACTTTTTTCTGTTTGATAGTCCTGACAAGTTAAGTCTTTTCGAGTCGCGTTCGTATTAAAACTAGGTAAAACTATAATTACTAAATTACTACTATAAATAAACTACTACTACTAAAAATAAATTAATAAATAAACTGATTCTCAAAATTCTTTTTTTGTTTGAAAGCTGGTGCTTCCCGTGTGGTCTCATTTAAATTTTATCAAATTCGGTCCTGTACTTTTTGAGATACACTCCAATAACATAATTGAAAAGAAACTGGTATTAAATTTTTCAAATTGGACTTGTTCAGTGTGAAATAAGGAAATCGGGAATACTGAAGACCTACCCTAACCTAATCAGAATAAAAAGTATATGCCTGTGTTAGCCATCTCCTTACCAAACTCCATCCAAATCGGCTGAGCAGTTACAGTGTTTTACAACCGATGCTGTTATTTATTTCTGTGACGTCAAATATTGTCACTAGAACATAAAAACCCATAATGAAAAATGCATCGAAGTGTTCATGTATATAAGTGGCATACAAAATGCCTAATATACCTTAATTTATCGCTTAGAAAAGGTACTAAACAAGTCTATAAAAAGACTTCGTATATCGATAAATATGAAACCCTCCCGAATTCGTAAATCCATCCCCTCCGTATTCCATCAACCCAAGAAGTAACTATACTTAATCTGTGGCCTGTCTGGGGTGGTTCATTAACCTTCAAAAACAGAGGGTTGTCTGACCTACAAAGTAGGCCAATTTTCTATTTATAAACGCTTCTCAGCTGTAGACGATCGATGCGAGTTGAACTTGAGATGAAACGTGTTACGGGTGACTTTTGATTGCATCTATGACTGCTCTTTATTTTATAGAGAGACTAGTTGTCTACAAATAGATAAATATAATAGTCTGAGTATAATAGAGTATTAAAGTAAGGACAGCCATAGAATATAATTTACTGTTAAAAGATCAATATACAAAATCATAACATAATCTCCACTCCAAATTTTTATTTATTATTTTATATTTGATTGAGGCTTACTATGGGCCTTACTATGGGCCTCATAGACAAGCTCAAAGTCGCACAACGAGCTATGGAGAGGGCTATGCTCGGGGTTTCTCTACGTGATCGAATCAGAAATGAGGAGATCCGTAGAAGAACGAAAGTCACCGACATAGCCCAGAAGATTAGCCAGTTGAAGTGGCAGTGGGCAGGGCACATAGCACGCAGAACAGATGGCCGATGGGGCCGAAAGGTTCTGGAGTGGAGACCACGGACCGGCAAGCGCAGCGTAGGTCGTCCACCGACACGGTGGACAGACGACCTGAGGAAGGTCGCAGGACGACGTTGGATGCAGGCCGCTTCCAACCGGTCCTTTTGGAAAATCATGGGGAGGCCTATGTTCAGCAGTGGACGTCCTACGGCTGAGATGATGATGATTATTTGATTGAGTAACAAACATCCATACATCCAAAAACTTACATACGCGCATAACTTCCGAACGGCTTTACCGACTTGAACAATTATTATTTTATTATGTTTGTTCTGATACAATGATGGTATAAACAGTCTCAAACATCATCCATCACCACGTAGGTGAAACCGCGGTGCGCAGCTAGTTTATAATATTAGTATAATTATAAGATACGTATAAGATATTTCGGCCACTTCCAAAAGTTTCGGTTAAGTTTCCAAACACGCTGCAATTTTGCAAATTTTTCAAATTCCGTTGATTACACAATAGGTATGGTGACAGCTAGCTGATGTAATGATGGCGACGGAACGTATCCACCTGGAGTTCAATTCTACTATATGTATTTCACAACGTACAACAACCTATCTCGCTGCAACTGCAGTTCGACTCCTGTTATTGTTCTATAATTACCTAAAAACCCATTCGACTGTTTCTATAGACAAATTGGAACGTAACCTCACCTTAAATAGGTACTAATATATACCACACTAGCTGTGCTCCGAAGTATCACCAGCGTGGTGATGGATGATGATGATAATTAACCAACATATATAGCCTATGTTCATCAATGATATGGATAGATATAATGGCATGTTAAATACGATTAAGATCACAATACATAATTTCGCGATGAGTCACCTAAAAGAGTCATTAATTATTAATAATAAAAAAAACTAAATATGGAACCGACTTTAATACCGAAAAGTGTGAAATAACTTGTTGAAGTCGATACCATGACAGTTCAAAAGTATAATACGAGTATATTGCGCATGGTACCGACTTTGACAAGTTTTTTTTTCACCATTTTTAGTGACCCTTGCTACTTACGGGATCGGTTGTCATTCACCGTCAATGACGATATCATCAAGAAAGGCGTAACACTTTTCAGTTTTTCAAATGTAACTCAATAACTGCTTGACCGAATTTGATGAAATTTAAATGGGACCACCTCAGGAGTATACCCTACCAAACAAAAAAAATATAAATTTTGAGAATCGGTCCACAAATGGGGGAGAAATCGGCTGACATACACGACTAAAAATACATACAGACGAACATATAACCTCCTCCTTTTTTGAAGTCGGTTAATAATAGCTAGCATAATACAAGCTGTAGCATTACCTATATAGGCAGTTACTTATTTGCCTATACTTAATAGCGCAGTGGATTTTATTATGCTAGAACTCTTAGATAACTTAGACGCGTAGTGACTTGTGAGTGAGTGAGATCATGAGTCCATCAAACAATAAAATGTAGACGATCGCTTTGCATTTGCTCAGGTGCCATTAAATGCGCTGTACATTCGCTTTGAAAACATTAATTATTCATAACATGTAACACACACATGTAATAAGAATTAGTAACATGTAAGCGGCACCACCGCAAACTTATAAATAGATACGTATAAATTAAATTATTTTTAAACAGTGACATAACTATCACGATTTCAATTTAAATATAATATATTACTTGATTTAATATGCATCGATATGGTCTTGAGAAATTTGAAGTTTTATATATAACATCAATGGAATCAATCGTTATATATTATATCTTCTAACATAGAAAGTTCTCGTGTGTTTGTAAAAAAAATCCTCCGAGACGGCTTTACCGATTCTCATGGAATTTTGTGTGTATATTCAGTAGGTCAGAGAATAGGTCTTAAAGTACTTTTCATCACCGTTCGTGAAACGTTCGGGCACAGCTAGTTATATATATAGTTACCTACATGAAAAATGTAAAAAAAAATAAAAGTAATTGGATTATAGAACTATTGATTACAAGGAGACAGAAACACTTTTGCAACAACTTACATAAATAACACAAATTATATACGCTATTCTATGAACTAAATAGTAACTTAAAACACACACACACACACACACATGTATACATATACACACAAATACACGCACAAACCACGCACTCAACATTAATCTATTATCGATAAAAACTTTACACACAATGTTACTAGTATGTACTGGATACGGAAGAGCGGAGGCTCCTACTACAGGCATTTTACGCTTAAAAGGAGACTCCTGACACTTGCTTTATGTAACATTAATCTTTGAAATGAAATAAGTAAATATTTTTTGTATTTTTTTTGTATTTGTACATATAATATACCTGAAGCGCTCGCAGCAGATCTTGACTTGGCGACCGATCAACAAATTAAGCAACGATTGAGCGCTTCCGTACTTCGAAGTGCACGTTAAGCAGTGGGAACAAAATGAGCTGGTTAATATATATTTGATAATATACCTATGTATTATTGTAGTTAGGTGTAGCATATCAATTTATCCGGCAATGACTATATTATTAACTTTTATAGCGTCTATTTACTTTAGGGTATCAAGTGTTAAGGCCTATTCAGACCTGAGCGTTATCCGCTACCGCTGTGGGTAGCGAAAAATACAATAATATTAAATAAATATATAAAAATAAATATAATAATACATTTTAATAGTGGTCCCATTTAAAAATCATCAAATACGGTCAAAAAGAAGTATATTCTACCAAACAATAAAAAAATTGAAATCAATTTTGAGAAACGGTCTAGAAACGGGGGATTGTTTATTACCTTTACTACCTACCCCATGCTAAATACATTCATACATGCAATTATTAATATAAAGCTATTTACTTAAATGATTTATAAATCTAGTCCTCCAAACATTTTTTTTTCTTTTTAGAGCGGTAGGTATTACAGGCAATAAACAACCCACCTTATTTAAGTTTACACTTGCAATCATCATGTATTTTTCTACCGACTTCCAAAAAGGAGGAGGTACTCAATTCGACTGTTTTTTTACTGTTACTTCATAACTTTCGATAGTGTGAACCGATTCTCAAAATTCTTCAATTAAATTTCATCAAATTCAGTCCAGTAGTTTTTGAGCTACACTCCAATAACTGAATAGAATAGAAGTCGGTATAAAATTTTGCAAATTGTACTTGTTAGTAATACAATATGATCATTGCAAGCGTAAGTTTGTAAAGCATTGAAATAAGCAGACAACTCACGATTGATGTTGGTAGCATACTAAATGCTTTATAAGAATTTGAATGCAAGCAAATAGTATAAAAATGGTAAGTGTATTTTTTTTAAATATAACATATACAGTTTTATAACCAATAACAAGTACAATGAAAAATTTAATACCGACTTCTATTCTACTATAGAGTGTATCTCAAAAACTACTGGACCAAATTTAATGAAATTTAAGTGAAGAATTTTGAGAATCGGCTCACACTATCGAAAGTTACGAGGTAACAAACATAAAAAAAATACAGTCGAATTGAGTACCTCGTCCTTTTTTTGGATGTCGGTGGAAAACATTTATAAACTAGTAATTCTGCGTACAGTCGACATCACGAGCACATAGTCTTATCAACGGCTATTTTTCGCAGTCATTCACAACCTATTGTCTCAGAAACCGCTTGACTAATTATGCTCAAGTTCGAAATTCCTCTTCAAAGTCAGGTACCAAATGTGTGTACCAAATTTTAACAAAATTCGATTAAATTATTACCGCAGCAAACTTCCCTCCTTATAAGGAAAAATACCCCTTTCATTTAAAATCGCCAACGGCATTTTTTTTAAATAGTAGTATTTGCATACCAAGTTTCGTCAAGACTAGTTGAATAATGCGACCTGATGTGCTATTATGTATCTCAGTTGCTAACAAATGTGGATTGAAATCTGAAAAAATGGCCGCTATATGTCACTTTTGTCAGCTTCAGTGATCAAGCCACTAACATTTTTGCTTACTGGAGTTGCCAAAACTGACATAGGGCCGCCATTTTTCAAGATTTCAATCAACATTTGTTAGCAACTGAGATACATAATAGGGGTACTGTACAGGAAGACGTATATACAACCTAATAAACATACGGACAGATGAAAGTCAATTTGGTGAGTTATAGCTAAGACGCTTAAAAAGCTTGGTCAATTATTATGAATAGCTTTACTACATATTATTTTCAGAGTGTGTGTTGCAATGCTGTAAATGTAACTAAAACATCTGTAGTAATGGAATGTTATTAGAGGTTCGCACAATAGCCACTAGCTTCACTAGTACGACTAAAACTTAGTTAACTTAGCTTAGCTCAGGTATTAATTATAACTTTACAGCGGGCAGCGGCGTCGACGGGGGCTGTGGTAGAATAATGCGGTCCCACGCCCCCCGTCATCAGTCGAAGACGCTGGAATACCGTGGGGTATTTAGACGGTATGGGCGCCTTTAGCCGAGTCCGTCATACCCCGTATGCCTCCCCGCATACGGCAATGCGTAACAGCATTTCCCCACGTCAAAAAAAAGGTATTAATTATAACTCACTATAACTTGACAAAGAAGATAATTTTTATTCTAACCATAAAAAGAATTTACAGTACTTAAAACCTATACAACACCCTTTCACACTATAAAAATAATAAATAGGTAGCATTCATTTTTATCTACGATGTCAAAAGTAAATTTCTGTTTTGTAACTTTTTACGACTACACTGCTTAACGCATTCGAATGATCTTCACTAACTAATTTTTTGGTCTTGGACATGTAGGGTACTTTCGATTATCGTCATCGTTATCATCATGTATAAAATACTTACACAGTTTATTAAAAGATTTTCCACCCGTGGATCCACAAATTTTGTATAATTATTACTCTTATCTAAAACAAATATCAGTAAAAAAATGCGATGCGTTTTAAAATATTCCAACAAACCTTATAATTTTTAAGTTTGTATTACCAAGGGTATTACTTATTCGAACGATTAAGATATATAAAATTGTATTTCTTTTAAAAATACCATTTTTATCTATAAATCTTCTAAACACGAGTATAAGAAAAATGCCACCATAATCAGCGTACATTACATACATAACCCACTACTGAACATAATCTTATATCCTAATACTGCAGACCCTGTTTTCCGCTCGTCTCCTCCAGTCCCAGCCATCCCCTTGGGTCGCGCTTCTACTTGAAAGCGGTCGATGCAACCTGAACCTCAGGTCTTAAAACTAATGAATTAATTCAAGTCTATTAACATAATAAGTCGTGTATATTACACCAATTACAACTCTCGTTGCCTTGAGGACTTGATCTCCTTTGCACTGAACTCCGTTGTAACTCGGTTAACGGTGAAATCAGACATTAGTCGTTGCACCTCATCACAGATCATCCTATAATTAGTTTGATGGTTCGTGGTCTAGACTCAAGAATACGCTACAAAAAAGGCTATGCTCAGCTTTTCAATAGGCCTCTGATCTGAAACCTTTGCATTCGCTAAACAGCAAGAGCTTATGATATACAACACGTATATAATATATAACACAACGTAGGTAAAACCATTTGCAAGATGATTGAAACGCTTACAATACTCCACTTCTGGCAAGTTGTCATATGCCACTTATAACATGTAATAATAGTACATGTAGTACCTAAGTAGAAACACAACAACAAACATGAAAAGGATGGCTCCGAGTTTCCCGCCGCTTCTTCTCGGTAGGCTCTATATATTTTGGAATGCGGCTGTTGAGTCTATAAAGTACATTATAAAGAATAATTTACGTTCATAAGTGCGCATTTGATGCCTAAATTGAATAAATTACTTTGACTTGATGGTATCTTCCGCAAGAACAATACTGTAGTAGACTTTCCGCAATGTATTTTCTTCTTTGCATCTTCTTAGCTATAATAATCATAGTTATGGTGGTACTAATGTTTAGAGGTTGAATACCTGAAACCGATACTCACCAGACTGGATTCTTACTGTCTGCCTATTAAGTGGCATTCCACCTAGTGCTGGACAGCAAGGACAAAAAAAAGTGCTGAGTGCGTAGCACAAACAATTTGCGTAAAAGTATTCGTATTGCAAAAGTCAACGCGTTACTCTTCGGCAAATAAACTATGAGTTATCTGTGCCACGTTTGTCCTAGATAAATGACAGTTTGTACTGTTTCACGGAACGACACGTTACGTTACACTTACGCAGTTATTCGTGGTGGGCTCACTGGTGCAAGGATGGCTAATTCAAGAAGAATTGTGATTTTTTGGCAGCACTTTATAGTTTGCTTCGTGACAGTGCTTGGAATGATTAATTCTAATGAAGATGTAATTAATTCTAAACTTTTTTGTGACCTTAGGAAATCCTAAGGCAACTGAGGTAAATATCGAAGGAAGTTTAAATGAAATTGAATTGATATTCTAAAGTACTGAAAACTGGCTGTTATTCTGACTATATTATGCAAAAATAGGCACAATTATAACGAGTGAAACATATTGAAATGTATATTATATAATTATAGCCATCATAAAAATGCAAATCATTCATTACATATATTTAATAATAATAAATAAATAATACCGCAGGGGCGGCTTTGTGGCGAGCCGTCGGTGAGTGGCGACACCGTGGACCCTGATTCTCCCTGGGGCTAAATGAGACCCCTGACCCCCGGCTTGCCTTTATTGGCTGTCTGGGGGTGGAGACGCAAGAGCAAGTAACAAAAAGCTCCAAGGGTGGAAGTGTTAAAGGGCATAACGCCGGTAGTAGCGCTCTAGTGAAACCGCAGCACACCTCTCGACACCCTTTAGCCATTCACACCAACGTTGCCCCTTTTGTCACCATTGATGGTGGCTTTTATGGGGGGCCCGTTTAGTGAGTGGCAAGTCACCACCTGCCTAAATATTTTAAGATGAGACTGAAATTGGCAGGTGCCGTAGTCTCGACCATAGCCCACTATCTCCCGTATCACTAATAAGTACATTTCAATAACCATGCCATTTTACCCATTTTTGTAAGAGATAACCTGTAACCTTCCATCCAAAATGTTTCTGTTTTTATACTACATTGTATTTTTATACCAAACAGGCCTCTAAGTGTTGGCTACAGCCCCACTTATGCCTTTGTAAAGGACCGGGTGAAACCCGTGAAATTGGTTGAATAAATAAATAATATTAATGGTTTATAATATGCGTGCTAAACATATTTAAATAATAAAATATTAAAGCCAAATATTTCAATTGTTAAGGAGCACAACGATTCATTAAAAAATCACAAATTAATTATTTTTTTATTATGGTAAGTTTTTTTTTATTCCAGTTATATATAATTTTGTATCAATCGAACCATGCGTCTTTTACGCACAATCCACCAATTCGTTCCCACTGTTGGGCCACAGCCTTTTAAAGCGAAGCCATCATTGGCCATCGATCAGGGTAGTATTTTGAGTTTTCAAACTGCCCGAACTGACATTACCTATATATTACACATGCCTAAATATTTCCTTGCATCAAAACAGGAGATACTTAAATTGAAAATAGAGAGTAGCATACACTTAAGCTGCCTGCTTACTTACTCCGGTTTCCTATATCCAGAAACGGATCGCCTTTCTTACCACTTATAAACAGTTATCGCACAAAAAGTTTCAATAATTTACGTGTCGTAAGCAAACCAATCCATTTCTTTTTAAAGGAACCCAGCATTACTCTTACGTAACTATTGATACATTTAATAATAATTCGTGTTTAAAAATGTTCAAAAGGGTGATTAAATTTAACTCTACTCTAAAGCATTTTCTACCAACTAAACAGCTGTAAATGGTAAAGTAGCACTATGGATGTTACAAAATTACTTGCATCAAAAATATTCTGATTTCACATGCCGGCCAGGTTGACGACCAAAATGGCACTTATAACATACCTTTGATGGGCATGACTATGTTTATTTCAGAAGCTGTTCATCTATTCTTTGGTCAAACTTTAATTTGGAATTTCACAACCAACCTTTTTACCATATTCAGTTAAATATAAAAATTTGAGTTATGTACCATCGTTTTCGGTATACTCGTACATTTTCATTCAGTGTATAACATCCTTATTTAGTTTTAATATCGATACATTACTGCGTGAAATGACTTGTGAAACATTAATTTTGCATTAAAACTATAAGTGTAATCGATTTTCGTATTGCTATCATGGTTATTCTTCGGGTGCCTATATAAGAATCCAAAAATGTTTGCTCACTAGCATTATAAAATGCTCCAAAACCATATAACGTTTGTTTATAGTTCACTATACAAAGTACTTTGTTTCTGTTGTAGCGTGCAGTTCCACATAAGATATAATTATATAAGCGAACGATATGCAATAGTTGCTGTAAGCTTTTGAAATGTACAGAAATTAAAATATGTAGGTGATATATAATGTAACATGTACTTATCACTTATAATGTTTTAATTGCACTTGCTTAATTAGCCTTATTACCTTGTGTAATTATGTGCTTCCTTATTAATACATTGAAATACAATTTGGTGTATTTATTGTAATAATTGAAATACTGTATGTGTTAAACTGACACTGTATTATTAATTATAAGAACCCTACATTAACATTAGACAAATACTAAGATACTGCTTCAATAGCTTTATGATAAGGAAGCAAAAATGATTAAGCAATCAACGTAAAATCCAATATAGTTTTATTGAAAAATACAGACCTTTTATATAATTTGCAAACATACAATTTTATTATTAGAGTCCTTATGTTCAGAACTGCGAAAATTATATATATTCACTATCTAGAGCACAAACACACACATTCACTAAAACTCACTCAATATAAAAGCGTAACTCGGCTAGCGATCCAAGTGCACCTATGCGGTTGCACCCCACCCAAAGTAATCCCACCAAATCAGATAAACCACCTTTCTACGCAAGTCCGCCAACAACTCTGTACCTTTCGAAAATTGCCGGGTATTTCAGGCAAGTAGGGATGAACTAAGGGGCTAAGATTATGCAATTTGCGGACCCGCAAAACGTTCGAGTATATAAGCTTGCAGCACGTTCCAAGTAAGTAGAAAGTAAAGCCAGTCTCTAGCCAGCCCAAGTGTGTACTGAATCAGTCCAGCAAAACCAAGCACGATGTACGCGAAACTCGCTGTGAGTGACAAACCCCTTTGTATACCATGCATTCATTAAACAGTCAAAACCAATCATCAAATTTTCTGTTTTCATCGGCTTCTAATACATTTATTTCTTTGATGTACTTTTATTTTTAATTAGATTATCACCATACAACAAAATATAGATGTCATGTATTTTTCATAATTATTTTATAATGCTTATTATGCTATTTACATTCCTTTAAAAATAAGCAAAGTAGCAAGTTTTGAAAATTTGAATATTAATATGAACTTTTGACCTTTTTGTTCCAGCTTATCTCCCTGGTGGTTGCCGTCGTTGTTGCCGTCCCAACCCCCGGTGGTGGTGGTGGTCACCAGTGAGTACTAAGCTTATAACCTAACATACAATCTTTTCACACAATTTCAAAACATACGTGTACATAATGAGCCCCCAACTTTTCTTGTACTACAAAACAATGCAACATTTTTTTTTAAACTTAACAAACACTAAGTAGATCTATAATAATAAGAAATTATATGATTTTTAGTATGTATACTGCAAGTTCATCACATAATGATAGGTATACTAAATAAGCTAAATTCTTAACACATTTATATACAAAATAAACTCTATTTTAATTGAAAACCATCCATGAAAGTTGAACCAAGTACTCAATGAATCAGCTTACAAAGAGCAATAAGATTTCAAACATTATGTGAACATAACCAAAACTACGACAATGACCTTGTAGAACTCGTAAAAGCAATAAAAGTAACAGCACGAAATTGAAAAATAATAAAAATATAGATCATTGTAAGCAATTCGTTGCACTTATGTAACAGTCAAGGCCAAATTGTCTTTTTGTTAGGTTTAACTGGTCGCCATAATTCGATAATATGTTAAGTAACTTATTACGATTTACGATGTTGTAACACTAATTGACTAAGAACTTCATTGTGCTATGAATAACTTGCGCTTCCCAAAGTCAAGATCACTTTGGAAAGTCTATTCAGATTGGTTATTTAATCAAATTTTTATTACATGTCACATTGAACATAGGTAGTTTATAAATGAATGTATTATCTATTAAAGTAGGTATCTTGTTAATGTTTTCTAAAAAAATCTACTAATTATAATTTTTATAAAGTAATGAATTACCAAAAAAAAATTACTATCAATTTCCGTACTTGTCCGAAATGATTTTGAGCTAAAATTTGAACTCATTGTCCGTGCTATGTTCTCGTTTTTAACAAAGTCTTTAACTAGCACAAATATGAATATATACCTAGTAATACCTACGTTATTAATATTAGAAAATTCGATCCAAATTTTGGTCAGCACGTAGATTCGAAGTTTTTAAAATTGCCAAGAAAATAAGCGTATACATATTGTGCTACCTACGGATACATTTGCCAATCGAAAATAATTTTAGTCGAAAATAGTTTTAGTTTTAAACTAGACGACGTGCGTGACTGCTGTATACATCGGGCATGTTTTGATTAAAATAAAATTGTACACAGTTAAATAGTTAGCTAATATTACAGATAAACTAATTTATAATTGTAGTCTACCCGAAAACAAGTTTAAATTATTATAAAATGTCATAATCGAAAACCTAACCAATTGTTTTTATTTATTTAACTTGAATATTTGGGAAACATATAATGTAATATTTTTAAAAGTGTCATAATAATTGAACAAATGTAGGCATGTGTTAGAACACTGCACTGCCTTTCATCTACCATAATTATTACATAATGTAATTGAATCGCAAAGCTATCGTTGATGATCGTACATTTTGATAAATTATCATTACGTAATGGTGATTGCTCTAGGTTGAATGAACGAAGGAGAGCGTTTATTTGTTTCATAATTAAATGTCATTTAAGCTCTTGTGGCGTCAGCAACGGAGTACTTGTACGCATTGCGTACGTTAAAAACAAATTGGAACAAAGAATGTGAAATAAAGTAAGTGTGAAATAACTTGTTGAAGTCCGTACCATGATAGTTCAAAAGTAGGTACCTTATGTCACAATATTGTGCTCATGATACCGACTTCGACAAGTCATTTCACACTTTTAGGTATTGAAGTCGTTTCCCCATTTTTTGTAAAAAAAACATTTTTTAGTGTCCCTTGCTACTTACGGGATCGATTGTCATTCACCGTCAATGATATCATCAAGATACGCGTAGAAGTTTTCAGTTATTGGAATGTAACTCAAAAACAGCTAGACCGGATTTGATAAAGTTAAAATGGGATCTCCTCAGAAGTACACTCTACCAAACAAAGAAGTCCACAACTGGGGGAGAAATCGATTTAGGTACATAGATTTAAAAAAAACCCTACAACCCGAACATATAACCACATCCTTTTTTGAAGTCGATTAATAATATAAAAATAAAATACTTTAGCCCTTCAGTCTTTTGTCCGAAGTGAATACCGACATAATGTTACTTAGATGTTTAGCGTTAAATCTACTATTATTAATTTCGTAACACTTTAATTAATTTAGTACTAATCATTCTAAAAGTAAGTTTAAATAAAAAAACGATATTAAAAAATATTTAGTGACACTTCCGCTGAAAACTTTTTTTCAGCGGAAGTGTCACTAAATATTTTTTAATATCGTTTTTTTGATAATGGATTTCCGCAAAGTAACGCCTGAATCAATAAATTATCGTAAGTTTAAATCTTTTGGTTGGTAATAATTTTATTATAAACTCTTTCTGATAAGTTACCGTAACAAAGAGTAATAGCACAGTATAATTATATCCCTACAAGACTGTGGCAATAGTGTGTCTATTCATGCTTTTTAAGATTTTTTTAATTACATTAATAAAAATGAACCCATTTTTCGAATAGCATATCAGTATTTAAGTTGCAATTTAAATACCACTACTATTACTACTAAGATGACGCGATGGCCCCAAAGTGGGTCTTGGCCTCCGACAGCACAAGGCGCCATTGCTCCCTGCATTGTGCAGTTTCTTGCCAGTTAGGCACGTGAAGCTCGCGTAGGTTCTTCTCCACCTCATCTGACCAACGGTATCTGGGGCGTCCAACTGACCGCTGTCTTTAAATGCCATCTTAATAATTTTAGTAGTTTATAGATTATGTAATTTGTTTTAAACTCCTTGAACTTTTTTAACAGTAATAAGACATTGACACACATGTAGTTTCAATCGAGTAGTTTGTTTTTGGTAATGAGACGTTTGTCTGAAAGCAAACTTCATGCGTGTCTTTAATAACCTGTGGAAATTGCACCTTAAAATTATCTGCAAGCACTGCATTAGATTTAAATTATCGAACAACTGCACTTGACAAACTTCACATACCTAATCGCTATACTTTAACAACCCCGAATCATATATTAATCAGATGCCCCGAATGCAGCGCTGTGGATGACACTTGGATCAAAATGATTTGAGTCAAATGTAGAACAGAGGCCGTATTACAAACAATTTACGAAAAAGTTTTCATATCATAAGCGTCAATGCGTCATACTTCCGCTACAAACTATGGGTTATTTGTTTGACAGTTGCCCTAGATAAATGACAGTTTGACTGTTTGACGTGAACGACACGTTACGTTACACTTACGCAGTTATTTGTGCTAGGTCCCCATAACATTAGGAAAAAGCTTAACTCTATTCTGAGGCCGTAGCACAAACAATTCCTAAAAACGAAAAAACGCACAAACTATTAGTTGTCTGTGTCACTGTTGCGCTAGATAAATGTCAGTTTGTGCTGTTTCACGTAAACTACAC
This sequence comes from Selenia dentaria, assembly GCA_917880725.1. Classification (NCBI taxonomy): domain Eukaryota; kingdom Metazoa; phylum Arthropoda; class Insecta; order Lepidoptera; family Geometridae; genus Selenia; species Selenia dentaria. The sequence continues at coordinate 8,572,579 of OU862876.1, read as the reverse complement.
GTTACGTTACTCTTACGCAGTTATTCGTGCTAGGGCCAAGGATCTTTTCAATATAAACTGTCAATGTCATCTACATCATCAGCTGGGACACTTCCAACGTTGAACATACGCCTCCCTCCTTGAATGCCGCTATAATCGGCACATCTATCGGTAGATGCAGACGCCGAGATCTGTGAAACATTTAAGTGTGCCACTGCCGTAGTTAGAAAAAAAAGATGAGTTAACGACTATCAATGTGTGCGGATGCTGATATAAATGTTAAAAACAAAAATATTATTCTCGTTTCCGTTTCGAGCACAGTAATGTGACCCAAACACAGTACAGTTATGTAATTAATTACGTACATACTAAAGAACGACTGGAGTTAGCAGTGAAGAAACGTTACAGTTTTTGTATTTTCACGTATATAAAAATATCAATAACACAATAAAATTGTGAAGGTGTGAGTGAGTACCTTTTGTAACTTCTGTACGCTAAAACGGCTTAACGGGTTTTATTGAAATTACTTTTAGGATTAGCTTATAGAGTTCTTTTTATCTCGATTGTTGACTTGTTCTCGAAAAATCACGACCACGACGCAGACGAAGTCAGTTGCTCACACGCGAGCATCGCCTACGCCCACATGTCATACCGCAAGTTTTTAAAGAGTAATAACTCGACCAGTCATCACACAGAAAAAATAAACATATAGTACCTACTTCTATAAATTTGACAGTATGTTTACGGATGTAAATATCGTTTACTATTACGAGCACAGTGAATGTGAGCTAATCACCAATATCCAGTTACGTAAATAATTACATACAAGACAGTGAAGTGAGCAGTTATTGACGAAAGCTTTAGAGGACGATTGCATTTTATTATGATGCATTTTGCATAATATTTATGAATACTTAATACCAGGTAATAATTTAATTTTGCAATGATCTAAGATCCTTTTGGATTTGTGAAATAACTGTATGGTTGACTTTATATTGAGATATATTATTTTAGTAACAAACTATAGCTGTTTTCATATTTTATTCACTATGCATAGGAAGTTCTTGAACGTTCTTGAAAGGCTCGTAGTGGAGCTCGACTTGGCGATCTTAACCGAGCAACAAGTTAAGCAACACTTGTTGCGGTCAGGACTTCGATGGGTGGCATTATTTAACTGAGCGCTTCCGTGCTTCGGAGGACACGTTAAGCCGTCGATCCCGTTTGTTTATCTTAGGACAACAGTCGTTAGGCTATGTCGAGGGCCTTCGGGCGGCCTGGAAACTTCGAAATGGGTTGGTACTAACTTTCCACTGATCCTCACTGGGCCCGCGTGGTGGATTATGGCCCACTCCTCTCTCTGAGAGGAAGGCTCGAGCAACAGCTGTGGGAAAAAATGGACTGATTATGATTATGATAGGAAGTTCGTGAACTTTATTTTGGAGGAACGTTTGGTCATATAAAGAGAAATAAAGTTATACATACAGTTTTTATTAGACCAAGTAATAACACGAGCATGTGTCGCTTGATGAGAAGCGGAACATTTTCATCTGTTGTACGTTTCATTTATTTTGTTTTACATTGGTACCCAAATCTTTGGGGAAATAACAACATGATTTTGATTTTTGATCGAAAAATTAGAACGGCATGATTGTTTAGTAATTTTTTAAAATCTTTTTTTGTTATTAATATAAATATAAAATGAGTGCTGAACGAATTCATTAATGATCCGATCCATGATGATGGGTATTGCCATTCCACAACATTCACTTCCAATCTGAATGAACGAAAAATGATTAGTCTGAACAGAATAGAGAAAGTTCACTCAAATTCGGCAATTTGGTTCCAGTCTTGTAGCAGATGGACCACATGTCGAGAACGGATCACATATTAAACTTATACCGCGACACACGTAAATGTTATTTTCTATGTCATTCCAGCAATGCTGTGTGAATACGGAATGAACGAAAAGGAAGCATTCACTCATTCGAGTGAACATTCATTCGAGTGAAGAGTCCGATATCGCTTTAAGATACACTATATAGCACGCGCAGGTGTGCAAGTATTTCAATGCGACTTACGAGTACTTTGATACGAGTATTTTCTTCCGTCCACATAGAGCAGGCCGATTGTCGAAGTCAGAAAGTTTCTTATTTTCATTCCTAGTGACCTAAAATCACACTATGTTTGTGATCTCTTCATAATATGGAATACAAGGTTGCTTTAATTGATATTGATTTTATGGTGACATAGGGAACTATTGAACCAATATTATCTGAATAATATTAATGAATAATAAAATAGTAAGTCCATTCAAAGTACTAATCTGCTATTATTCTATTGTGAAATAGAAAATCAGAAAACAGTAAAGGGCAGATGACAGATATGGGGGCAGGAGATTTCCGAGGGGAGACTGACGCCGCCTGAGGGGCCAGACATGAGTGCGTATTATATACAGGATGGTATTGATTTACTAGCTCTAAAGACATAGAAATACTAGATCTCGTCGTTAATTGCAAACCTAAAAGAAAAAAATTAAACGCTAACATCTAGGCCACTGACTATGGACCCTATTCTACCACCTAATAGCCAGAGCTGATGAATGTATTTCGAATTTCGGAAAAGAACAAAAAAAAATCTTCATTTTTCACGTCACCAACCGGAACATCTAGCACCAAAAACACTTTACAAGAAGTAGATGCATTCATTTAGTTGCTTTTGGATATTTACACCATGTTTTCTCATTACCTATTCCACAATTAGTTTGTGCAGCTGTGGTAACTCCTAGTAGAACTGCCAATGTACAAAAAGTCACTCAGTGAGCAATAGAAATGACGGTCAGACATGACAGCAGGCTCAAAAAATAATTGAGGTATGAACCTCAGTAAGACAATACAATATGCAATACAGTCACCAAGATGACGTAACGATGGCCAGATTAGCTGAGTAGCAACTAATTAGTAAACATGTGGGACATCTCCAGATAAGGTGGAGTTATATCCACGCATGGTAGCTGGATAAGTCGGCAGGAAGAGGCGATGTCATACTCATAGTGCGATCAGAGTCATATTATCCAGAAGATGAGTGCTTAAGACTAGTTGTAATGATGATCAACCCCGATAAGCTAATATTTGTCATATACATATTATATGATGTGACAGGAAGTTATATATAGACCATAGTTGAATAAAGTCAAAATTGGGAACTCCAAAGTTTATTAAAGCGTAGTCTACATCCCATGAGATCTTATTATAACCAAGTTATAACTTATTTATGAACCGCAAAAGTCAAACAGTTGTTCCTCTGATAAAAGGTATGCTTCAAATGCTCTTGCAGTGCTTCCTTAGTTTCATGATCATCTTAGAGCGGTAATGAACTCCTGGGCCATTATCAGCAGTAATTTCTATTACATAACAAACAAAAGTTGCTCATCTGTGAATAATAGCACAGATGTAATAATAGCAATTACGTATTTCCGTATCCTATTGTGATGTCTTTCAAATTTACGGTGCAATGGAATTAAAGTTTCTGTTTTCTTGAAAATTAATGATTGTAAGATAAGTATCATGTAAAGAAGTTGCAATTGCGGATCCTCGCATTCTCCGGACACGTTTCGAGGCGGGGCAGCGAGTCTATAGAGCGGATTGCCGTTCAGGGCAAAGTAGAAGGCAGTAGACCGCGCGGGGGTCACCCATGCGATGGGAGGTCCCTTGCATGAGTGCACCAGGATGACTGCGAATAGAGGGGGATGGCATGACATCGTGAGGTGCATTACATCTGCCTCCTCCACAATAACATGACGAACATGACCGCTCTGTCAAGAGCGGAACGACTGAGAAGAAAGAACACTAAATTAGATTTTATATTGAGCAACTTCATTTCTGTTAGTCTTCAAGTTCTGTTGAGTTAAATATGCGGCTTTGGGTCAGCGCTCAGCTAAAAAATGCACTGATATCGAAGACACTTTTAAACATATTTAATAGTCTCTAGAACTCTGGGATACTTTCCAGAATCTGCAGCTGTAGCCATATGTAGCTTTCAAAAATTAACTTTGATTGAGACGTGTCTTTATATAAAATTTTCTTTGTACACATTAAACTACTGACTGTCAATTATTGTAGCCGAATAGATTAAACATAACATACTGTTACTATTTTTAAAACTTTGGTTATCTCTTCTAGAATAAAACGTAGATATCTCTCTCTCTCTCTCTCTCTAACTGTCTGCACACTGCTCCTGCATACGAGTATTATATACCAGCTCAATTTGTAAAACGAGCGTTTAAAGTGAATTTGCACGAGGCGAGTACCTGATCTAGTAGCGAGCGAGTTTGATATAAGTAAAATAATAAAAAAGCCATTCGGCACGAAGCATATGCTTGTATCTAGATACACAAGTATCTATAACGCCAAGACTAAACCGTGCTTTAGCCATTACGTGACGGTAAATAGTATTAGAAGAAGGGATGCCTTATTAAATAATAATAAAAGTAAAAACACATTACGCACGTATATAAGTGACTAGCTGAAGAGTTTCAACACCCATATGCGGCAATATATCTTTGGCGTATTAGTAATAAATTGTTTTATGATAAAATCAATAACATATGATTCAAACTGGGATTGAACTTGCGGTTACGTGAGTTTGCTCTATTGAACCAAAGAGGCAACGCATAAGCATTACATGGTTTTATTCTACGAGATACAGCCATGTGATTAGCAGATAACTTATACTTATCTTATTTTAAATTAGACTCGTGTAAGATTAGCAAAGGACTTCATCTCGCCAAGGCGGTGAAACGCTCTGCTTCTAAATAAAAGATGTGAACATGATTTTAACCGCTGTACATATTTCTTATTTTACATAATTTTTTAAATAAACTTATGCATAATATAATCTATTTTCAAACATCTCACCCGATAGTTTGGTTATCTACTGCCACAAAAATATGCTTTGAATTATGTATGTTACACATTAATCGCAATAGTGATAAAAACGTAACTGAATTAATCCAGTTGATACACCATTAAATTGCTTTAAAAACATCACAGACTGCTGGAAAAGAACAATAGCGTAAACAGACGACGCACAGCCCCTAATGAAATTAAAAGTTCCCCATGGGAAGTTTTAACATAGCAATCACGTCAAATGCCAGTAGACATGAAGTTATTAATTTTCAAACAGGCTTTGGAATGCTTTATAGTCCTCTGAACAAGTTCACGCGAATTTTCTCTAGGCATACAACTTTACTAATCTAAATATAACCAACTTCATTTCTACCCACTTCCAAAAAGGAGGAGGTACTCAATTCAACTGTATTTTAAAAATTTTCGTTAGGTACCTACCTAATGTTTTATTTTTTATTTAATGTTTGTTACCTCATAACTTTTGATTGGGAGAACCGATAAAAATTCTCATAATTACTTTTTGTTTTAAAGCTGGTGTACCGGAAGATGTAGTCCCATTTAAATATCATCAAATTCGGCCTAGTAATTTTTTGGGTTACACTCCAATAACTGTATAGAATGGAAGTAGGTATTACATTTTTCAAATAGTACCTACTTGTAAATCGTCCGGTATTAAACAAATCTGCAGTTTGCTACTGCGATGACTTTGATAGCTAAGTCGGTCGTTGATGCTGTTTTTTATATATGTTTATTCTAATCTCCACAGACTCCGAGTTCCGTGCCATTTTTCAACTTAAACTTAACTGTTTATAAAAAAAATATTTTAAAATACTACATCTTACAGAGATGCTGGTTTTGAAACGAGGGGTCTCAAGTTCGATCTATAGCCGGTGTGTTGTTGCAAATGTTTTTTCTTTCTTTTTGGGAAGTGTAAATGTGGGTGTAAACGTTACTATAAACACATTTAAAGAAAAAACATGGCCTGGGGAAGCGATTTTAATTCTTTAAGATCAGTGAAACGACTTCACCATTTTATTAATTTGTAAAACTCTTACTTTACGGTTTTTAATCGTGACTGCCCTATTAGTTGATGCAACGGACGTAAGTACGCAACTCCAATAGCACAAAAATTAAAGCCATAACAAGCAAGAAATTTGTTTATAGAGGACGATGTTTTCCTACGTCTATATAAAGATGTCAGCGATGCGTGCAAGATACGATTATGATGCAATAGTGGGCACAGAGCATGACCAGTGCAGTGGGTCAACTTTAGAAATGTGATGCACAAGCCGCGAAGTTAAGATGACTTACATTTTACGGTCTGATGTTTTCAGTATTTCAAAGTACTATAGATTTACTTTCTTAGAAATTTAAAAAAAGACTAAAAAAAAAATCAAAACGTACGGGTAATATACCCGTACGTGACGTAAACAATGTGTTTGATAACATGAAACATTTCTGAAATCGGACAATGTTAAGAGGTAGAAAAGAGTTATTTCTTATAGTATGGACAAGTACTAGCTATGCAATCCTCTTCACTTTAATTTTTAAAAGTTTATTTGAACCATTTATATATAGTCCAGATTAATAAGATAAGAGCTTCAAAGTGCTTACTTGCTTGGATACACTTAGACTTTATTTGAGTTTGGAGTAATTAATTATGATCATGATAAAAACAGGTTTACACTATTACTTATTTGTGTATATACGAGTTAATGCATATAATATTAGAATAATATTGTATTGTATAAGAATATAAAATAATACAATTAATTTACTTGATGATTGCTTTTATTTAAAAATACTGATCCAGCTCAGATTCGTAGGTTTTGTATTATGATTAAGCCACAATGTCTTATACAAGCAAGTAATTCTCTTGATGTTAAACAAAACACCAATTCAAAACAAGTTACTTTATAGTTAAGAACTTAGTTATTTCTTCTAAAAAATAGAATCTTATTAATGAGACAGTTCAATACATCTTTGAACTCAAACTCACTCACAACACTCTCAAATATTCGGTTTGGATGTTCCTTAAAAAAATGACTTATTTTAACATCAACAAAGTTAAAACTCACTAAGACTATTATTCAAACCCAGTTTAATTACAATTATTTTTATGAGTGCTTGTGAACTTTATATTCTTCGGCATTATTGCCAACACAAGGATCACGAATACACGAATGAATTTTCGGTACTTCGCCATTTTTGCAACAGTCATGATCATGGATGAACTGATGATGTTCCGATATTTAAAAGTACTATGCCATGACCACGCATGAGTGTAGGAATAATTATATTTTGTAATAATCTAGCTAATACATCAGTATTCTCTTTATTATTCATAAAAAAATATTGTTGTTTTGTGAATGTGCGCTTACTTAAGATTGCAGTATCTGCTTCACAATTGCTCTACAAATTACTAGTGTGAGTAACCACAGAATTGCAACCTAGATAATTTATGTACGCGCAAGCATTTTGCTTCCACTTTTAGCCTTAGAACAACAAACGGCTTTGTTATTTGTAAATAGTCTGCAAAATATCTACTTATTAGATGTGCTGGACAGAGCTGTTTTATATTTAATACCCTTAAAAAATAAGGCAATATAATTTAGTAACTGCGCCACGCGGTTTCTTCCCGGTGGTTAAGTACAGTTCAGTTATAAGCGGGTTCAGTCACAAAAACTTCCAGTATTTCGAAAGCACCTGATGATCCTATATATGAACACTTTACTATATTAAGATCCGTTAAAACTTTTCAACTTCTATAGGAGTCAAGTATAATGATTTCGTAGCGTACTACCGCCTTAAGTCGACTTTGTAATATTGTCATACAATTAGTAGCACAATGCTAACATTTTACCTTAATACCTTTTCAAAATATTGATTATTACTACCGTAGGTCTCATTTATCACTGCAAAGAGGCACGTAACTTCCTTCTTGGTTAATGTCCATCTCTATAAGTCTCAAACCGACTTGAACTTCACATGTCTCATAATGTCGTATTATTCACGTTGCGTAACTCTGCGCACGCGCAACTGCCAGTCCCGGCCCAATTATTCGCAATTGCAAAACATATGATCGCAATTGCGCAAGAGATGATGGTATTTTACTTGGAAGTCATCCATTTCCCTCGTGGACGGAGAAAGTGCCTGATTTGTAAGCAAAACGATACTTGTTAAACAACTGACGAGTGTTGAATAAGATCATGTTTAAAATGTATAGTTTGTAATGGCAGCGTGACAACACGGCAAAAACTTGTTAGTATTTAGCCTGAAAAGCAGTCGCGGTCTTCGCCGTATGATATGTTAGACAAGAGCATAACCGTGTCAGAAAAGTTATAAATAAAACATATTATATAAAATGTCTTGCTCTTAACATTTACAGAAATAGAATCTGGATTACCAGCTCTAAACATCCGAAATTTCCTATCGGTTGTTCTAGATTGTGGCTATATCGAAACGCTGCGGCTATATTTTATACGAACACAATAAATCAATAATGTATAAAGGAGTATTTTAACTTTATTACACTATTTGTCGAAAGAAATGTCCATAGTCTTTAGTATTTTATATTTAATATTATATATATATTATTTTATATTACCATTCAAATTAATATTAGCTAACCATTAACCTGATATTTTCTTCAACGATCTGCATTCCTTGCACGATTTATTATCAAAGCTTATTATTAGAAATCGTTATGCAACATATCAAATTAAAAATTAAAAATCATTTTCTCTACTTCCTTTTTCTTAAGCCCTGGTTTTCTACTGTTTATCACTAATGACCAAACTCTAGTAAATTCGTCCCTATGGTAATGTAACATGCCCATTAATATCGTTAGTCTCTTTTTGGTGACGTCTTTACAAATCGTGATGGTCATTATGAAGCAAAACCGAAGAAAATCTTGGGTAAAAAAAAAACAATACATCCGGATTTAATTTGCATTGAATGATGGATGATGCCGATGTAGAAGATGCCCACTGCTGAACACAGGTCTTTTGCACAGAGCATCATAGTATACACGTACTGGCTATTGGCTGGTATTGAGGATTTTTATTAAAACCTCTGCGATTGACAGGCTTTTTAAATATTGCAGTTGTCGTTAATTATAATCGAAGAATGTGGCCACCCTTCTGTGTATCTATAGGACATTACCAGACTCCATGCCAGCTAATAAGCATAGCACCAATAAATAACCTGTTAATAATGGTTTTTCTTTCTTTTTAGCAAGCACGTGACCATCCATGTGCCGTACAAGGTCCACACTATCCATCACCACCACGTCTCCAAGGTCCACGTCCCGGTTCACGTTCCGGTCGTGAAAGAGGTCCAGGTCATTAAGGAGGTTCCCGTGTTCAAGCACGTGCCTTACCCGGTTGTGCAACACGTACCAGTACCGGTGATCAAGCACGTGGAAGTGGAGAAGAAGGTCTTCGTGCCCGTGCACGAACACCATGAGGAGCAACACGGATGGGAAAGCGAGTCGCTGTCGCATGGCTGGCACTGATTTTAGATATCTAGAGAATTAGGTTAAGGTACGTATTGAAACTAGTATGGCCGAAATGGCCGTAAAACAAATAAATATTAATGAATTTAAAGAAAAATCCCCGAGAAACAATAATTTAGGGTGTTCCATTGAGTTCCTGAAAGTAGCACCAGTATTTTGGCTACTTGGAACTATATATGAATAGAATTATATGAAGCATTCGGAATCAGAGTCAAATCACTAAAAACTATTGTGGATGTGAAAACGATCACTATTTATGATATTAAAACATAATGAAATTGGAGTCTGGCATTAGTGATGTCTTTTAATATATGTAGATACACAAATATATGACTGATTTGTTGTTCTTTTTATTTCAGGTTTACATATGAGTACCTAGAATAATTACACATCGTCATACTATAACGAATGGTTATCATCGACATAATTGTCAAATAGTAAATCGTCAACAATCAAGTCTGGAGGTCTAAATTGCCATGATATTAACATTGAAGGCATTAATAATCAAGCATACTTAGCGACTGTTTGACAGAAACATGAATATAAACGTTTTGTTAGGAAGTGACAACTTTGTGCTGTATATCAAGATAATAATAAATAAAAAGATCTGATCAAGATAATCTTCAATCATTAGGGTCAAATTGAAATAACTCTGATAGGATTGGTGCAGCCATTGATTAGCAAATGTACTGGATATGTAGCGGTAATTTTTTCTGACATGAGGTTTAAGACGCTGCTTTGCTTTACAATCTTTAGGGAATAAATACTCCGTATTTTGTAGCTGATTTGTCTGCACTGTGACAAGAAATGAGGGTTGTACATCACGAACCCAAAATTGATTTTGACAGTTGTGCATGCTAGTCCCCCCGCATATGGGGTGGACCAAGTAGATATCCGAACTTAAGTTCTTAAGTCTGACGGCTCCCCAGTCCAAAATAAATAGCCCTGGCTGTGAGTTTTTAACTACATTTTCGATAGTCTGTTATCATTTGACCACGTCATATTTGTTTTGCCAATTTCGCGCACAGACATTGCAATCAAAAACCAGGTTTCATTAAAAAATACTTTACTTATAGTATGTTTACATGTACTTGTGGTATTGTAGTAAGTTTATATTTCACAAAATGTTTAAGGTTCTAAAAATAACCTTTAAACTACGAATACCTACTTCAAACTACTTCAAATATATAGGCTACTTTTAGAGCTTTTAAATCAGCATGTAAGGAAGATTATTCGTTACTACATATTCAATTAAAAACCCTTATATCTTATTTTAAACGAAAATAATAGATAATGCCTTCAGGCCGAATTTTACGAACATCATACTGTTTTTTTACTGATAATATCATTTACGGACGGGTCGGACTATGTGTACAAGGTCTTCTTGATGGTTATTCAATCATTAACATTTCAACCATAGGACGTACACTACTGAACATAGGCGTCCTCACAAAATTTACAAAGGGACCGGTTGGTAGCGGCCTGCATCCAAATTCGCCCTGCAACCTTTATTAGCTAGATGACCTACGCTGCGCTTCAGTGGTCTGCACAACAGAACCTAACGGCCCCATCGGCCTTCATTCTGCTGATGGTTATTATGAAAACTTAATTACTTATAAACCTTTTTCTGTAGCTCAACAATAATGCTAACAATAGATAGAATATGAAGAGCTACAAGCATGTTGGTGGTAGCTCTCACCTTTCTTGCAGGCGCTTTTGACAGCTTGCTTTGTGTTTGCTGAAACCTTGCCGTACGTCACACCTAGTTCCAAAAACATAAAAAATCTTTGATTTATCTAGTAATCTAGGTTTCAATTTATTCTATCGCATCAATTTGGTGGTCAGTGAGGAGTCAATGGAGATAGCAAAGACATAGAACTGATTGTCATACACAACTGTTGGATTGTTAGATCTAAGTATCGATAGATTTTTATCGTTGAGGGTTATTATATTAGTTACTTTTTAAGATAATTCAAAATACGTGATAAATAGCAAGCTTTACTACACGCTGACAGTCACTAGGTATGCGAGCCTTTATGTAAGTCGATCGTTGACTTATCAGGATTGAAAATAACTGCATTTTTGATAAGTTGATGAATTGATTAAATGATATTAAAAAATATAATCAGAGAAATATGTGATCATAGTTACGCCACATAGTTTAAAAAGAACTTGTGTTGCAAGACACAAAAAGCAAGCAAGTGTTATTAATATTGCGAACAGTTTGCATTTCAATTTTAATAATTTTGATGGTTTCTAATAAGCATCTTCTATGTGGCAGCGTCCTTGTTGTAGTCTGAAGATTTATGTACAAAAATAGACAGTTTATATACAATGTGATTTTATTTGTATGCCATGTTAATTTTACATATATACGAGTATCATTGTTCTATACTTGCCTTTATTTTGTTATTAGTAACCATTATGTTACCATTTCTGTTAAATATGTAATAACCAAAGAGAATAAAATGGTGTGTTATAAAACAAGTTGTTTTTTATTATCCCGTATTGTATGCTAAGTGCTAACCTTTCACATGAACATGCATGAAGCTAGTATTTTTAATTGGAATTGCCTGCCTAAATATTGAGTGTGATCGATTCCTGGATATCAACTGTTACAAATCCAATGTGAGCCTCACGCGAATCAACCAGTTATATATAAATGATAAAGAATAACCTTAATGCTATTTTTTCACACGTTTTGCTCTTGCAATAAAATAAATCTATTTCTAGTTTTAATATCTGCCAAATACCATACAGAACTCTTAGCGCAGTAGCAGGTAATAAATGATATCTGTATATAAAAAGTGATACAAATATAACATACAATTATTTTAAATATATAATGGAGTCGATTCTCTAAGCATTCCACAAACTAAAAATCTCTAAAATATGGCAGTTCTTATTCTGTCAGGCTAAAATGCAAATCAGTTACACAAGGTACACTTTCGAATGACAGCACTAAAATTAGATATGTCTCTTCAACTGTGGATATATTTTAGACAGACAGATCGTCACGTAACTTGGTGTTCGCTAAACTAACGTAAAATAAACCAACATTGAATAGAATAATCACATTTGAAGAAATGCAATTTTAAGTGTTAATTAATTTTACAGAATAAGGACAACCATAATAAAATTAAAATTATCTCGCAATACCATTTCCATTTCTTTATTTTCTCTATGACGGCTCCTGTGAAAACTTGGAAAACTTGAACGAGCGTCATTTTTACATTATATAAGCATTATTTTACAACAATATGACGTTTATACACGTACAAGGTTATACTAGAGTCGGAGAAACTGATAAGGATGAAGCTATATCGATAAACGCAACACGATAACGGACCCGATATTTTTTTACCAAATGTAAGATACTAAACCACTTCCGGATACTTTTGTACAAATTTCTTGACTAATAATATATTTCATTACAAGATGTTACACGTATTAACTCTTGATTGATAATGCCATCTTCTTTAAAATTTTCGAAACTGTTGTAAAATAAGTAGATATAGGTAGGTACTCGACAATGAAACGAAATAATTATAACGACAATCTTTATTTATTTATTTTAATCAAAATCTGATGAAAAATCACTGTCACTCGATGAGCTCTCCACAACACTTATTATCAGTCCAGTTCTTAGATACTGTGTGGTTTGCATTCTCGTCAGTGAAAATAACATTTGACCAATCTAATATCTAATTGACTTTGCTCAAAAATTCGCAGCGAGCCACAGCAATGTCGTGACGCACCATCAATATTTTACGTTTGTCAGATTTTTTAGAAGAAAACCCAATTTCTTTCAAAACCAAGATTAATGACGATTTTTGGCCATGGAACAAACCACATTCACGTAAAGAAACACCAAGTTTTTAAGTGTTGGAATTTCTTTGTGCAAGTAATAGTCATAGTCCCTTCAAGAGTCGTTATATTATAACAATGAAATTTCTATTGTGTCTGGCCGCATGATGACCAATGGCCTTTGATGGAATATACATGACGGCGAATAGCATCAGCGTCGAAGTTGTCAACCGATGTCACACGACGTGGTTGGCGTTTTTTTCTTCGGCGTATGAAGCTTATTTTCCTGCATACCGCTGGTACCGTAAGCCTCGATGGTAATTTTTGAAACAGTAGGTCCACTAATTCCTAATGCGGCCGCAACACGCTCTCGCACTTGCGACAGTGCTAATAGCGGGCCACCATTTTGATACTCTGCTTCAAAGTAATTACGATCTTTGATCACCAGTTCTCTCGCCTGCCTTTTCAGAAAAGATCCTTTCGGTATTTTGATATTTGACAGCTGGGCAGCAATCAACACGGAGGAACACAAAATACACAACGTACTCGTAACGTATGGATAATGTGAAAAAACTCAGCGAACAGAAATGTAGTGACTAGCACGACCGTCTTGTTGCGAGTGACAGATTAAAACAAACACAAAATGGTTTGATTGATTGATATACTTTAGTTTAGTTTTGTAAACAAGTTGGAAGAACCAGCCTAATATGTTCCCACTGCTGGAACTCAAACCTTCTATCAGAGAGAGGTTAGACATAAGTTAGGACATAATCCACCACGTTCACGTCCACGGTCCAGTGCGGTTGGTGGATAGGCTAGTAGCCAACCCATGACGAAGTTTTGAGACCCCTCGAAGGCCTTCGACATAGCCTAACAACTGTTGTAGTAAGACAAACAACCGGGACCAACGGCTTAACGTGCCCTCTGAAGTACGGAAGCGCTCAGTTGAAAAATACTACTAACACACACACATACATTTTTCTTTTAATAAGGTGTTGGGAATGCACTTACACATCCCCGCCAAACCCGGTGGGATTTGACGGGGTATGTCGGACTTGTCCTTTACGCGCCCACTGCACCCATAGCAGCAAGCAAACCATACCGACTAAACCACCACACGGTGTTTCTCCGGGCCGGGCGCCTTTATGTCGGGACAACGGGCACGCTTTTACAATCTTCCGAGGTCCCGGCGGCGTTGGCCCTCCCACGAGGACCCCATCCCGGATGGAGTAGGAGTCACTCCATCCCAGCACATCTAACCGCAGCAAGCGTTTCTTAACTTGTTGATCGGTTACGATCGCTATAAGTGAAGCTCCGCTGCAAGCGCTTCAGTATCAGAGCTTCAAGCTAAATTTCTGTGCGGCATTTCACAGCTCTCGTCAACCCTACAATCTCATTCGACCAGTAAGCGCTTCCCCCCTGATATAGATTTCTGATTCTGATTTGCCCAGTAACTTTACTTGCCACAGTGCCCTAATATAGTCATGATCTTGCTTAAGATACCAATTGCTTTGGAGGTTCGCGGCTCTTACGATTTTTATCTATATACCCTTTCAACTGGCGGGCTTCCTAAGGCGGTATTATGCCTATAATTTGGCATTCGCCAGTTCTAACTTAGTAAACGTTGCTCAAATCTAAGCGTTGAAGTTATTAAGTCATAGTCAAGGTAATCTTTTATTTAATTTAGGCATCAAAGACGTACTTTAGAACGTCAATTTTTCATTATAACGTACTTTAAAGACTATTGCCGCGTTGCAAAATATATAGAGCCTACCGAGAATTATTAACGTCGTCGCCCTATGGCATATCAACAAAGAAACTTAATCAACAAAAACTACTATACTATGGATAAAATTGATACAATAGCTTGAACTTTATTAGGTATAGTCCAAACTTTGAAACACTAATCTTTAAAATGGAATCGGAAAACAAGTTTATGACTCCGGCAGTGGTACTAGTTAAAATCTAAACAATCTTTTCTCTGGAATCACATAAATGCGCAAGTGTCTACTAAAAATATTTCATTTAATTAATTGTCACATAACATTATATCGTCAAATGATTTATAATTAAAAAACTATTAATTGTAAAAAAATATTCTTCATGCAATTTTAACAACATTGTCTTCGGGGATGTTCCACAAATCTCCATTGAAATTCCCCATACCCATATCTATGGGATTTGTAAACTTTCGTTCCACAATTAGAGAAAATCTCAAAGATCTTGTAATGTGGATTTGTAAACGTTCGTTCCACAATTAGAGAAAGTGCCATAGATCTTGTAATGGGGGTTTGTGGAAAAGAGGCCACACATCCCCATCAGTTATTAAATGAAACAAGTACAATTTGAAAAATTTAATACTGACTTTCATTCTATTCAGTTATTGGAGTGTATCTCAAAAAGTACTAGACCGAATTTAATGAAATTTAAATGGGACCACACGGAAAGCACCAGCTTTCAAACAAAAAAAGAACTTAGGGAATTAGTTCACCTAGTCGAGAGTTATGAGGTAACAAGCATAACAAAATATACAGTCGAATTGAATACCTCCTCCTTTTTTTGGAAGTCGGTAGAAAATAAAGGGCTTATATCATAAACTATATAATAATTAAAATAATAATAAAACAAGTTTTAAAGATTAACGAAAAGTTTTATTTACACGAACAAAACTTATGACAATAAATTATAGTTAACTTCTCATACATGATGTCACTTAGTAGGTATATAAAATATCATTTCATCATTATATGCTTGCCTAAACAAATATTGTTGGACGTACACCAAACGATAGGGATAATTCTTTATAAAATCATACGAGTATTTTCTAATTGTGCCCAGGGGAGCATTGAGTCGCAATGGTTCCCCCATTTAGAGCTCACGTAACTAAATAATGAAAATATTTATGTTCTTATCGATTCTGAGGAATCGAAAAATTTTGAATTAAGGCAGGACACACAACCGCGAGATTTAGATGTAGCAAGAGCAGCCTTTACAACCAACTGAACTGTAGCTTAGCTATGGTGTAGATATTTCCCTAATAGCATAGCAAATTAGTTCGTAAGTTGTAAAAGCTACGACGCTAGTGATTTGGGCCTTATAGATAGTCACTTTCCACCCTCTGTAGAGGCCCCAGAAACCTTCGTGGTTGTACGTTTTTATCAGGCAATCCGTTAGAGCTTTGCACCTGATCACGTGTTTCGCCGTGCTCGGTGCCTTGTATTTGTCATCGGATTTGTGACTCTGGAAAGAGATGTCTTAGGTAATTAAAAGAGCACAGTTTGATTGTGCTACTGTTATACAAATTGCTGTGTTTCTCCTACCTTTTATGTACATCCTTAAGTAGTGACATTAAAAGGGATACTCACTCCAATCTGCATTCTTCTCTTAGCGAGATCAAAGGGGTAAGTTAGGCTTTTGGCGACAAACCCTGAAGCGCAGCCAGCAATGGTACTGGCTACCAGTAGGTGTTCAGGCCTGTGCACGTTTCTAAGAGTACAGTTCCCTTCTAGGCACTTCGGAGGCGCAAAGTGACTCAGGATGAGTAGTTGAACGAAGTTGAACACGTAAAACGATAAACCCACTTGTGGCCCCATCTGAAAATGGAGTTATTTTATACAGTATATTACAGTATATTAGCGATGATAGATGATGGGACTTTATTCACATTGTGTCCAATCCAAACGTCTTTATTATTTCGTTAAACGTCTTTGGTATCTTTTATGTCACGTGCTTAATATTACCCGAAGACCATGTGTAGTGAATCGTTCGAATCCTATAGATGTAGGTAACCATGGTCCAAACACCCTAGTGACTATAGTTAAATATTTCATCCTCACCAGTTGATTGTCAATATAACAATGACATTTCTATAGTGTCTGGGTCGTTCGACTGATGAAGTAATATGAAATTTTAATAATGGTGTAAAAACCTGTAACAATGAAGCGCTTAAGCCTTAATTGTCAAATAGTAAATCGTCAACAATCAAGTCTGGAGGTCTAAATTGCTATGATATTAACATTGAAGGCACTAATAATCAAGCATACTTAGCGACTGTTTGACAGAAACATGAATATAAACGTTTTGTTAGGAAGTGACAACTTTGTGCTGTATATCAAGATAATAATAAATAAAAAGATCTGATCAAGATAATCTTCAATCATTAGAGTCAAATTGAAATAACTCTGATAGGATTGGTGCAGCCATTGATTAGCAAATGTACTGGATATGTAGCGGCAATTTTTTATGACATGAGGTTTAAAACGCTGCTTTGCTTTACAATCTTTAGGGAATAAATACTCCGTAGTTTGTAGCTGATTTGTCTGCACTGTGACAAGCAATGAGGGTTGTAAATCACGAACCCAAAATTGATTTTGACAGTTGTGCATGCTAGTCCACCCCATATGCGGGGGCAAGTAGATATCCGAACTTAAGTTCTTAAGTCTGACGGCTCCCCAGTCCAAAATAAATAGCCCTGGCTGTGAGTTTTTAACTACATTTTCGATAGTCTGTTATCATTTGACCACGTCATATTTGTTTTGCCAATTTCGTGCACAGACATTGCAATCAAAAACCAGGTTTCATTAAAAAATACTTTACTTATAGTATGTTTACATGTACTTGTGGTATTGTAGTAAGTTTATATTTCACAAAATGTTTAAGGTTCTAAAAATAACCATTAAACTACGAGTACCTACTTCAAACTACTTTAAATATAGGCTACTTTTAGAGCTTTTAAATCAGCATCTAAGGAAGATTATTCGTTACTAACTATTCAATTAAAAATCCTTATATCTTATTTTAAACGTAAAACATAGGTAATGCCATCAGCCCGAATCATCATACTGTTTTTTTACTGATCATATTATTTAAGGACGTGACGGACTATGTGTACAAGGTCTTCTTGATGGTTATTCAATCATCAACATCTCAACCATAGGACGTACACTACTGAACATAGGCGTCCTCACAAAATTTACAAAGGGACCGGTTGTTAGCGGCCTGCATCCAACTTCGTCCTGCAACCTTTATCAGATCTTCTGTTCACCTTGTCGGTGGATGACCTACGCTGCGCTTCAGTGGTCTGCACAACAGAACCTTCCGGCCCCATCGGCCTTCATTCTGCTGATGGTTATTATGAAAACTTTATTACTTATAAACCTTTTTCTGTAGCTCAACAATAATGCTAACAATAGATAGAATATGAAGAGCTACAAGCATGTTGGTGGTAGCTCTCACCTTTCTTGCAGGCGCTTTTGACTGCATGTTTTGTTTTTGCTGAAACCCTGCTGTATGTCACACCTAGTTCCAAAAAAATAAAAAAATCTTTGATTTATCTAGTAATCTAGGTTTCAATTTATTTTATCGCATCAATTTGGTGGTCAGTGAGGATGCGTTCAATGGAGATAGCAAAGACAGAACTGAATGTCATACACAATTGTTAGATCTAAGTATCGATAGATTTTTATCGTTGAGGGTTATTATATTAGTTACTTTTTAAGATAATTCAAAATACGTGATAAATAGCAAGCTTTACTACACGCTGACAGTCACTAGGTATGCGAGCCTTTATGTAAGTCGATCGTTGACTTATCAGGATTGAAAATAACTGCATTTTTGATAAGTTAATGATTTGATTAAATGATATTAGAAAATATAATCAGAGAATTATGTGATCATAGTTACGCCACATAGTTTAAAAAGAACTTGTTTTGCACGACGCAAAAAGCAAGCAAGTGTTATTAATATTGCGAACAGTTTGCATTTCAATTTTAATAATTTTGATGGTTTCTAACAAGCATCTTCTATGTGGCAGCGTCCTTGTTGTAGTCTGAAGATTTATGTACAAAAATAGACAGTTTATATACAATGTGATTTTATTTGTACGCCATGTTAATTTTACATATATACGAGTATCATTGTTCTATACTTGCCTTTATTTTGTTATTAGTAACCATTATGTTACCATTTCTGTTAAATATGTAATAACCAAAGAGAATAAAATGGTGTGTTATAAAACAAGTTGTTTTTTATTATCCCGTATTGTATGCTAAGTGCTAACCTTTCACATGAACATGCATGAAGCTAGTATTTTTAATTGGAATTGCCTGCAAATATTGAGTGTGATCGATTCCTGGATATCCACTGTTATAAATCCAATGTGAGCCTCACGTGAATCAACCAGTTATATGTAAATGATAAAGAATAACCTTAATGCTATTTTTTCACACGTTTTGCTCTTGCAATAAAATAAATCTATTTCTAGTTTTAATATCTGCCAAATACCATACAGAACTCTTAGCGCAGTAGCAGGTAATAAATGATATCTGTATATAAAAAGTGATACAAATATAACATACAATTATTTTAAATATATAATGGAGTCGATTCTCTAAGCATTCCACAAACTAAAAATCTCTAAAATATGGCAGTTCTTATTCTGTCAGGCTAAAATGCAAATCAGTTACATAAGGTACACTTTCGAATGACAGCACTAAAATTAGATATGTCTCTTCAACTGTGGATATATTTTAGACAGACAGATCGTCACGTAACTTGGTGTTCGCTAAACTAACGTAAAATAAACCAACATTGAATAGAATAATCACATTTGAAGAAATGCAATTTTAAGTGTTAATTAATTTTACAGAATAAGGACAACCATAATAAAATTAAAATTATCTCGCAATACCATTTCCATTTCTTTATTTTCTCTATGACGGCTCCTGTGAAAACTTGAACGAGCGTCATTTTTACATTATATAAGCATTATTTTACAACAATATGACGTTTATACACGTACAAGGTTATACTAGAGTCGGAGAAACTGATAAGGATGAAGCTATATCGATAAACGCAACACGATAACGGACCCGATATTTTTTTACCAAATGTAAGATACTAAACCACTTCCGGATACTTTTGTACAAATTTCTTGACTAATAATATATTTCATTACAAGATGTTACACGTATTAACTCTTGATTGATAATGCCATCTTCTTTAAAATTTTCGAAACTGTTGTAAAATAAGTAGATATAGGTAGGTACTCGACAATGAAACGAAATAATTATAACGACAATCTTTATTTATTTATTTTAATCAAAATCTGATGAAAAATCACTGTCACTCGATGAGCTCTCCACAACACTTATTATCAGTCCAGTTCTTAGATACTGTGTGGTTTGCATTCTCGTCAGTGAAAATAACATTTGACCAATCTAATATCTAATTGACTTTGCTCAAAAATTCGCAGCGAGCCACAGCAATGTCGTGACGCACCATCAATATTTTACGTTTGTCAGATTTTTTAGAAGAAAACCCAATTTCTTTCAAAACCAAGATTAATGACGATTTTTGGCCATGGAACAAACCACATTCACGTAAAGAAACACCAAGTTTTTAAGTGTTGGAATTTCTTTGTGCAAGTAATAGTCATAGTCCCTTCAAGAGTCGTTATATTATAACAATGAAATTTCTATTGTGTCTGGCCGCATGATGACCAATGGCCTTTGATGGAATATACATGACGGCGAATAGCATCAGCGTCGAAGTTGTCAACCGATGTCACACGACGTGGTTGGCGTTTTTTTCTTCGGCGTATGAAGCTTATTTTCCTGCATACCGCTGGTACCGTAAGCCTCGATGGTAATTTTTGAAACAGTAGGTCCACTAATTCCTAATGCGGCCGCAACACGCTCTCGCACTTGCGACAGTGCTAATAGCGGGCCACCATTTTGATACTCTGCTTCAAAGTAATTACGATCTTTGATCACCAGTTCTCTCGCCTGCCTTTTCAGAAAAGATCCTTTCGGTATTTTGATATTTGACAGCTGGGCAGCAATCAACACGGAGGAACACAAAATACACAACGTACTCGTAACGTATGGATAATGTGAAAAAACTCAGCGAACAGAAATGTAGTGACTAGCACGACCGTCTTGTTGCGAGTGACAGATTAAAACAAACACAAAATGGTTTGATTGATTGATATACTTTAGTTTAGTTTTGTAAACAAGTTGGAAGAACCAGCCTAATATGTTCCCACTGCTGGAACTCAAACCTTCTATCAGAGAGAGGTTAGACATAAGTTAGGACATAATCCACCACGTTCACGTCCACGGTCCAGTGCGGTTGGTGGATAGGCTAGTAGCCAACCCATGACGAAGTTTTGAGACCCCTCGAAGGCCTTCGACATAGCCTAACAACTGTTGTAGTAAGACAAACAACCGGGACCAACGGCTTAACGTGCCCTCTGAAGTACGGAAGCGCTCAGTTGAAAAATACTACTAACACACACACATACATTTTTCTTTTAATAAGGTGTTGGGAATGCACTTACACATCCCCGCCAAACCCGGTGGGATTTGACGGGGTATGTCGGACTTGTCCTTTACGCGCCCACTGCACCCATAGCAGCAAGCAAACCATACCGACTAAACCACCACACGGTGTTTCTCCGGGCCGGGCGCCTTTATGTCGGGACAACGGGCACGCTTTTACAATCTTCCGAGGTCCCGGCGGCGTTGGCCCTCCCACGAGGACCCCATCCCGGATGGAGTAGGAGTCACTCCATCCCAGCACATCTAACCGCAGCAAGCGTTTCTTAACTTGTTGATCGGTTACGATCGCTATAAGTGAAGCTCCGCTGCAAGCGCTTCAGTATCAGAGCATCAAGCTAAATTTCTGTGCGGCATTTCACAGCTCTCGTCAACCCTACAATCTCATTCGACCAGTAAGCGCTTCCCCCCTGATATAGATTTCTGATTCTGATTTGCCCAGTAACTTTACTTGCCACAGTGCCCTAATATAGTCATGATCTTGCTTAAGATACCAATTGCTTTGGAGGTTCGCGGCTCTTACGATTTTTATCTATATACCCTTTCAACTGGCGGGCTTCCTAAGGCGGTATTATGCCTATAATTTGGCATTCGCCAGTTCTAACTTAGTAAACGTTGCTCAAATCTAAGCGTTGAAGTTATTAAGTCATAGTCAAGGTAAAAATCTTTTATTTAATTTAGGCATCAAAGACGTACTTTAGAACGTCAATTTTTCATTATAACGTACTTTAAAGACTATTGCCGCGTTGCAAAATATATAGAGCCTACCGAGAATTATTAACGTCGTCGCCCTATGGCATATCAACAAAGAAACTTAATCAACAAAAACTACTATACTATGGATAAAATTGATACAATAGCTTGAACTTTATTAGGTATAGTCCAAACTTTGAAACACTAATCTTTAAAATGGAATCGGAAAACAAGTTTATGACTCCGGCAGTGGTACTAGTTAAAATCTAAACAATCTTTTCTCTGGAATCACATAAATGCGCAAGTGTCTACTAAAAATATTTCATTTAATTAATTGTCACATAACATTATATCGTCAAATGATTTATAATTAAAAAACTATTAATTGTAAAAAAATATTCTTCATGCAATTTTAACAACATTGTCTTCGGGGATGTTCCACAAATCTCCATTGAAATTCCCCATACCCATATCTATGGGATTTGTAAACTTTCGTTCCACAATTAGAGAAAATCTCAAAGATCTTGTAATGTGGATTTGTAAACGTTCGTTCCACAATTAGAGAAAGTGCCATAGATCTTGTAATGGGGGTTTGTGGAAAAGAGGCCACACATCCCCATCAGTTATTAAATGAAACAAGTACAATTTGAAAAATTTAATACTGACTTTCATTCTATTCAGTTATTGGAGTGTATCTCAAAAAGTACTAGACCGAATTTAATGAAATTTAAATGGGACCACACGGAAAGCACCAGCTTTCAAACAAAAAAAGAACTTAGGGAATTAGTTCACCTAGTCGAGAGTTATGAGGTAACAAGCATAACAAAATATACAGTCGAATTGAATACCTCCTCCTTTTTTTGGAAGTCGGTAGAAAATAAAGGGCTTATATCATAAACTATATAATAATTAAAATAATAATAAAACAAGTTTTAAAGATTAACGAAAAGTTTTATTTACACGAACAAAACTTATGACAATAAATTATAGTTAACTTCTCATACATGATGTCACTTAGTAGGTATATAAAATATCATTTCATCATTATATGCTTGCCTAAACAAATATTGTTGGACGTACACCAAACGATAGGGATAATTCTTTATAAAATCATACGAGTATTTTCTAATTGTGCCCAGGGGAGCATTGAGTCGCAATGGTTCCCCCATTTAGAGCTCACGTAACTAAATAATGAAAATATTTATGTTCTTATCGATTCTGAGGAATCGAAAAATTTTGAATTAAGGCAGGACACACAACCGCGAGATTTAGATGTAGCAAGAGCAGCCTTTACAACCAACTGAACTGTAGCTTAGCTATGGTGTAGATATTTCCCTAATAGCATAGCAAATTAGTTCGTAAGTTGTAAAAGCTACGACGCTAGTGATTTGGGCCTTATAGATAGTCACTTTCCACCCTCTGTAGAGGCCCCAGAAACCTTCGTGGTTGTACGTTTTTATCAGGCAATCCGTTAGAGCTTTGCACCTGATCACGTGTTTCGCCGTGCTCGGTGCCTTGTATTTGTCATCGGATTTGTGACTCTGGAAAGAGATGTCTTAGGTAATTAAAAGAGCACAGTTTGATTGTGCTACTGTTATACAAATTGCTGTGTTTCTCCTACCTTTTATGTACATCCTTAAGTAGTGACATTAAAAGGGATACTCACTCCAATCTGCATTCTTCTCTTAGCGAGATCAAAGGGGTAAGTTAGGCTTTTGGCGACAAACCCTGAAGCGCAGCCAGCAATGGTACTGGCTACCAGTAGGTGTTCAGGCCTGTGCACGTTTCTAAGAGTACAGTTCCCTTCTAGGCACTTCGGAGGCGCAAAGTGACTCAGGATGAGTAGTTGAACGAAGTTGAACACGTAAAACGATAAACCCACTTGTGGCCCCATCTGAAAATGGAGTTATTTTATACAGTATATTACAGTATATTAGCGATGATAGATGATGGGACTTTATTCACATTGTGTCCAATCCAAACGTCTTTATTATTTCGTTAAACGTCTTTGGTATCTTTTATGTCACGTGCTTAATATTACCCGAAGACCATGTGTAGTGAATCGTTCGAATCCTATAGATGTAGGTAACCATGGTCCAAACACCCTAGTGACTATAGTTAAATATTTCATCCTCACCAGTTGATTGTCAATATAACAATGACATTTCTATAGTGTCTGGGTCGTTCGACTGATGAAGTAATATGAAATTTTAATAATGGTGTAAAAACCTGTAACAATGAAGCGCTTAAGCCTTAATTGTCAAATAGTAAATCGTCAACAATCAAGTCTGGAGGTCTAAATTGCTATGATATTAACATTGAAGGCACTAATAATCAAGCATACTTAGCGACTGTTTGACAGAAACATGAATATAAACGTTTTGTTAGGAAGTGACAACTTTGTGCTGTATATCAAGATAATAATAAATAAAAAGATCTGATCAAGATAATCTTCAATCATTAGAGTCAAATTGAAATAACTCTGATAGGATTGGTGCAGCCATTGATTAGCAAATGTACTGGATATGTAGCGGCAATTTTTTATGACATGAGGTTTAAAACGCTGCTTTGCTTTACAATCTTTAGGGAATAAATACTCCGTAGTTTGTAGCTGATTTGTCTGCACTGTGACAAGCAATGAGGGTTGTAAATCACGAACCCAAAATTGATTTTGACAGTTGTGCATGCTAGTCCACCCCATATGCGGGGGCAAGTAGATATCCGAACTTAAGTTCTTAAGTCTGACGGCTCCCCAGTCCAAAATAAATAGCCCTGGCTGTGAGTTTTTAACTACATTTTCGATAGTCTGTTATCATTTGACCACGTCATATTTGTTTTGCCAATTTCGTGCACAGACATTGCAATCAAAAACCAGGTTTCATTAAAAAATACTTTACTTATAGTATGTTTACATGTACTTGTGGTATTGTAGTAAATTTATATTTCACAAAATGTTTAAGGTTCTAAAAATAACCATTAAACTACGAGTACCTACTTCAAACTACTTTAAATATAGGCTACTTTTAGAGCTTTTAAATCAGCATCTAAGGAAGATTATTCGTTACTAACTATTCAATTAAAAATCCTTATATCTTATTTTAAACGTAAAACATAGGTAATGCCATCAGCCCGAATCATCATACTGTTTTTTTACTGATCATATTATTTAAGGACGTGACGGACTATGTGTACAAGGTCTTCTTGATGGTTATTCAATCATCAACATCTCAACCATAGGACGTACACTACTGAACATAGGCGTCCTCACAAAATTTACAAAGGGACCGGTTGTTAGCGGCCTGCATCCAACTTCGTCCTGCAACCTTTATCAGATCTTCTGTTCACCTTGTCGGTGGATGACCTACGCTGCGCTTCAGTGGTCTGCACAACAGAACCTTCCGGCCCCATCGGCCTTCATTCTGCTGATGGTTATTATGAAAACTTTATTACTTATAAACCTTTTTCTGTAGCTCAACAATAATGCTAACAATAGATAGAATATGAAGAGCTACAAGCATGTTGGTGGTAGCTCTCACCTTTCTTGCAGGCGCTTTTGACTGCATGTTTTGTTTTTGCTGAAACCCTGCTGTATGTCACACCTAGTTCCAAAAAAATAAAAAAATCTTTGATTTATCTAGTAATCTAGGTTTCAATTTATTTTATCGCATCAATTTGGTGGTCAGTGAGGATGCGTTCAATGGAGATAGCAAAGACAGAACTGAATGTCATACACAATTGTTAGATCTAAGTATCGATAGATTTTTATCGTTGAGGGTTATTATATTAGTTACTTTTTAAGATAATTCAAAATACGTGATAAATAGCAAGCTTTACTACACGCTGACAGTCACTAGGTATGCGAGCCTTTATGTAAGTCGATCGTTGACTTATCAGGATTGAAAATAACTGCATTTTTGATAAGTTAATGATTTGATTAAATGATATTAGAAAATATAATCAGAGAATTATGTGATCATAGTTACGCCACATAGTTTAAAAAGAACTTGTTTTGCACGACGCAAAAAGCAAGCAAGTGTTATTAATATTGCGAACAGTTTGCATTTCAATTTTAATAATTTTGATGGTTTCTAACAAGCATCTTCTATGTGGCAGCGTCCTTGTTGTAGTCTGAAGATTTATGTACAAAAATAGACAGTTTATATACAATGTGATTTTATTTGTACGCCATGTTAATTTTACATATATACGAGTATCATTGTTCTATACTTGCCTTTATTTTGTTATTAGTAACCATTATGTTACCATTTCTGTTAAATATGTAATAACCAAAGAGAATAAAATGGTGTGTTATAAAACAAGTTGTTTTTTATTATCCCGTATTGTATGCTAAGTGCTAACCTTTCACATGAACATGCATGAAGCTAGTATTTTTAATTGGAATTGCCTGCAAATATTGAGTGTGATCGATTCCTGGATATCCACTGTTATAAATCCAATGTGAGCCTCACGTGAATCAACCAGTTATATGTAAATGATAAAGAATAACCTTAATGCTATTTTTTCACACGTTTTGCTCTTGCAATAAAATAAATCTATTTCTAGTTTTAATATCTGCCAAATACCATACAGAACTCTTAGCGCAGTAGCAGGTAATAAATGATATCTGTATATAAAAAGTGATACAAATATAACATACAATTATTTTAAATATATAATGGAGTCGATTCTCTAAGCATTCCACAAACTAAAAATCTCTAAAATATGGCAGTTCTTATTCTGTCAGGCTAAAATGCAAATCAGTTACATAAGGTACACTTTCGAATGACAGCACTAAAATTAGATATGTCTCTTCAACTGTGGATATATTTTAGACAGACAGATCGTCACGTAACTTGGTGTTCGCTAAACTAACGTAAAATAAACCAACATTGAATAGAATAATCACATTTGAAGAAATGCAATTTTAAGTGTTAATTAATTTTACAGAATAAGGACAACCATAATAAAATTAAAATTATCTCGCAATACCATTTCCATTTCTTTATTTTCTCTATGACGGCTCCTGTGAAAACTTGAACGAGCGTCATTTTTACATTATATAAGCATTATTTTACAACAATATGACGTTTATACACGTACAAGGTTATACTAGAGTCGGAGAAACTGATAAGGATGAAGCTATATCGATAAACGCAACACGATAACGGACCCGATATTTTTTTACCAAATGTAAGATACTAAACCACTTCCGGATACTTTTGTACAAATTTCTTGACTAATAATATATTTCATTACAAGATGTTACACGTATTAACTCTTGATTGATAATGCCATCTTCTTTAAAATTTTCGAAACTGTTGTAAAATAAGTAGATATAGGTAGGTACTCGACAATGAAACGAAATAATTATAACGACAATCTTTATTTATTTATTTTAATCAAAATCTGATGAAAAATCACTGTCACTCGATGAGCTCTCCACAACACTTATTATCAGTCCAGTTCTTAGATACTGTGTGGTTTGCATTCTCGTCAGTGAAAATAACATTTGACCAATCTAATATCTAATTGACTTTGCTCAAAAATTCGCAGCGAGCCACAGCAATGTCGTGACGCACCATCAATATTTTACGTTTGTCAGATTTTTTAGAAGAAAACCCAATTTCTTTCAAAACCAAGATTAATGACGATTTTTGGCCATGGAACAAACCACATTCACGTAAAGAAACACCAAGTTTTTAAGTGTTGGAATTTCTTTGTGCAAGTAATAGTCATAGTCCCTTCAAGAGTCGTTATATTATAACAATGAAATTTCTATTGTGTCTGGCCGCATGATGACCAATGGCCTTTGATGGAATATACATGACGGCGAATAGCATCAGCGTCGAAGTTGTCAACCGATGTCACACGACGTGGTTGGCGTTTTTTTCTTCGGCGTATGAAGCTTATTTTCCTGCATACCGCTGGTACCGTAAGCCTCGATGGTAATTTTTGAAACAGTAGGTCCACTAATTCCTAATGCGGCCGCAACACGCTCTCGCACTTGCGACAGTGCTAATAGCGGGCCACCATTTTGATACTCTGCTTCAAAGTAATTACGATCTTTGATCACCAGTTCTCTCGCCTGCCTTTTCAGAAAAGATCCTTTCGGTATTTTGATATTTGACAGCTGGGCAGCAATCAACACGGAGGAACACAAAATACACAACGTACTCGTAACGTATGGATAATGTGAAAAAACTCAGCGAACAGAAATGTAGTGACTAGCACGACCGTCTTGTTGCGAGTGACAGATTAAAACAAACACAAAATGGTTTGATTGATTGATATACTTTAGTTTAGTTTTGTAAACAAGTTGGAAGAACCAGCCTAATATGTTCCCACTGCTGGAACTCAAACCTTCTATCAGAGAGAGGTTAGACATAAGTTAGGACATAATCCACCACGTTCACGTCCACGGTCCAGTGCGGTTGGTGGATAGGCTAGTAGCCAACCCATGACGAAGTTTTGAGACCCCTCGAAGGCCTTCGACATAGCCTAACAACTGTTGTAGTAAGACAAACAACCGGGACCAACGGCTTAACGTGCCCTCTGAAGTACGGAAGCGCTCAGTTGAAAAATACTACTAACACACACACATACATTTTTCTTTTAATAAGGTGTTGGGAATGCACTTACACATCCCCGCCAAACCCGGTGGGATTTGACGGGGTATGTCGGACTTGTCCTTTACGCGCCCACTGCACCCATAGCAGCAAGCAAACCATACCGACTAAACCACCACACGGTGTTTCTCCGGGCCGGGCGCCTTTATGTCGGGACAACGGGCACGCTTTTACAATCTTCCGAGGTCCCGGCGGCGTTGGCCCTCCCACGAGGACCCCATCCCGGATGGAGTAGGAGTCACTCCATCCCAGCACATCTAACCGCAGCAAGCGTTTCTTAACTTGTTGATCGGTTACGATCGCTATAAGTGAAGCTCCGCTGCAAGCGCTTCAGTATCAGAGCTTCAAGCTAAATTTCTGTGCGGCATTTCACAGCTCTCGTCAACCCTACAATCTCATTCGACCAGTAAGCGCTTCCCCCCTGATATAGATTTCTGATTCTGATTTGCCCAGTAACTTTACTTGCCACAGTGCCCTAATATAGTCATGATCTTGCTTAAGATACCAATTGCTTTGGAGGTTCGCGGCTCTTACGATTTTTATCTATATACCCTTTCAACTGGCGGGCTTCCTAAGGCGGTATTATGCCTATAATTTGGCATTCGCCAGTTCTAACTTAGTAAACGTTGCTCAAATCTAAGCGTTGAAGTTATTAAGTCATAGTCAAGGTAAAAATCTTTTATTTAATTTAGGCATCAAAGACGTACTTTAGAACGTCAATTTTTCATTATAACGTACTTTAAAGACTATTGCCGCGTTGCAAAATATATAGAGCCTACCGAGAATTATTAACGTCGTCGCCCTATGGCATATCAACAAAGAAACTTAATCAACAAAAACTACTATACTATGGATAAAATTGATACAATAGCTTGAACTTTATTAGGTATAGTCCAAACTTTGAAACACTAATCTTTAAAATGGAATCGGAAAACAAGTTTATGACTCCGGCAGTGGTACTAGTTAAAATCTAAACAATCTTTTCTCTGGAATCACATAAATGCGCAAGTGTCTACTAAAAATATTTCATTTAATTAATTGTCACATAACATTATATCGTCAAATGATTTATAATTAAAAAACTATTAATTGTAAAAAAATATTCTTCATGCAATTTTAACAACATTGTCTTCGGGGATGTTCCACAAATCTCCATTGAAATTCCCCATACCCATATCTATGGGATTTGTAAACTTTCGTTCCACAATTAGAGAAAATCTCAAAGATCTTGTAATGTGGATTTGTAAACGTTCGTTCCACAATTAGAGAAAGTGCCATAGATCTTGTAATGGGGGTTTGTGGAAAAGAGGCCACACATCCCCATCAGTTATTAAATGAAACAAGTACAATTTGAAAAATTTAATACTGACTTTCATTCTATTCAGTTATTGGAGTGTATCTCAAAAAGTACTAGACCGAATTTAATGAAATTTAAATGGGACCACACGGAAAGCACCAGCTTTCAAACAAAAAAAGAACTTAGGGAATTAGTTCACCTAGTCGAGAGTTATGAGGTAACAAGCATAACAAAATATACAGTCGAATTGAATACCTCCTCCTTTTTTTGGAAGTCGGTAGAAAATAAAGGGCTTATATCATAAACTATATAATAATTAAAATAATAATAAAACAAGTTTTAAAGATTAACGAAAAGTTTTATTTACACGAACAAAACTTATGACAATAAATTATAGTTAACTTCTCATACATGATGTCACTTAGTAGGTATATAAAATATCATTTCATCATTATATGCTTGCCTAAACAAATATTGTTGGACGTACACCAAACGATAGGGATAATTCTTTATAAAATCATACGAGTATTTTCTAATTGTGCCCAGGGGAGCATTGAGTCGCAATGGTTCCCCCATTTAGAGCTCACGTAACTAAATAATGAAAATATTTATGTTCTTATCGATTCTGAGGAATCGAAAAATTTTGAATTAAGGCAGGACACACAACCGCGAGATTTAGATGTAGCAAGAGCAGCCTTTACAACCAACTGAACTGTAGCTTAGCTATGGTGTAGATATTTCCCTAATAGCATAGCAAATTAGTTCGTAAGTTGTAAAAGCTACGACGCTAGTGATTTGGGCCTTATAGATAGTCACTTTCCACCCTCTGTAGAGGCCCCAGAAACCTTCGTGGTTGTACGTTTTTATCAGGCAATCCGTTAGAGCTTTGCACCTGATCACGTGTTTCGCCGTGCTCGGTGCCTTGTATTTGTCATCGGATTTGTGACTCTGGAAAGAGATGTCTTAGGTAATTAAAAGAGCACAGTTTGATTGTGCTACTGTTATACAAATTGCTGTGTTTCTCCTACCTTTTATGTACATCCTTAAGTAGTGACATTAAAAGGGATACTCACTCCAATCTGCATTCTTCTCTTAGCGAGATCAAAGGGGTAAGTTAGGCTTTTGGCGACAAACCCTGAAGCGCAGCCAGCAATGGTACTGGCTACCAGTAGGTGTTCAGGCCTGTGCACGTTTCTAAGAGTACAGTTCCCTTCTAGGCACTTCGGAGGCGCAAAGTGACTCAGGATGAGTAGTTGAACGAAGTTGAACACGTAAAACGATAAACCCACTTGTGGCCCCATCTGAAAATGGAGTTATTTTATACAGTATATTACAGTATATTAGCGATGATAGATGATGGGACTTTATTCACATTGTGTCCAATCCAAACGTCTTTATTATTTCGTTAAACGTCTTTGGTATCTTTTATGTCACGTGCTTAATATTACCCGAAGACCATGTGTAGTGAATCGTTCGAATCCTATAGATGTAGGTAACCATGGTCCAAACACCCTAGTGACTATAGTTAAATATTTCATCCTCACCAGTTGATTGTCAATATAACAATGACATTTCTATAGTGTCTGGGTCGTTCGACTGATGAAGTAATATGAAATTTTAATAATGGTGTAAAAACCTGTAACAATGAAGCGCTTAAGCCTTAATTGTCAAATAGTAAATCGTCAACAATCAAGTCTGGAGGTCTAAATTGCTATGATATTAACATTGAAGGCACTAATAATCAAGCATACTTAGCGACTGTTTGACAGAAACATGAATATAAACGTTTTGTTAGGAAGTGACAACTTTGTGCTGTATATCAAGATAATAATAAATAAAAAGATCTGATCAAGATAATCTTCAATCATTAGAGTCAAATTGAAATAACTCTGATAGGATTGGTGCAGCCATTGATTAGCAAATGTACTGGATATGTAGCGGCAATTTTTTATGACATGAGGTTTAAAACGCTGCTTTGCTTTACAATCTTTAGGGAATAAATACTCCGTAGTTTGTAGCTGATTTGTCTGCACTGTGACAAGCAATGAGGGTTGTAAATCACGAACCCAAAATTGATTTTGACAGTTGTGCATGCTAGTCCACCCCATATGCGGGGGCAAGTAGATATCCGAACTTAAGTTCTTAAGTCTGACGGCTCCCCAGTCCAAAATAAATAGCCCTGGCTGTGAGTTTTTAACTACATTTTCGATAGTCTGTTATCATTTGACCACGTCATATTTGTTTTGCCAATTTCGTGCACAGACATTGCAATCAAAAACCAGGTTTCATTAAAAAATACTTTACTTATAGTATGTTTACATGTACTTGTGGTATTGTAGTAAGTTTATATTTCACAAAATGTTTAAGGTTCTAAAAATAACCATTAAACTACGAGTACCTACTTCAAACTACTTTAAATATAGGCTACTTTTAGAGCTTTTAAATCAGCATCTAAGGAAGATTATTCGTTACTAACTATTCAATTAAAAATCCTTATATCTTATTTTAAACGTAAAACATAGGTAATGCCATCAGCCCGAATCATCATACTGTTTTTTTACTGATCATATTATTTAAGGACGTGACGGACTATGTGTACAAGGTCTTCTTGATGGTTATTCAATCATCAACATCTCAACCATAGGACGTACACTACTGAACATAGGCGTCCTCACAAAATTTACAAAGGGACCGGTTGTTAGCGGCCTGCATCCAACTTCGTCCTGCAACCTTTATCAGATCTTCTGTTCACCTTGTCGGTGGATGACCTACGCTGCGCTTCAGTGGTCTGCACAACAGAACCTTCCGGCCCCATCGGCCTTCATTCTGCTGATGGTTATTATGAAAACTTTATTACTTATAAACCTTTTTCTGTAGCTCAACAATAATGCTAACAATAGATAGAATATGAAGAGCTACAAGCATGTTGGTGGTAGCTCTCACCTTTCTTGCAGGCGCTTTTGACTGCATGTTTTGTTTTTGCTGAAACCCTGCTGTATGTCACACCTAGTTCCAAAAAAATAAAAAAATCTTTGATTTATCTAGTAATCTAGGTTTCAATTTATTTTATCGCATCAATTTGGTGGTCAGTGAGGATGCGTTCAATGGAGATAGCAAAGACAGAACTGAATGTCATACACAATTGTTAGATCTAAGTATCGATAGATTTTTATCGTTGAGGGTTATTATATTAGTTACTTTTTAAGATAATTCAAAATACGTGATAAATAGCAAGCTTTACTACACGCTGACAGTCACTAGGTATGCGAGCCTTTATGTAAGTCGATCGTTGACTTATCAGGATTGAAAATAACTGCATTTTTGATAAGTTAATGATTTGATTAAATGATATTAGAAAATATAATCAGAGAATTATGTGATCATAGTTACGCCACATAGTTTAAAAAGAACTTGTTTTGCACGACGCAAAAAGCAAGCAAGTGTTATTAATATTGCGAACAGTTTGCATTTCAATTTTAATAATTTTGATGGTTTCTAACAAGCATCTTCTATGTGGCAGCGTCCTTGTTGTAGTCTGAAGATTTATGTACAAAAATAGACAGTTTATATACAATGTGATTTTATTTGTACGCCATGTTAATTTTACATATATACGAGTATCATTGTTCTATACTTGCCTTTATTTTGTTATTAGTAACCATTATGTTACCATTTCTGTTAAATATGTAATAACCAAAGAGAATAAAATGGTGTGTTATAAAACAAGTTGTTTTTTATTATCCCGTATTGTATGCTAAGTGCTAACCTTTCACATGAACATGCATGAAGCTAGTATTTTTAATTGGAATTGCCTGCAAATATTGAGTGTGATCGATTCCTGGATATCCACTGTTATAAATCCAATGTGAGCCTCACGTGAATCAACCAGTTATATGTAAATGATAAAGAATAACCTTAATGCTATTTTTTCACACGTTTTGCTCTTGCAATAAAATAAATCTATTTCTAGTTTTAATATCTGCCAAATACCATACAGAACTCTTAGCGCAGTAGCAGGTAATAAATGATATCTGTATATAAAAAGTGATACAAATATAACATACAATTATTTTAAATATATAATGGAGTCGATTCTCTAAGCATTCCACAAACTAAAAATCTCTAAAATATGGCAGTTCTTATTCTGTCAGGCTAAAATGCAAATCAGTTACATAAGGTACACTTTCGAATGACAGCACTAAAATTAGATATGTCTCTTCAACTGTGGATATATTTTAGACAGACAGATCGTCACGTAACTTGGTGTTCGCTAAACTAACGTAAAATAAACCAACATTGAATAGAATAATCACATTTGAAGAAATGCAATTTTAAGTGTTAATTAATTTTACAGAATAAGGACAACCATAATAAAATTAAAATTATCTCGCAATACCATTTCCATTTCTTTATTTTCTCTATGACGGCTCCTGTGAAAACTTGAACGAGCGTCATTTTTACATTATATAAGCATTATTTTACAACAATATGACGTTTATACACGTACAAGGTTATACTAGAGTCGGAGAAACTGATAAGGATGAAGCTATATCGATAAACGCAACACGATAACGGACCCGATATTTTTTTACCAAATGTAAGATACTAAACCACTTCCGGATACTTTTGTACAAATTTCTTGACTAATAATATATTTCATTACAAGATGTTACACGTATTAACTCTTGATTGATAATGCCATCTTCTTTAAAATTTTCGAAACTGTTGTAAAATAAGTAGATATAGGTAGGTACTCGACAATGAAACGAAATAATTATAACGACAATCTTTATTTATTTATTTTAATCAAAATCTGATGAAAAATCACTGTCACTCGATGAGCTCTCCACAACACTTATTATCAGTCCAGTTCTTAGATACTGTGTGGTTTGCATTCTCGTCAGTGAAAATAACATTTGACCAATCTAATATCTAATTGACTTTGCTCAAAAATTCGCAGCGAGCCACAGCAATGTCGTGACGCACCATCAATATTTTACGTTTGTCAGATTTTTTAGAAGAAAACCCAATTTCTTTCAAAACCAAGATTAATGACGATTTTTGGCCATGGAACAAACCACATTCACGTAAAGAAACACCAAGTTTTTAAGTGTTGGAATTTCTTTGTGCAAGTAATAGTCATAGTCCCTTCAAGAGTCGTTATATTATAACAATGAAATTTCTATTGTGTCTGGCCGCATGATGACCAATGGCCTTTGATGGAATATACATGACGGCGAATAGCATCAGCGTCGAAGTTGTCAACCGATGTCACACGACGTGGTTGGCGTTTTTTTCTTCGGCGTATGAAGCTTATTTTCCTGCATACCGCTGGTACCGTAAGCCTCGATGGTAATTTTTGAAACAGTAGGTCCACTAATTCCTAATGCGGCCGCAACACGCTCTCGCACTTGCGACAGTGCTAATAGCGGGCCACCATTTTGATACTCTGCTTCAAAGTAATTACGATCTTTGATCACCAGTTCTCTCGCCTGCCTTTTCAGAAAAGATCCTTTCGGTATTTTGATATTTGACAGCTGGGCAGCAATCAACACGGAGGAACACAAAATACACAACGTACTCGTAACGTATGGATAATGTGAAAAAACTCAGCGAACAGAAATGTAGTGACTAGCACGACCGTCTTGTTGCGAGTGACAGATTAAAACAAACACAAAATGGTTTGATTGATTGATATACTTTAGTTTAGTTTTGTAAACAAGTTGGAAGAACCAGCCTAATATGTTCCCACTGCTGGAACTCAAACCTTCTATCAGAGAGAGGTTAGACATAAGTTAGGACATAATCCACCACGTTCACGTCCACGGTCCAGTGCGGTTGGTGGATAGGCTAGTAGCCAACCCATGACGAAGTTTTGAGACCCCTCGAAGGCCTTCGACATAGCCTAACAACTGTTGTAGTAAGACAAACAACCGGGACCAACGGCTTAACGTGCCCTCTGAAGTACGGAAGCGCTCAGTTGAAAAATACTACTAACACACACACATACATTTTTCTTTTAATAAGGTGTTGGGAATGCACTTACACATCCCCGCCAAACCCGGTGGGATTTGACGGGGTATGTCGGACTTGTCCTTTACGCGCCCACTGCACCCATAGCAGCAAGCAAACCATACCGACTAAACCACCACACGGTGTTTCTCCGGGCCGGGCGCCTTTATGTCGGGACAACGGGCACGCTTTTACAATCTTCCGAGGTCCCGGCGGCGTTGGCCCTCCCACGAGGACCCCATCCCGGATGGAGTAGGAGTCACTCCATCCCAGCACATCTAACCGCAGCAAGCGTTTCTTAACTTGTTGATCGGTTACGATCGCTATAAGTGAAGCTCCGCTGCAAGCGCTTCAGTATCAGAGCTTCAAGCTAAATTTCTGTGCGGCATTTCAAAGCTCTCGTCAACCCTACAATCTCATTCGACCAGTAAGCGCTTCCCCCCTGATATAGATTTCTGATTCTGATTTGCCCAGTAACTTTACTTGCCACAGTGCCCTAATATAGTCATGATCTTGCTTAAGATACCAATTGCTTTGGAGGTTCGCGGCTCTTACGATTTTTATCTATATACCCTTTCAACTGGCGGGCTTCCTAAGGCGGTATTATGCCTATAATTTGGCATTCGCCAGTTCTAACTTAGTAAACGTTGCTCAAATCTAAGCGTTGAAGTTATTAAGTCATAGTCAAGGTAAAAATCTTTTATTTAATTTAGGCATCAAAGACGTACTTTAGAACGTCAATTTTTCATTATAACGTACTTTAAAGACTATTGCCGCGTTGCAAAATATATAGAGCCTACCGAGAATTATTAACGTCGTCGCCCTATGGCATATCAACAAAGAAACTTAATCAACAAAAACTACTATACTATGGATAAAATTGATACAATAGCTTGAACTTTATTAGGTATAGTCCAAACTTTGAAACACTAATCTTTAAAATGGAATCGGAAAACAAGTTTATGACTCCGGCAGTGGTACTAGTTAAAATCTAAACAATCTTTTCTCTGGAATCACATAAATGCGCAAGTGTCTACTAAAAATATTTCATTTAATTAATTGTCACATAACATTATATCGTCAAATGATTTATAATTAAAAAACTATTAATTGTAAAAAAATATTCTTCATGCAATTTTAACAACATTGTCTTCGGGGATGTTCCACAAATCTCCATTGAAATTCCCCATACCCATATCTATGGGATTTGTAAACTTTCGTTCCACAATTAGAGAAAATCTCAAAGATCTTGTAATGTGGATTTGTAAACGTTCGTTCCACAATTAGAGAAAGTGCCATAGATCTT
The DNA here is from genome assembly GCA_917880725.1 of Selenia dentaria. Classification (NCBI taxonomy): domain Eukaryota; kingdom Metazoa; phylum Arthropoda; class Insecta; order Lepidoptera; family Geometridae; genus Selenia; species Selenia dentaria. Next base: position 8,535,103 of record OU862876.1, on the reverse strand, counting down.
GTAATGGGGGTTTGTGGAAAAGAGGCCACACATCCCCATCAGTTATTAAATGAAACAAGTACAATTTGAAAAATTTAATACTGACTTTCATTCTATTCAGTTATTGGAGTGTATCTCAAAAAGTACTAGACCGAATTTAATGAAATTTAAATGGGACCACACGGAAAGCACCAGCTTTCAAACAAAAAAAGAACTTAGGGAATTAGTTCACCTAGTCGAGAGTTATGAGGTAACAAGCATAACAAAATATACAGTCGAATTGAATACCTCCTCCTTTTTTTGGAAGTCGGTAGAAAATAAAGGGCTTATATCATAAACTATATAATAATTAAAATAATAATAAAACAAGTTTTAAAGATTAACGAAAAGTTTTATTTACACGAACAAAACTTATGACAATAAATTATAGTTAACTTCTCATACATGATGTCACTTAGTAGGTATATAAAATATCATTTCATCATTATATGCTTGCCTAAACAAATATTGTTGGACGTACACCAAACGATAGGGATAATTCTTTATAAAATCATACGAGTATTTTCTAATTGTGCCCAGGGGAGCATTGAGTCGCAATGGTTCCCCCATTTAGAGCTCACGTAACTAAATAATGAAAATATTTATGTTCTTATCGATTCTGAGGAATCGAAAAATTTTGAATTAAGGCAGGACACACAACCGCGAGATTTAGATGTAGCAAGAGCAGCCTTTACAACCAACTGAACTGTAGCTTAGCTATGGTGTAGATATTTCCCTAATAGCATAGCAAATTAGTTCGTAAGTTGTAAAAGCTACGACGCTAGTGATTTGGGCCTTATAGATAGTCACTTTCCACCCTCTGTAGAGGCCCCAGAAACCTTCGTGGTTGTACGTTTTTATCAGGCAATCCGTTAGAGCTTTGCACCTGATCACGTGTTTCGCCGTGCTCGGTGCCTTGTATTTGTCATCGGATTTGTGACTCTGGAAAGAGATGTCTTAGGTAATTAAAAGAGCACAGTTTGATTGTGCTACTGTTATACAAATTGCTGTGTTTCTCCTACCTTTTATGTACATCCTTAAGTAGTGACATTAAAAGGGATACTCACTCCAATCTGCATTCTTCTCTTAGCGAGATCAAAGGGGTAAGTTAGGCTTTTGGCGACAAACCCTGAAGCGCAGCCAGCAATGGTACTGGCTACCAGTAGGTGTTCAGGCCTGTGCACGTTTCTAAGAGTACAGTTCCCTTCTAGGCACTTCGGAGGCGCAAAGTGACTCAGGATGAGTAGTTGAACGAAGTTGAACACGTAAAACGATAAACCCACTTGTGGCCCCATCTGAAAATGGAGTTATTTTATACAGTATATTACAGTATATTAGCGATGATAGATGATGGGACTTTATTCACATTGTGTCCAATCCAAACGTCTTTATTATTTCGTTAAACGTCTTTGGTATCTTTTATGTCACGTGCTTAATATTACCCGAAGACCATGTGTAGTGAATCGTTCGAATCCTATAGATGTAGGTAACCATGGTCCAAACACCCTAGTGACTATAGTTAAATATTTCATCCTCACCAGTTGATTGTCAATATAACAATGACATTTCTATAGTGTCTGGGTCGTTCGACTGATGAAGTAATATGAAATTTTAATAATGGTGTAAAAACCTGTAACAATGAAGCGCTTAAGCCTTAATTGTCAAATAGTAAATCGTCAACAATCAAGTCTGGAGGTCTAAATTGCTATGATATTAACATTGAAGGCACTAATAATCAAGCATACTTAGCGACTGTTTGACAGAAACATGAATATAAACGTTTTGTTAGGAAGTGACAACTTTGTGCTGTATATCAAGATAATAATAAATAAAAAGATCTGATCAAGATAATCTTCAATCATTAGAGTCAAATTGAAATAACTCTGATAGGATTGGTGCAGCCATTGATTAGCAAATGTACTGGATATGTAGCGGCAATTTTTTATGACATGAGGTTTAAAACGCTGCTTTGCTTTACAATCTTTAGGGAATAAATACTCCGTAGTTTGTAGCTGATTTGTCTGCACTGTGACAAGCAATGAGGGTTGTAAATCACGAACCCAAAATTGATTTTGACACTTGTGCATGCTAGTCCACCCCATATGCGGGGGCAAGTAGATATCCGAACTTAAGTTCTTAAGTCTGACGGCTCCCCAGTCCAAAATAAATAGCCCTGGCTGTGAGTTTTTAACTACATTTTCGATAGTCTGTTATCATTTGACCACGTCATATTTGTTTTGCCAATTTCGTGCACAGACATTGCAATCAAAAACCAAGTTTCATTAAAAAATACTTTACTTATAGTATGTTTACATGTACTTGTGGTATTGTAGTAAGTTTATATTTCACAAAATGTTTAAGGTTCTAAAAATAACCATTAAACTACGAGTACCTACTTCAAACTACTTTAAATATAGGCTACTTTTAGAGCTTTTAAATCAGCATCTAAGGAAGATTATTCGTTACTAACTATTCAATTAAAAATCCTTATATCTTATTTTAAACGTAAAACATAGGTAATGCCATCAGCCCGAATCATCATACTGTTTTTTTACTGATCATATTATTTAAGGACGTGACGGACTATGTGTACAAGGTCTTCTTGATGGTTATTCAATCATCAACATCTCAACCATAGGACGTACACTACTGAACATAGGCGTCCTCACAAAATTTACAAAGGGACCGGTTGTTAGCGGCCTGCATCCAACTTCGTCCTGCAACCTTTATCAGATCTTCTGTTCACCTTGTCGGTGGATGACCTACGCTGCGCTTCAGTGGTCTGCACAACAGAACCTTCCGGCCCCATCGGCCTTCATTCTGCTGATGGTTATTATGAAAACTTTATTACTTATAAACCTTTTTCTGTAGCTCAACAATAATGCTAACAATAGATAGAATATGAAGAGCTACAAGCATGTTGGTGGTAGCTCTCACCTTTCTTGCAGGCGCTTTTGACTGCATGTTTTGTTTTTGCTGAAACCCTGCTGTATGTCACACCTAGTTCCAAAAAAATAAAAAAATCTTTGATTTATCTAGTAATCTAGGTTTCAATTTATTTTATCGCATCAATTTGGTGGTCAGTGAGGATGCGTTCAATGGAGATAGCAAAGACAGAACTGAATGTCATACACAATTGTTAGATCTAAGTATCGATAGATTTTTATCGTTGAGGGTTATTATATTAGTTACTTTTTAAGATAATTCAAAATACGTGATAAATAGCAAGCTTTACTACACGCTGACAGTCACTAGGTATGCGAGCCTTTATGTAAGTCGATCGTTGACTTATCAGGATTGAAAATAACTGCATTTTTGATAAGTTAATGATTTGATTAAATGATATTAGAAAATATAATCAGAGAATTATGTGATCATAGTTACGCCACATAGTTTAAAAAGAACTTGTTTTGCACGACGCAAAAAGCAAGCAAGTGTTATTAATATTGCGAACAGTTTGCATTTCAATTTTAATAATTTTGATGGTTTCTAACAAGCATCTTCTATGTGGCAGCGTCCTTGTTGTAGTCTGAAGATTTATGTACAAAAATAGACAGTTTATATACAATGTGATTTTATTTGTACGCCATGTTAATTTTACATATATACGAGTATCATTGTTCTATACTTGCCTTTATTTTGTTATTAGTAACCATTATGTTACCATTTCTGTTAAATATGTAATAACCAAAGAGAATAAAATGGTGTGTTATAAAACAAGTTGTTTTTTATTATCCCGTATTGTATGCTAAGTGCTAACCTTTCACATGAACATGCATGAAGCTAGTATTTTTAATTGGAATTGCCTGCAAATATTGAGTGTGATCGATTCCTGGATATCCACTGTTATAAATCCAATGTGAGCCTCACGTGAATCAACCAGTTATATGTAAATGATAAAGAATAACCTTAATGCTATTTTTTCACACGTTTTGCTCTTGCAATAAAATAAATCTATTTCTAGTTTTAATATCTGCCAAATACCATACAGAACTCTTAGCGCAGTAGCAGGTAATAAATGATATCTGTATATAAAAAGTGATACAAATATAACATACAATTATTTTAAATATATAATGGAGTCGATTCTCTAAGCATTCCACAAACTAAAAATCTCTAAAATATGGCAGTTCTTATTCTGTCAGGCTAAAATGCAAATCAGTTACATAAGGTACACTTTCGAATGACAGCACTAAAATTAGATATGTCTCTTCAACTGTGGATATATTTTAGACAGACAGATCGTCACGTAACTTGGTGTTCGCTAAACTAACGTAAAATAAACCAACATTGAATAGAATAATCACATTTGAAGAAATGCAATTTTAAGTGTTAATTAATTTTACAGAATAAGGACAACCATAATAAAATTAAAATTATCTCGCAATACCATTTCCATTTCTTTATTTTCTCTATGACGGCTCCTGTGAAAACTTGAACGAGCGTCATTTTTACATTATATAAGCATTATTTTACAACAATATGACGTTTATACACGTACAAGGTTATACTAGAGTCGGAGAAACTGATAAGGATGAAGCTATATCGATAAACGCAACACGATAACGGACCCGATATTTTTTTACCAAATGTAAGATACTAAACCACTTCCGGATACTTTTGTACAAATTTCTTGACTAATAATATATTTCATTACAAGATGTTACACGTATTAACTCTTGATTGATAATGCCATCTTCTTTAAAATTTTCGAAACTGTTGTAAAATAAGTAGATATAGGTAGGTACTCGACAATGAAACGAAATAATTATAACGACAATCTTTATTTATTTATTTTAATCAAAATCTGATGAAAAATCACTGTCACTCGATGAGCTCTCCACAACACTTATTATCAGTCCAGTTCTTAGATACTGTGTGGTTTGCATTCTCGTCAGTGAAAATAACATTTGACCAATCTAATATCTAATTGACTTTGCTCAAAAATTCGCAGCGAGCCACAGCAATGTCGTGACGCACCATCAATATTTTACGTTTGTCAGATTTTTTAGAAGAAAACCCAATTTCTTTCAAAACCAAGATTAATGACGATTTTTGGCCATGGAACAAACCACATTCACTTAAAGAAACACCAAGTTTTTAAGTGTTGGAATTTCTTTGTGCAAGTAATAGTCATAGTCCCTTCAAGAGTCGTTATATTATAACAATGAAATTTCTATTGTGTCTGGCCGCATGATGACCAATGGCCTTTGATGGAATATACATGACGGCGAATAGCATCAGCGTCGAAGTTGTCAACCGATGTCACACGACGTGGTTGGCGTTTTTTTCTTCGGCGTATGAAGCTTATTTTCCTGCATACCGCTGGTACCGTAAGCCTCGATGGTAATTTTTGAAACAGTAGGTCCACTAATTCCTAATGCGGCCGCAACACGCTCTCGCACTTGCGACAGTGCTAATAGCGGGCCACCATTTTGATACTCTGCTTCAAAGTAATTACGATCTTTGATCACCAGTTCTCTCGCCTGCCTTTTCAGAAAAGATCCTTTCGGTATTTTGATATTTGACAGCTGGGCAGCAATCAACACGGAGGAACACAAAATACACAACGTACTCGTAACGTATGGATAATGTGAAAAAACTCAGCGAACAGAAATGTAGTGACTAGCACGACCGTCTTGTTGCGAGTGACAGATTAAAACAAACACAAAATGGTTTGATTGATTGATATACTTTAGTTTAGTTTTGTAAACAAGTTGGAAGAACCAGCCTAATATGTTCCCACTGCTGGAACTCAAACCTTCTATCAGAGAGAGGTTAGACATAAGTTAGGACATAATCCACCACGTTCACGTCCACGGTCCAGTGCGGTTGGTGGATAGGCTAGTAGCCAACCCATGACGAAGTTTTGAGACCCCTCGAAGGCCTTCGACATAGCCTAACAACTGTTGTAGTAAGACAAACAACCGGGACCAACGGCTTAACGTGCCCTCTGAAGTACGGAAGCGCTCAGTTGAAAAATACTACTAACACACACACATACATTTTTCTTTTAATAAGGTGTTGGGAATGCACTTACACATCCCCGCCAAACCCGGTGGGATTTGACGGGGTATGTCGGACTTGTCCTTTACGCGCCCACTGCACCCATAGCAGCAAGCAAACCATACCGACTAAACCACCACACGGTGTTTCTCCGGGCCGGGCGCCTTTATGTCGGGACAACGGGCACGCTTTTACAATCTTCCGAGGTCCCGGCGGCGTTGGCCCTCCCACGAGGACCCCATCCCGGATGGAGTAGGAGTCACTCCATCCCAGCACATCTAACCGCAGCAAGCGTTTCTTAACTTGTTGATCGGTTACGATCGCTATAAGTGAAGCTCCGCTGCAAGCGCTTCAGTATCAGAGCTTCAAGCTAAATTTCTGTGCGGCATTTCACAGCTCTCGTCAACCCTACAATCTCATTCGACCAGTAAGCGCTTCCCCCCTGATATAGATTTCTGATTCTGATTTGCCCAGTAACTTTACTTGCCACAGTGCCCTAATATAGTCATGATCTTGCTTAAGATACCAATTGCTTTGGAGGTTCGCGGCTCTTACGATTTTTATCTATATACCCTTTCAACTGGCGGGCTTCCTAAGGCGGTATTATGCCTATAATTTGGCATTCGCCAGTTCTAACTTAGTAAACGTTGCTCAAATCTAAGCGTTGAAGTTATTAAGTCATAGTCAAGGTAAAAATCTTTTATTTAATTTAGGCATCAAAGACGTACTTTAGAACGTCAATTTTTCATTATAACGTACTTTAAAGACTATTGCCGCGTTGCAAAATATATAGAGCCTACCGAGAATTATTAACGTCGTCGCCCTATGGCATATCAACAAAGAAACTTAATCAACAAAAACTACTATACTATGGATAAAATTGATACAATAGCTTGAACTTTATTAGGTATAGTCCAAACTTTGAAACACTAATCTTTAAAATGGAATCGGAAAACAAGTTTATGACTCCGGCAGTGGTACTAGTTAAAATCTAAACAATCTTTTCTCTGGAATCACATAAATGCGCAAGTGTCTACTAAAAATATTTCATTTAATTAATTGTCACATAACATTATATCGTCAAATGATTTATAATTAAAAAACTATTAATTGTAAAAAAATATTCTTCATGCAATTTTAACAACATTGTCTTCGGGGATGTTCCACAAATCTCCATTGAAATTCCCCATACCCATATCTATGGGATTTGTAAACTTTCGTTCCACAATTAGAGAAAATCTCAAAGATCTTGTAATGTGGATTTGTAAACGTTCGTTCCACAATTAGAGAAAGTGCCATAGATCTTGTAATGGGGGTTTGTGGAAAAGAGGCCACACATCCCCATCAGTTATTAAATGAAACAAGTACAATTTGAAAAATTTAATACTGACTTTCATTCTATTCAGTTATTGGAGTGTATCTCAAAAAGTACTAGACCGAATTTAATGAAATTTAAATGGGACCACACGGAAAGCACCAGCTTTCAAACAAAAAAAGAACTTAGGGAATTAGTTCACCTAGTCGAGAGTTATGAGGTAACAAGCATAACAAAATATACAGTCGAATTGAATACCTCCTCCTTTTTTTGGAAGTCGGTAGAAAATAAAGGGCTTATATCATAAACTATATAATAATTAAAATAATAATAAAACAAGTTTTAAAGATTAACGAAAAGTTTTATTTACACGAACAAAACTTATGACAATAAATTATAGTTAACTTCTCATACATGATGTCACTTAGTAGGTATATAAAATATCATTTCATCATTATATGCTTGCCTAAACAAATATTGTTGGACGTACACCAAACGATAGGGATAATTCTTTATAAAATCATACGAGTATTTTCTAATTGTGCCCAGGGGAGCATTGAGTCGCAATGGTTCCCCCATTTAGAGCTCACGTAACTAAATAATGAAAATATTTATGTTCTTATCGATTCTGAGGAATCGAAAAATTTTGAATTAAGGCAGGACACACAACCGCGAGATTTAGATGTAGCAAGAGCAGCCTTTACAACCAACTGAACTGTAGCTTAGCTATGGTGTAGATATTTCCCTAATAGCATAGCAAATTAGTTCGTAAGTTGTAAAAGCTACGACGCTAGTGATTTGGGCCTTATAGATAGTCACTTTCCACCCTCTGTAGAGGCCCCAGAAACCTTCGTGGTTGTACGTTTTTATCAGGCAATCCGTTAGAGCTTTGCACCTGATCACGTGTTTCGCCGTGCTCGGTGCCTTGTATTTGTCATCGGATTTGTGACTCTGGAAAGAGATGTCTTAGGTAATTAAAAGAGCACAGTTTGATTGTGCTACTGTTATACAAATTGCTGTGTTTCTCCTACCTTTTATGTACATCCTTAAGTAGTGACATTAAAAGGGATACTCACTCCAATCTGCATTCTTCTCTTAGCGAGATCAAAGGGGTAAGTTAGGCTTTTGGCGACAAACCCTGAAGCGCAGCCAGCAATGGTACTGGCTACCAGTAGGTGTTCAGGCCTGTGCACGTTTCTAAGAGTACAGTTCCCTTCTAGGCACTTCGGAGGCGCAAAGTGACTCAGGATGAGTAGTTGAACGAAGTTGAACACGTAAAACGATAAACCCACTTGTGGCCCCATCTGAAAATGGAGTTATTTTATACAGTATATTACAGTATATTAGCGATGATAGATGATGGGACTTTATTCACATTGTGTCCAATCCAAACGTCTTTATTATTTCGTTAAACGTCTTTGGTATCTTTTATGTCACGTGCTTAATATTACCCGAAGACCATGTGTAGTGAATCGTTCGAATCCTATAGATGTAGGTAACCATGGTCCAAACACCCTAGTGACTATAGTTAAATATTTCATCCTCACCAGTTGATTGTCAATATAACAATGACATTTCTATAGTGTCTGGGTCGTTCGACTGATGAAGTAATATGAAATTTTAATAATGGTGTAAAAACCTGTAACAATGAAGCGCTTAAGCCTTAATTGTCAAATAGTAAATCGTCAACAATCAAGTCTGGAGGTCTAAATTGCTATGATATTAACATTGAAGGCACTAATAATCAAGCATACTTAGCGACTGTTTGACAGAAACATGAATATAAACGTTTTGTTAGGAAGTGACAACTTTGTGCTGTATATCAAGATAATAATAAATAAAAAGATCTGATCAAGATAATCTTCAATCATTAGAGTCAAATTGAAATAACTCTGATAGGATTGGTGCAGCCATTGATTAGCAAATGTACTGGATATGTAGCGGCAATTTTTTATGACATGAGGTTTAAAACGCTGCTTTGCTTTACAATCTTTAGGGAATAAATACTCCGTAGTTTGTAGCTGATTTGTCTGCACTGTGACAAGCAATGAGGGTTGTAAATCACGAACCCAAAATTGATTTTGACAGTTGTGCATGCTAGTCCACCCCATATGCGGGGGCAAGTAGATATCCGAACTTAAGTTCTTAAGTCTGACGGCTCCCCAGTCCAAAATAAATAGCCCTGGCTGTGAGTTTTTAACTACATTTTCGATAGTCTGTTATCATTTGACCACGTCATATTTGTTTTGCCAATTTCGTGCACAGACATTGCAATCAAAAACCAGGTTTCATTAAAAAATACTTTACTTATAGTATGTTTACATGTACTTGTGGTATTGTAGTAAGTTTATATTTCACTAAATGTTTAAGGTTCTAAAAATAACCATTAAACTACGAGTACCTACTTCAAACTACTTTAAATATAGGCTACTTTTAGAGCTTTTAAATCAGCATCTAAGGAAGATTATTCGTTACTAACTATTCAATTAAAAATCCTTATATCTTATTTTAAACGTAAAACATAGGTAATGCCATCAGCCCGAATCATCATACTGTTTTTTTACTGATCATATTATTTAAGGACGTGACGGACTATGTGTACAAGGTCTTCTTGATGGTTATTCAATCATCAACATCTCAACCATAGGACGTACACTACTGAACATAGGCGTCCTCACAAAATTTACAAAGGGACCGGTTGTTAGCGGCCTGCATCCAACTTCGTCCTGCAACCTTTATCAGATCTTCTGTTCACCTTGTCGGTGGATGACCTACGCTGCGCTTCAGTGGTCTGCACAACAGAACCTTCCGGCCCCATCGGCCTTCATTCTGCTGATGGTTATTATGAAAACTTTATTACTTATAAACCTTTTTCTGTAGCTCAACAATAATTCTAACAATAGATAGAATATGAAGAGCTACAAGCATGTTGGTGGTAGCTCTCACCTTTCTTGCAGGCGCTTTTGACTGCATGTTTTGTTTTTGCTGAAACCCTGCTGTATGTCACACCTAGTTCCAAAAAAATAAAAAAATCTTTGATTTATCTAGTAATCTAGGTTTCAATTTATTTTATCGCATCAATTTGGTGGTCAGTGAGGATGCGTTCAATGGAGATAGCAAAGACAGAACTGAATGTCATACACAATTGTTAGATCTAAGTATCGATAGATTTTTATCGTTGAGGGTTATTATATTAGTTACTTTTTAAGATAATTCAAAATACGTGATAAATAGCAAGCTTTACTACACGCTGACAGTCACTAGGTATGCGAGCCTTTATGTAAGTCGATCGTTGACTTATCAGGATTGAAAATAACTGCATTTTTGATAAGTTAATGATTTGATTAAATGATATTAGAAAATATAATCAGAGAATTATGTGATCATAGTTACGCCACATAGTTTAAAAAGAACTTGTTTTGCACGACGCAAAAAGCAAGCAAGTGTTATTAATATTGCGAACAGTTTGCATTTCAATTTTAATAATTTTGATGGTTTCTAACAAGCATCTTCTATGTGGCAGCGTCCTTGTTGTAGTCTGAAGATTTATGTACAAAAATAGACAGTTTATATACAATGTGATTTTATTTGTACGCCATGTTAATTTTACATATATACGAGTATCATTGTTCTATACTTGCCTTTATTTTGTTATTAGTAACCATTATGTTACCATTTCTGTTAAATATGTAATAACCAAAGAGAATAAAATGGTGTGTTATAAAACAAGTTGTTTTTTATTATCCCGTATTGTATGCTAAGTGCTAACCTTTCACATGAACATGCATGAAGCTAGTATTTTTAATTGGAATTGCCTGCAAATATTGAGTGTGATCGATTCCTGGATATCCACTGTTATAAATCCAATGTGAGCCTCACGTGAATCAACCAGTTATATGTAAATGATAAAGAATAACCTTAATGCTATTTTTTCACACGTTTTGCTCTTGCAATAAAATAAATCTATTTCTAGTTTTAATATCTGCCAAATACCATACAGAACTCTTAGCGCAGTAGCAGGTAATAAATGATATCTGTATATAAAAAGTGATACAAATATAACATACAATTATTTTAAATATATAATGGAGTCGATTCTCTAAGCATTCCACAAACTAAAAATCTCTAAAATATGGCAGTTCTTATTCTGTCAGGCTAAAATGCAAATCAGTTACATAAGGTACACTTTCGAATGACAGCACTAAAATTAGATATGTCTCTTCAACTGTGGATATATTTTAGACAGACAGATCGTCACGTAACTTGGTGTTCGCTAAACTAACGTAAAATAAACCAACATTGAATAGAATAATCACATTTGAAGAAATGCAATTTTAAGTGTTAATTAATTTTACAGAATAAGGACAACCATAATAAAATTAAAATTATCTCGCAATACCATTTCCATTTCTTTATTTTCTCTATGACGGCTCCTGTGAAAACTTGAACGAGCGTCATTTTTACATTATATAAGCATTATTTTACAACAATATGACGTTTATACACGTACAAGGTTATACTAGAGTCGGAGAAACTGATAAGGATGAAGCTATATCGATAAACGCAACACGATAACGGACCCGATATTTTTTTACCAAATGTAAGATACTAAACCACTTCCGGATACTTTTGTACAAATTTCTTGACTAATAATATATTTCATTACAAGATGTTACACGTATTAACTCTTGATTGATAATGCCATCTTCTTTAAAATTTTCGAAACTGTTGTAAAATAAGTAGATATAGGTAGGTACTCGACAATGAAACGAAATAATTATAACGACAATCTTTATTTATTTATTTTAATCAAAATCTGATGAAAAATCACTGTCACTCGATGAGCTCTCCACAACACTTATTATCAGTCCAGTTCTTAGATACTGTGTGGTTTGCATTCTCGTCAGTGAAAATAACATTTGACCAATCTAATATCTAATTGACTTTGCTCAAAAATTCGCAGCGAGCCACAGCAATGTCGTGACGCACCATCAATATTTTACGTTTGTCAGATTTTTTAGAAGAAAACCCAATTTCTTTCAAAACCAAGATTAATGACGATTTTTGGCCATGGAACAAACCACATTCACGTAAAGAAACACCAAGTTTTTAAGTGTTGGAATTTCTTTGTGCAAGTAATAGTCATAGTCCCTTCAAGAGTCGTTATATTATAACAATGAAATTTCTATTGTGTCTGGCCGCATGATGACCAATGGCCTTTGATGGAATATACATGACGGCGAATAGCATCAGCGTCGAAGTTGTCAACCGATGTCACACGACGTGGTTGGCGTTTTTTTCTTCGGCGTATGAAGCTTATTTTCCTGCATACCGCTGGTACCGTAAGCCTCGATGGTAATTTTTGAAACAGTAGGTCCACTAATTCCTAATGCGGCCGCAACACGCTCTCGCACTTGCGACAGTGCTAATAGCGGGCCACCATTTTGATACTCTGCTTCAAAGTAATTACGATCTTTGATCACCAGTTCTCTCGCCTGCCTTTTCAGAAAAGATCCTTTCGGTATTTTGATATTTGACAGCTGGGCAGCAATCAACACGGAGGAACACAAAATACACAACGTACTCGTAACGTATGGATAATGTGAAAAAACTCAGCGAACAGAAATGTAGTGACTAGCACGACCGTCTTGTTGCGAGTGACAGATTAAAACAAACACAAAATGGTTTGATTGATTGATATACTTTAGTTTAGTTTTGTAAACAAGTTGGAAGAACCAGCCTAATATGTTCCCACTGCTGGAACTCAAACCTTCTATCAGAGAGAGGTTAGACATAAGTTAGGACATAATCCACCACATTCACGTCCACGGTCCAGTGCGGTTGGTGGATAGGCTAGTAGCCAACCCATGACGAAGTTTTGAGACCCCTCGAAGGCCTTCGACATAGCCTAACAACTGTTGTAGTAAGACAAACAACCGGGACCAACGGCTTAACGTGCCCTCTGAAGTACGGAAGCGCTCAGTTGAAAAATACTACTAACACACACACATACATTTTTCTTTTAATAAGGTGTTGGGAATGCACTTACACATCCCCGCCAAACCCGGTGGGATTTGACGGGGTATGTCGGACTTGTCCTTTACGCGCCCACTGCACCCATAGCAGCAAGCAAACCATACCGACTAAACCACCACACGGTGTTTCTCCGGGCCGGGCGCCTTTATGTCGGGACAACGGGCACGCTTTTACAATCTTCCGAGGTCCCGGCGGCGTTGGCCCTCCCACGAGGACCCCATCCCGGATGGAGTAGGAGTCACTCCATCCCAGCACATCTAACCGCAGCAAGCGTTTCTTAACTTGTTGATCGGTTACGATCGCTATAAGTGAAGCTCCGCTGCAAGCGCTTCAGTATCAGAGCTTCAAGCTAAATTTCTGTGCGGCATTTCACAGCTCTCGTCAACCCTACAATCTCATTCGACCAGTAAGCGCTTCCCCCCTGATATAGATTTCTGATTCTGATTTGCCCAGTAACTTTACTTGCCACAGTGCCCTAATATAGTCATGATCTTGCTTAAGATACCAATTGCTTTGGAGGTTCGCGGCTCTTACGATTTTTATCTATATACCCTTTCAACTGGCGGGCTTCCTAAGGCGGTATTATGCCTATAATTTGGCATTCGCCAGTTCTAACTTAGTAAACGTTGCTCAAATCTAAGCGTTGAAGTTATTAAGTCATAGTCAAGGTAAAAATCTTTTATTTAATTTAGGCATCAAAGACGTACTTTAGAACGTCAATTTTTCATTATAACGTACTTTAAAGACTATTGCCGCGTTGCAAAATATATAGAGCCTACCGAGAATTATTAACGTCGTCGCCCTATGGCATATCAACAAAGAAACTTAATCAACAAAAACTACTATACTATGGATAAAATTGATACAATAGCTTGAACTTTATTAGGTATAGTCCAAACTTTGAAACACTAATCTTTAAAATGGAATCGGAAAACAAGTTTATGACTCCGGCAGTGGTACTAGTTAAAATCTAAACAATCTTTTCTCTGGAATCACATAAATGCGCAAGTGTCTACTAAAAATATTTCATTTAATTAATTGTCACATAACATTATATCGTCAAATGATTTATAATTAAAAAACTATTAATTGTAAAAAAATATTCTTCATGCAATTTTAACAACATTGTCTTCGGGGATGTTCCACAAATCTCCATTGAAATTCCCCATACCCATATCTATGGGATTTGTAAACTTTCGTTCCACAATTAGAGAAAATCTCAAAGATCTTGTAATGTGGATTTGTAAACGTTCGTTCCACAATTAGAGAAAGTGCCATAGATCTTGTAATGGGGGTTTGTGGAAAAGAGGCCACACATCCCCATCAGTTATTAAATGAAACAAGTACAATTTGAAAAATTTAATACTGACTTTCATTCTATTCAGTTATTGGAGTGTATCTCAAAAAGTACTAGACCGAATTTAATGAAATTTAAATGGGACCACACGGAAAGCACCAGCTTTCAAACAAAAAAAGAACTTAGGGAATTAGTTCACCTAGTCGAGAGTTATGAGGTAACAAGCATAACAAAATATACAGTCGAATTGAATACCTCCTCCTTTTTTTGGAAGTCGGTAGAAAATAAAGGGCTTATATCATAAACTATATAATAATTAAAATAATAATAAAACAAGTTTTAAAGATTAACGAAAAGTTTTATTTACACGAACAAAACTTATGACAATAAATTATAGTTAACTTCTCATACATGATGTCACTTAGTAGGTATATAAAATATCATTTCATCATTATATGCTTGCCTAAACAAATATTGTTGGACGTACACCAAACGATAGGGATAATTCTTTATAAAATCATACGAGTATTTTCTAATTGTGCCCAGGGGAGCATTGAGTCGCAATGGTTCCCCCATTTAGAGCTCACGTAACTAAATAATGAAAATATTTATGTTCTTATCGATTCTGAGGAATCGAAAAATTTTGAATTAAGGCAGGACACACAACCGCGAGATTTAGATGTAGCAAGAGCAGCCTTTACAACCAACTGAACTGTAGCTTAGCTATGGTGTAGATATTTCCCTAATAGCATAGCAAATTAGTTCGTAAGTTGTAAAAGCTACGACGCTAGTGATTTGGGCCTTATAGATAGTCACTTTCCACCCTCTGTAGAGGCCCCAGAAACCTTCGTGGTTGTACGTTTTTATCAGGCAATCCGTTAGAGCTTTGCACCTGATCACGTGTTTCGCCGTGCTCGGTGCCTTGTATTTGTCATCGGATTTGTGACTCTGGAAAGAGATGTCTTAGGTAATTAAAAGAGCACAGTTTGATTGTGCTACTGTTATACAAATTGCTGTGTTTCTCCTACCTTTTATGTACATCCTTAAGTAGTGACATTAAAAGGGATACTCACTCCAATCTGCATTCTTCTCTTAGCGAGATCAAAGGGGTAAGTTAGGCTTTTGGCGACAAACCCTGAAGCGCAGCCAGCAATGGTACTGGCTACCAGTAGGTGTTCAGGCCTGTGCACGTTTCTAAGAGTACAGTTCCCTTCTAGGCACTTCGGAGGCGCAAAGTGACTCAGGATGAGTAGTTGAACGAAGTTGAACACGTAAAACGATAAACCCACTTGTGGCCCCATCTGAAAATGGAGTTATTTTATACAGTATATTACAGTATATTAGCGATGATAGATGATGGGACTTTATTCACATTGTGTCCAATCCAAACGTCTTTATTATTTCGTTAAACGTCTTTGGTATCTTTTATGTCACGTGCTTAATATTACCCGAAGACCATGTGTAGTGAATCGTTCGAATCCTATAGATGTAGGTAACCATGGTCCAAACACCCTAGTGACTATAGTTAAATATTTCATCCTCACCAGTTGATTGTCAATATAACAATGACATTTCTATAGTGTCTGGGTCGTTCGACTGATGAAGTAATATGAAATTTTAATAATGGTGTAAAAACCTGTAACAATGAAGCGCTTAAGCCTTAATTGTCAAATAGTAAATCGTCAACAATCAAGTCTGGAGGTCTAAATTGCTATGATATTAACATTGAAGGCACTAATAATCAAGCATACTTAGCGACTGTTTGACAGAAACATGAATATAAACGTTTTGTTAGGAAGTGACAACTTTGTGCTGTATATCAAGATAATAATAAATAAAAAGATCTGATCAAGATAATCTTCAATCATTAGAGTCAAATTGAAATAACTCTGATAGGATTGGTGCAGCCATTGATTAGCAAATGTACTGGATATGTAGCGGCAATTTTTTATGACATGAGGTTTAAAACGCTGCTTTGCTTTACAATCTTTAGGGAATAAATACTCCGTAGTTTGTAGCTGATTTGTCTGCACTGTGACAAGCAATGAGGGTTGTAAATCACGAACCCAAAATTGATTTTGACAGTTGTGCATGCTAGTCCACCCCATATGCGGGGGCAAGTAGATATCCGAACTTAAGTTCTTAAGTCTGACGGCTCCCCAGTCCAAAATAAATAGCCCTGGCTGTGAGTTTTTAACTACATTTTCGATAGTCTGTTATCATTTGACCACGTCATATTTGTTTTGCCAATTTCGTGCACAGACATTGCAATCAAAAACCAGGTTTCATTAAAAAATACTTTACTTATAGTATGTTTACATGTACTTGTGGTATTGTAGTAAGTTTATATTTCACAAAATGTTTAAGGTTCTAAAAATAACCATTAAACTACGAGTACCTACTTCAAACTACTTTAAATATAGGCTACTTTTAGAGCTTTTAAATCAGCATCTAAGGAAGATTATTCGTTACTAACTATTCAATTAAAAATCCTTATATCTTATTTTAAACGTAAAACATAGGTAATGCCATCAGCCCGAATCATCATACTGTTTTTTTACTGATCATATTATTTAAGGACGTGACGGACTATGTGTACAAGGTCTTCTTGATGGTTATTCAATCATCAACATCTCAACCATAGGACGTACACTACTGAACATAGGCGTCCTCACAAAATTTACAAAGGGACCGGTTGTTAGCGGCCTGCATCCAACTTCGTCCTGCAACCTTTATCAGATCTTCTGTTCACCTTGTCGGTGGATGACCTACGCTGCGCTTCAGTGGTCTGCACAACAGAACCTTCCGGCCCCATCGGCCTTCATTCTGCTGATGGTTATTATGAAAACTTTATTACTTATAAACCTTTTTCTGTAGCTCAACAATAATGCTAACAATAGATAGAATATGAAGAGCTACAAGCATGTTGGTGGTAGCTCTCACCTTTCTTGCAGGCGCTTTTGACTGCATGTTTTGTTTTTGCTGAAACCCTGCTGTATGTCACACCTAGTTCCAAAAAAATAAAAAAATCTTTGATTTATCTAGTAATCTAGGTTTCAATTTATTTTATCGCATCAATTTGGTGGTCAGTGAGGATGCGTTCAATGGAGATAGCAAAGACAGAACTGAATGTCATACACAATTGTTAGATCTAAGTATCGATAGATTTTTATCGTTGAGGGTTATTATATTAGTTACTTTTTAAGATAATTCAAAATACGTGATAAATAGCAAGCTTTACTACACGCTGACAGTCACTAGGTATGCGAGCCTTTATGTAAGTCGATCGTTGACTTATCAGGATTGAAAATAACTGCATTTTTGATAAGTTAATGATTTGATTAAATGATATTAGAAAATATAATCAGAGAATTATGTGATCATAGTTACGCCACATAGTTTAAAAAGAACTTGTTTTGCACGACGCAAAAAGCAAGCAAGTGTTATTAATATTGCGAACAGTTTGCATTTCAATTTTAATAATTTTGATGGTTTCTAACAAGCATCTTCTATGTGGCAGCGTCCTTGTTGTAGTCTGAAGATTTATGTACAAAAATAGACAGTTTATATACAATGTGATTTTATTTGTACGCCATGTTAATTTTACATATATACGAGTATCATTGTTCTATACTTGCCTTTATTTTGTTATTAGTAACCATTATGTTACCATTTCTGTTAAATATGTAATAACCAAAGAGAATAAAATGGTGTGTTATAAAACAAGTTGTTTTTTATTATCCCGTATTGTATGCTAAGTGCTAACCTTTCACATGAACATGCATGAAGCTAGTATTTTTAATTGGAATTGCCTGCAAATATTGAGTGTGATCGATTCCTGGATATCCACTGTTATAAATCCAATGTGAGCCTCACGTGAATCAACCAGTTATATGTAAATGATAAAGAATAACCTTAATGCTATTTTTTCACACGTTTTGCTCTTGCAATAAAATAAATCTATTTCTAGTTTTAATATCTGCCAAATACCATACAGAACTCTTAGCGCAGTAGCAGGTAATAAATGATATCTGTATATAAAAAGTGATACAAATATAACATACAATTATTTTAAATATATAATGGAGTCGATTCTCTAAGCATTCCACAAACTAAAAATCTCTAAAATATGGCAGTTCTTATTCTGTCAGGCTAAAATGCAAATCAGTTACATAAGGTACACTTTCGAATGACAGCACTAAAATTAGATATGTCTCTTCAACTGTGGATATATTTTAGACAGACAGATCGTCACGTAACTTGGTGTTCGCTAAACTAACGTAAAATAAACCAACATTGAATAGAATAATCACATTTGAAGAAATGCAATTTTAAGTGTTAATTAATTTTACAGAATAAGGACAACCATAATAAAATTAAAATTATCTCGCAATACCATTTCCATTTCTTTATTTTCTCTATGACGGCTCCTGTGAAAACTTGAACGAGCGTCATTTTTACATTATATAAGCATTATTTTACAACAATATGACGTTTATACACGTACAAGGTTATACTAGAGTCGGAGAAACTGATAAGGATGAAGCTATATCGATAAACGCAACACGATAACGGACCCGATATTTTTTTACCAAATGTAAGATACTAAACCACTTCCGGATACTTTTGTACAAATTTCTTGACTAATAATATATTTCATTACAAGATGTTACACGTATTAACTCTTGATTGATAATGCCATCTTCTTTAAAATTTTCGAAACTGTTGTAAAATAAGTAGATATAGGTAGGTACTCGACAATGAAACGAAATAATTATAACGACAATCTTTATTTATTTATTTTAATCAAAATCTGATGAAAAATCACTGTCACTCGATGAGCTCTCCACAACACTTATTATCAGTCCAGTTCTTAGATACTGTGTGGTTTGCATTCTCGTCAGTGAAAATAACATTTGACCAATATAATATCTAATTGACTTTGCTCAAAAATTCGCAGCGAGCCACAGCAATGTCGTGACGCACCATCAATATTTTACGTTTGTCAGATTTTTTAGAAGAAAACCCAATTTCTTTCAAAACCAAGATTAATGACGATTTTTGGCCATGGAACAAACCACATTCACGTAAAGAAACACCAAGTTTTTAAGTGTTGGAATTTCTTTGTGCAAGTAATAGTCATAGTCCCTTCAAGAGTCGTTATATTATAACAATGAAATTTCTATTGTGTCTGGCCGCATGATGACCAATGGCCTTTGATGGAATATACATGACGGCGAATAGCATCAGCGTCGAAGTTGTCAACCGATGTCACACGACGTGGTTGGCGTTTTTTTCTTCGGCGTATGAAGCTTATTTTCCTGCATACCGCTGGTACCGTAAGCCTCGATGGTAATTTTTGAAACAGTAGGTCCACTAATTCCTAATGCGGCCGCAACACGCTCTCGCACTTGCGACAGTGCTAATAGCGGGCCACCATTTTGATACTCTGCTTCAAAGTAATTACGATCTTTGATCACCAGTTCTCTCGCCTGCCTTTTCAGAAAAGATCCTTTCGGTATTTTGATATTTGACAGCTGGGCAGCAATCAACACGGAGGAACACAAAATACACAACGTACTCGTAACGTATGGATAATGTGAAAAAACTCAGCGAACAGAAATGTAGTGACTAGCACGACCGTCTTGTTGCGAGTGACAGATTAAAACAAACACAAAATGGTTTGATTGATTGATATACTTTAGTTTAGTTTTGTGAACAAGTTGGAAGAACCAGCCTAATATGTTCCCACTGCTGGAACTCGAACCTTCTATCAGAGAGAGGTTAGACATAAGTTAGGACATAATCCACCACGTTCACGTCCACGGTCCAGTGCGGTTTGGTGGATAGGCTAGTGGCCAACCCATGACGAAGTTTTGAGACCCCTCGAAGGCCTTCGACATAGCCTAACAACTGTTGTAGTAAGACAAACAACCGGGACCAACGGCTTAACGTGCCCTCTGAAGTACGGAAGCGCTCAGTTGAAAAATACTACTAACACACACACATACATTTTTCTTTTAATAAGGTGTTGGGAATGCACTTACACATCCCCGCCAAACCCGGTGGGATTTGACGGGGTATGTCGGACTTGTCCTTTACGCGCCCACTGCACCCATAGCAGCAAGCAAACCATACCGACTAAACCACCACACGGTGTTTCTCCGGGCCGGGCGCCTTTATGTCGGGACAACGGGCACGCTTTTACAATCTTCCGAGGTCCCGGCGGCGTTGGCCCTCCCACGAGGACCCCATCCCGGATGGAGTAGGAGTCACTCCATCCCAGCACATCTAACCGCAGCAAGCGTTTCTTAACTTGTTGATCGGTTACGATCGCTATAAGTGAAGCTCCGCTGCAAGCGCTTCAGTATCAGAGCTTCAAGCTAAATTTCTGTGCGGCATTTCACAGCTCTCGTCAACCCTACAATCTCATTCGACCAGTAAGCGCTTCCCCCCTGATATAGATTTCTGATTCTGATTTGCCCAGTAACTTTACTTGCCACAGTGCCCTAATATAGTCATGATCTTGCTTAAGATACCAATTGCTTTGGAGGTTCGCGGCTCTTACGATTTTTATCTATATACCCTTTCAACTGGCGGGCTTCCTAAGGCGGTATTATGCCTATAATTTGGCATTCGCCAGTTCTAACTTAGTAAACGTTGCTCAAATCTAAGCGTTGAAGTTATTAAGTCATAGTCAAGGTAAAAATCTTTTATTTAATTTAGGCATCAAAGACGTACTTTAGAACGTCAATTTTTCATTATAACGTACTTTAAAGACTATTGCCGCGTTGCAAAATATATAGAGCCTACCGAGAATTATTAACGTCGTCGCCCTATGGCATATCAACAAAGAAACTTAATCAACAAAAACTACTATACTATGGATAAAATTGATACAATAGCTTGAACTTTATTAGGTATAGTCCAAACTTTGAAACACTAATCTTTAAAATGGAATCGGAAAACAAGTTTATGACTCCGGCAGTGGTACTAGTTAAAATCTAAACAATCTTTTCTCTGGAATCACATAAATGCGCAAGTGTCTACTAAAAATATTTCATTTAATTAATTGTCACATAACATTATATCGTCAAATGATTTATAATTAAAAAACTATTAATTGTAAAAAAATATTCTTCATGCAATTTTAACAACATTGTCTTCGGGGATGTTCCACAAATCTCCATTGAAATTCCCCATACCCATATCTATGGGATTTGTAAACTTTCGTTCCACAATTAGAGAAAATCTCAAAGATCTTGTAATGTGGATTTGTAAACGTTCGTTCCACAATTAGAGAAAGTGCCATAGATCTTGTAATGGGGGTTTGTGGAAAAGAGGCCACACATCCCCATCAGTTATTAAATGAAACAAGTACAATTTGAAAAATTTAATACTGACTTTCATTCTATTCAGTTATTGGAGTGTATCTCAAAAAGTACTAGACCGAATTTAATGAAATTTAAATGGGACCACACGGAAAGCACCAGCTTTCAAACAAAAAAAGAACTTAGGGAATTAGTTCACCTAGTCGAGAGTTATGAGGTAACAAGCATAACAAAATATACAGTCGAATTGAATACCTCCTCCTTTTTTTGGAAGTCGGTAGAAAATAAAGGGCTTATATCATAAACTATATAATAATTAAAATAATAATAAAACAAGTTTTAAAGATTAACGAAAAGTTTTATTTACACGAACAAAACTTATGACAATAAATTATAGTTAACTTCTCATACATGATGTCACTTAGTAGGTATATAAAATATCATTTCATCATTATATGCTTGCCTAAACAAATATTGTTGGACGTACACCAAACGATAGGGATAATTCTTTATAAAATCATACGAGTATTTTCTAATTGTGCCCAGGGGAGCATTGAGTCGCAATGGTTCCCCCATTTAGAGCTCACGTAACTAAATAATGAAAATATTTATGTTCTTATCGATTCTGAGGAATCGAAAAATTTTGAATTAAGGCAGGACACACAACCGCGAGATTTAGATGTAGCAAGAGCAGCCTTTACAACCAACTGAACTGTAGCTTAGCTATGGTGTAGATATTTCCCTAATAGCATAGCAAATTAGTTCGTAAGTTGTAAAAGCTACGACGCTAGTGATTTGGGCCTTATAGATAGTCACTTTCCACCCTCTGTAGAGGCCCCAGAAACCTTCGTGGTTGTACGTTTTTATCAGGCAATCCGTTAGAGCTTTGCACCTGATCACGTGTTTCGCCGTGCTCGGTGCCTTGTATTTGTCATCGGATTTGTGACTCTGGAAAGAGATGTCTTAGGTAATTAAAAGAGCACAGTTTGATTGTGCTACTGTTATACAAATTGCTGTGTTTCTCCTACCTTTTATGTACATCCTTAAGTAGTGACATTAAAAGGGATACTCACTCCAATCTGCATTCTTCTCTTAGCGAGATCAAAGGGGTAAGTTAGGCTTTTGGCGACAAACCCTGAAGCGCAGCCAGCAATGGTACTGGCTACCAGTAGGTGTTCAGGCCTGTGCACGTTTCTAAGAGTACAGTTCCCTTCTAGGCACTTCGGAGGCGCAAAGTGACTCAGGATGAGTAGTTGAACGAAGTTGAACACGTAAAACGATAAACCCACTTGTGGCCCCATCTGAAAATGGAGTTATTTTATACAGTATATTACAGTATATTAGCGATGATAGATGATGGGACTTTATTCACATTGTGTCCAATCCAAACGTCTTTATTATTTCGTTAAACGTCTTTGGTATCTTTTATGTCACGTGCTTAATATTACCCGAAGACCATGTGTAGTGAATCGTTCGAATCCTATAGATGTAGGTAACCATGGTCCAAACACCCTAGTGACTATAGTTAAATATTTCATCCTCACCAGTTGATTGTCAATATAACAATGACATTTCTATAGTGTCTGGGTCGTTCGACTGATGAAGTAATATGAAATTTTAATAATGGTGTAAAAACCTGTAACAATGAAGCGCTTAAGCCTTAATTGTCAAATAGTAAATCGTCAACAATCAAGTCTGGAGGTCTAAATTGCTATGATATTAACATTGAAGGCACTAATAATCAAGCATACTTAGCGACTGTTTGACAGAAACATGAATATAAACGTTTTGTTAGGAAGTGACAACTTTGTGCTGTATATCAAGATAATAATAAATAAAAAGATCTGATCAAGATAATCTTCAATCATTAGAGTCAAATTGAAATAACTCTGATAGGATTGGTGCAGCCATTGATTAGCAAATGTACTGGATATGTAGCGGCAATTTTTTATGACATGAGGTTTAAAACGCTGCTTTGTTTTACAATCTTTAGGGAATAAATACTCCGTAGTTTGTAGCTGATTTGTCTGCACTGTGACAAGCAATGAGGGTTGTAAATCACGAACCCAAAATTGATTTTGACAGTTGTGCATGCTAGTCCACCCCATATGCGGGGGCAAGTAGATATCCGAACTTAAGTTCTTAAGTCTGACGGCTCCCCAGTCCAAAATAAATAGCCCTGGCTGTGAGTTTTTAACTACATTTTCGATAGTCTGTTATCATTTGACCACGTCATATTTGTTTTGCCAATTTCGTGCACAGACATTGCAATCAAAAACCAGGTTTCATTAAAAAATACTTTACTTATAGTATGTTTACATGTACTTGTGGTATTGTAGTAAGTTTATATTTCACAAAATGTTTAAGGTTCTAAAAATAACCATTAAACTACGAGTACCTACTTCAAACTACTTTAAATATAGGCTACTTTTAGAGCTTTTAAATCAGCATCTAAGGAAGATTATTCGTTACTAACTATTCAATTAAAAATCCTTATATCTTATTTTAAACGTAAAACATAGGTAATGCCATCAGCCCGAATCATCATACTGTTTTTTTACTGATCATATTATTTAAGGACGTGACGGACTATGTGTACAAGGTCTTCTTGATGGTTATTCAATCATCAACATCTCAACCATAGGACGTACACTACTGAACATAGGCGTCCTCACAAAATTTACAAAGGGACCGGTTGTTAGCGGCCTGCATCCAACTTCGTCCTGCAACCTTTATCAGATCTTCTGTTCACCTTGTCGGTGGATGACCTACGCTGCGCTTCAGTGGTCTGCACAACAGAACCTTCCGGCCCCATCGGCCTTCATTCTGCTGATGGTTATTATGAAAACTTTATTACTTATAAACCTTTTTCTGTAGCTCAACAATAATGCTAACAATAGATAGAATATGAAGAGCTACAAGCATGTTGGTGGTAGCTCTCACCTTTCTTGCAGGCGCTTTTGACTGCATGTTTTGTTTTTGCTGAAACCCTGCTGTATGTCACACCTAGAACCAAAAAAATAAAAAAATCTTTGATTTATCTAGTAATCTAGGTTTCAATTTATTTTATCGCATCAATTTGGTGGTCAGTGAGGATGCGTTCAATGGAGATAGCAAAGACAGAACTGAATGTCATACACAATTGTTAGATCTAAGTATCGATAGATTTTTATCGTTGAGGGTTATTATATTAGTTACTTTTTAAGATAATTCAAAATACGTGATAAATAGCAAGCTTTACTACACGCTGACAGTCACTAGGTATGCGAGCCTTTATGTAAGTCGATCGTTGACTTATCAGGATTGAAAATAACTGCATTTTTGATAAGTTAATGATTTGATTAAATGATATTAGAAAATATAATCAGAGAATTATGTGATCATAGTTACGCCACATAGTTTAAAAAGAACTTGTTTTGCACGACGCAAAAAGCAAGCAAGTGTTATTAATATTGCGAACAGTTTGCATTTCAATTTTAATAATTTTGATGGTTTCTAACAAGCATCTTCTATGTGGCAGCGTCCTTGTTGTAGTCTGAAGATTTATGTACAAAAATAGACAGTTTATATACAATGTGATTTTATTTGTACGCCATGTTAATTTTACATATATACGAGTATCATTGTTCTATACTTGCCTTTATTTTGTTATTAGTAACCATTATGTTACCATTTCTGTTAAATATGTAATAACCAAAGAGAATAAAATGGTGTGTTATAAAACAAGTTGTTTTTTATTATCCCGTATTGTATGCTAAGTGCTAACCTTTCACATGAACATGCATGAAGCTAGTATTTTTAATTGGAATTGCCTGCAAATATTGAGTGTGATCGATTCCTGGATATCCACTGTTATAAATCCAATGTGAGCCTCACGTGAATCAACCAGTTATATGTAAATGATAAAGAATAACCTTAATGCTATTTTTTCACACGTTTTGCTCTTGCAATAAAATAAATCTATTTCTAGTTTTAATATCTGCCAAATACCATACAGAACTCTTAGCGCAGTAGCAGGTAATAAATGATATCTGTATATAAAAAGTGATACAAATATAACATACAATTATTTTAAATATATAATAGAGTCGATTCTCTAAGCATTCCACAAACTAAAAATCTCTAAAATATGGCAGTTCTTATTCTGTCAGGCTAAAATGCAAATCAGTTACATAAGGTACACTTTCGAATGACAGCACTAAAATTAGATATGTCTCTTCAACTGTGGATATATTTTAGACAGACAGATCGTCACGTAACTTGGTGTTCGCTAAACTAACGTAAAATAAACCAACATTGAATAGAATAATCACATTTGAAGAAATGCAATTTTAAGTGTTAATTAATTTTACAGAATAAGGACAACCATAATAAAATTAAAATTATCTCGCAATACCATTTCCATTTCTTTATTTTCTCTATGACGGCTCCTGTGAAAACTTGAACGAGCGTCATTTTTACATTATATAAGCATTATTTTACAACAATATGACGTTTATACACGTACAAGGTTATACTAGAGTCGGAGAAACTGATAAGGATGAAGCTATATCGATAAACGCAACACGATAACGGACCCGATATTTTTTTACCAAATGTAAGATACTAAACCACTTCCGGATACTTTTGTACAAATTTCTTGACTAATAATATATTTCATTACAAGATGTTACACGTATTAACTCTTGATTGATAATGCCATCTTCTTTAAAATTTTCGAAACTGTTGTAAAATAAGTAGATATAGGTAGGTACTCGACAATGAAACGAAATAATTATAACGACAATCTTTATTTATTTATTTTAATCAAAATCTGATGAAAAATCACTGTCACTCGATGAGCTCTCCACAACACTTATTATCAGTCCAGTTCTTAGATACTGTGTGGTTTGCATTCTCGTCAGTGAAAATAACATTTGACCAATCTAATATCTAATTGACTTTGCTCAAAAATTCGCAGCGAGCCACAGCAATGTCGTGACGCACCATCAATATTTTACGTTTGTCAGATTTTTTAGAAGAAAACCCAATTTCTTTCAAAGCCAAGCTTAATGACGATTTTTGGCCATGGAACAAACCACATTCACGTAAATAAACAACAGGTTTTTTAAGTGTTGGAATTTCTTTGTGCAAGTAATAGTCATAGTCCCTTCAAGAGTCTTTATATTATAACAATGAAATTTCTATTGTGTCTGGCCGCATGATGACCAATGACCTTTGATGGAATATACATGACGGCGAATAGCATCAGCGTCGAAGTTGTCAACCGATGTCACACGGCGTTTTTTCTTCGGCGTACGAAGCTTATTTTCCTGCATGCCGCTGGTACCGTGAGCTTCGATAGTAATTTTTGAAACAGTAGGTCCACTAATTCCTAATGCGGCCACAACACGCTCTCGCACTTGCGACAGTGCTAATAGCGGGCCACCATTTTGATACTCTGCTTCAAAGTAATTACGAACTTTGATCACCAGTTCTCTCGCCTGCCTTTTCAGAATAGATCCTTTCGGCATTTTGATGTTTGACAGCTGGGCAGCAATCAACACGGAGGAACACAAAATACACCACGTACTCGTAACGTATGGATAATGTGAAAAAACTCAGCGAACAGAAATGTAGTGACTAGCACGACCGTCTTGTTGCGAGTGACAGATTAAAACAAACACAAAATGGCAGTGTGCTATTGAGTGTTCCCACCTTGAAAAAAAATATTTGAATGTTTTGTTGTGTTTGTCTTTGTTCAAAATATAATAATTATATGCGATCGATATCATTACTTATTTGGTCACAACACTACAACTATTAAATTAGAACTGTCATCGAGAAAATAAAGAAATGGAAATAGTATACTTTAGTTTAGTTTTGTGAACAAGTTGGAAGAACCAGCCTAATATGTTCCCACTGCTGGAACTCGAACCTTCTATCAGAGAGAGGTTAGACATAAGTTAGGACATAATCCACCACGTTCACGTCCACGGTCCAGTGCGGTTTGGTGGATAGGCTAGTGGCCAACCCATGACGAAGTTTTGAGACCCCTCGAAGGCCTTCGACATAGCCTAACAACTGTTGTAGTAAGACAAACAACCGGCTTAACGTGCCCTCTGAAGTACGGAATCGCTCAGTTGAATAATACTACTAACACACACACATACATTTTTTTTTTAATAAGGTGTTGGGAATGTACTTACACATCCCCGCCAAACCCGGTGGGATTTGACGGGGTATGTCGGACTTGTCCTTTACGCGCCCACTGCACCCATAGCAGCAAGCAGACCATACCGACTAAACCACCACACGGTGTTTCTCCGGGCGCCTTTATGTCGGGACAACGGGCACGCTTTTACAATCTTCCGAGGTCCCAGCGGCGTTGGCCCTCCCACGAGGACCCCATCCCGGATGGAGTAGGAGTCACTCCATCCCAGCACATCTAACCGCAGCAAGCGTTTCTTAACTTGTTGATCGGTTACGATCGCCATAAGTGAAGCTCCGCTGCGAGCGCTTCAGTATCAGAGCTTC
Source organism: Selenia dentaria (assembly GCA_917880725.1). NCBI lineage: Eukaryota > Metazoa > Arthropoda > Insecta > Lepidoptera > Geometridae > Selenia > Selenia dentaria. Next base: position 8,506,584 of record OU862876.1, on the reverse strand, counting down.
AAGCTAAATTTCTGTGCGGCATTTCACAGCTCTCGTCAACCCTACAATCTCATTCGACCAGTAAGCGCTTCCCCCCTGATATAGGTTTCCGATTCTGATTTGCCCAGTAACTTTACATGCCACAGTGCCCTAATATAGTCATGATCTTGCTTAAGATACCTATTGCTTTGGAGTTTCGCGGCTCTTACGATTTTTATTTATATACCCTTTCAACTGGCGGGCTTCCTAAGGCGGTTTTTTTTGGCAAATTTGGCATTCGCCAGTTCTAACTTAGTAAGCGTTGCTCTAATCTAAGCGACAGTTGAAGTTATTAAGTCATAGTCAAGGTAAAATCTTTTATTCAATTTAGGCATCAAAGACGCACTTATGAACGTCAATATTTCATTATAACGTATTTTAAAGACTACCGCCGCGTTGCAAAATATATAGAGCCTACCGAGAATTATTAACGTCGTCGCCCTATGGCATATCAACAAAGAAACTAGATCAACAAAAACTACTATACTATGGATAAAATTGATACAATAGCGTGAACTTTATTAGGTATAGTCAAAAATTTGAAACACTTATCTTTAAAATGGAATCGGAAAACAAGTTTATGACTCCGGCAGTGGTACTAGTTAAAATCTAAACAACCTTTTCTCTGGAATCACATAAATGCGCAATTGTCTACTAAAAATATTTCATCTAATTCATTGTCACATAACATTATATCGTCAAATGATTTATAATTAAAAAACTATTAATTGTAAAAAAATATTCTTCATGCAATTTTAACAACATTGTCTTCGGGGATGTTCCACAAATCTCCATTGAAATTCCCCATACCCAAATCTATGGGATTTGTAAGCTTTCGTTCCACAATTAGAGAAAATCTCAAAGATCTTGTAATGGGGATTTGTAAACGTTCGTTCCACAATTAGAGAAAGTGCCATAGATCTTGTAATGGGGGTTTGTGGAAAAGAGGCCACACATCCCCATCAGTTATTAAATGAAACAAGTACAATTTGAAAAATTTAATACTGACTTTCATTCTATTCAGTTATTGGAGTGTATCTCAAAAAGTACTGGACCGAATTTAATGAAATTTAAATGGGACCACACGGAAAGCACCAGCTTTCAAACAAAAAAAGAACTTAGGGAATTGGTTCACCTAGTCGAGAGTTATGAGGTAACAAGCATAACAAAATATACAGTCGAATTGAATACCTCCTCCTTTTTTTGGAAGTCGGTAGAAATAAAGGGCTTATATCATAAACTATATAATAATTAAAATAATAATAAAACAAGTTTTAAAGATTAACGAAAAGTTTTATTTACACGAACAAAACTTATGACAATAAATTATAGTTAACTTCTCATACATGATGTCACTTAGTAGGTATATAAAATATCATTTCATCATTATATGCTTGCCTAAACAAATATTGTTGGACGTACACCAAACGATAGGGATAATTCTTTATAAAATCATACGAGTATTTTCTAATTGTGCCCAGGGGAGCATTGAGTCGCAATGGACCCTTCCCCCATTTAGAGCTCATGTAACTAAATAATGAAAATATTTATGTTCTTATCGATTCTGAGGAATCGAAAAATTTTGAAAAGGTAGGACACACAACCGCGAGATTTAGATGTAGCAAGAGCAGCCTTTACAACCAACTGAACTGTAGCTTAGCTATGGTGTAGATATTTCCCTAATAGCATAGCAAATTAGTTCGTAAGTTGTAAAAGCTACGACGCTAGTGATTTGGGCCTTATAGATAGTCACTTTCCACCCTCTGTAGAGGCCCCAGAAACCTTCGTGGTTGTACGTTTTTATCAGGCAATCCGTTAGAGCTTTGCACCTGATCACGTGTTTCGCCGTGCTCGGTGCCTTGTATTTGTCATCGGATTTGTGACTCTGGAAAGAGATGTCTTAGGTAATTAAAAGAGCACAGTTTGATTGTGCTACTGTTATACAAATTGCTGTGTTTCTCCTACCTTTTATGTACATCCTCAAGTAGTGACATTAAAAGGGATACTCACTCCAATCTGCATTCTTCTCTTAGCGAGATCAAAGGGGTAAGTAAGGCTTTTGGCGACAAACCCTGAAGCGCAGCCAGCAATGGTACTGGCTACCAGTAGGTGTTCAGGCCTGTGCACGTTTCTAAGAGTACAATTCCCTTCTAGGCACTTCGGAGGCGCAAAGTGACTCAGGATGAGTAGTTGAACGAAGTTGAACACGTAAAACGATAAACCCACTTGTGGCCCCATCTGAAAATGGAGTTATTTTATACAGTATATTACAGTATATTAGCGATGATAGATGATGGGACTTTATTCACATTGTGTCCAATCCAAACGTCTTTATTATTTCGTTAAACGTCTTTGGTATCTTTTATGTCACGTGCTTAATATTACCCGAAGACCATGTGTAGTGAATCGTTCGAATCCTATAGATGTAGGTAACCATGGTCCAAACACCCTAGTGACTATAGTTAAATATTTCATCCTCACCAGTTGATTGTCAATATAACAATGACATTTCTATAGTGTCTGGGTCGTTCGACTGATGAAGTAATATGAAATTTTAATAATGGTGTAAAAACCTGTAACAATGAAGCGCTTAAGCCCTCATAGAAGGCCAGGAATCCTCCGCCTATGTACACTTTCCTTGCCCCTCTAAGAATGCCTCGATACTGCTCTTGGACCAGCATCTGCCGAACCCTGATTACCTCGAGTGGAAATACGAGCGTCGCGCTGCAGCACCCCGCAAAAATACCACTTAAGAATACGAGTACGTGTCTGAAATATATACAATATTGTTCATATAAATGACGATCTCAAATTAATAAGAACTCTCAAAACATAATACACGAAATAATATAAATAAGGATTACACACTCATACTCCTGCACTAAGTCATAGACACACACAATATCACATCACAGCATCCAAAACCAAACAACAAACATTTCTGCACTTCGTACAAATGTTGGCAAAGAATTGAACGTATCGCTGGTCAGTTTCTTTATTCATTCGCTAGCTCCTCAGTTACAATGTTAGACAGTTTGCAAAATTGGTCTCGCTAATTCTTCAGTTTCTTTATTAAACTGTTTCACAAGGTGGTCAGTTTTTTTGGAACGAAGTTCCTTATTATTTGATCAGTCTTGGTGATTCATTAGATTCCCTGCTAACAGTTTTCGCATGGTTGCCTGTATCGTTATTCGTCAAGTGTATTTCAATCCATATATTGGGCGATACAAACAACATATTATCATAGTAATAAGTAAATCACGATAAATAAAAATGACCAAGTATGATGTTGAAGCGCTTGCTTAGCTTAGCTGAACTTGCCTAGTCGTTCTTGACGACTTGGATGGGTGACCGCTAGTGGCATTTACTACATACTTCGAAATTTAGTTTAAGCTCTCAGTCCCGGTTGTTGTCTTAGAATTAACAGTCGTTATAGCATAGTGGTAGTACATTTTGCAAATGCCTACCAAGCTACCTTAATTAGCTTATATTCAAGTGGATGTAAGCGGCCAAGATAGTCGAAAATATTAGATCACGTCTCTATTGTTAACGTATAAGGACGCCTACATCCCTAGTCTGTGTCAATCGCTGAACATTTTCTGTTAAAACATTTAATGACTAATTATTGATCATAAAAATAAGGAAACTGACGAATTCATAAAATGATGAAGGAACTAAATTAACTGTTAAGCGAAACTAATGGATAAGGATAATGACGAAAAAGCAAACTGACCTACTAGATAATCACACAATTTAGTAGAAGTATCAAATGGGGACAGTAGCAAATAACAAAATCATCTAATAAGAAAACTAATGAATAAGCCATATTGACGAATAAATAAATCGAACAGTGATATGCAAAACCGAACTTGCGACCCCGGACCCTTTGCATGCTAAATTGTATCTGTAGGTTCTATAAGATAAATTTAACTTGAACATGTCAACTGCTAGAGCAACCTTCTTTCTAAAGTTTGAGAATGGATGCAGGGTCTATTAGGTCTGGTTTTGTTTTTTCGCCTATTTTTTATTGCTTACCGGTTGATACATAAAGTATTCGTAATTACTATTAGACAACATTTTATGTATCGTCACTTGGATTACTCGTGTATACGATAAATAAGTACTCGCAAGCCAGTCACATTTGCACAAACATGTTCAACTTGTGATAAAGATATGTTTTTTTAATATTCAACTATCTCTCGACCCTTAACATGCTTCATTTGAATTCACATTTTTTGTACTTGAAACAAAAATAGCCTTATCTTTTTGATAAGATCATTATTTTTACGATCACAAGCAAAAAGGCTAATTCGTTTCCAGGGGCAGAAGACCACTGAGAGATTCCTTCCAAGTTTTGCATAAATATTTTAGTTTCTGGCATATTGCAATCTTATTGAAAATAAACATCTATCGATCAAAATCGAAGCACAAATTTTCATGAACAAACATGAAAATAATAATGTGTATTGTACGATTTGGAACAAGGCGCATATCACATTGGTTTCTAGCCCTAGAATTGAACAAGTTTGAGAATAGTGGTCTAACTTGGATTCAGGCTCGAGTGAGACAGATTCCAGTAAACATGGACCTTTAGTCTCTGAATAGGGCATGTCATACCATGGATAGTAATGCTTGTGAATACTAAGTATTATCAAAAAAAATACCTACTTACTTGTATCTTGCGTCTATTCCTGCATTTGCCACGTACTTTGTTGCCATTTCGTATACAAAAAATTGACTGCTTACTGCTAAAACAGAATGTACCTGGAAAATCACAACGTCATTGTAATGCAACAAATGCAATTGTTTCAATTAATAATAGTCTCAAAAACCGAAAAGCATATAGTACCACAGACCATATACACACGCTACGGCAAGTTATAGAGAAGAGTTTTTCAGAAACTTTCCTCTTTGTTTACAGACTATGAGGAGGCCTTTGCTTCGATAGAGACGTAGGCAGTGCTTGAATATAGGTACTTATAAACTAAGTTAGCGCAGAATTGTTAAATAAATTAACTAGTAAAATGGGCAACATGCCCTGACGCCAGTTGCGCACAGTGGCACAGCACTGGACAGTTGCAGCTGTCCGCCACCGCCTGCAGAACATTGTTGCTGCTGCCCCGCACTCTGCGTACCAGCGACGCAGACCGTTTCCGCGTTATGGCCGGGAATCCATCTACGCGCGCTTTCGCGCACATTCCCGATGCGCTGCAGAAGCAGCCGCAACACCCTTAAGACGTTATTGTATTGGACACACAGGGCGTTCAGCAATCTCCGACAGTATTTGCACCATAGGCTACTTGTATAAAAAGATTGACAATAAGCTCGGAAGAGTGTGATCTTAACGTTCTGTGTACATCGTGCAAACCTCCGTGCAATCATGTTGCTTCTCAATGCCAACGCCCTGCGCTCACTCTCTATAGCCTCATCGTCTCTAAGGTCCCCGCCATCACATGGCCAAGATATTTGAATTTTCTAACCCTCTTCAGTGCAGTACCGTTAAGGATTAAAGGCGGAACTACACTTGGGCAATTGTTACACGCCTTAAAAACTGTAAATTCGCTCTTTTTAGCGTTATATAAAAGACCATGTGACTTCGCATAGGCCTCACAGACGGCTAGGAGCTTCTTAAGCGAGTTCACCGTCGGTCCCGACAACACCATATCATTGGCATAACTGATGTTTGCTGCAACACCACATCAAAATCATTTATTCAATTTAGGCATCAAAGACGCACTTATGAACGTCAATTTTTCATTATAATGTACTTTAAAGACTCTACCGTCGCGTTCCAAAATATATAGAGCCTACCGAGAAGAAGCGGCAAGAAACTCGGGGCCATTCTTTTTATATAGATGTTTACAATGTTTCTACTTAGTTACTACAAATATTACATTTTATGGGTGGCAGAGTGACAGCTTGCCAGAAGGTATGGAATATTCCAAGCATCTTTGTATTCTAACTATATAATGTCGAACTTTATAATAAGCTTTTTTTATTAAAACATTTTTTACAATCTACTTTTTGCCCTCTGTGAGCTCAGTTACCTACAGTCTCAACAGGTCTAGTTTGCAGAAAGTTGGCCCGGCTGACTACACAATCTTACAATCTGTCGCTAAGCACCTAGCGGCTGTTCGACAGCTGCCCTTAAGGATCAATCGCTGTTCTTGATCTAGTATGATACCACCTTCGACCGCATCATCACCAATCATCAAGTAGTCAAACACTGGTCAATAAATAAAACTTGTATACACCACCTGTCCGAGATTGTGTCCATGCCAAAATGCTGTAACTCCTTCCTCTTTGAAAATCTTTCGCGTGGTTCTGAACCATTTCCTGCTAGGATCAGGAAGTGTCTTTTGTAACTGAGTCCTTAATTTGATCACGTCCAAAGGCTGGGTGATGAATCTGGTCAGTACTCCGGATAAACACCCAGCGATAAGCTTTTGGTCATTCGTCATACGGTCATCTTTATTATATCCAACCATACTCTGCACATGATGATGAAATAGTGTTTCCTTATTCTTCTTCTTGTTTGTATGGCTTGTGCGGCGTAACCACAATTTTTCTTATTCTTAAATTAATGTATTTAACATTCAAACAATCATTTAGGTTTGATATTATTTTTTATGACTGATCTGGACATTTATTTTGGTTTTTGACGTCCTTGGTTGACTTTTCGACCATAGAGTAACTTTGTCAAAAGTTTGTGTTTACCATTTACTTTATAATTTATGTAGTACTAAGGAGGGTAGCCTAAAGCATTATGTCTCGGTTTACTTAGATGAACTAACAATATTTTTATCATACTCGTAGTACTATTATTTTTTATTTTAACAGTTACCGTTTTAATTATTATTAAATATTATCATATTGATGTTGAAGCTGATGATGTTGATATATATATTTAGTAAGTACGCGTGGAAAAGAAAATCAGCTCCTGCAAAGTTAGTACTCGTAGTTGAGTAGTAGTGCTGTTGTGAGATGAATGAGTACCGTTCATTTAGTTTTCAATCAGTTTCGTCATTGTGTGCAGAAATATAATTATGTTCACTTTTAATAGTGATTGTATACGTAACATTAAAAATCAGAAACCGTAAAATTTGATTAACATTTCAAGATGAGCACGCATGTTTTATAAGTAAAATATGAAGACTAAAATAATATTAATAAAAAATATCAGCAATTATTATAAGATTAGTCGGCTGTTTTAAGAAATTTGTAAACTATTACTAACATAATTATGAAACGTGTTCTAACTTTATGCTCTGTATTAGTTATAGTGAAAACCGGTGTAATTGGTAAGATTTAATAGTTTTTGTTAATCATTCTATTGTTATCAAACATATCCTCAAAATTCGTTACATGAAACAAACATAGCAATATGTTTTCATAGTTCTTGCGTTCCTTGGCAAACATGGATCAATCTTTGAACAAATTTCATTATTTGTTGTAGACTTTGTCCGCAATGAATAAAAATCATATTTAAGTAGCTACGTTTTACATTCGCTCTATCGGCATTTGTTCTGTTAACATGTTTTTATCTAGGAATTTACATAAGATATATACATTACTTGGTTTTTATTTCCATTCTCGAACCTGGCAGACATCAAACATATTTTTCGTCATGCTGTGTGACAATGCCTACACATTTTTATATATATTTTTAAACGTACGCCTTTTTTTCTCAATTTCTTTTATCCTAAAACACCAACCACCAACAAGGTTGATAAAACCGTATTGGTTGGTTTTTATAATGTTGGTCTTTTATATGGTTTTTATATATTTTATATGGTTGGCCTTCACAATTAGGACACACATATGTACGAGTACCATACACGGGTTTGTTTCATAAAATTAAATATTGCTAAATATCATTATCATTTGATTATGGGTAGAGACTTTTTTAATTAATAAGAGAATTACTTTTACTGTCTGGATGTATCGTAAGAGGCGAAGAAACCAGACTTACTAGATGGAAAGTCTCGAAAAGGTAGTTTTGTTGGTTTGTTTGGTTGGTACCACCGCTGTTGTAGACATATTATCCTCCTGCAATGCAATTGTGCGAATGCATTAATGTATTAGGATGTGAAGGACAATGTAGCAAGTAAAATAACTGGGCAAAAGAAACAAACGCAAAACTACTATTCTATGTTCTAGATGGCACTGAAATTGTCAAGGGTAAACGTAAAGATTATCATCAAGAGCATAACTTAACCGTATTCTCACTTTAAACATAAAAAACATAGCCTAAATTTTCTTATATTTACAGAGCCTGTGACAAAAAAGGAGCTAATACAAAATCGTAATGATACCCGAAGGATACTTAGCGGTAAAGTCGTTGAAGACACCAGGCGCTATATGGTATATGGTTATTTTTTTTGGTATACCTATAATTTAAATGAGGCCGTGGGGTGCCGGCTTAGAATAGAATCTCTCCCCGAACTCTTCCCGTGAATGCCGTAGAAGGCGGCTAATGGTTAGTAAACCCGAAGTTGAGCAGCAGCACCTTCTGAAAAACATCGCATAACTATGCTTGCCAAGCCTACTGCCAAGGGTACACAATGCATTTCACAAATAAAGCCAACGAGAAGGTCTTTGATTCGGCCGAGATGTAGGCTATGCTTAATTGAGTCTCTCCAGCGGTGCCGTATCGACTATCGGTATATCGAAATGTTGGAGTGCTTGTACAATAACGCGAACATGTCAGTACAGAAGCAGATTTCGAAGGCAATTGCATTGCGAAAAGGCATGATACAGGGAGACGTATATCTCCGAAACTGTTCACTACTGCATTTGGAAGACGGTTTCAAGCTCCTGGAAGGGAAATGACATCAATATTAACGGCGAGTACATCACTACTTGCCGACGATATTGTAGTCAAGGCATAATCGATGTAAGGCCTTAAGCACGGCGCTCGAAAGCCTCAATCGAGTTTCCCAACGGGTATGCCTTATGTTGAACATGATCAAGACAAATATTATGTCAGTTGGGAACTCTGTTCTCGAAGTTGATGACGAATAAATCTACCTCAGATAAGCAGTCCACCTAGGTAGATCCAACTTCGAAAATAGGACAATTATCGAATCCAACTCGGCTGGGCGTTACGGTAACTTCGCGAAGTCTTCTAGTCAAAAATACCTCAGTGCCTCCTATGACCAGTGTGTGTTATCAGTGATGACTTATGGCACTTAAACGTGGTCTCTTACTATGAGCCTCGTAGGTAAGCTGAAAGTCACACAACGAGCCATGGAGAGGGCTTTCTCTACGTGATCCGATCCGATATGAGTGTATCCGTAGACGAACAAAAGACACCAACATAGTCCCGAGTATAAGCCAGTTGGAGAGGCAGTGGGCAGGGCATATAGCAAGCAGAACAAATGGCCGATGGAGCCGAAAACTTCTGGAATGGAGATCACAAACCGGCCAGCGTAGCGTAGGTCATCCACCAACAAGGTGGAGAGACGTCCTGATACAGCTTGCAGGACGACTTTGGATGCAGGCCACTTCCAACCATTATCGTTTGGAATCTGTGGGGAGGCATTATTCAGCAGTGGACGTTTTATGACTGAGATGATGACGACGATAAAAGACTATACGTGTTTCAATTGTATTGTTTTTGGACTATAACAAAATATGAAGATATTTTTTTATTTTTATTTTATTTATTTACTGGACTTAAGATAGGAAAGTGTCTATACGATGTGTCTATATGATGATAAATATGTTGGATTGTCGAGTAAGGGAACGTAGTGAATGTAGTACAGTATAAATAAGGAAAAATAGATAATTAATTAAAGTACCTAATGAATTAAAGAAAATGTCAACTCGTTGATGTACTCCATAAGCACAATGTTTCCTAAACCAGGTTTAGGAAACATTGTGCGCTCACCACTTGATATGTACTTCGGAAGATAAGCATAACCGTTAAATGAAAGCAAATCATTTTAAAATCATTTATTCCTAAACTTCGAATTTCCTTGGATACGGGACAAACTAGCACTTGAAACAAATTTAAGAAGTATGTATTTGCGAGAGGTCCAAAACTATACACCTGAGAGTAAAAATAATATTTCGTCTTTGATGGATGACATTCCTTCAGCCATCGCTGAACCAAACACAAGGAGGAATTTCTCAATGATAAATTGTTTTTATGTTACATTTAGGTGAAATACAAAGCATAGTCAATTTTATTGAGATTCTTATTTTTAATATTAGGTTAGGTTAAGTTAATCAACTTTTTTGAGCGTACAGTAAATATCTGTATTTACATTATAATTAGTACTCACGGGATGTACACCACGATTGGACAGGTTTTGGAGTTCCCGATATTTCGGCGCAGTTACATGCACCATGTTCACGGGTAGACTGAATATGCGGGTGAATGTGAAAAAAGTTCGAAGTTATTAAACCCTTGAAGTAACTTAACAATAAAATATTTTGGCGCCAAATCGAACAGGAAAAGCACGCGAAAATTCACTATTTAAAAAATTAGCGCGCGCCGCGAGCGTTTGCAGGAATAAAATCGTAGTAAAACAGCTATTAGTTCTATTTTATATCTGTAAACGGCGTAAATGTGCACTGGTTACCAAGTACTTCTTCCTTTATATTATTAATATGTTATCTGTTTATTTTAGTCAAATTATAGAATTAAAGTCAACCGAAAAAATACACAAAATCTTGAACCGCAACAAAAAAATTACAATAAATTCTACAAAGACCAGTTTTATCTCTCAAGCAGGTGTAAAAGGCGTATACATATAATCACAACGGTATAATAGACTTTAAAAACTAATCTATCCATTAAATAAATTATCCATAATAAATCCACAAATTGTCATACAAACATATATTCTAATGCTTACCAAATAGATCTCACAATCGGAGTCGCACTCGTTATCAAAATAATATGGCATCTGCCTTTATCAAATTATGGGAATTGCTCACAAAACTATAATATAAGAGGATTATAAGCTTTTTCTTAGGTTTTTATCTCGAAATGGTAAACGTCACGAAAACAATACACTAGCACAAGCACACCTGCGAAAGTTTAAGAGATATGGTTTCGACTTCCATTGTTTTTTTTACTAGCCTGCTGGTAACCAAAAAAAATTATATTTCTATGTAAAAAATATTTCTAAGTGCTTATTAGTATTAAAAAAAACATATAATAAACCAAAATGTATTATATATTTGAACAGTTAACGTTTATGTTCAGCCCTGATATGGGTTTTTACTGCTGTACACCGTTGTACCAGCGCGGGTTTATGCAATGTATAGAGATTTGGCCACCGGTGTACCGGTGCGGGTTTATAGGTTAAGAGCAGACAAAACGGTCTACCGTCTTTCTCACTCTTTTACTACGAATACCACTGGCACTCGAACTAGATGGTTAGTCTCGACAATGGTGTACATCCCGTGAGTACCTACTAATTATAATGTAATTAACAACCGCGAAAGTCTACAACGGTGTGATATCTGTATTTGTATGCAATTTTGGCATCAACGACACGCTTATGATAATTAATTATTAATATATGTACTGAGTCTCTAAAACTATAGAATAAAAAGTAACGAAAAAACAGGCAGGACATTTTGTTTTAATTAAGTTCTTACAAAGTATTTTTTTATTTCAATCTCACATACGTAGTTTCATGCGTGGCAGACGTCTCCTATAATAATACAGCCCTAAAAATCATGATATTGAATATTTAGAAAGACTATATAGCCTTCAAAGATAACGTGATAAGGCATTAATTCTTATATTGTCACAGCATAAATATAAAACCTGATATTTATGTTACTTATCCAGGTATACTTGAGACCAGCTGAACAGGCAAATCCCCAGGTCTCAGAGACGAATTGGCTATGCAGCGGTGTGATCATTCACGAGCGGTACATCATCACATCTGCGGCGTGCATAGAGGACGCCAAGAACTTTTACGTCGTTTCCGGGACCAATAAGTAATGTACACCACACGTTAAACACTCATCTAACCATAGTTTTGAATGAAAATTAGGCGTGTTTGCGTGTATCAATCCATAAATGTCTATTTCTCTGCCTTGGTATAGTCACTAGCTTGCTCTGCCTTCTAAGTAGGAGGTCCCGGCTTCGATCCCCTGGTCAGGTAGATATTCGGATCGCTCTGTTGTAAATGCCACAAAGAAAAAAAACAAAAGGTGAGAAAAGCCTTCTGGCAGCGCTGGTTATATCTGGCACTATGGTGGTAGCATAATTCCGCCATGAAGCACGCAACCTTAACAGTTTTAGGGTTTAAAGGATACTGCTAATGAAATTGCTGGTTAAATAAGACTCAAAACCAATAATGTATCCTAAAAACGCGTTGTGAGATTTATTTTGATACTTTCGCTATAGTACCTACTACTCGTATTATCACAAACAGTTAATACCAAAGAGAATTATTACGGAGAAAATTTGAGAGACAATAACAAAGATTCAAGCGATGACAAATATTTATTGTTTTTCTTGCAATTGCATTCATAGAACTTAAAAAGTTTGGAAATAAACAACGATACTGGATGCGGGTAAAGACAGAAACCCATGCATGGTGCCTCTAGTTTATTATGAATGATTCGCTCATTCAGTATGTGCTGCAGAAATTTCCTAATAATGACAGCTTAAGATTTCGAATCTCTACTGCAGGAAGTTCCCCTTTATTAGAAAATAACACAAATTTCATACTGTCCATCCCACCACCAGATCAATTAGTTGTTACCTACATTTACTTTATATATTTACAACGGGTGATTTGAATTTCTCATGATTTTTTTCCTTTGTTTTAAGTCTCGTACTTCTGTACATTTGCCAATCCTTAATGTATAGTTGCGTCAAGTTAGATTTACATTCAAGCAAACATTTATAAGCATTTTAGTCACTGTCCTGCCCTAGTCTGTTCTAGTGATTTGATGGATGCATTACTAAAACTTACTGAGGCTATTAACGAAGAAAACACAAAACAACCTTTCATGATTTTATTCACTTTCCCTACACTCGTGCAGCATTATGAACAGTTGGCGTTTATTAATCCACCAATATTGACGTTTATTTTATAGGAATCTTCTCCTGACAATAATTAACACAATTAATATTATAAATAATTAAGATTGTTCCATCCGTTCTCTAGTTATTACGTGCCCAGGAGAAATAGGGGTCTTTTGGCAGATATACTAAAATCTGGCCAAGATTCCAAGTAATGCCAAGGTAGTCTATGGCTTTGGTCGGAGTCAAAATTGATTTTTGACGATTGGTCAACCACCCTAATAAAGAGAAGACGCTTACAGCTTCCGCAGCTTGGTCCATTAAGTGATACGATTTCGATTTGCAATTGAGAAATCGTCGATATGCACGATTATGCGCATCCCTTTGTCCCGTAAAAGATGTGCGGTCCATTTTGTTACTATGGCAAATGCCTTGGGTGCAGATGACAGCCCGAACGAAAGACAAGTGATTTGAAGGTGTTCAAGGGTTGACCTCCCGTCTGGTGCATACATCACTCTTAGAAGTGGCCGATGAGCAGACGAAATCGGCACGTGAAATAGGCCTGCGAGTGGTCTATTTTGATCACCCAATCGGCTGCTTGCAAGCAATCCAGTACGCGGTACATATTTATCAATCGAAACTTTGCTTGAACTAAGTACTGGTTCAAATTCTTCAGATTAAAAATCGGGCGATTGCTGGTATTTGAGTTGTTTACTTCTATGTTGGACATACAAAGCTTAATGGCGAATCTGCATGAATCAACACTCTTTGTTGTTTACGCATTTTTATTTGCTTCAACATATTTGAGTTTCAAAGCGGGGGTACTTTTAGAAATATAATTCAATAACATTTTATCATTCTTAAAATGTGCTCTGGAGCACCGAAAACCTCCCAAATCAGAATATAGTTGTTTAATCGCCTGCATTAAAAGGTTCTAAATAAGAGATCTAAGGTTGCCGGAAGGGCCTTTTTTAGTATCATCGCGTGTCGGACCGGACTGCTTGTTTTTGACCTTTGCGACCAGGGCCGTGGTAGCTCGTGGAGTGTCGTGGTTCACACCCAGTGTTAGCACCTTGAAACGACTAGCGAGGTCGTTTAGGTGGGGTAGGGTCTTGTCTATTCAGCATAGACATGGAATAATATGGCTCTTCCGCAGAGCGTTTTTTGGATGTGAATAATTTGTTCGTGCTTCTTTGCAAAAAAGAGCTTAAATCCTGTGACTTGAAGAGACTATTTTGTTTAGGAGGAATCCTTTTGCAGGTCCTCTTTAACGTGTTTATCCCTGACGCCAGGTGATATAATATCACGGCGCCTATGAATAATATCTGCTCGCCTTCCACAAGATAATCGCTAAAGGTCTTGACACTTTCAAGTAAGGAGTTTTTTTTTTAAAGTTTTTAACGAGAGCGCCCGCCGCCTGGGCAAGCTCGAGTCTATCCCCTCCACCGGCTCAAAAGGGCGGAGCCGAGCGAGAGAGGGTAAGAAATGGTCGTGACGTCATGTCCGGAGGTGATGCTATCTCTCACTGTAAGTTTAATAGGTCTAGAATAACGGTGCGTAGCATATAATACTCGTATTGAATTTTGATGGGCAACCTGTTCACGGAAAGCCGAAAATGGACAATATCCTGTGTCTTATTGTTTTGTAGGGGTAAAGTCATACTTTTTAATTCAGGTTGCCAGTGGGATCACGTATAATAACTATAAAAAACTTAAAAAAAAAGATTAATTTGTCTAATTTTATTACAGGTGGGTTCCGATACCTGAGGACAATGAATGCATTAAAAATGGTGCGAAGAAAGCTGTGTGGAAATGTTATTCGAGGAGTAAGTTTCCTTCTTCACTGACAGTAAACCTCTTTTTGGGTGCAAAATATCGGGCTGTAATTCCTCAACACAATTATTAATTTAGTGGAAAATATCTTCATAACTTTCGCTTCCGACAAGTAAAAGTTAAAAACATGCGACATCCAAAAACACAAAACAGACTAGTAGGTTAGTATTGACTGAACATGGTATACATGTCCTCAGTTTACTGGTATGTCCTCAGACTACTATTTTGACGGCACGGAGTTTGAGAATATCCGCTGGATGTCTGGTGACATCGCTGTAGTGAAGGTAGAAGATGACTTCAACTTTGAAAAACGAATACGTGGCTGTGACTACGCGCCATCGAAGATACCATTCAACAATGTCAGTCTTGACTACGAGAGATCAGGGACTATGGGTTCAATAGCGGGCTGGGGAAGTACAGAAAAATTCGGAGATGTAAGTTCTGAACGTTTTTTATTTGCGCATAGTGGTAGTGTTGCATGAGCACTATTCACAGGACTGTTTTATGATTATTGACTAGTACAATTACTACTACAATAAACAAGACTACAGTAGAAAACCCAAGTTCAGCCATTTATTAATTATAACTACTGTGTACAGAATTTCCATTTCCATTATTACATACGAGTATATAGGGTTGCCATCGGGCCTGTCACCGTCATTAGTCTCTCCGTCCCGACGTCCCGACAAAGTACTACTTACGTCCCGGTTGTTGCGCGGTCTCACCATTTCAAATACTAGAAATTATTCTGAGCAATATTTTCGATGGCTTTATATCAGTTAGTCACGGAAGTTAAGCCAGGCCTCAAATAATAATAACAATAAAGTTAGGCCTCAAATTTCTACGGCTGGTCACAAGAAGAAAATTGTAATCGTATCGACATCAAAACCTATATCTGGTTTTATTATCCAAGGAGACACCCAAGAACAAGTACTCATATGTGCAGCTGAACTAACGACAGCTCATAAAGTGGAAGAATTAAATGCAGTAATGTATCCCGACTACAAAATCGCCGCAAAGCTCATGTTCCACTTTCTGTTAGAGAAATAATTTATTTATTAATTTTTTCTAAGCATGGAGTTTTAGAAAATATGTAAAAGGACAAAAAGAGTTACTGTAAAAACTAAAACCTTCAGCAAAATATAATCATGATCAAGCTACTCAAGCAGGTCAAGCACTGTTTCCATAAGTTATAATTTTATAAAATATTTAATTACTATTATATGGGGGAGGCTTATGTTCAGCAGGTGGTAGTGGACGTCCGACGGCTGAGATGATAATTACTATTATTATTATTTTTCTTGCGTCCGGACGAGTGTCTAACCGAATATGGCAACCCTATTTTTTCTATTCCTACAGTATGTTGCTTAACACCGGTGAATAAGGACTTTTTCATACCACCTGCTCGAAAATGTTCTATTACATGTCACGCAATCTCTACGTAAAGCAAGGCATTACATACGCGGGGCTGTAAAGTTGTATGAAACTCCCTGGGGAGTAAAGTGATTTGGATATGGAACGTTAATTGTAGGAATACTCTTAGTACGGAGACAGCATACAGAAAAAAAAAGAAAAAAGGCGCGAAAAGGTTTCACTATAAGTAGTGCGTTCGAATAGCCCTAAGTTAACGCTAACAATTTTCACAAGGGCGTTCGATTGGGAATCTATGGATGAAAATGTCATTTATGGTTCTTTTTGTTCAGTGTTTGAAAAGCTAAAAAAGAGTTATTTTTGGAACCAAAACTGAGCTTGACGAACGCTTTAACAAAAGAGCCAACAATAGCAACGCCACCAATGAATGCCCTTATTGCTAAGCGAACCCACGATTGTTGTTGCTATGGGTTACGCACGGCCCCTCTCTGCGCATTCAAGGTCAAAGTTGAACTCATAAATAATACTATATATATATGGCTGAAATTAAAATATAATATTATTTTTCAACGTGGTGCATGTAACTGTACTGAAATATCGGGAGCTCCAAAAGCAACTAAATCATGGTCTAAATCTCGTGAGTACTAATTATAACTTAGTTAACAACCGCGAAAGTCTAGAACAGTGTTTTTCATAAAATGTTCCTTCCAAAAATATTACTCTGTCCCTCTATAACGGTACAAATGTGTCCAATATGAATGTTACTTATAATGTATTTTACTTCTAACTATATACGTAACTGCTATTTTACAGCTCTGAGTTTTTATTGTCTCGCAGGTATGAAAAGTAGAGTATGCACCTCGAGGATAAAGCCTGTCTTCGTCTTGGGCGGCTTTAACCCCTCGCTTCACTCAGGACTCTACATAACTCCCTCGCTACGCTCGGGAATTAAATTTTTATCCCCTCGCTGGATAATTCTCGATGGATTAACCCAAGAGTCCCCGTTGCACTCAGGGTTAATATACCGCCCATGACGTAAGATACTACTTTACTCCCTTGGTGCATAATCTACTACGAGTATTAAACATCATCTCAGGTAGGTTTTTACAGTTGGTAGCAACTTTGCCTTCTGAGCCACTGGTTCGGGGTTAAATCCCCAGACAGTTCAAACATTTCTGTGCACGAACATGTCAGATTGACCCGTGTTTGAGATATCGGTCTAAGTGTTTTACACTACAATGTTGCATGACATTTTAAAATATTTGTATAAGCAGTTCATTAGGTTCTAGCACTACATGCGGTGTGAGTTGAGAGAGGGAATGGAGTATGGACATAATCCACCATACTGTGTCTGAGAGATCAGCTACTAACACCAATGAGATGTATATATAACATTGATTAACACTACAATGTTTGAGTCCATCCTTGAGGAACGGATTCTAATTTTAACGAACAGATCGGTTTTATTTTTTCACAGTCCAATGTTTCCTGTGAATAAGAGAAAATATCCAGCACTACATAGTGAACAGTTTTACTACTTGAACGGCTTGACCAGGTCCACTACGACCGCTTATCTGTATCTTCGTCAAAAAATATTTATGTAGCACTGTCACGGGCCAACTGGGGGCTATATATTGGCCGATTCATCAGTCTCTACGGTTACTACGGTTAAAACTCTTATAGTAAACTTTTCAGTTAGACATTGGCAGAGCCTCGGAAAACTCGCCACAGCTGTTGGAAACCGATGTAAGAATAATTTCGAAGAATAACTGCAAAAAGCGCTGGAATCCGCGATACCATAACATCATCGACGAAAATATGATATGCACGAAGGACTCTGAAGATAGTGACGCATTGAGCGCCGCTTGCATTGTATGTACAATATAAATACGTTTATTCGCTCTTAATAAATCTACATCTATAGCTGCACTTCTACATTTATGAATAATATTATAGCGAGGAAAGATTTGTTTGTTTGAATTTGGTAGGCTCCGAAACTACTGGACGATTAGAAAAATCCTACATTGCCCCTGATAAACATAAGCAATAATTTTTTTTTTAAGTTTGGTATCCGTATGAAAACTTCGATAATGTAGGAGAAATAATGTAGGTATAGAAAAAAAAACCATAAATCACATACGCTGCGGACACTATTGACTATATAATATTAGTCTATGCTATTTGACAATAGAGTAAAGTGATGTACTACAGTTTTATAGAAGACGTCAATATCTACAAAGAAGTCCACATTATCATTAGGTCTAACTGTTTCAGTTATGTCACAATAAATACTTTTTCATTTTTAAATATGCAACGTGTATGCAACAGTAACGCGGGTACAAACCAGATCACATTATGCGTACCTTGTTATTAATCTTTATCTACTCTAATAATAAAGAGGAAAAATATATTAATTTTTATTTGTTTGGAATAGATAAACGTAAAACTAATTAACCCATCAAAACAATTCTTTCCCGAGTATAAAGCTACATTATGCC
Source organism: Selenia dentaria (assembly GCA_917880725.1). Taxonomy (NCBI): domain Eukaryota; kingdom Metazoa; phylum Arthropoda; class Insecta; order Lepidoptera; family Geometridae; genus Selenia; species Selenia dentaria. The sequence continues at coordinate 8,487,865 of OU862876.1, read as the reverse complement.
TGAGTAACATACGCTATATTTGATTCATCCTCATCATCATCCATCACCACGTGGGTGAAACTGCGGAGCGCAGCTAGTGTTTGATAATACTTTAGTGAGTCCCTGACTCTTGAACTAGGTTGGTGGCCTGCATATTAAGCCAGGTTCTTCTTGGCTGTAGAGCATCGACTTAACATATATATATATATAACTTTTATAGTTGTCATATAGCACTGATTATAAGAGTACATTTTATAGTCACTTTCCTATGCTTAGATTGAATTTATTGTTACAAGGTATGTTTATAACGCGACGTGTGTCGGTACATGTTTAATGTAGAGGTAATAATTTCTAGTTGTTCTTATATCTAGTGGTAGCAGTTTCTACTACGTATAATAAGAGTAATGAGTTTGTTGTATAAGTAAGGTGAAGTTTGTTTTTTTATTATGTTAGAGATATTTTTTTTATAATGGTTCATCAAAGTGACTTCTTCCTCTCGCCTGATGGAAAGCGAAGATGGAATCAAGAAGATATGAGCATTAGTACAGCCGTAAGCTGCATTAATCGCAACCCCTATGATGACCTGAGAGATGCTTTCTTACGCCCCGCTTGAGAGACCCAGGGTCATAGCTGCAAGGAAATACGTACGCCGGCAGAGCATTTCAAAATTTACTTACACGACAGAGGTAGGAACTGCCAAAATTTTTGGTTCGTGGTATGAAGTTTTGAACAGTATATGGATGCAATGCTACGCCGGAACGAGTAGTTCGTGATGGGTCAGATCAGACGCTAGCTTAATATTTTTTTAATTATAACTCTATCAAAAATATCATTAATGTTTTCAATGGACTTTATAATAAGTTGACCTGATTACTTGATGTAAAAGTCAGTGAGGAGGCACAGTCATGTTGGCATCTAATCCACGTTTTAGTATAGTAATGGATCCTTTCATAAAAGTATATAAGATGAAAACACGTTTCTTGATTCCCTACACTTCTTGCACCTTCATTAACACTTATTAGTAAATATGCACTTGCAGAACGCGAAAAAAAATAGACTGGCCATTGGAGCGATTGACTGGTCGCAGCTCTGCTTTTAGAGCCGCTGGTTCCGGGTTCGATACTCGGGCAGGTAAAACTAAATGTGCATGAACATGTGTTTGACATAAGTCTGGGTGTATATATAAGAATACATAGTCCTTAGCTCTGGCTAGGTTGGGACCTGAAGACTTTATGTAGATGTTCAAACAAATTTAACAGACATATACAAAAGCATACACTAGTGTAAGTAAGCGATCGCAAATTCATAAGAGGGGCAGTGTCAATCCGAATTGCCCTTCTTTCTTTGTTACTATACTATGACAGTCATCACGAGATATATTTCGGATTAAATCTAATTATTATTATATTGACTAATTAACACCCAAAAATTCATGCTTCAATACTATTCTTTGGAGATGGAATATAATCCAAATAAAAGGCCTATCTAAATCTATATGAATATATAAGCATATTTGTTATATTAAAAGTTATGCTAAATTTTACAGGAACGAGGCGTAGAGTGTAAAGAGCTAGCTTATTCAGACGATTATCAAGATGACGAAGTCGGTTCTGATGCAGCCAGGACTCGAAGACTTATGATCGATCCTGACACACTAGAAGTACATGCTGCATCGCATAAAGTGCATAACGGGAGTAGACGAGCAAGCAAGATAACTTCTGGAGGCTTTTGTGAAGTATAAACTAGTATTTTTTCAGTAGTTTTACTCTGTCACTTCTTTCAGTCTTTCGTTATTTTTATCATAAACACGCCGTCCTCTACCATATTCACTAAATACAACGAGCGGGGTGTTTTCTCGGTATCAATATAATTATGCGTCTAGTACCTTTAAAACCCTCACTACACTCAGGGTTCTGTCGTATTCCTTGAATCCTTTGCTTGCTCTGGTTTCGATACAAGTACTCGCACAAAAAAGAAACTTGCATCCTTGACTAACAAGTATGTATTGTTTGTTAATTTTATTTCTTTGAAAGCTTAATTGCCAAACAAGAAACTACAACTATACTTAGTGTAAAACATTAAGATTTTCAATATTTTCTTGCATTGTATTTCTATTACATGAAAATGTATGCTCACGAGAGATATATGGATATGAAAGAGATATGATAAGAGAATCTACTCTAACTCTCCTCTCTACTCTACGACTCCTAAATCAAAGAACAACCTGCAAGTTCTAAACTCTGTAAAACTTTTAACATTAAGAAACAAAAATCTGTAAAACATGTGGACAAGACAATGGTTTTTTGACTTTATTATTTCTATCCAGAACGACCACGGTGGACCGCTCGTAGTTGGTCACGGGACTACTTCGATGGTTGTGGGCATCATAGCAGCTTGCATGGCCAAGGATATAACGAAGAAGTGCTACGGACCGTTTTTGTACACTAGTGTATACACGAACAGGCATCTCATTAGTTGTGCCATTGATAAGGATATTGGGTAAGATAATCACCGGTGTAATATAACAATGCTGTAATTTATTTCTACAAACAAGACTGCCAATCCAAACTCAAAATTAAAAGAGTTAGAAAAACAAGTTTAAATTACTTTTGGTATTATTTTGTAATACAAGATTGATACTGTAAGCTAATCAAAATGAGGCCAAATATGACTGAGCTATGTTGTTTGAAATACATTTCCTTCAAGCTCCATCATCATAAAAGTTCCATGGTATGTGAAACATTAGCTCAATCAGATGCCAGTAAGTGCTTGAACACTGGATTAAAATGATGGAACTGGGCATTAATTAGCAGACTTTTAGGTATTTCAATTTTATGGCAAGTTGTCAGCTAATAGCTATGCAATGTAATTATATAGGGTGTTTGGTAGAGAGACCGACAAACCAAATGAGCGTGATCGGGGGACCACTTTGAGAATACAAGTTAGCCAAAAAAAAATTCCCGACCTCCCAATATGTTTAACTTTTTTTTGTGATTTTTCCCTTTTTCTCCGAAATTGTACCTATTTACCACCATAACATTTGTAAAATTTGTAAAAACTAAAAACATCCGGTCTAAAACATACTTTACAAATGTTATGGTGGTACAGTATTGGAGAAAATAAAAAATTCACAAAAAAAATTAAAAAAAATTGGGGCGTCGGGGATTTTTTTTGGCCAACTTGTATTCTCCAAGTGGGCCCCCGAACACGCTCATTTGTTTTGTCGGTCCCTCTACCAAACACCCTGTACAAGGGCTTAGTGCAAATAATAAATTTGCGTAAAGAGGTCTATTTGAAAATAATAACTCTTAAATTCTGGCCACTCCTTCATTGTAGTCTATTTTGAAATAGAGCTGTAGCCTTTTAAAGTCAATTAATTGTTAATTAACGTTCGAATCACAGCGTTTGGATAGTTTATACAAAATCAATTACTGCCATTTCTAGGTAATGCTGGCTTCAGAATCTTTGACCACTATACTGACCACTATAAATGTTCATACGCTAGCCTGTGGACGATAAAAACAGTATATAACTGTCACAAGCCCAAGTTTAATCACATGGATATTGGCATACACGCACACGCCCTGGGCACAATCCTCATACGAGTATATCTATCAAAAGAGTTCAAATCGGCTTTATTTCTATTCTATTTATTTTTAGGGTTCCGTATCTCAACAGGAAAAAGGAACCCTTATAGGATGACTTTGTTGTCCGTCTGTCTGTCTGTCAAGACCCCTTTTCTATAAAACGTGTAGAATTATTGAGCAGCTGTGAAAAAATGAAACTTGTAAGTCAATGCGTTAAAAAGATATGACTGTTTATGCCTTATATTTTGCGATTTCACAAGAGAATAAAATCCTATAGAAGCATGTTTTACAGCATATGTAAAGGAACCGAATTATGTAGATAAATAACAAAAAATCGAAGTTAGCCAACACTTAGCGGCCTTTTGGTATAAAAAATATAAAGTAGTATAAAAACAACCACAGGTATCCTATAAATATGTCATCATCATCATCATCTCAGCCGTAGGACGTCCACTGCTGAACATAGGCCTCCCCCATGATTTTCCAAAAGGACCGGTTGGAAGCGGCCTGCATCCAACGTCGTCCTGCGACCTTCCTCAGGTCGTCTGTCCACCATGTCGGTGGACGACCTACGCTGCGCTTGCCGGTCCGTGGTCTCCACTCCAGAACCTTTCGGCCCCATCGGCCATCTGTTCTGCGTGCTATGTGCCCTGCCCACTGCCACTTCAACTGGCTAATCTTCTGGGCTATGTCGGTGACTTTCGTTCTTCTACGGATCTCCTCATTTCTGATTCGATCACGTAGAGAAACCCCGAGCATAGCCCTCTCCATAGCTCGTTGTGCGACTTTGAGCTTATCTATGAGGCCCATAGTAGGAGACCACGTTTCAGTGCCATAAGTCATCACTGGTAACACACATTGGTCGAAGACTCTTGTCTTGAGGCACTGAGGTATTTTTGACGAGAAGACTTCGCGAAGTTTCCGGAACGCTGCCCAGCCGAGTTGGATTCGACGATTGACCTCTATCTCGAAGTTGGACCTGCCTAGTTTGACTGTCTGTCCCAGGTAGATGTACTCGTCAACAACTTCGAGAACTGAGTTCCCAACTGATATTGGGGTAGGTACAACATGGGCATTAGACATAATTTTCGTCTTGTCCATGTTCATCTTAAGACCTACCCGTTGGGAAACTCGATGGAGGCCTTCGAGCATTGTACTGAGGTCTTCCATGGATTCTGCCATGACTACAATATCGTCGGCAAATCGAAGGTGAGTGATGTATTCGCCGTTAATATTGATGCCAAGTCCTTGCCATTCCAGAAGCTTGAAGGCGTCTTCCAATGTAGCGGTGAACAGTTTCGGAGATATAACGTCTCCCTGTCTCACGCCTCTTTGCAATGGAATTGCCTTCGAACTCTGCTCCTGTACTCGGACTGACATGTAGGCGTTTTTGTACAAACACTTCAGCACTTCAATATACCGATAGTCAATACGGCACCGCTGGAGAGACTCAAGCACTGCCCACGTCTCGATCGAATCAAAGGCTTTCTCATAGTCCACAAACGCTAAACATAGAGGCAAGTTATACTCTTCGGTCTTCTGTATAACTTGTCGTAGCGTGTGGATGTGGTCTATGGTACTATAGCCTTTTCGGAAACCGGCTTGTTCCGGAGGCTGGAATTCATCAAACCTGCGACTGAGACGGTTCGTTATGACCTTCGAAAACAGCTTATAAACAGTAAAGTGTTGTCACCTTTCTTGAAGAACAGCACCACCACGCTTTTGTTCCATGCTTCTGGCGTTGAACCTTCGAGTAAGACGGTATTAAAGAGCTTCTGAAGGACTTTAAGTACCGGTGTTCCACCCGCTTTCAGAAGCTCAGATGTGATACCGTCGTCACCAGGCGCCTTGTTGTTCTTAAGCTGTTTCAAGGCCATTCTAATCTCGTACAGGCTGATGTCCGGGATATCTTCGGTATAATGCCGGGTCAGCTTGGCTCTTGGGTCTTTGACCTAGCTGCTAACAGGTTTTAGTGACCGAGGTGTATAGCTGCTCTGCCATACTGGCTCGTTCAGCCATGAGGTTGAGGGTATCGTTGGAGAGTTTCTGTGGCCTATCTGTACGGTGGGGTTTAAAGTATTTGGAACCCGCTGTATGGACAGTTTCTACTAACCTGTTATTGATCTCGTCCACTGAAGCGATGTTCTCAAGGCAATCGAAGCGATTGGATAGCGCAAGTTGAAAGCTCTCGGGGTCTTGAATACGGACACGAGTGGGTCGGAGCGTAGACTTCATCAGACGAGACCTCTCCAGTTTGACATTAATATTCACCGTGCTGTTATATAATAAATTATTTAATTTTAAAATGAGTTATTTAATTTACGTCCACTTCTCGTTCACTCAATGTAGTTCTCTAGCTAAAGTAATTTAAAATAAGGCTTAGGTATACCATTTTATTCTAATTTTACAGTTTTGATTCCTTTTTTATTCTCCTATTATTTTCCCAGGCCAACGTGCAGAAGGAATTTCAAAGCTGCCAACAGTGATTTAATAGAAGTTTCGTTTGACTGGAAAACCCATCCTGATGGGTATGTTAGTTAAATTTATTAACCTGACTGATTGATAATATATATATATATATATATCTCGTAATGATGCAAGTTCTTTCAAAGTTTGCGTCAGTTTCTGATATCTTAGTCAAAAGCACGCCATCATTTTGACAGCTCGATACATTAGACGTGCTCGGCGACCGTCAAGAATGATGAAATGTAATGACAATTTTTTCCATGGTCATTAATTACTGGTACTGTATTTTATTATTGGAGTTTACTGATTGATTTACTAAGTACTTATTTTTTTTCATATAACCACGTAATAGACATGGCTTCCGAGAAGATAATAAGCTACTCGTAGTATTAACCCTGCGCAGACGACGTCGCGGTCACCAGCTAGTAATATTATAAGTGTGAAAGTTTGAATGGATATCTGGATGTTTGTTACTCAATTAAGGCAGAACGGCTGAACGGATCTGTGGAGACTGAAACGGCATATCCGTCTCTGTCATCCTGAATTTAGATGCCAGAGACGGATAGGCCGTTTCTGTCTCCGAATCGTTTCCGTGTGAAGTAGAATTACCCAGCAGCTGGTTTAAATTTGGCACAAATGACTTATCTAAGGCATTTGACTGCGTCCGACATGATATACTTGTCAGGAAATTATAACACTACGGTATTAGGAACATGGCTCTCAACCTTTTGACTTCATATTTAAATGGTAGAATTCAAAGGGTTGACATAAATGGTAAAAAATCGCCCGGCTCTATAATCTCAATGGGCGTTCCACAAGGTTCAATACTAGGGCCGTTCTTGTTTTTAATCTATATTAATGACTTACCTTATTATGTAGAGAAGAATCACGAGATTGTATTGTTTGCAGATGACACTTCACTGTTATTTAAAATTAAAAGGCAGTTTATAAACTATGACAATGTTAACAATGCATTAGCTAAAGTTGTGAATTGGTTCAATACAAATAATCTTCTCCTCAATGAGAAGAAAACTAATTGTATAAAATTCTCGACACCAAATGTGAGACAAGTAGAATCCAATATACAATTGAATGGAACAGGGTTGGACCTTGTGGAGTCAACAGTCTTTTTAGGAATTACTATAGACGCTAAATTGCAATGGGGTCCCCACATTAAAAAATTGTCTAGTAGGCTCAGTTCAGCAGCTTATGCTGTTAAAAAAATTAGACTATTAACTGATGTAGACACAGCTAGAATAGTTTATTTTAGTTATTTCCATAGCGTTATGACTTATGGCATACTGCTCTGGGGATGTTCTGCAGATATTAATTCTATTTTTATACTGCAAAAAAGGGCTATACGAGCAATCTACAGTTTGGCTCCCAGAGTTTCCCTTAGACAGAAATTTAAAGACATAAACATTCTAACTGTTGTCTCTCAGTTTATCTATGAAAATCTAATGTATGTAAAGAAAAACATTAGCAGTTTTGATAAAAGGAGTGATGCTCATTCCATCAACACGCGAAATAAGCACAAGCTATCCGTACATGTAACGCGTCTCCACAGAATAAGTCATTCTTTTATGGGACAATGTATACGATTTAATAATAAAGTTCCCAATGTTATCCGAGATTTGCCTATTAATAAGTTTAAAATTACTATTAAAACTAAACTCTGTCAAAAAGGTTATTACAAAATTTCGGATTACTTGGAGGATAAAACCGCTTGGGACTGATCACTCCAGGATCTATCTACTCGTGTACTAAGATGTCAAAGTGTAGCGTGTCTTGCCCTACTGATACCATTATTATGTTCTCTTTTGTAAGGCAACACACTGGAGCTAATATTTGTAGTACCTAAGTAAAAACATTGTAAAAACATCTATATAAAAAGAATGGCCCCGAGTTTCTTGCCGCTTCTTCTCGGTAGGCTCTATATATTTTGGAACGCGGCGGTAGTCTTTAAAGTACATTATAATGAAAAATTGACGTTCATAAGTGCGTCTTTGATGCCTAAATTGAATAAATGATTTTGACTTTGACTTTGCACAGAAATAGATTATAGTCTGGAATAGCACACAGGCTACTTCTCATCATCATCATCAACATTATCATCTATCACAACGCGGGTGAAAAAGCCTAATATTCTTGGACACAGCATAGACAAAATAACAAGATCTCCGCCTACGACAAGATCGCAAAAACTAATAATAACTTATTTTCTATCAATAGAGTTCTATCAAAGATGTGTCAGTTTCTGATAGCTTATAATCATCATCATCTCAGCCGTGGGACGTCCAGTGCTGAACATAGGCCTCCCTCATAATTTTCCAAAAGGACCGGTTGGAAGCGGCCTGCATCCAACGTCATCCTGCGACCTTTATCAGGTCGTCTGTCCACCATGTCGGTGAACGACCAACGCTGCGCTTGCCGGTCCGTGGTCTCCATTCCAGAACTTTCCGGCCCCATCGGCCATCTGTTCTGCGTGCTATGTGCCATGCCCACTGCCACTTTAACTGGCTAATCTTCTGGGCTGACTTTCGTTCTTCCACGAATCTCCTCGTTTATGATTCGATCACGTAGAGAAACCCCGAGCCTAGCCCTCTCCATAGCTCGTTGTGCGACTTTGAGCTGATAGCTTATAGTGCGTTCGACTAGCCTTAAGTTGACGAAAACTGTGTACGTTCCATCAGCCTTTTTCATTGTTCCAAGCCTTATCTGCGTGTTGCTATAAGATTTTTCTTAGTTTCGCTTTCCGTTTGGATCGAGTTACTGTACTTTTTCCACGTATTTTTCCGACTCTTAGTTGTTTCTATTTTGAATCGATGTCGTGCCTTTCTATATTTTTGCCAATCATGCTTGTGGTTAGTGTTCATAGCTCTGTTGAAATGGTGTCTCATATTCTTTCTACTTCTCTTTTTAACTTGGCGAGTTCTTTGTTCTACCATTTATCTTTTTTTTGCATAATTCTATTTCGCTCAGTTTTCTGAGGACATGATTTTTCGTAGCTACCTTTAAAGGAGCTTACTAATAGATCAATCGTCTTCTCTATTTCTTGCGGAGTCAACTGTGTAGATGCCTCCATTTGCGGTATTGTTGTCAATGTCTCCTCCAATGTTTGCTTGAAGAGGGATATGCCAGTATTTTTGGGGTTTCTGTAAGTACGTGGTTCGTCCTTACCTCAGCAGATCCTTACCTCTATCACTTGTGTCAGTACTTCCCCAGAGAGAACAGTGTCTGCTACTGTCGCATCCAACGACACATTCAAGTTTATTTTTTGCACAAGAGTGCACCAATTCTTCTAAAGCTGCAGGTGGCGCTTCATCGTCTATGTCCATATAGGCCGATGCTATGATAACGCTTCTGAGTTGACCATGTAAGCCCGTTTCCAGCTTAATTACAGTAAGGTCATCAGTGCATTGAGTTAACAAAGAAGCCTTGTTTAAATTCGGTACATTTATACCTAACCCTGTGCTGTGTTGTAAGTTGGCTTGAATAATATCAATCTTACTGTTTTCATCTAGCATCAGAGTGCTGCTAGATTTAGAGTTTTTACTGTTTATTATTTTTTGCGAATCCATTACGAAAGTTAATTGATCACTGTGAGTTTTGTGGGGTAGTTCGAGATGCAAACATCAACTTAATTTACCTTGGGGAGAGTCGAGGATGTTGCGGCACGAGCCGTCTCCATGGAAGATGCAGGTGAGAGAATATTCAGACCCATTATGTCGTCAGCAATATCCTCCTCACCCTCATCCTCCACTCCCAATAACCGCTCCACTCCCCGCTCCGCTCCTCGACCGCGTCGGTGTCGGAGGGAACGGTCGCTGCATCGCCGCTTACTGTAGCGCTGCCTTCGTCCGTCCCCTCCGCCGGCGCCGCCCTCACGGCGCTATCGAGGTTTTTGCCTCTAACTTTAACGAAGACCGCGCGAAGAGTCGTGCTAGCCGGGTCGCATGACATCTCATTCGTCATATTTTCTTTGTTCATATTTAAAAAAAAGCTGAAGAGGTTCTGTGGAGCAGAGAGTGATTTAGTGGGCTCAAAGCAATGGTGCAAGCAGTTGCCCAAGCTGCCTACCCCCGATACTTTGCATGTCTATTTGGAGGCAAAAAGTTTTTATAACAAAATTATTCTGCTCATTACACGAGTATTCGCCCCAGCCATGGATCCAAAACTCACACTTTTTTAGCGCAGGGTTACTACTCGTAGCTACAAGAAAACAAGGTGTCAGAAACAAAACTGTTTCCAAAACGTTATATATACTCGTATATTAAAAATAGAGTTTTATATCATGGCATGGAACATGTTCCGTGCTTGTACTTGTACGGTTAGGAAAAGACGAATAGTGTATCCGGTATTTGTAGTAGCTTGCTTACTAATTCTTTTAATACTGTTTCTTTTAATTTCAGACCACCTAAAAGTGATGAGGATTCTAAGAATGCACAGATGAAAAGTACCAAAGCTAATCCGGCAAAAGGCGTCACGACAAACGTTTCCGTCTCCTTCGCATCGAGGTACGGCCGTAATAAGTAATTTGTCATTGAGTTATTATTACTACGTACTAATCATTTATCAAAGTAATTTGGTTGGTTTTCCGGCCAGTGTAATGTAACGTGTCATTCACGTGAAATACAGTAGAAACCGTTTATTAGGACATCGGATGGAATTGACAAACACGGCATAATAAGCAGACGTCATACAAAGCGTTTAGTGAAAAACAACCTTTTTATGTAAATATGTTCTTAAGGTAGTTTAACAGAAATCAAAATAAAACTGTAACTGTAATCTGTAATTTTTGTCTGCTTTTGTTTTTTCATTTTATTGTAAAAACAGTCCCTAATAGTATTGTGTATAGAAGACATCGCTATGGTCAAATTATCATTTTCAATATTGCCATGGAGATATCGAGATAATAACTCTGCAGCTTTGAATGCCTCTTCTGCGGTACTACCGCATTCAAACCTAAGGTAATGGTTCTAGCTCGACTTCCTCTTCCCCATCACATTCGAGTTGTTCCTTACCATGAATGTTCTGTACGATATTTTCATCGGTGAGTTCTTCGGATTAGGAGAGCGTCATTATAACCGGACATAATTTATTAATAATGGGTCATAATAAGCGACATGTCACTGTAAGGGAAGTCATTATATCCGACTTTTTTTTATAAAGAATGTTTTATGAAAACCAAACTTCGTAGTGTAATCACGTCATAATAATCGGTTGGTCAATATAGGCGGAGTCATGATAAACGGGTTCTACTGTAGTACAAACTCATGTACCTATCTAGGGCAAATGTGACACAGATAGCCCATAGTTTGTCGACGAATTGTGACATGTTGATGCTTTCGATACGAATAATTTTTCGCAAATTGTTTGTGCTACTGCTATAGATTATATCTAGATTTATATAATATTAGATAATTTTATATTAGTGGCGGTTAAAATAAAAAAAAATTTATAAACTCGTTGTTGTTTTATTTTCAAACGTAAGTAACGTATTTTTGCTAGCTGACCTGTACATCTACCATGAGTTGGCTTTCGAGTATAAAAAGTTACTCTATGGAGTTGGCAACATAAATGTCATTTATAGTCGATACTCGATCTCGCTTAGCTATTAAGCTTGTGATTGGCGTACTCCCTATCAATTTTAGTGCTACAATTGACCGCAAGGTGGCACTGTTCTTTTTTTCATACATTTTTTCGCGGCAGTCGATACCGAGCATCGATTAGTATCAATGTTGTAAACTCAGGGCAGACCCTCTGGCCGTGGTTTCGCTCGCTTGGTCTATCAATGGGATACGAAGCGGCAGAAATAAATTGAAATCACCCTCTTTTAATTTAAGTCAGTCACTACTCGTATTACTGGTGACATTTCTTGAAAATTATTCCAATTACTACTAAAACCGGTGACCATGTATGAAACATGAGACGAATTAATGAAATATGAAATCGACATGAATAGAGAAAAAAGTGTATGCCAGGATCCTAGCAGAAATAAATAGTCTCTCGCCCTCCGCAAAATAAGCGTGAAATTATATGAACGTAATTAAATGTTAATGTATTACTATAAATTTAATATACTTATCTTTGCATTCTTAGATTGTATTAATTCATTATTTTAGTAATGGTTGTTATTATTTTATCATTAAGTTATTTCTATTTTAACAATGGTAGGTATGTACCTACCTACCTCCTGGTAGTTGTGAAATTTACTTAAGAATTAATTAATACACTTAGACCGACTTGTGTGTAACAGCTGTAGCTTGCTATTTTCTACCGACTTCCAAAAAGGAGGAGGTACCTACTCAATTCGACTGTATTTTTATGAATGTTTACTACCTCATAAATTTCGACTGGGTGAACCGATTCTCAAAATTGTTTTTTATAAAGAATTTCCGTCCGTAAAGTAACGTCTGCATCAATAAATATAAAATTGCATAAAAATACTTATCAGTGTGTTCACCGAGTACATTGCCCAGATAAATGTATAAGGCGTCATACGTGTTTTGAACATAAACCAAATAAGAACTTTTTCATTTTAGAACTACGAATAATAATAAGTCAGGAAGCATAATTCAGAACATATATATTTTCCTAGTATATAGTTTAGTCTATGATTCAGAACAAATTCCACACAAAAAGTGGCCCTTCAAACCAAAACGACGTATGATTCCAAATACGAATTACTTCCGAGGTTACAAATAGACATGTTCGGTGATTGGTTTAAATTCAGAAGGAAAGCAGTGATTGGCTCACGCGCGTGCTGCAACGTCTACTATGACAACTGAGTCGTAGCGGCGTAGACGATGTAATGCAACAAGTGGATTGGACCAAGTCAATAATATACACAATGTTTTTTATTTGTTTTTTTATATCGGTTACTTTTTAAAATTCAGTGAACTTTATGTCCTGCCAAATATTAAGTTTTCGTCTAGAAGTAATTAGAAGAGACTCTTTTTCCGCAAGTGAGATTAAATTACCAAAAATATATTTAACTAGCTGGTGCCCGCGACTACGTCTGCGCAGGGTTAGTACTTCAAGTAGCTTATTATCTTCTCCAAGGCCTCACCCTAACCAGACATCCATCTAAAAATACCAAAATATAATAAAATATGTACATGGTCAAACGCCATTGTTATAATAGAAATCCAAGAGAAAAAATAAATACTAAGTGTATCAATCACACACACTAAGCCGTGCATAAGACCTAAAATCGCACGATTGTGCTGTCAAATAGATAGTTGTGTCAAAAAATGATCAAAAACAACCGCAGCTCCGGACGTGGGTTAATAATATTGTACTTTTCGGTGGCATAAATAACCCTTTTTTGGCTTTGCGGACGGTGGACAAAAAGAGCCCTAAACGACATTTTCATCCACATATTTCCAATTCGAACGCCATTGTGAGCGTTTTAGCGTTATTTTCGTCAACTTGGGGCTATTCGAACGCACTATATAATCAATCAGAAACTGACACAACTTTGACAGAACTCTATTGACAGAAAGTAAGTCATCATTACGATCTTGGCGTCGGTGGAGATCTTGTTATTTTTTCTATGCTGTACCCAAGAATATTAGGCCGTTTCACCCGCGTGGGTGTTGATAATGATGATGAAAATTAGCCTATGTGCTATTCCAGACTATATTCTATCTCTGTGACAAATTTCAATCAGATCCGTTTAGCCGTTCTGCTGTGATTGAGTAACAAACATTCATTAAAATCATCCATCCATCCATCCACACTTTCACATTTATTATATTAGTGGGATATAAGTAGGAAGTAGGATAGGATATTCGTTATTTGCCTGGTGGACGTTTTTCAGTGGTCGCAGAATACCTTCATTATCAATTATTTTAGAAAAGCATTGTGTTGATATTACTGACAGATTTATGAGCAACTCAAGTAAACCACTTCAAAATTTGCAAAGAGGGTGAATTTACATTAGCTTGAAAAATTAAACGTACTTACGTAATTCAACCAAACACTGAACTATTTTTAATGCTATATTATGCAACTGTAGGTAATCGGTTATTACTGTTAATTGTTCATTTTCTGTAGTATTTTTTTAGAAATGTTGATTTTTTTCGGGACTAATCATCAGCGTTAAAATGCTTAATATAAGATTTGATATACATAATAATATAACTAGAAAAACCAGTAGTACTTACTGTACAAACTGGGAGGATCTGCAGTTTTGTGTAACATGTTACATATACAATATCTTTCAATTTACTTTTTTATTTTTTTCTTCATAATGAACGGAGTAAATATATATGGCTGGTTTTCACAGGCATCTAGTCATACTTTTGTCTTTCTAGCTTAACTGCAGAGAGGCATTTATTTTACTGCATTGGATCGGCAAGGAAATGAAAATAAAACAAAATAAGCAAAATACATTGCTGTTAGATTTCAATATTCAGTTCTGTAAAAAAATATACATTAAACAAAAATAGACTGACTTTATTTTGCATAGTATTGACCATCTCGGTTTGTATACGTATTTTAACATCTTTGAATATAAATATAATTTTGCTACTACGTACTAATAAAAGTGATTCCTGGACATTTTAATCTTGTATGGATCCTGCACCACTTCACAACACATGCTGGCATGATGATTCACAGCTGTAGTTCACAATGATATAAATTAAAATGTATGCGAAGATTTCACGTGTGCTCGCTTGCAAGAAAAATGTCCGACTGATGACGTACTGAACACGACTTTTAAGCCCCGCCTACTTGAACACGACTTTTGTTGGGTAATTTTTTTAACGCAGTTACTGTTCCTGACTTATTATTATTCGTAGTTTTAGAAAGACAAAGATAGTGTCACAATGGACGGCAAAGTAATGACGTCTTACGACAACCTTAGTGAGATTTATATCAAGTAATAAAATCAGCCAAGAGCAAGTTGGACTCTCGCACCGAGGGTTCTGTACATTAATAAAGCATTTAACATTATTGCTCTCTATTAATTAGAAATACGGGATTACTCACATAATATTTATCGGTAGTTTAGTCGGACCTATGTCCGACTATAGTTTTGACCACATTCGGTGGTCTATTTCAAGGATTGTTCGGATTATTGCTGTCATTAAAATACGAGCTAGGTTGAAGTACAAACGTAACTTTGCGGTCGGACCTTTAGACGCAGCTATTGCTCCAACCGCAAATAATGGTGCCGTAGACTTAACTCACCTGCTTAGTTCGTAAATAGTAATTTCACCTATTTGATACTTTGCTACATACAAGGTTACTGCTAATTAACTGGCGATACGCGACAGGCGTGTTGGGTATCGATAACAAAAACTAAAAAAAATGAAAAAAAAAATTTTTTTTTTAAGTTTTTTTTTCAACTTGTCTTTGAGTTATCAATGAGATAATAAGCGATACACAATACTGTATGGTGCTTAGAATCACTAACAAAACAATAAAAAAGAATAATCACTAAGTAAAAGCATCAGCTGTTTTGAATTAAAGACGCTCGCGCACCCACCCGCTCCGTTGCGATCGCTTAGTGATTGAAACGGCGGCCGCCGCTTGATATCGCTGGTTCGAAGTGCAGCGCGCCGCGGAGCAGCGGCGGCGATGTCGCATGTCAGTGTGCTCCGACGTCCATCCATCTTTTGTTTTAGCTACCTAATCTATCCATGAAATTGACATTACTTATGACAAGTAATTGACATTAATTAGGTACCTACCTACTACTTAGGTACCTATCTTGAAAATTAATCTTAACAAATTGGTGTGAGTACCTACAAAGTATTCTACCTATCCACAAAAAGCAGCTGATTTTAATTACCTATGGTATTAAAATCAGCTGCTTACCTATGGTAGGTAATCATTGACCTGTGAATCGTAACTCAATGTAGGTAATGAATAATGAACATTATTATTCCAAATTTTGAATATCACGATTTAAAATTGTTTTATTTTTAGTGTAAAAGTGGTCGTTTGACAAAAGGTGTGATTAGATTATTTATTGGGGACAACAGAAGTTTAATGATGAATAAGTTAGGTAGATACCTACATGGGATTGCCTTTGGCTTGTTATGAGCAGATAGGATGTAACGCTTACCAAGAGAGTGATGGACATGAAATTTCATGGATAGATTAGGTAGCTAAAACAAAAGATGGATGGACGTCGGAACACACCAACATGCTACACCGCCGCCGCAGCTCCAAAAAAAACTAAAAAAAATGAAAAAAAAATTTTTTTTTCATTTTTTTTAGTTTTTGTTATCGATACCCATCACGCCTGTCGCGTATCGCCAGTTAATTAGCAGTAACCTTGTATATTCGATTTTCTGATTTTTTCCTTGACAGGTGTCAAAGAGAAGTAACCTGGTAAGGTTTATCATCCCTTGTGAAATCGCAAAATCATCACGCAAAAAGTCATATCTTTTGATCGCGTTGTCTTTTTGCAGGTGAACGAGAACTTAGACCCAATTATCTATCTATACATGAATGATAGATGGATGAAATATGAACAATATTATTGGGAATTTAATAAACGAAAATGGAAAGAAAAAAAAATGTTCTTAGAATGTTTGTCTGTTTGTCTGTGCGTTTGTGCACGCAAATCTCAAAAAAGGCTTATTCGAATTAGATAGTGCTGTCATTAATATCAATATATTAATGACAGCAATCGGTAAGCTTCACTTAAAGTTAAGTGTTTATTTCATGTTAATCGGTTCATTGATAAAAATGTTATTGAAATTTAAAAAAATAACTCTCTCGCCTTAACACCATTACCAAGCTAGCTACTACTACGTGATTCATCAACCCTCTGGGGGCTGGTGGAGGCCTCGAGCTTCCGCTCCTTACCTCTGCGGTACCTCGGGGGGCTACTACCTCCCTAGCGAAGCCGCTGGCGCGTCAATAAGTCTGATACATCTGAACCAGGTGAACAATAAGCATTTTCCGAAAACAAGGTCGTTATGAAACAATGAATAAATTATAGAGGGTTAGAAAGGGAAAATTATAGTAGCATTCACATTTATTTAAAAATCTATTTAACTGATTAATACCATAAATTCCGTGATAATTAAAAAACATATTTTTCAATGACACTGACGTATATGTACGTCTATGAGACGCAAAGGGTTAATACATTTCTTAGACACGGTCCTGTAATGACGCCCAGTCAGCGATCACTGACTATAATAAATAATATCGATAGTAAACTAAGAGACAGATGAGGCTAAGTACTGTAGATGCGATTGTTGGCAAATAACCCAACCATACTTGTAGTTTTTTTTTTGATTTCGTTTCCTGTTCTTATAATAGTACCGGATTACCTACTGCCACGTGTTTGTGACGGTGCATGAGAGTAGCAAAGTACAATTTTTTTATGAAATAATGGAACCGACTTCAATGCCAAAAAGTGTGAAATAACTTGATGAAGATACCATGATACAATGTTTCGGTAAAAAATTTTTTTCACTATTTTAGTGGCCCTTGCTACTTACGGAATTGATTGTCATTCACTGTCAATGATGATATCATCAAGATAGGCGAAATAATTTTCTGTTTTTCGAGTGTAACTCAAAAACTGCTTGACCGAATTTGATAAAATTTAAATTTATAAAGAATTTTAAGAATCGGTTCACAAATGAGGGAGAAATCGATTAACTTACACATAAAAAATGCATACACATGAACATATAACTGCCTTCTTTTTTGAAGTCGGTTACAAAAAGCATATAACAAACTTATGTAAAACAGACATGTTTATTTTTATTTCACTCAAAAATTATATTTACAAATCAATTTATGGTTTTACAGTGTTGATGCAGATATAGTCTCCCCATTCTTCGCTACGTTGTGCATTTGAAGATCGTAGAATGTCAGGAATACTCTGAAAAAGAAGTAAGAAAATAAATACTCTTTTGTGTCTGGACTCATGATCACAGTTAGAGATACCTTAAAGTAACTAGTCTAATGAAATAGTGCAAAGCCAGGAGTACCATTCACTAAATATCAACTGACAATACGAGCAATTAGTTGAGTAGTAAGTATGATTCCAGCTAATGATAGTTTGCAGTGCCACCTTGAGCTTTAAGCTGAAGTTCTCCTTGGCACTGTTTACGCTGAACACCTCTAGACATTGGTTTTGAGTCTAGTCCACCCTCGTCCAGTATGCCCTTCAAACCTTAGCAGAGTTATGCTTATATAATATCGTTTCAAGCCTGATTTTTTAACACTGCCGTGGTGTCAACCTTTTACGCAAAGGGCCTGGGACGTCAGCTTTTCTAAAATATTAGCAATGACAAATATCTAATTGCTACTGTTTTATTGGAGGCACTGATTTTACTTGCTACTCCCAAAGAAGTTTATAAGAAATCTACACGACTGTAAACATAAATTATTGGCTTTTTTGTTTTACGCTTTTTTTGCCCTGGAATGTTATCATGTTAGTTATGTGTACAAATCTTAGTAGAATGAAAATCATCAAATAGGTGTTGTGCTGATCATCAGGCGTTCTACGTGCCTGTTCCATAATTTGATACATTGCGATAATTTGATAACTTTAAAAACAAAACAATGGTGTTGATTTTGTTAAGACGCGGTCCAACCCCAATTTTAAAATAATTTACGATGCTTTACGTAAGGTTGAAAATCGCTTGTTAGATTGGACGATGTAATGCGAAAATGCGTTAATTTTGTACGTTTTCTTTATATTTTTCGATATATACTAACACAATTGAAAAAAACTGCTGGTTACTACTTTAGTACTATATATTGGCTATGTATTACCTAAAAAATAATATAGTGTTATCGCTGAAAATTCTGAGAGTTTGGACGTGAAAGTTTATTTTTATGGACTTTTTTAGAATTTTTTACTGCAGACAGCGAGTAATATTTATGAATTATGTTCGGTTATTACTATTTGCCTGTTCCTTTTCTAACCTAAGTATTTTTTTCATAGATTATTATCGATATTTTTCTACTAGATGTTTAAAGATTCTGCTTTTTACTATTATCAGGATACGACCGCGCCTTAAGTATTTTCTAAACTAACTCTAGCAAATGATGGCTGTTTTTATTTTGTTTGCGGTAAACTCCAAATAAGTATAACACTTCCGAATGATAGCACTAAAATAAGACATTTCTCTTCAACTGTGTGTATAATTTAGCCAGGTTAGTCGTCACATTACCTTCGTTTTTTTAGTGTTCGCTAAACTAACGTAAAAATGCCCAAACTTGATTTTTAGAAACGTCGTTCTAAGTTTAATGTCGTACAAGAATTTGGATTTTAGTGTGAACAGAATAAGTACTACCTACTATAATTTAATTTTAGTTCTATAATTAAGTTTAGTGTTATGAACAAGTGATTCGCTACAACTATGAGACCAACAAAATATGTACAAGTATGAGGCCTAGAAATCAATATGAAACCAATAAAAGAACGAGCGTAAGAAGATCCATAAATAGTGGCGCTAATAATAGATCTCTCAGAGGGCCTTAATAGCCTAGTATGTATTGATCCTGCCTTCGAAATGAACCTAGCCGGAACAGGCCAAATATTTTTGAGCAGAAACACTTGTGCTAAGGGTCTAGGGTGTTTGCCGTCACTCAGATAATCTTAGCGCAAAGTGAAGAAGTATAAAGTGTGTTAATACTAACTGGTTTTTGTCCAATCCAAGTTCTTTCGAAATAAAGTCCGTGAGGGCTTTAGCGATGACGCTGTTCTCGTTCGGTCCTAGGTTGCCGATGGACTCCAAGGTTGCTATGACGCTGGGCTCGTCTTTTCCACTTAAAGACATAAAGCAGTCAGCTGAGACGGCTACAATGAATTTCTGGAAATATACAAGAGTTTTGTCTTGGAGATACGAATTTATGAATAAATACTGGCACACATTTTTTTCTCTTTTGCTTGCTTTCGATGAGACTCTTCCAAAACGGTTAGTTTTCAAGTCGACAAGCCTTTTTTTGCCGGTTTCGCGTAAGTATAACTGGTCTCTTTACTTATTTGTACGGGTCGCTGATTCGTCAGTATCCTTTTTAGACGGTTTCGCAAAGCTGACAGTTTTTTAATTCGTCAGTATCGCAAATTCGTCAGTATCCTTATTAGACGGTTTCCTTATTTGTCATTTTCCCGATTTAACACTTTTACTAAGTGGCCAAATTTTCTGTAAGTCAGTTTCAGTCAGTCAGGTAAGTAAACTGACCAGTGATACGCGAAACCGTTTTACCAATTGTCCAATTCTGATGTTTTTTTGGATAGATTGTACTAAGGTATTCCAATTTGAAGTTAAAAGGTTTTCAGGTGCAAAGAATAGCAGAAATGGCGCATTTGCCTATTGCGAATATCAGCTCCAACTGCATATAATTCGATATATACCGATAATTAGAATCAAAAATACAATAGTGGAACTTGATTATGTAGTTTATGTAATTACTCGTTGATCAGAGTTCACGTAAAATGTATGTATTTAACTGAGTATTGGAAACACTTGACAACATGTTTTATGGATAAGTTCTAAATGTTGCTAAGTGTTGTTGCTATGCCTCCGTCACATATCAATAAAAAAATAAAGACCTGGATTATATGTCCCAATCAAATTAAGGGCCATGGCTAAAATGAAATTCCGACAAAAACGCAACACATGTTATTAAATTCATGCAAGAACGTGCCCAAGACAAAAATATCTCAGTACCTAAAGAAAGGTCTATATAAGCGTTAATATATATTTATTATTATTCAACGGTATGATCATTTTTGATATATTGACCTCTTAATAGCTTATGTGTACTTACTTCAGGGGGTTTGTTCACAGATTTAGATAGCACTGGTAAAATTTTTGGAATGAAATCCTTAGGAATCGCATTTTTAGAGATATTTGTTATAATTTTAAGGCACGGCATTTTCAATTCAATTCAATTGTAATAAAATAGTTGTTTACTCCGATGTCACCCAGAGAATGCTCGTATTTGCTTTATATAATATAACCAATATCCAGCGATTGTGTTATCTTCTACAGCTTATCTACGTGCAAGTTCATCGTTGTCACTACTATAAATATATACATACTATCAACGTGTTTTTAAGGGTATGAACAATCATTATGAAAGAGATACATATCTCCATGTATTCAAATCTATCTATATCTGTATATACATATAAATATCTACCGTATATATAGGTACCTCCTTAATATATTATCGACTCTCGCGCAGTTCGACTTGCGCAGAGGGCGCCGCAGCAGGCCTCCGTCACTCCATGTACTTGCGCGCTATAACTGCCTACCGCCCAGCCGAGCGGTCTCGGTCCGCCGGCGGTTCTAATTCAGTGCGGTTTTCGCAAGCGAAGCGCGCGCACGCCGTTCAATTTTAATAGTGCTGTTCGTTCGTACGCGTATTACGATGCCGTGTGGTGCCTTATGTGCTGTAGATGGGTGTAAATCAAGCAAAAGAAGGGATAAACACCTAACATTTTTCCATTTACCTGTCAATGAAGAATGGTAAGTGATAAATTGTTACTAGTTTTTGTCGTTTAATTTTTTTTCCATTCACATACCGTCATTAGAGACATAATTAAAAGACAGTAGGTGTGCGGACACCGGTATCCACTTAGAATTTGACAGTTTAATAGGTATATACTAAGCATTAGCTTGCCTTTCAGACACAGATTTACATAATTTTGTTGCATAGAAACGTTATACCACAGAATAATTAATAGTACAAGGTACAGAAGATGCACTCTTCGAAAGAAAACATTCGAATATAAACTGCTAAACTAACAACTGCAATAATGTTCATAAAACATTGCAAAGCACGGACGTGACCTTCAAAAAATGTGCCTACAAGTCCTTGACGCGCTCGTAACGAATCAAAATGCGCTTTAAGTCTGTGTAGCGAGAGTTCTTTTTCTTACGCCCGATGAAAACCTTTGAACAAGCCGCGTCTGTTGTAAGGTGACTTGTTGCGAGAAAACGAATCAAATTAATTAATCTTAATAAATTTGATTCGTGATAATTGGTAGTAGTACAATACACCTAGATATGTACAACTAGGAACTAGATATATTTTTTTATTTTGAAGGCCATCGACTTTTCGCGTGAAAACTTTCGAAAACTGCAGTGTTTATGTATTTTTTGTGAGAGTGTTACACTCGTCAATAAAATAACTTACGGCTTAGTGCTTTATTTGAAGTCGGTTCTCTTTTTTTAAGGCTTTTTTTTCATTTCTAGTGAACATCTCCGAAGATCATCATCAAACTAAGAAGTATTATACTTATTTTAAAACGTTCTCCTAAATGTAACAAATCCTTTTCTGAAAACCGCATCGGTATCGGTTTAGCCAAACGCGAGATTATCGCGCACAAACATACATACCTACAAACCATACAAGTCAAACATCTCAGTTTGGCCTGTATGTCTGATCACCTCCTTTTTTTTAAGTTGGTTAAATATTTTATAAATGATAAAATTTTTAACTGCCACATAAAAGTCAGAACATATTCACAGTTCTCAATAACATAGATAAAAAGTTATGTTAATTTAATTTTATCGAAGAGGCAGCCCTGCGATTACTGTGGAATCGCGCGGTGCGAAGCAATCACTGCTGTACGCTTGAGCATTTAGGCGCATTTTAGCATACAGTGGTTGTTGACGCGAGGGAGTAGGCTATTATCGTAATAGGTATTGGAAATTTTCTACTGAGTGAAGTATCTGTTCTTATTCAGTAATCTGTGGCCGCAGCGCGACGTCCCCCGCCCACGTCAGTATGTTTGCGCCGAGTTGGTAACAAACGGCTATTGTACCATACCTAAGCGAGTTAGGGATGAAATTTTTGTCAGAGATAGTTGAATAACCAAGGAATTCGTAACCTAAACATTTGTGTTAACTGTAATAGTAAAATATTATGCCACACGAGGACGAACTTGACCTCGCCGAAATAATCGTAGTTGAAATGGAAAATAATGTTTATTTTAACATTTAAAGCATCAACTTATAGGTTTTTAGCTTTAATTAAATAGCAAAGACACGTATCTAACTAATTACATTCTACTTACCTGATATATGGTAGGTATGGTATGTATTAGTACATATGTAATTTAGACCTATTTTATAGGGGTCTAAATCTTAATCTGCGATATCACAAATTTAATCGGACGTCTTAACATAACATTGTGTTGAGCGACATTTTAGTAGAGTATTTATTAAATGCATTACTATTTAAATGTAGTGGACTTGGTTGACATAGCATCCAAGAGGTAGGAGTTGATAATCTTGTTTGATCCGGAAAAAACCTAAAATACTAGCCAAGTCTAATTTTACAGTTAGGACGTTACTATTTATTCCTAGAAACACTTGACAATGTTTTTTTTTTAATTATAACTCTAAGAAGATTAGTCAGTTGAAGTGGCAGTGGGCAGAGCACATAGTTCGCAGAACAGATGGCCGATGGGGCCGAAAGTTTCTGGAGTGGAGACCACGGACCGGCAAGCGCAGCGTAGGTCGTCCACCGACACGGTGGACAGACGACCTGAGGAAGGTCGCAGGACAACGTTGGATGCAGGCCGCTTCCAACCGGTCCTTTTGGAAAATCATGGGGGAGGCCTATGTTCAGCAGTGGACGTCCTACGGCTGAGATGATGATAATGATGATGTAACTCGACTTCAATTTTGTTATACTAATATTTTATCAATTCTTCCTTTGACGACCTCATAACGACATTTTTATATGTTTATAATAACTAGATTGTACACTGACCCCGTTGTTTAAAACATCGCATTGTGGCGTAAACTCATGCAAATTTGTATTATACTATTGAGAACTTTATCTAAATAAGTAAATTATAAACTTAATTGGACTTATGCATATGTTAGGCGCTGCATAGTAACTATGAAAAGGTATCACCTCGGATCATAACTTTTATTATGGGATGCCTTTGTTACAAGTCGTTAATAGATGAGGTAATTTCCAAGTGGGCTTAGTTATTAAGATGCGTTTTAATTTAATAATAAAGTAGGAATGTATTTTATATTCTGATGTTATGGGTGTGCTGAATACCAGTTAATAATTTACATACATATTGATAAACAGCGATAACGCACAAAATAAAACAAAAATTGTTATTGCTTACATGTTATTCAAAGTGAATATCACTGCTACATGATATAAAATAAACTTCTGATATAAAGTAATGCTATGTTTGTCTATTCGGCAGTGATTCTAAATTATATTCTCAAAAATTACCGATGAATATAAGTAGGTACGGACTCATATGCAACGTCCAACTGTTTTATTTTTATTTCCTACTAGCGACTGCCGCGATTCGCGTTTTTTTTTCGACGTCATTCGACTCAGCATTCGGCCTCGCCATAACCTCTCATCTTTTCTTGGTTTTTATTTCATAAGAACCTTCTCCTGATAATAACTAACACAACAAAAAAGAATTTGCGAGATTGTTCCATCCTTTCTCAAGTTATAGCGTGACCAGGAGAAAAAGGGGTTAAATTTTTATATATAAATAGATACTTTGTTACACTTAATACACTTTGTGATACTATCACCCATGAGTCATATGGTGGTGACCAGAGCCACCAAATGGGTAAGTTTATATTAATATAGTTAAAAGCAAGTAAAATCATTGTTTTTTAAATTTATTTATAATGTACATAATTTTAAAATTTAAGCTGAGCTGCTAGCCACTTTGTTACACGCGCGAGTATTTCTTTTCTTTAGGAGAGAAATGTTATAAATAAAAAAAAATCGGTCCACAGCAAAATACGAGTAAAAGCATATTTGTAATGTAAACATAACCCAACAGTGTTTATGTTACTTGCACATGTGTGCTAGTGTCCATCCACATTGTGTGTTCAAAAGTTAACAAGTACCTGCGAAAAGGTGAGTGATAAACACCTTATAATCAATCATCTTCACTCCAATGGGCATTTGTGTACACGGATTTAGCATATGCATATATGTTTTAGAAAATATTGGAATTGTTTGAATTAACGGTTATGAAAGTATTAGGTGTTACCCGTTTATACGAACGGTAGATCAACCAATCGCCTTACGGCTGAATTCTATAACCTATTTGTCGACGTTTTTCTTACTAGAGATAAAAATATGGTACAAGTCCCATACAAATTTTTCGAAACATTATCTCAGGGGACCAATTTCACAACGTTCCACAACTTATCCCTTTGCAACTGCAGTATGACTCCGGTTATCGTTAGATAATTGCCCAAAAAACCATTCTACTATTTCTATAGACAAATTGAAACGTAAACTCATTTTAAACACTATAGTATATATTACTAAAACATAAAACGCTACTATATACGAATATGAGTTAGCGTCGCCTTTAAGATCTATCGAGTTAGCAGAATGTAGTGTTTTGATATCGCTGGCGTTAACTGGAAACGTAACTGCAGATGAACTGTTTTCAATAGCAGAATAAGAAAACTTCTATTATATGTAAATGTAACATAAACGGTACTTTACAATAATTATATATTAAACTCTATCTTCAGTTACGTATATAACGTCACGTTCATGATCTATCGATTTCGTTAAAGTTTAGATAGATCGCGGTTGTCAATAGATACGTAATCGTTGCACTGTTTTCAATAGCAGAATAAGAAAACTAATATTAAATGTGTACGTTCAGTTAGGTTTGATTGCAATTACGCTAGTGGAATCAGTCCTTTGATAAGGCAAACAGTCGACAGATAGAATATAGAAATGGGTCGTTAGTAGGGCGTTTAACTATCAGTTTCTAAAAATTATCTAATGACGTTGTTCCCTACAGATATAGACGTTTGACATAATTTCAATACAAATCATTTCAAATTGATATATCTCTTTAGGCAAACCGTCGATAGATAAGTTAGAAAAACTGGCCAATTTGCCATTCTAATACATCTCATTGGTTTATATTGGTTTAGTTATAGTAAACTCTGCAAAGCTCTCTGGACTAATTTGTCGGCTGTTATGTTAGGAAGCAAAAACTTCCAAACAAATACATGTATGCAGGGTTTTTAGACTCTGATTACAGACTGTTAAAATTCCAGCATCATGTACGAGTATGATGGTATAAAATGAACCAGTGACGAGACTGGCGTTTGCTTGTCAGACTTTATACATTTCTCTTTTGTTGAGACACTGAAACAATAGATTTGATAAAAAAAGTGAGGATTAAACAATAAAGAACAGCACCGCACTGCACAACGCCTGTCTTCCGAGATATTCTTAAACACAAGACTACACGTCGGTTACATCATCGTGCTCACTTCTAATTGCAAACAAAATATCTTGGAAGTATATACCTACATATTCTGCCAAACAGTGGCATGCAATTGAGTGTAACCAACATGGACTACTCATCATTGTCATAATCATTGTCATATAGCTTTCGATAACCACACGCACGCTCAGCCTGTACATTCCCCTTCCTATAGTTATTTTTATAGCCATCTGCTTCTCTGACGTCAACCTCCTTGATAAGTCCTTGTTGAAATAAGCGAGAGGGTATTTAATACCATGAAACTAGCGAAGGGTTCTGTTGTATGCCATGTGAACCAGCACCCTACTTTACAATGACGTGAATAGTGCCACGTGCCTCATTGCTCACGAGTTACACAATTGAATAATCATCCAAATACTGACTGATACCGAAAACAATTTATCTAAACTGCTCGAAATCAATATAGTTTCAAATGTTAATCAATCAGGTTGTGATAATATAGATATACATATATAAGAAAGTCTCTCATGTATACTATATATTATACAGGTGTTTTTTGTGCACTCTGCACAAAATACTGTATATAATAAGGTTTATATAGTGGCTATATATAATTTCAAACGCGTTCTAATTTTGGTTGATTCAAATATTAATTATAAGTACCTCGAACGAAAGACGATTTTATTTCATCTTCATTAGCCATTTTCTCCATCTTATAGCCCTTTCGAATAGTTGAATAGAGTTGGTATCATACAAATATGTTTTCATTTTTTTTTATTTGATATATCGCCTAACTTAGGTCGATTACTTCTGTTCACGCCAAAACGTGACGTCACCACACCACCTGACGACAATACAGACATTAGAACCAAGTGACAATAGTTCTTCAGCTCATTCAGCACGCCGTCGACAGCAGGACGCCTCCACGAGGACCCACGGTCACCAGCACTCATCAGACACAGAGCTCCTCGACACAGGTATTTACCATCAATTATCCCTTACCTATTCTCTGGTTGCAGGAAACTGCTCAACCACACTTAACCCCCCCCCTATCAACGAGCGTATAGCTAGCAGGAAACTGCGAAACTAACTTCTGTTTACAATTTTGGCCCTAATGGCGAATAAATGACAAACATTGTTTTCTTAGATCTAATTATTCATTTTCAACCAACTCCATCCGACCTGCTGTTAATAATAATTTAAATTAATAATTTCAAGTTATTTTGACTTTGTTTACAAACAAAAAGGTCGAGGTTAGCGTGTAATTCAACAGACCTTCATAGTTTCTAAGTTTAGTTAGTTAATCATAGCCTTGTGGATCTAGCTTTCCCTGATGCCATGAAATCTAGATTTCTAACACTATAGTGTGACGCCTGAGGTGATGCACGTCACTGCGTTTTTGTTTGGCTTTGCTATTTTGTTTTTGTCAGGGATACTACGGTATCAGTACAATCGGTACATAATACATAGAGTGTAGAAGAGATGTAATATGGAGCGGCTGATTGAAATAACTCGCCAAGTGTTGTATAGACAAGCGCCTCTTGGTCAAGTAAAGCCGCTTGCTTTAGCAACTGTCGGACAACGTTTCGGCATGATTGTAAAATGAATATACCTACCTAGTGGCAGTTTTCTTATGAGTCAAGAAATTCAAAATACCTACGCTTTATTATTATTTCTAAACCTAAAAATTAAAAAAAATATAAGTATTTTATTTCCGAGGAGAACTATATTTTTTATTAAATCGTTTAATTTTTTTTGTCAGTATCACTGACACTCAACAAATATTGGCATATTCCTATCAACAACGTTTAAAACCATAAAATTGAATATTTAGCTTATTGAAATTCAAACAAGTAACTCAACGCATGACTATTCACGGTCTAACACTTGGGGTCCATGGGTCTATCTGGGCCAAGGTTCAGGAATTATTTATTTGACAAATTTGAACTTTACTGCTATAACTTTAAAGTATAGCTAATTGGTAAAGGTTGGTAAATACGCCTACTGTTTAGAAGAAAAATATTTGTCTTTGCTTCTGTTTGTACACATTCGAATCGCTTGTGTTTATGTCACGAAGCTGCTAATGATGGCGTATGCCAGGAATTCCAATATTTAATTTTCTTTTAATGTTATGATGTAAGAGATACTTGACTTTCATATCGTTCACCACATGTCCATAGTCATCCTTCAAGATTCAAGATTATTTATTTTCATAAAATACAGGTACAAAACAGATGTTAATGAAAATGTAGACCTTAACTGTACTTTGCCTATCTAGGCGTGCAAATGTTATTGTATACATGATTCGACAAACTTAATTCAAAATTCAAATTTAAATTGCTAGTTATACATATTATATGTGTCATATTAGTATTATTATATCATTTCACATTAATTCTACACATTTTCATCATTAGCACTTTTATATTAATAATTATGTCCTATAATATTACATACAAGATTGAATTACAAATTTCACGTGACAAAATTAACAATTAAGTCAGTCGCGGTTCAAACATTTCTGATTCTGAGGCTTCGCTTAAATCTACTAACCGGCAATTGTTTGATATGTTCGGGGATCGTATTATAATATATCCGCACGCACATTGCATAACAATTCTTGGAATACATTGTAGTTTTCGGTATATGTTGTAAAACAATTCTATTAGGATTCCTTGTATTCCGAGGATAAATATCTCGGGCAGTTTTAAAATCACATGGATGGTATCTTACATGTTTTGCTGTTTCCAGTATATACATGCAGGGCAAAGTTAAGATTTTAAAATGTTTAAACAGGGGTTTACATGATTCCCAAGGCGGTAGATCAGCTATAGCTCGCACACACTTTTCACAAGGAAGGCTCTCTGTACATCTGTGGAGTTACTCCACAGTATAATTCCGTAGTTTAAAACAGAGGAAATATAGCCATGATAAGCTGTTCAGTTAACATGATCCTTTTAGTAGAGGCTTTCCGTAATTGATAGAGCACATATACGAATTTATTTAATTTATCGCATATATTGTCAACTTTACAGTTAAGATGTCTATCTAAAAGAACTCCCATAAATGTCGTACCTTCTGCTTCTAATATTGGCTGATTCTTGTATTTGAGGCACAATTCTTTATGTATTCTACCATACGTACTAAAATGTATATAATTTGTTTTAGTCAAGTTAACACTAAGATTATTGTCATTTAACCATTCTATTATATTATTGATGCAATTATTGATGTCCCTGTTAAATATTTCAATGTCACAATTCTTTTTACAAGTCAAAATTACAGATACGTCGTCAGCAAATGGTCACTTATATACAATAATAACAACAGTGGACCCAAAATACTGCCCTGCGGAACACCAAAGTTGTTCGTATGAACAGAAGACCTATATGCTTGCAATTCTTTGTTTTTATTAATGTTTTGTTACCTCTACACATTGTTTTCGATTTTGAAGGTAAGTTTGAATCCAATCTAAATCAAGCCCTCGAATGCCGTTGTGGTCAAGCTTTTCTAAAAGGAATTTATGGTATTGTATACCATAAATTTGAATTTTTAAATGCTTTGGACATATCGAAAAATATTACTGTTACCATCTTGCCAGCGTCTACCACTTTCTACCACATTATTCACTAAATCAAAACACGCTGCCGTTGTCGACTTACCTTTCTGAATACAGTACTGCTCCCGTTTTAAAATTTCATGTTTTGAAATAAAGTTTAACATCGCTGATTCAAATAATTTGGCTTAGAATCGGAATTAAAGTTATGGGTCTATAATTATCTAAGCTTGTTTTGTCTCCTTTTTTATATAGGGGCTTAACTAAAGAAAATTTAAGTGCAATAGGACAACGACCTTTACTTAATGATAGATTTATTAGATGAGTCAGTATTGGAGTTAATTGTATAGAACACGCTTTAACTATTCTTGTAGCAATTTCATCGTATCCCTCATCCATTTCATCCTTGCCCCGATCATCGAGCCTATATTCTATGAATAGTTGCAGTGTCGTGGGTAGAGAAGCCCAGGTTGCTAGAGACACTGATAGTTATTCGATCTCCCATTATTTCAATTTAATTTGAATAGTACTTACTTAATTACTTTATATCTCATTTTTTTTATAGTAGGCTCTTAGTTTCTCTCTTATACTCGTATTAATTACATTATTGATGAGAATTATACCTTTTAAAAATTAAACAATTTTATTATTGAAGATAATCAACATTTTAAGACTTGATATTGACGGTACATTATTATACAACTAAAACTATTTAATAGTAAATCGGTTTTCGACGAAATTCTGTAACATACATTTTTCAAAACGCCCTTTATTAATTTCGATAAAATTTAAGTTTGCAACACAGAATAAGAATCAACAAAAACCATTAATAATTGGCAGAATGTAAACGCATAGACAACATACAGAAGAGTTGAAATCTCCCTCCTTTTTGAAGCCGGTTAAATAATTATAAAATATAATGTATATTATGAACTAAATAAGTACTTTACAATAACTGTGTGAAAGGTTACAAAATCATAAATGCGTGGACCAAAATCAGAACCAATTATATATTTCAAGAATAAAAATATAGCTACACTAATATGACTTATATGCAATATGTTGTTTCAAATTGATATTTTAATTAATTATTATTAAAAACATTTATTAATTTAACTAAATGTACATTGTATGCATTCAGTTTCGATAGAAAGAAACGGTAACAGAAATAGCAATACATATTATAAATATATTTTTAAACGTTCATGTATACGGATATAATATATATATATATATATATATATATATATATATATATATATATATATATATATATATATATATATATATATATATATATATATATATATATATGTACTTAGAATTAGAATTCATGGATACGCATATATATATATATTATATGTATTAAGACATCACAATCGTCCAAAACCTGAGAACAAACAAATATCCGATCTAAAAGATTTTTGACCTGATCACACCTGGGCCCCCTTGCCTCAATTATCTTCAACTTGTCTTGACTTACTGATTGATTCGTCAACGCACAGTTTAAACCGCTGGTGATTACAAACTTGACTTCTTGGCAGTTGATTTATTTAGTTAGTATACACTAAGGGATATTTTTGGAAACTTCACCCCTGACTGAAGCGAGTGAAGCCACTACACACTAAGATGATAGAGTCTTTGAAAATTCAATTTATCTAGGCCAAGCTGATACTAATAATAATAAAAAGACGTATCTTAACCCTGGACGTTAATGGATCAGCACACTTATAAAATGATTGTTGTTTACACATTGTGTGTGCTCTTGTGTAATTGAGATGCAAGCATGTTTAAACACTTGGGAGGTTCTCATTCGCATTGCGGTATGTGATGCGTTGCGAATTATGCTATTAGAAAGTTGGGATTAGAGGAGTAGACACTAAGTTCTAGTTTTGAATGGACAAGTTATTTTGTACAATGTGACAAGGCAAGTACGATAGACTATAAGTGCACTGATAAACATAGACCTAGATACTTAGAATATAAACCTATATAGGTTCTTATTCTATGCCTAGACATCTATGTTTGACAGTAGACTGTCAAGTCATGCGCACCACGCGTTCAAATTGTAATTTCAAATGGAGTTTTTTTTTCTCTTTATATCTTTCAGTAGATAATCACATATTATTAATATTTAGCACTTTGGCATAACGCGTGCGAGTTATATACTTAAAAAGGCAATTTTTAACAGACTTCCAAAATGGAGGAGGTTTCTCAATTCGACTTTATATTTTTTTTTTATATTTGTGTTCGCGGATAACTTCTTCGTTTATAAACCAACTTTTAAAATTGTTACTATATAAAGGAAGGATTCTCTTGGTAGAGTATCTTTCCGCTGTAGCTCCATTTTAAATTTATAAAATTCGGTTATTCAGTTTTTGAGTCACACCTGCCTATTTTGATGATGTCATCATTGACGGTGAATGACATTCGATCCCGTAATTAGCAAGGGTCATTAAAAGGCTGAATAAAAATGTTTACCATTAAACGGAACCGACTTCAACACTAAAAGGTGTGAAATAACTTGTTGAAGTCCATGCGTACAATATTGTGATAATAGATACTTTCGAACTATCATGGTACCGACTTCAACAAGTTAAACAAAAAATAATTGAACACTATTAAAGTGACAAGATCGACAAGAAGGCATTGTTAAAACAAAAAAGAAGATACTCGTATTGTTACAATATCAAATGAAGTGAGGACAAAGTCGTTCACAAATGCCTAAGCATTACTTCTGCCCATGTAAGTTACATTGGCACCCATAGCTGAAACCTGATTACGTGCGATTACAATACAAACAAAAGACTTCAACGCGTGACTTACTAGTTGCGAGACACGAAAGTCTTTATATGTGTTACGATGACCAAGAGCTTCACTGCTTGCTAAATATCACTATTTAAAACCATTTAGTAATTGTTTATACCCAATCAATCAACCAAAATTTATAGTTCACTCACGTTCACCATTATGTCTTACTTTTAAAGTTATTCAAAATAAATATATTTTCATGTTTACATATATATAATTTTATCGTCGAAAATTCTTAAATCGCTTACTATGCGGAAATTATTGATAATAGAGCGAATTGATGTAGGTATTATAGAGGACATTAACATCTACAATAAAGACTGCAGTGCCATATGTGAACTATTACTGCATACGGTTGACAGGCATGGCGCTTAGCTGAAAAGACGAAGAGAAAATTGCAATTTGAATTGAAAAACTTCAGACAAAGTAATTAATCCTCATCTACTCTAATAGGAGAAAAATTGAATCAAGAACACAAAGGTTCGTCTAATAAGATGTGTGGTGTTTCCAATCTTTTTTTATGGCGCGTAAACTTGGTTATTAAACTACAGGATCGCCGAAAAATCGATGCACTGGAGATGTGGTTCTGGAGACGACTACTCAAAATACCGTGGATAGCGTTCCACACCAATAATCCTCAAAGAACTTTAAATTCAATTTAGACTATCGTCGATTGTGCAGATGCGAATGATGAAGTTCTTCGGGTATATCTCCAGGAACAAGAACTCGATGATGATTATGATGAGATTAATATTGCAAGGCCAAGTGGAAGGAATGAGATCCCGAGGTCGTTCTCTAGCACGCTGGACTTACTCTATTAAAAAAATCACGAATTCCACCATTGTACAATGTGCTCGCAATGCCAGTAACCGTCAGAATTGGAGAGACATCGCGAGGAGATCAACAGCCCTGGCAATGGAAACTGGCGAGGATCCGCCGTTTATCGTCACCATGACCACAACCATTCTGCCAAGAGTGCCCGACTAAGCTAACTAAACTAACTAAGATTATAATAATAAGGTGGAAAGATATAATTATGATTATTTGTTCTTAATGGATTCACTTAAAACTACAGCTAAGGGTTAACCGATTCAAACAATTATTTCACGAGTTTAGAGGTAAGTACATTTTGCCTGAGTAGCATACGTTATATTTGATTCATCTTCATCATCATCCATCACCACAGAGGTGAGAGATCAGTCTAGCGTCTTGAGTGAATCGCCTGTAAGACTTACACTTTATTTTTAAACATAAATAGCAATAGTTTCGCCTATATATCCTCGAAGAGGGAAGCAGCGGTATCTTAAACCCTTACGTTTCGCTAACCATTTTTTAGTCTTATTTCATAAGAGGCGAGTCTATTGCAAACTACGGGGCACTCTTTCAAAATTTCTTTGTCAGAAAAAGCAAGTAACTGTTCAACCCGGGGATCGAACCCAGGACCTCGAGGTTCCAAAACGGCACTTCTACCTCTACACCAAGACCAAGCGAGTGAAGGCGCTGGTGGGTTAGCTAGTCCTAGATAAATGACAGTCTGTTGCACGTGACAGACACGTTTCGTTACACTTAGGGAGTTATTCGTGCTACAGGGCGACACACAGGGCTATGATGGCCTGCCCATTTCATCACTTAGTAGTATAAAAATCAAGCGGCCAATAATTATAGACACATAATTGAATTCCGGCGCCACTGTGTTATGTAAAACGCGTAAAATTATACATTTTAAATTGAAAAATTATGCTAAATGTCGTGTTAATTTCGCCGGCACCACTCGTGGAGTAGTCATGTGATCATACCTACATATGGTTGACGACATTCTTGCCTATTGTACTAGATTTGTTAATGACTCAATAGACCGCTTACGCCTGATGCAACGTATTGCATATATTATAATAATTGTTAAAGCTTAAATATTTCGTTTATTGCTATATACTTTGAAGGCCGGATCACCCACGTTGGAGGGTATATATTAACACTAGATGGGTATACTGCAGCGAATGCTACACGTATGCCGGGTGGTGCCAATTAGGTATATATTAGAACTCTTCATCATCTCACCGCGTTGATGAGTACCACTGCATTAATATACTGTCTGAGAATAAATACACGTAGAAATAGTATAAAAGCTTACGTGCTACGCTTTCAGTTACTTAATGAAAAAGAGCCCCTTTCCAGTTCTAAAACATTTTTAACAGACTACAATAAAGGAGAGGGTTATATGTTCGTTTGTATTATTTTATTTGTGTATGTTTTCTGTTTCCACATGTGTTTTTTGTTTTTACCGGCGATTTCTCCCTCATTTGTGGACCGATTCTCAATTTATTTTTGTTTGGTATAGTTACTTCCGTGGTGATCCCATATATTAAGTAATGTAAGGGTACCTACGCACTATGCGGTTAGCCGGAACACGTCCAGCCGTCCGGTTTACCGGAATCACAAAAATGTACGAGAAGGTAGTTTTTATCCGCAATGCAATGCGGCTGTTTTCCGACCGTTCCGGTAGTTCTAAGCGCTGCAGCCTGACTTACGGCCACCCGGACGGTTGCTAAACATTCTACAACTTACTTCTCAACCGCAGGTTACGGTTAAGGTTCCGGCTACCCGCCGCCCGGCTAACCGCAAGCGCAAACGCATTCTGCGGTTAGCTGGACAGCTGACCACGTTCCGGCTAGCCGCATAGTGCGTAGGTATATAATACATTACTGCAGAATCCAGTAAGTAAGCCTTCCTGGCGAAATATGAGTTATATGCGTTATATACGAGGCCAGGATGGCATTCTTACTGGTTGAGGCTTGTATAATGCTTTTCTCAAAAATGAAAGAAAGTTTTTGCTAATTCGGCCTAATCTTTTAAACCAGGAAGAGTGCCATCTATTTTTCTGAATCAGATTCGCTAGTACAATTTTTTTGGAGTTATCTATGTTCACGCGGTAAATTAAAACACAATTGTCGCAATTTGAATGTGAAATCCCGCCAGTCGTTGTTTCTTTTACTTTATTAGTAAAAGAAACAAAAAACTAAAGTTTGCGTTTAGTTTTGAACATTGTTCTATTTTTACATTACATGAATGTTTTAGTAAAAAAATTATAATTATATTATTATTGTTTGTTAATCTCGATGTTAATTTTGGAATGAAAAGCTTTAATTCAATATGATTTATAAACTGAAATTATTAAATACAAACATACAATTCCACACTTCTACAACAAAACTTATGCTCTAAAAATATATCTATGCCTTCCTCCTATGAGTATAACCATGTAATAATGGTTAAACATTAATTTGTGTCTGGTACTATGTTTTTTTTCCAAGCTGATCTAAAGAGGATGACCTACTGTCCAGTAAGTAAATTACATAGTTACTTACTTACTGGACAGTAGGAGATTCCAAATTTAAAATCTCGCTTCTTACTGAGCAGTTGTGAATAAGTCTCCGGTAGAGTTCACTTTCTGGATACATTTTAGAGATGTTATGGCAACATTACATACCATTTTTGAAAAAAAATAACTTTACGTCACTGAATTGTCATTACAATCCAAACAGCAACACCGAGACTCAAACATCACGATAGGTAGGTCAACAAATATAAATATGCAGATAAATATAAATTTACATAACAATTAATTAAAATTCCATTGTTAAAGTTTCTAATAATATTATAAGGTAGGGATTAGCTCGTAATTAAAATTCTTGCATACTAGGTTACCGTTACGAATGCCAAAATAGTTTTGTTTTTATTGTGCTCAAAACACAAATTACTTAGTCTTATATAACTCATCGCTCGAACTTTTGCTTTGTTTACACACAAAAGAATTGTTTTAATATAAAAGCATAATATAATTGTATGGCTTTATATAAAAAAAAATCTTTAAAAAATATTATGCTGTGGTGTGACTCTTCTTTTTACAATTAGGTATTTAAATAGTGCCTCGGTGAGCTGTAGAGCTCGAGAATATATCTTAGCCTAGCTTAAACTAAATAAACCCTAATAATCTACCTATATTTATATATAAAGATGATCCCCTATCATGGTCACGCTATAACTTGAGAGCGGCTTTACCGATTTCATTCATCTTTTTTTCAAATGTTTTCTAATCTTTCTTCTTAAAGGTTCTTACATTAGAAAACACAAGTAAAGCCGAGCCTACTATGCGAACGAAGTCCCGGGTGTATGCGCGCGACTTCATCCACGTGGACTAAAGCTATCGGGATCCTTCGGGAACTACCGGTTGAATCTGGATAAAAAGTAGAAACATCTACATTCCAAATTTCATCCAAATCAATACAGCAGTTTCTGCATGACTTAGTAACAAACATCCGAACAGAAGGACATTTGCAATTTCACTTTGAAGCAATACTCATTTTTATAGTATTACTTTTTTTCTAACGCCTGCTTAGCGATACCGAGCATAATTTTTTTTAAGGAGAAAATTTCACATCCTCGGACGGGATTCGAACTCGCGTCTTCCGACTATTTGTCAGATACGGAGTGTGAAATCAGATACGGATTGCTAGAAAACGTGGGTTCGAATCCCGTACGAGGATGTGAATTATTCTCTTTAAAAATTGCAATGTGTGCAATAATCATATTTGGAAGGTATCTTATCTTGTGAATAAATCAAGAAATAACTGGTTCTATACCGTGAAGTTTTGGATCAGGTAATATATTAATCTATGCTTGGGATGGTGGCGTTTGCATTGCAGCAAAATTAATTATACTGTTTTGATTTATGGCGGCTAGACTTTTAGACAAGACCACGATTTTTTCATTTACACATTGACTCCTACAGTTGTGCATTCTATTTCTCAATTTAATTATGTAAATATTTATTCTATTTTTATTGAGAATTCTCATAGGTTATTAAATAGTTTTGCAAATGAGTCTCTAATTTGTCTACGTAACGTTCTTCTGAATTGGTGGATGCATTACTACAAATTCCTTGGGCGATTTCTAGGGTGAAATTGTAGTAGTTCATTGAATCAAAGCCTACTATCTTGCATACACAAGTGTATTTTTGAGATCGGACAGTAAAAGCAGGTAAGAAAGGCAACAATATTTCGAGTTGACTAATCGTTTATTGGTACAAAATGTACGAGAGTAATTATTTGTAATTTCGGTCCAGTTTTCTAGATAAATCAACTTCATATATAACTTTGTAATCCCATATAAATATATAAGATTTTAAAGTTATATTTGCAGTGAGTGAATCAGTCTTGGTACCTGTATATGAATAATATAATGGAATAATAGGTGGATGTAGAAAGGTACCTAGATTAAATTTGTTCAAAGGTAACTTGTGAAATGGTCAACGGAATGAAAAAGCAAGAATAAGACATGTCTTTTGAAGTTGTACCATATTAACAGCCTTACTAATAAAAATATCGCTATCGCGCTGCTAAACAACTGATAACTAAACAGTGCCTAAGTGGTATTTAAATATTTCTTACCAATAAACGCTATTTAGCCATTAGTTAGTTATGCAATAGATAATATAGAAATTAATTTTATGTTGACAACATTTAAACTAAAAGGCATTATGAAAGACCCAAAATACCAAAAAGAAGTAAAACTGAGAGATATTTATGTACTTGTCGTTGTCAAATCTGATTTATTTGCGTTAGGTGTGCTTTTTTATTTTGGAAGCCAATGCAATTGCCAATTTCCTACATAGACGTGATTAAGTCTGCTGGCTCATGCCGTGAATATCAGCACAGTCTTCTTGGTTTGTAAGTAAATATATCAGCGGCAAAACGATTAATTAAGAAAAAAATATATATATTTGCGAATGGGTGTGTGATGTGAGAATTCCATTGCCTTTTTTGTTTAGGTTTAGGTTTAAAGAATTTTATTCTCAAATAAGACACTTAGTCACTTTCTTAAGAACATAGCGATACTTAAAAAACTTAATATTCGTTCGTCGTTACACTAAACAAAATTAAAACATTATAATATAAAACTAATAAAAAAACGATATTAAAAAATATTTAGTGACACTTCCGCTGAAAAGAAAACAATGATTTTGGCCTATTTGGGGGGCGTGCACCACCCTCCCTCCCGCATAAAATGCTAATAGGAAGAATACAAAATAAAAAACACAAGAAACCCCAAATAAACCAAAACCGATTCGACACGTGTTTCGCCTCTACACGAGGCATCCTCAGGAGATGTTGACTCGTCGAGCGCTAGACCGACAGTGAGAGAACAACGCAAAATCGCCCGCTTATATAGCAAGCAGACTCCGCCACCTTGTGACTCACTGCACGCGCGCCGGCCGCTGCTATATTGTTGTTGGTGACGTATTTTGGGAAAATATACGCAATAATGGAGATGAAACCATGTTGGTTTGGTCATTCAATAGTGTAAGATTATTATTATTATGTTTTATAATCTCTAATTGTTCCAACACACTTAACCGAAAGCTTTTTTCACAAACATGTAAAATCTTAAAAGTGTTGTTGTTGCGCAACGAATGACCGGTATCGAGTAGATGTTTAGCGAAATGAGACTGGTCAGGGTGGTCATTCCTGTAAGCTGAAACATGTTCTTTAAATCTAATATCAAAATTACGGCCTGTCTGACCCACATAAACACCGTTACAATCGTCACAGACCAGTTTATAAACACCCGACTTTTTTCCATCCTCAAGACGATCTTTACCATTACAAATATGTTGTAAGTTCTGGTCTGTTCGGAAGGCCACGTGGATGTTATTTTTCCTGAGTATGTTGGCAATTTTTTGAGAGACGGGGCCCATGTAGGTCAAACTACCCACATATTTGTTTATTTTTTCCGGAGGGCATGCACAAAGCAATGAACGAACCCTATCTCGCTGCTTATTTTGAATTAGGCGATCGACTATTTGCTTACTGTAGCCGTTAGATGTTGCCATTTGGTAAATTATATTTAGCTCTTTTTTGTAGTTATCTGTTGACGAGAAGTACCTGTCCAACAAATAACTTCCTTCTCTTCACTTAAGAAGTACTTCTCGTCAGGTTAATATTTTTGTAAATAAACTCAACAATATCCACCCCAAAATAAAGTTCAAACTGGAACTAGAAAATAACAATTCGCTTAATTTTCTGGATTTGACCATTACTAGAATCGATAACAAACTGGATTTCCAAATTTTTCGAAAACCGACTCACACAGACGTAGTTATACCTTTTTCTTCTTGTCATCCCATACAACACAAATTAGCAGCCTTTCGCTGCTATGTTCATAGATTATCTACAGTTCCTCTGTCAACAGATAACTACAAAAAAGAGCTAAATATAATTTACCAAATGGCAACATCTAACGGCTACAGTAAGCAAATAGTCGATCGCCTAATTCAAAATAAGCAGCGAGATAGGGTTCGTTCATTGCTTTGTGCATGCCCTCCGGAAAAAATAAACAAATATGTGGGTAGTTTGACCTACATGGGCCCCGTCTCTCAAAAAATTGCCAACATACTCAGGAAAAATAACATCCACGTGGCCTTCCGAACAGACCAGAACTTACAACATATTTGTAATGGTAAAGATCGTCTTGAGGATGGAAAAAAGTCGGGTGTTTATAAACTGGTCTGTGACGATTGTAACGGTGTTTATGTGGGTCAGACAGGCCGTAATTTTGATATTAGATTTAAAGAACATGTTTCAGCTTACAGGAATGACCACCCTGACCAGTCTCATTTCGCTAAACATCTACTCGATACCGGTCATTCGTTGCGCAACAACAACACTTTTAAGATTTTACATGTTTGTGAAAAAAGCTTTCGGTTAAGTGTGTTGGAACAATTAGAGATTATAAAACATAATAATAATAATCTTACACTATTGAATGACCAAACCAACATGGTTTCATCTCCATTATTGCGTATATTTTCCCAAAATACGTCACCAACAACAATATAGCAGCGGCCGGCGCGCGTGCAGTGAGTCACAAGGTGGCGGAGTCTGCTTGCTATATAAGCGGGCGATTTTGCGTTGTTCTCTCACTGTCGGTCTAGCGCTCGACGAGTCAACATCTCCTGAGGATGCCTCGTGTAGAGGCGAAACACGTGTCGAATCGGTTTTGGTTTATTTGGGGTTTCTTGTGTTTTTTATTTTGTATTCTTCCTATTAGCATTTTATGCGGGAGGGAGGGTGGTGCACGCCCCCCAAATAGGCCAAAATCATTGTTTTCTTTTCAGCGGAAGTGTCACTAAATATTTTTTAATATCGTTTTTTTGATAATGGATTTCCGCAAAGTAACGCCTGAATCAATAAATTATCTAAAACTAATAAATTGTTATACAGTAATCACTTTGTACTTAACACATTTATTCCTTCGTAAGATACTCGGCTAGTTGCTTCTTAAATGCGTTAAATGAGCTAACATTTTTTTTTGTATTTGAAGGTAGTTTATTATAAAGTTGTGCTCCAAAAGTGAACATTGTTTTAACCATAACTTGTTCTAGCTTTCGGAAGTACGAGATAACTGCCTCGGCGAGTGCAGCGGTTCGAAACATTTTTTGATGCGTAATAGTTATATTTGATTGCACGTTTCTGTTGAGGAATTTTCTGATGAGAATGCAGGGTTTTGTAATGGTATAATGTTTTTATATTCATTATATTTGTCTTTATCTTTATATTATATCTTTATTTTTAATTATTTTATTTTGTAGAACTTGTATTTTAGCTAACTTTGTTTTGGCAGCACTCCCCCAAATTTCGATGAGATACAGTAAGTGTGGCTATACTAGTGCATTATAGATTGTTAATCGTAATTTATGTGGAATACAGCGAGCAATATTACGGAGTGAACCAAGAAGAGTTACTAATTTTGTTTCCAAATGTTCGATATGTGCACTCCACGTCAAATGAGTATCCATATGTAAACCGAGATATTTTTCATGGTCTTTTTGTTGTATAGGAACATTGTTGATCGTTAGAGGCCCGTGCGGTGGTATAGGTTTGTTTCGAGCTTTAAATATGATAAAAGATATCTTGGAAATATTAATCGTTAGTAAATTATGTTGAAACCATTTATATAAAGTGTTTAGATCATCTTGGGCTTGTGTCATTAAATCTTTTATCGATGAACCAAAGTAGAAGAGACATGTGTCGTCAGTATACAGAGTGATGTGACCCTTAAGACCAATTTCATGTATATTCTTAATATACGTTAAAAAAAGCATAGGTCCCAATATTGAGCCTTGAGGGATTCCACACATCACAGGTAGCGAGTCACTTTGAGTGTTGTTACCTATTTTAACTACCTGCGTTCTGCTCGTTAGGTAAGATTTAAGCATATGTAGAGCTGTTGTTTGTCGCAGTTAGCCCTGTATAGATACCACCGGCCCCGGGGAGAGCACGGTGGTTATGTGGGAGTTTCCGTAGCATACCCACTAAAATACAACAGCAGTCTCCATCACTGCCGCTTATGGCGGGAACGCGGGAACGCTTTCGCACACGGCCGCGAACCCACCGCGGCTGTCCATTGCCGGACCCCTCTCCCTTGCAGCAAGCCGGAACACATGGCGAGCCGCAACCGCCTCGGGGACCAAACCTGCAAGTTGAGTACTCACCTGACGGTAAGGTGGGGCCACCACCTGCTACTTCAGCCGCAGAGGATAGGGACAGCGGCGCCTCTCAATACCGACAGGCTTCTTCCCTCTTCCCCTTTTGCCTTTTACGGTGGCGGCACCGTCAAGGCCGCGGAAGGTAGGGAAGAATCGGTAAAAAAATGCCGAGCCTACTTTACTGCACCGATACCGTACCGCCAAATCAGGAAGCAGCCTAAGACTGCCTCGGAACGTTTCACAGAGTCCACTGAAACTATCAACGAATTCGATAAATTCGCCGATATCTCCAATCTAAATAAGTTTCTATAACGACGCGTCTTACTATCGTGTGTAGCATTATGGAAAGATTAGTAGTAATAGTACCAACACTTAATAGTTGTTCTTTCATTAACCGATTTGGCTCTTGTAATAATTATGCAAGCTGCACGATGCCGCAGAGGCGTTGAGGTTAACCGCAAGAGGTGTTCTCGTGAGCCATTTGTTTTAAACTAAGTACCATTTCTTTGTGGTTTTGTACAATTGGTAGTGAGTACTTTGTTGGGATATACCAGTGCTTGAACTTGAAAGCAGAAACTGAAAACTACATAGAATCTGAGCAGTGTTAGTGACAAAAGCGCTTTCGTAATTATTTTCATTGAGAGTCGGTTCTAAAAGCTTATCGATTCTTTGGTTAATATTATCAAATCTTGAGCACCGACACCAAGTGACTAGTATCTCAGGATTGTATTCCAAACTAGATACCCGCCAGCGGCTTCGCTCGCTTGGTATTATTGGTGCAGTGGCGAGAGAGTTATTAAACTATTACTGTTAACCGGCAAAACACTCACGTTACGGATCGAAGCCGTCGACCCGAGTTTCGATTCCGATGCTCATCCTCAGGGCAAGTGCGCAATGGCGTCTGCGAGCTCCCAGAGGGCACTCACTCTTTAAGTTTCAATAACTTTTGCATTTATGAACCGATTGACATGAAAAAATCACTAACTGTTTGGTGAAACTTACCACAATATATTAGTGAATACCACAACTAACTCGTATAAGCCGTTCCTGAGGTGAGCGTGCACAAACGCACAGACACATAAACCCGCAAACAGACAAACAAACGAAAATTCTACCAATTTTTTTTTCTTTCTATTTTCGTTAAGTCCCTTAATAATTTTTCTTATATATCTGTAATTTACAGAAAATTATCCATTATATTTTATCAGAATAGATTTATGAGCGTGCTCTGGAGTGACATAATATGGTTCTCTTGATTTTTTACGTCGATATTTGCTAAAGAGTGAAAATTATTATATTCATTGCCCGATTTGTTTCTTTCAATAGACACAATTAGGCCTTAAAGTCATGAGTGAATAGGTAACCTTTAGGCAAGCTCTTTTGTAGACTACATTACATAACATCAAGAGAGATCGTGAACAGGCCATCTTTTCAACTATAAAATACGCGCGGCAAATGGCAGATTGTCGTTCACCTGTAGAAAGCATATAGATCTTTTTTTGACGCGATTGAGGAAGTTGGTTTATTTGATTCAGACAAAAAACATTTAGCTGATGGTCAGGGTCCATGTCGATGTCAGGTATCGTAGATTTGCTTACGGTAGCTAATTAGTGTGTGGTTATTAAACTGTATTATAAACAAGTGTGGTTGTTACGGTGAAAAATTTTTTTTTTTATTATACATATAAGAAAGGTAATTTTCACTATAACAACCCACATGGATGGGTGCATACGTAATACATCATCATTATATCTCAGACGTAGGACGTCCGCTGCTGATCATAAGGTTGGAAACGGCCTGCATCCAACATAGTCCTGCTACCTTTGTCAGGTCGTCAGTCCACCTTGTCAGTGGACGACCTACGCTGCGCTTGCCGGTCCTTGGTCTCCATTCCAGAACCTTCCGGCCCCATCAGCCATCTGTTCTGCGTGCTATGTGGCCTGCCAACTGCCACTTTAACTGGCTTATCTTCTGAGCTATGTCGGTGACTTTAGTTCGTCTACAGATCTCTTCATTTCTGATTCGATCACGTAGAGTAAGTACCTACGTAATACATAGAATGGTATATTAATCCTTACGTTAGTATTTTATAAAACATTTTTAATTCTTTGACACTCTCTCTCTGTTACTCTTATTAATTACTAGGTATACTGTGTTTCTTTTTATGCATTCAGATCCCTGCTTCGTCTTGCATATTTTAAGAGAGCATAGTTCACTGATATGTATTATTTTCTTTGTGATATCAAATAAAATAAACTACTTGTAGTAGGTAGGTACATCTGCAGTATAAACAGTAGTAGACCTTGTGAGTAAGTACAAAGTGCATAGACAAACTTTTTTGATTTTCAACTTGCTCACCCGTGGACACTCTGTTTGTTTGTTACATTATTACGCTTAAGGTTGAACGGATTGTAAGGAAAGATAGATTATTATACTTTCTTTTCATCATGCTCATCATTACCCATCACCATGCAGGTAAAAACGTGTGCTGCAGCTCCAATTTA
Organism: Selenia dentaria; assembly: GCA_917880725.1. NCBI lineage: Eukaryota > Metazoa > Arthropoda > Insecta > Lepidoptera > Geometridae > Selenia > Selenia dentaria. Next base: position 8,443,212 of record OU862876.1, on the reverse strand, counting down.
TGTAATAGAAATATTTTTTTGAGTTTATATGTTTCTGAATAACATGTGGGTGAAGAAACACTACAGAGATTTAATTTTATATTGTACTAGCTGCTCTCCGCGGTTTCACCAGCGCGGTGATGGATGATGATGATGATGATAAATCTTATATAGCCTATGTTAAACAGGGTGAATGTAGCTTTCCAATGGTGAAATAATTTTTGAAATCGGTCCAGTACTTTTTGAGCCAATTCGTTACAAACATACTTACATACAAAGTTTCCTCTTTATAATATTAGTATAGATATAAGTTCAGATAAAACTCATCCGAACTGTAAAATCAATTAATATAATTTTTTTTTTTAGATAGTTTAGACAACTAGTGATTTTATTTTCCAGAAAGCGACATTAATGACACTAAGATGCCATTTTGTTTAACCATAGTAGTGTAGAAAGAGAGCTCTCTTCTCTGTTTACCACGAAGATACGAGTATCATCGATAACGGGGGAAACGGAGAAGCTAACATCTTCCGTTGATTTGGATGTAGAATTTATTCTTACTGGATTTTAGAAATTAGTTGCTATAGTTTAACATTTTTGAATAGGATACATGTAGCTAGATTTGTTTTTTTTTAATCAAATATTCGATTTGAATTGTTGCCTATATAAATAAGTCACAAAGCCATCCATCAAGAAGATTAATGTGCAATGTCTCCCATGCTAAAGGCGTTCACAACTCGTTTGCAAATAAAGATGCTAATTGCTCCACTGTTGCTTTCCGTCGATGCAATTTAGTCCGCGATCTGTACTTATTACGTCATAACGCGTGATGGCACTCAAATTGAGGTGGAATGTAATGTTTTTCTTTGAACTAAAGAAGGAAGTAGCCGTTTCCTAGGTTGAACACAAAATACTAACGTGATGATGCCATCGATGTTAATGTAGAATCACTTGGTTAATGAATACGGCTAGTGATGACAGCTGATGATAGGTTAGAAGTACCTACGACCTGATTAAAAAAGACAATAGCTCAAATAAAATACTAGTAAAGTTTTGTATTTAGTTTCCTGCAGTAGTGAAATGTCTGTGATGTAAAGGCGTTTGTTTAATCGCGCAATGGTTATTAATTGCAGAGAAATGAATAAATACCAAACAATAAAAAACATGCATTTCATCATATATATATATAGATAGATTACAGTAGGTATAAATGGCGGTTAACCTTCATAACGAATGAATGACTTTTAAAGTACAAGTTTACAGATACGACATACAATAATAGACGAATGACCAACCGTATGGTGCTGTAGCTCTACTTTTCAGGCCACTTCCAATGGGCCTAGCACGAATTACTGCGTAAGTGAAACGTAACGTGTCGTTCACGTGAAACAGTATAAACTGTAATTTTTCTAGGGCAACTGTGACACACAGTTTGTACGCAGATGCGTGACGCGTTTACGCTTACGATACGAATACTTTTTCGCAAATTGTTTGTGCTACGGCCTCTGAAGCCATTGCAGTCTGAATATGCGCAGCATTATGGAAATGAAATTGAATTTGTTGAACCCAACAATAACAGCACTAAACACGTTTACATTTGAAATTCATATCGGCCAACCTGACATTTTGGCAGCACCTTTGTTCCATAACGCAGCATAATAATACAACAGCAGACAGATGACCCCTAGGTATTCTATACTATTGTTAACAATAATGATTCATTTGGTCAGTCCGAGGTGTTACGTATAAAGTTTATCTAACAACAATAAAATTTGAATACTTAAGTTTTGCAAAATCACACTGCTCAGGGCGACAGTCGGTATTATTTAAACAAATTGGTAACCTTTTGACACCGTTTTTGCAGGATGTACCACAAAATGCAAAATACTTTTACAAGCCGATGGAGTAGGTATCTATTATTATACTACATACCTTAATTAGCTTCTGAGAAGTCTTTTAGCTATTTGATGTCATTAGTAGGAACGGGAAGCATGTAAAACACTTTCTTTATTATTTTTATTAATAAAACTTAGAGGATAGATCTAATGTTACCAAATTGCTATTGTGTCTTCCCTTTTTTTTCAATTTTTTAGTTTAATAAGAATAAGGTGTTGTTTACATACAACTGAAAACAAAACATTCAAGTAAATTTTAAGGCTCCATCAAATTTTTTGGAAATATTTATATTGTTTTGTAAAGTAATTCTTTGCACTTTAAAATAAAAAAAATGGAAGTGTGTTAAACTGGCACCTGTAAGTGAGGCTATACAAACATGTTTTGTATTACAATTAAGGCAACGCATTTAAGTATCTACTCGTATTACTTTTTAACATGGCTAAAAAGGATGTTTATGAGAGAGTATTTTAATCTTACCAGCCGCCTTATTGTCTGACTTGAATGAGAATGAAATGTCACTTCGTTCTCATTCACATTGATGGTTCCAGCCAATAGGATTGTAGGATTTCGCCCAGAAAAGTATTCAAATGGTAAAATGAAGCCTATTCCCATTGTCAGTTAAGATAGACAATAAGGCCGCAGGGCTCAACGCGTACTAGATCGCCAACACACTTTTACTGCTCAACGCTGCTATATCTAACTTATCAGACGAAACGTCAAGTCAAACGACTACTACAATAAAAAGAAACAGGTAAGTAAACAAACAGTAGATAAGCTACCTAATAAGAGCCAGAGTAAGACACGTTGTCATTAGAATGTACCAAGACGGTAAAAAGTGATTTGTGAAGTTCTTCCTACCGACATCCAAAAAAGGAGGAGATATTCAATTCGACTGTCGTTTTATGTTTGTTACCTCATAACTTTTCACTAGGCGAACCAATTCTCAAAACTCTTTTTTTTTGAAAGCTGGTGCTTCCCGTGTGGTTCCATTTAAATTTCATCAAATTCGGTCCAAAAGTTTTTGAGATACACTCCAATAACTGAATAGAATGGAAATCGGTATTAAATCTTCTAGGTGTTTTGTGTTCAAATTCCTTTGAATCAAATTCAAAGTCGTTTATCTGTGTAAATTAAGCTAAGCGTGATTCTTTAACTCAGTGTCATAATAGTTCTGTTATGTGGCTGTTGTTTGCTGGATGTGGGCCGCTGTAATTTGTACAGGCGGTGGGCTCTTCCAGTGGCCACAGACACTTTTCTCAAAAAATCTTATACATGCTTGCTTTCTAAAGCATCAATGCAATAATTTCCCAAATCTTGCATCTGTGCGTTCTTCAAACTGTCGAATAAGATTTAGGTTACGCTTTCACCAGATATAAGCTATGTGAGTGAGTAAAAAAATAATTGAGCCCATAGGATCAAAGGACCACAACCATTTTTTATGTTATAGATATTCTACGCGGAAGGTTGACTCTTGCTTGAGATCAATAATTAAAAACGTGATGCTCTCTGCTTGGAGAATTTTAGTGAGTGTTCCATGGTCACTCGATATCGGTACTTAATCATATTTAATATATAATTATTATCTGAAATGAGGCGTTGTAACATAGATAATGGTATTTGCAGATAAGATAGATTGTTCTCCGCCCATCCGAAGATACATAATTGTGACTATATGCGTAGTTATTATGTTTTTATGCGGCAGAAATATCTTGTGCGGTCCATGATTTCCTTGATATGATTAAAGATTATATACTGGGTTTAGATATGACATTTCTTTGAGAAGCGAGGATATTGGTGTGTGATGGATACCTCTTCTCATGTTTTGAATGATTGCGGCTTCTTGACTCATTGAACTATGTAGTGAAAACAACCAAGCGCTATCGAAGTTATTATGCTTTAATTTTGTTTTTTGACTTTCTTCTCGCTGGATCATAATGTACTGGAGTCTGTGACTGAGACATCATTACAGACCATCTGAAGTTTCTTTCACAATCGGATGTTGTTAAAAGATTCGCTTGATTGAAGAGCTTGAATTTTTCCATAAACACTTTACGTATTTCCGCAGCATTTTTGTTTGCATGTCAGTACATCTGTACTTTAAATCAATTTATTAAAAGCTTATCTATAAATAATTTTCATAACAACGACTTTATGGTTATCAAGTAAAAAAAACCCAATTATGTTTACACTCTCAGATCATATTGTATGATCTGAGTTTATACTATTGGTACTCGGACATCTCCCTCAGAGAGTGTATTATGAAATATAAGCACATAAGTAAAACTCTCTCTCTTATCCACCGTGCGATTTATATGTGACTGGTACTGGTAATGTATATGCTGGGTTTCTGAGAGACTTTAATCAAAGTACTTGGAGCGCGTGGCTCCGAGTAAGTAGAACGTCTTCGCGAAAAATAGCCGACAAGTGGCAAGAGGCGGTGCAGTGGGGCCGGAGAACGCTTGCCGGCAAACATTACGCGAGTGCCGGCAGAGCGGTCGGGATTGTCATTGTTTTCTGTTGTGTAGATGTTCCCAATTAAAAGATCGACAGAAGATTTGTTCGTAGATGCGATCTTGACGTACACACTACACTACACGCGTCTCGCGCTGAACCTGCGTGAATCAACGCTAGGGAAGATGTTCTACTTATAGATATTTACTTACATTGCTTTAAGTCTTGTCTATCTACTAGTTAAAGTCATGTGACGTCTTATTTGACATTATTTCAGGCAGGTAAGAAGTCAAATAATTTTAACGAATAGATAAACTACAGTTTAAAGTAGAAGAAAGCCCGAATGTCTCCGACATAGACTAACGACTGTTTTCGTAAGACAAATACGATAACCTCTGAAAGACGTAAGCGCTCAGTTTGAAAATGGCACTTGCGCCATCCATGTGGTGAAAAGTAGTAAGAAGGATCGCTGATCATTGTTGAAAAGTTGAAAACGACAATCCAGGATCCACTGCGAGAGATTCACGTTAGTTGTAGAGTTGGTTATGAAAAAGTAATATTACATATATATCATAGATGTGTTATTACGGATTAATACGGATATTACGGCTAAAATATTATATGACTTAAACCTCGTAAATTTTCATTTAAGTGTGTAAGGAAGTATTATTTAACTTAATCCGTATATGAATATATCGACTTGAAATAACGAAGCGTTTTTTAATCATCTCGTGGGAATATAATGTTCTTGAACTTATATTGTGGGAACGGTGGGAAACGGAGACGCCATCTTAAGATCAATGCACAGTTGCAGCGTAAAACAAAATGTAGTTTTTTTGTAGCTTTTCTAATTGAGTATTGAACTCGAACATTTGCTTTGTCTACAAGATATTTTTTAGTGTTACAGGTTTTCCGGACAACGAACTAATTCATTCTTATTAAGGCTCGTACTACCTCACACCCATCATCAAATCAAATAAACTTTATTATCAAACATAATTGATGAAATCAAGATGCAGTAACGTATAGTGGAAGATGTTATGTTAAGTTATATAAACATGTGTGTGTTTGAAAACACACATTTGAATTCTTTAATAGAAATAAATGCTAAGTTAACGCGAAAGTTATAATTAGTAGTTAGTATTGAATAAACACTGTACCTACATTGTGTTGCAGAACTTACACAAGCGTGCGTTAACAACAAAGACAGGTTTATATTTGTTTAATATCAAAACTGACTTTAATCACGTAATTAGCGGAAGTTGTCGACCTAGGTTTCGGGCATGTCCGATGCCCATCCTCAGGGAGTTTACGCTGCAAGATCGTGGCGAACACTGCGGGCTGCAGCGCGTTCGGCCCGGCACGAGAACCGCGGGGCATGCGCGGGCGCGGGCTCGGTATGTTGTGAGTGGGTGCGCTTGGTACTGGTAGTGCGCCGCGTCATCCCCCGTGTGCACGGAGATTGCCCGAGTGTTGGGGGTGCATAGTCTTCGTCAGTGTGATCGGTATCATCGCCAAATGTACCGGAGGAAAGGAATGATACTACAGGATGTAGCCACTTAATGAAAATTTGAAACAGATGGTATTTTTCGTTTTGTCTAGATTATACCTGTAATATATATCGTACTGGCCATGCCAGTTGCAGTGGCACCCAGAGTTTAGAACAGTATTTTTGCGTATAGCACTTCACTGTTATCATCACCCCAAGATAGTTTTTGGTCTCTTTCACCCAGTAATTTTCTCTTGCTACAGTGTTCTTCACACCCTAACACAGTATTGCTTGCGCGTTATATAAATATTAACCCTTTCCTTACCAGAGACGTAAATATACGTCAGTTTCATTCATAAATCTTTTTTTTTTTATTATCACGGTACCTATAGGAAGGATTACTTTGTACGCCTGTAGAAATATTATCCAAATTATTGTGTTTGTTAAGTTTCTAAATCGTTTGTAATTATTTGGCTAAAAGTTAATTTAATAATAACCTTGCGGTTACTCTTACATAAATCACGTAACTATCGTATATATTATTCTTGCAATGTTGCGTTGCGAGAAACAATATTATACATTCATGGAATAAATCACGAAAGAAAGGTAATCTTCGAATCGACAATCATATGGTTACATATTGACTTTTATAACGTTGTCTAAATCAATTGGCAACGGTTTGTTAAGAATCTTTCACATTGGCTTAAAAATATGATGCAAATGATAACTCTATATAACGTCAAAACAATAACGGTGGAAGAACCTCGGTGGCCTAGTTGGTCAATGGCGTCTGACACGGAGAGTTAGAAGACGCGGGTTCGAATCCCGTCGAGGATTGGAATTTTTCTCTCTATAAATTTCAATGTTTGAGATCGCAAAAGCAGGCTTTAAAAAGTAATACTATAAAAATTACAAGGGCTGCGATGTCAATACGAAAGTTTAAGTACTCGTATTTCTAAATAATGCTTCTTTCGGTTGGATGGTACTGTTAAACTGTCCAATAGATGTCGCTCCGTCCCCGTAAGACGGCTAGTCAAATAGAGAGTTAAAATTCAATGCTCGGACCAGAACCTTGGTCAATGGCGTCTGACACGGAGAGTCAGAAGACCTGGGTTCGAATCCCGTCCGAGGATGGAATTTTTCTCTCTATAAATTTCAATGTTTGAGATCGCTAAAGCAGGCGTTAGTTCTTTAAAAAATAATACTATAATAACATTGGAGTAAGAGAGATCTAAGTGCGAACCTTTCTGCTCATAACACAATTAGTCGGCCCTGGGATCTAACCTTGGACCCCTTGCTTTGGCGGCAGTGTCACTACGAACACGGCTTACGGGCCCTCATTAATGATAATATGCGGGCAAAGAAGCAAAGGTACCCAACAAGCTAGGCCTATCGGAATAGGACACCCATACAATGGACCTACCTATAGTTAAATACAATATATACTTAAACGTTTAAATAAATTATTAGGATCTTACTAATATTATAAACGTGAAAGTTTGTAAGTATGGATGTATGTATGGACATAGTATAAAGATGCAACAGTATGGAAACTAAGCCTAGTTAAGCTAGTTAATTTAAATGAACTTTTACGTGCCCACTCGTCTTGACGCAGCCTCACTACTGACAGCAACACGACAATCGCTTAGGGCTCTCGTCGATGCGTATGTTTGTGTGAGTGAGCCGTTTCGAACGTTTGTAGGTAGTTTCCTTACTGTTTCTCTACATTTATACTGTGGCATGGATTTTTGTTACTCTTTCACGCTCAAATCGCGGGGCTTATTTAGATAAATTTTGGTATGAAAGTAGATGAGCCGCTAGATTAACACATAGGATACCTACTTTTCATCATCATCATCATCATCATCATCATCATCATCATCATCATCATCTAAATCCATCACCACGCGAGTGAAAAGCGTATTATTTTGGAAACAGCATAGACAAAATAACAAGATTACGTTAAGATCGTAATGATGCCAGTTCTGTCAAAGTCCTGTCAGTTTCTGATTGTTTAGTCAAAAGCACGCTATCATTTTGACATTTCGATACACTAGACGTGCTCGGCGACCGTCAAGGGTGATGAAAAGTAATGTCAGTTTTTTTCCATGGTGATTAAGTTTATTTTTTTATGTACGTAGGTACTGTATTTTTTATTAGTGTTTACTGATTGATTTACTAAGTACCTAAACTGATTCATGTAAATGTTTTATGACATTTTGGTATAAAGACAGATATGGCTTTGGAGATGATAATAAGCTACTCGTAGTGCTAATCCTGCGCAGACGACGTCGCGGGCACCAGCTAGTTATTAATATGGATATGATAGTTTCTAAGTAGCGTTATATTACAATAACAATTAGAATATTATGTAATTGTATAATTTACAGATGTATTTATTTATTCATTATTTATAAGAATATATTGCATGCTATCACGCCTTTTTCTGTATTTATTGTTAATATCTGCTAATCTAATATAGATGAAAAATATTCAAATGCAGTCACTTAGTCACAAACCCAATTTAAAACACAATATAGATTTACATTTTTCATATACTTTGAAATGATCCGATAAAACATTGGGGACTTGCATACGACTACGGGTATCCAAATGAAAAAAAAAAACATAATTTTGTATTTATGCTCGTAGTGGTTATGCAGTAAAGTACAATCAAAAATCTAATAGAATAAGTACAAGGAGTAAACAAGAAATAAAAGGCTTTATATAATCTCATCCGGTAATATTCTAATTATGAAATGAAATACAGACTTTTATTGGCATATTTTATTTACATATTTCTCTAAGAAAATTAAATTAAAGCATTATTCTCCTAACAAAACAATGATTTAAAACATTTTTTTCATTATTAAAGTACAATGTGTCCCGACAAAGGAGGTTTCAATTCAATTTAAGTACACATATCTGTGGTGAGCGCGCTGCGCGCGCAACGCGCTGGTTCCGAGCCAATAGACCAATAACAAACTTTTTCCACTGATATTGGCAAAATTGTGGTTACGCCGCACAAGTCATACAAACAAGAAGAAGAAGAAGACTTTTTCCCTTTTGGCGCTATTTCGTACATACGAATTTGAATAATATTTTGTTGGATAAAACTTTAGTAGCAAAAATGTCATGAGATTAAACAAAGTAGTGTATGCAACTGCATATAATTAGGTATTAAAACACTCGTGTAATCTTATTTTGAAAATGACCTGCGGCTCGTTTCAAAAAACTGCACTCATGTTTTAATACCCTCTGTTATATGACAGTTGCATAAACTACTAATTTTTAATAATATTTTATTATGGACTCGAGACCTATATATACAGCTAAACAATATACAGGTAAAAAAGTTAAGACGCATGATATATTAATTATATATATTCCTGTAATATTTGATATACTCTATTAGAACATGTACACGCTGAAGACCATGACTTAGGCCATACATTTGTATTTTCTGCTCAAAAGTGCACGTTTTCTAATCAATATGACTTTCGTATTGACAAAGGAAGCGCTCGTAGCGGAGCTCGACTTGGCGATCTTAACCGATCAACAAGTTAAGCAACACTTGCTGCGGTCAGAAGTTGGATGGGTGACCGCTAGTGGCATTATTCAACTGATCACTTCCGTACTTCGGAGGGCACGTTAAGCCGTCGGTCCCGGTTGTTTGTCTTAGGAGAACATTCGTCAGGCTATGCCGAAAGCCTTCGGGCGGCCTGAAAACTTCGACATGGTTTGGCCACTAACCTATCCACCAAGCCGCACTGAGCCCGCGTGGTGGATTATGGCCCAACTCCTCTCTCTGAGAGAAATGCTCGAGTCCCAGCAGTGGGAACAAAATGAGCTGGTTATGATTGATATGATGATTATGATTGACAAAGTGCGCGAACATAATTTTCAAAGAGCGACTGTCACAAAACAAATTGTACCTATTGAAATTTCAGACAATCGAAAGCAAAGGCTTTGTTCGGAAAGTCCTAACGGAACGATGTGTAACGTAAAACGGTTCCAAAAAGGGCCTGGATACTGGATGCGACTGCAGTTGATTTTTATTTCACTTAAACTCGGAACGAGCATATTGCCTGCCATGAGTGCCATATCAAGGAGTTACGCTGAAGACTGCGTGTTTGTGACGGAACGGGTAGAAATAAAGCTAAAGGAGTCGGAAAGAGAAATCGGATCTCGTAAAAGGGGGCACGTCAGAGCAATATAAAATTCTATTCCCTTTGTTAGAACTCTGTTTCAGTACAGCTAACTTAAATACTGACTAGATTATGTTAATATTTTTTCGATAAGTAATTTCGTCAAAATATCTCCCCGCCCATGGCAGAAGAGGGCGACCATATCGTTAAGTTCAAAGCGACATTATTCTGTTCTCGTCATTCCCAGACCTACATGCTTAGTTGCGTTCACTGACTGAGGTGGATTATTAATCAGTAACAATTAATTTGTAATAAAAAATCAAGACATGGAATTCCAAATTAGTTTAGGCATCATATGTGCGCCCATATTGTTGCATGTCCATACTGCCATATTGTGTTGATGAGCATTAATATAATTAAATGATTACAACTAGATTTTCAGACGGGTCTTCAGGCCGTGTTGTTTATTTTACTGTCTAAATAAATTCAAATATTCGAATAATATCACCAGTCGCAAATGCAGCTTTAAAACTAGTTCTTTTTTAAAATTAATATACTACTGAAACTATATAGAAAAATAGTTAATAAGGGATGGCTTTTTAGCACCTATCTAGTGTACCTTTACGTCACCTGACATCTCATTAGTATCTATTAGAAGATGCGTATGAGTATATATGTAGGTAAGAAGCGCTCGTAGCGGAGCTCCACTTGGCGATCTTAACCGATCAACAAATTAAGCAACACTTGCTGCGGTCAAGACTTGGATGGGTGATCGCTAGTGGCATTATTCAACTGAGCGCTTCCGTGCTTCGGAAGGCACGTTAAGCCGTCGGTACCAGATGTTTGTCTTAGGACAACAGTCGTTAGGCTATGTCGAAGGCCTTCGGGCGGCCTGAAAACTTCAACATGAGTTGGCCACTGACCTATCCACCAATCCGCACTGGGCCCGCGTGGTGGATTTTGGCCCAACTCCTCTCTGAGTCCCAGCAGTGGAAACAAAATGGGCTGATTGAATTATATTATGATGATAATGATGTATGTATGTTTGAAGATGGACCTTAAATTAATTAAGGTCCCTCTTCGTATCATTATTTCAATATCTGATTAAAGCGAAGACAGAAGTGAAATATGTTTACGATACAAAATAAAATACGATTAAAGATAAATATTATATGGGAGAGTAAGTGTGTATACGTCTTAGCGGAAGATACTACTAAATAAGTGTGTAGTTCGTAAAACTTTATTTTAACATATCGATTATGTTTAATTGGCGCGGTAGAATCGATTGCTACATCCAAGCGGTTTGATGCAATAGATGTTTGCCGGTCAAAAAATCTGGCGGGCACACACCTACTACTATTATATAATTATAAGTATTGTATATATATTATACATAGCGTGTAACTAAAAGGTGTGTATATGTACCTAGTAAGTATTCACATGGCAAATAAATTGCTTTTAATATATGCACGTTACACGTTATCCAATTTTAAGACGGCTTTATTAGACATGCCTATACTTGAAGTTCGTTGAGGCCAATGTCCTCTGCAATCACCTATTCATTCACCTCCGTCCGTGCATGCGCCCTCTCCCCTCACTGCACCCCAGCCTTGGCCCAGGTTTAATATTTTTTATTTATATAATTGTTTTCTAGCACAAAATAAACTCCAAAAAAAGATCTACTACGTAGCATTTGCTAGTTCTACCAGTAGCCCTATACCTCTAAGAGAATCGGTATCGGTGGAGTAAAAAAGTAAAGTTATCAACATACTATGATAATAGAAAAAATATAAGTACAAATAATAATACAAACATATCTACTATTAGCGGCTAGTTTCTTTATATACCTACTTATTATAACATACCTACTATACTACTTCGACGGTTTGCCTACTAGAGATAAAAATTTAACATCATGTATACATATTGTTTGTATGTTCAGACAAAGGTATGCCAAATTTATATCCCTTTAAGATAAACCATTTTAGCCCAGTAAAATTAGCTCAAATAGGTATATTCGAAATTACAACAATATTATTAAGATCTCTTCATAGAATAAATATCCTAACTAAATTCAGTACTATGAAGTAGTTTTTAATATTAAGTAGGTAGATTATATTTATAGTACATTTATGACTGAATAAGATACAGAACACTGTAACGTAATACAATGATTCACGTAGTGTATGTGAAACTGGTTTCCACGACACAGGGAATCCTAGTGTGGAGACCAGGGCAAATAACAATATTATGTATACTAGTGTAAAGAGAATGTTAACACGATGTTAATTTAAATTATTATGAGATTGTAAAGTGTTAATTTGGCTCAAATAAATAAATTATTATTATTATTATAGGGGCAAACCCGGAAACAAACTCGGAAACTAGACCAAAACTGTAGGAATTTTAATTTTAAACAACTTTTGTTATAACCATTTATCGCGTGAAATTGAAAATGAACGAGTTATTCCATAAACAAAACTTGAACATTAAAATCAAGATGGCGGATGGCATCGAATACCACGCAAAACAAAGTTGAGACTCCCAGTAGCAGTGACGTTCCCCAACGAATTCCAAAGGAAAATTGCTACTCTTCGACTGGGCTATCTTTCAATGCACCGTAACCTTGGTTAAATTGTGTAACGCGGGTTATACTTTTTTTATAATGGTTTTGTTCACAGACATCAATAACAATCATCAAATATTTTAAACTATTAATTTTTTTTAATAATTTCTAAAGGAATACAGGAGAACTTTTTTTACTTAACTAGACTTACATAATACATTTTTGAAGGCCTGAAGGGCACTTCGAAAACTTACTTAGCCTGAGGGGAACACATACGATATGTTTAAGGGCCTGAAGGACACAAATTTTTTTTAAATTTTTTTAGGCGAGGTGCACATAAAATTTAAGAAGAGGCCAGAAGGGCATTTTTGGATTTTTTTGTACACAGACTTTTAACTAATTTCTAAATATCGTTCATACCGAGAGCATACCGGCTCCCGCAAGCAGCGCCCGTTCACGAGCTTGACACGTGTGCCAGCCATCGCCCTCCTCAACCATATTAGAGGGAAGAGGACGACCCGCCACACGACGCCACCGCGAGAAGAAGCCTTTTAGTGAGCGTGAATGCTCAAGGTATACACGCATACATAATATGGAAATAACGTCTTTCCATATTATGTATAATTATTATTATTAATACAAAAGCCGTACTTGTCAAATTTTTTTATGATTAATTTTTATTTAAGTCTGCTTTCTCCATGCGGGTTATACTTATACCAATTAGTAGATACTATAGTACCCACGTTATTATCACCAGTAATAAATATACCAGTCGTTATACCACAGAGGTTATCAAAATGTCAGGTTATCAAAACTCATGTTCACATCCTTATGCATTCCTTTTTGCATACTAAGTACCTAATTTTAAGGGCATTAATACGGATTTCCATACAATTTATATACGTAGTAAATTATTTATTATGTGGTAGTGCAAAATTTGTTAATAAATTCTTGTAAAATAAAATAACATGCACCATCATGTTTAATTAAACTTCGTAAGTTAGGTTTAAGGTGGTTGAAAGGACAAAAATACCCAAAGGAAAATAAAGACTAGCTGCTCTCCGCGTTTTCACCCGCTTGGCGATGAATCAAAATATATAGCGTATGTTACTCAGGGTGAATGTAGCTTTCCAACGGTGAAAGAATTTGAAATCGGCACGTAGTTTTCGAGTTTATTCATAACAAACATACACACACACAAAAATACAAATCTTACCTCTTTATAATGTTATAGTATAGATGTAGATATAAAAAAAATACCAATTGGTACAATGAAAACATTTCATTATTTTTTATTGTATACTTGGGTTAGTTACTGTAGATATTGGAATCCTTGGAAAGAGACAAGGTCTAAACATTATTCGGAAAATCACAGTGTTCTTAAAAGTATCAGCAACAAATATGTTATTTATGGAACAAAAAAAAACATGAATATTAAGATATACATATATGTATATATACTATGAGATATGGTATATAATATGATAAACGACAAATAAACGAAAACGGCGGAAAAAACCAAACCTTTAAATGATAAATTTTTAGAGTTCCGTACCCAAAGGGTAAACCGAGACACTGTTACTAAGACTCCGCTGTCCGTCCGTCTGTCTGTCTGTCACCAGGCTGTACCTATCTCATGAACCGTGATAGGTAGACAGTTGAAATGTTCAAAAATGATGTATATCTGTTGCCGCTATAACAATAAATACTATAAAATGTCCCTAAAACCAGCTTTAAAATAATGTATGTTGTATGGGAGATTTATAGATTTAGAGAATTATAAATAATAATAATAATAATCATTTATTCATGCATAAAAATGGTAACACATAACAATATTACAATAATTGATAACATTGAATTTCAATATTACAATATTGGAGAATATTGTATTAAACATATTGTGCAATAGCCGTCCCACTAGGATTCCCTGTCTTGGAGCGGCTATTTCTCTTCCCTTGTTGGTTTAAGTACTAAATTAATTATAATTATTGTTCACAAGTGTGCCGAGTATCATGTAAGTGTATCCTCATAAATTTCAGATGCAATTTTGTATTAGTTTAGATGCTACGGAACCCTTCGTGCACGAGTCCAACTCGCACTTGGCCGGTTTTATTCACAGCTTCTTTCAGCTCTCTTTTTATTCACAGTTGCTATGTGCTCTTGACTTAGAAAATACTTCCACTTTTAAAAATAGTAACATATATAATTTTAACGTGCATAACCAAACGAAATTAAACGTTCATCCGGTATCTCTTTATTTCGCACAATTGTATTATTTATGCCGATTACTTTATGAATTGCCAATTTACATAAACCTTCGACATATTCGTAAGGAAACAAGTATTATCGACAATTAAGGTTATTCATATCACAACTTCGGCAAGCCGCAGGTGTCTGTCACAGGCAGCCATATTGAGACATCGTTTAACTTTATTACTAAGTGCTCGTTGTAATAAAATAGTATTCATATGGCATCTGATTTAAAAAACATAGTACAATTAACTAGCCGTATTTATGAATAAAATATCGTGTTATCAGACTAATAGCTAGACAGGCTATAGATTCCTGAGAGATAGCGAAGTATTTTCTTCGTTCTAGTAAGTGATATACGGCGTTTGTCAGATGATAAGTGAAATGTCTGCTTTTGGCAGTTGCATTGTCACCTAAATGCTTTAACATTTTAAAGTTCTGTACAGCGCCGTACTGTTTAAGTCTTTCTGAGGGTGCTTCAGACACAGATCGTTCACGCGTTCAAGCGTTCTCGCGGTCAGTTTTGTGTTCGTTGTGTCGTATTACGTTACATAGATATACACCACAGTCTAACCACGTTGACCGACGTGGTTAGAATGCCTCCTATTTGGGTATTGTGGTAGTAATAAACTCCTTGAAGAATAGACAGATACGTCAGGGTTGAGTATTGTCATAAACTATAGAATACTACGTTTATTATCATGCAGAATTTTGTGAAATAAAGTCTAAGTTTACGGGTGTATTATTTTACTACAGGTATATATACGTAACGTAATACAACACAATGAACGTAAAACTGAGTGCGGGAACGCGTGACCGCTTTCTGTCTGATAGCACCCTGATTGCACCTTTGGACGTGTTTGTAGTTCTATTCACACATAGTAAGCATAGACAAAGAACACGTATAGCTAAAAACGGGTTGATGGACACAATTATATACCCAAAACTGCCTGCTAGCGTTATAACTATCCTACTAATACGCGAAAGATTGTAATATGTATGGATGTTTGTTACTATTTCACGCAAAAACTGCTGAATGGATTTAAATGAAATGTTGGTATGTAGATAGATGAGGCGCTGGATACTTATTCATCATCATCATCATCAACATCCATCACCACGCGGGTGTAACTGCGGGGCGCAGCTACTATAACCATATAATGCTCTCACATAGAAGTAAAACTTTAAAAACTTTAAACCGATAATAAGAATGATATACCACTGAATTTTACTCAAATAACACGCAAAAAGGATCAGGAGTGACCAACCTTTTAGTTTGAAAATCTTTCATTAAGCACCAAATAGTGTTACAGCTGAGGTCCAGTCGCAATTCTAGGTCTAGAAGTTTCTTGAAGGTTGAAGTTAAGTTGAAAGGGGCTTATATGGAAGCTGGCATAAACCCCCCCGGCGCCATTTTTTTTTAAATCGTAGCGCACGATAAAATTGTATTTCTGGGTAGAGGTAGACGAACAAAAAATGGCAAGTAACGTGATACCCTAAAGTGCCACGTTACCGAGATATTTGGAGGTAAAAATCGACACATGAGTATAACGACAATTATTAATAAATATAGTTATTACGCGTCCATAAGCATCAAATTGTATCCAAATAATCGTTCACAGGCTAATTAATATTAGATCGAATCTCACCGGGTTTCGAGCATGTCTAATGCTCGTCTTCAGGTCGAGTGCGCAGCGCCGTCTGCGAGCTCTCGGCGAGTACCGTTCTGCGGTTTACGTATTCGATCCCTAACCTAGAACTACATTCAATAGTATTATTATTTAAATAATGAACAAAGATACTGGTGAAAGAGTAGCATAGCTACAAAATATGAGGCACATTAGGCTTGTTCATCTTCACTTTACATTTTATTAAATGTGTTTCACAGTTTGCAAAGCCGCGGTCACAATGCGGAAGAGGTAAGATATCTCGCGTATCAGATGGTGTGTGCCTCGCCTTAACAGGGAAAGTGACCTGAAAGTGAGAGTTCAACGCTCAATCACGACCTTACGGGGAATACAAGACGAAAACAGACTCATTATAAAGCGTGAATGTAATACGGCCTACATGGTAATGACGAAATAATTACCTATATTATGTGACAACAATTATGTATAATACATAAATGTGTAATTAGTTTAATACATAATGTTCTCCGAAAAATGGTAATATCGGCGTGCGCTGTCTCACTGTTGTTATATAGGTCTTCGTTAAGAATCATATTTACAGGCTAACCTCTCGCCTCTGTGAAAGGATTTCATTTTTTACCGGTTGTTTCATTACTTTTCAAAACTTCTTACCACGAACCAAAAATTGTGGAATGCTTTGCCGGCGTACGTGTTTCCTTGCAGCTATGACCCTGGGTCTTTCAAGTGGGGCGTGAAAAAGAATCTCTCAGGTCATCATAGGGGTGGCGATTAGTGCAGCTTGCGGCTGCACTATTGATCATTGCTTCTTAATTTCATCTTCGCTTTCCATCAGGCGAGAGGGAGCCACTTTGATCAACCATTACAAAAAAAGGACTATTCTCATCGAAAATGTCCAGCAAAATAATAATAAAGCTTTTAGATAAATTTTTAGTACGATTTTGTCGCATTTTATAATGTTTTGGTCTTACTAAAGACATGGGAGCTAGCTTCACGTACATTATTAGATATACGAGTACCTACCTATGAAAGTTTACATCGACAGTAATATTCACTTTGTTGAAGTCAGAACATGGATTGGTCACATTTAAGTATAAAATATATTACTGGAAAACATGACTAGAATGAACGAGTATCTACTCGTTCATTATGGTACGCAGCCATGTTGATAATGGAAGTAATTGGAGTACTAAATTCTTAACAAAACTTACACTCAAAATATTCTTCTCTGGCAAATAAACTCAAATAACGTAGCCATTCAAAAAAAAATACTAGTGTAAATAAATTTGATCCTTTGCAGAAAGTATAACCCTCTAATTATATTTACAAACAGGCATGAGTTGTGAATCACTCAAATACTTATACCCATTGCAATGACATTGATAAGCTCGTTTCACACTTTTAAAATTTGTTAGCGAAAACATGAATCATCATGACTTGCGTTTCAAAAAAGATCATACATTCTCACATAAAAGAGGACTTTGGCAATAGCTATTTATTGTAACATGACGATGATGATGACCATGTAGTCTTGTGTTAGCCAAGGTGATGTACATTTTCATGCTCGATGTGGAATTTGTACATAGTATGTTAAAGGACTGTATAGTATACGATTACTATTATAATAATGGCTAGAATACTAGTCTAGTATTCGTTCTGCACTTGTTTAAATTTCGATTCCTAGTATGATTTCATAATTGTCTTGTTTCGGAACACATGTCTTGCAACGTGCCAATTAATGCTAACTGCTCACTCAAATAGTGAACCTATTTAATAGCATTAAAAATATTTATTCGATGCGTGGCAAACTATCGGATTTACTGAAAAAAACTAAACATCGAACGATATAAAAATTACATTTAGAACAAAATGTTTATACATCATAATTACAACATTAACAAACAAACAGTATATGAATAAATAAAAACCGGCCAAGTGCGAGTCGGTCTCGCGCACTAAGGGTTCCGTACCAATATCTATAATAAATATTTCAAGTTTAAACCACCTAGCGAGATGCGGATGTGTCGTGCGATTTTCTAAAGAATTATCCGTCGTTGCGATCGTCGACGAGCTCACTGATGTCAAATTAGCGATATCGCCCTTGTACACAAGGTTGTTCTCTCAATCTGCAGTCAACGTTGTTGGTACACCAACCAGGAATTTTTTTAAACTATTCCTTTGTACTATTTCTTGTTGTGTACTGTTTGTTGTACCGAAAAAAAATGTCCCTGTCATCTCATGAATTTCGCGGATATTGTCAAAGATGCAACGATGTGTGCTCTTAACCCACTGCTATATATTGGACAGCTCTGATATCCAGGGTATGGTAGACTATTCTTGAGTAAACCAATTGCTAACCTGTCCCATTTAAATTTCATCAAATTCGGCCCAGTAGTTTTTTATAGATAGACTCCAACAACTGAATAGAGTGGAATTCGATATTACATTTTTCAAATTGTACTTGTGTTACCTCAGGACTTTCAACGGGGTTGATGTTTTTTTTCAAAGCTACACTATAACACGCTAAAATAATTACAAAAATAAAGAAAATTTAATGATTAACGATTCTTCACTTTCTCGTTCTTTAAAAGAACAAGAGAAGAAAAAACAAGTTCGAAAACATGGAAAGCGGCATTAAATCCTTACATATATATATATATATATAGTATGTTGTTGGAGCAGTAGTATTTATTATATATATATAATAAACAACACCCGAGACTTCGCAGGCAACTTAGCATGAAATCCATGTCAAAAAGTAAACCTAAAATAGTTCCTGAACCCCGAAAATCTGTCATATAAATAGTAAAATATAATATATGTACAAAATTGTGGGTCGTAACTGCCCAACAGCTACAGATCTTCTCTGGTAATCTTTGTATCTACATACTAATGTAGTAATGTAGCGCAAGAAAATAGGAGTATCAAAGTGATCATTCATTTTAACACGTCAATATATACTCGCTTTAATTATTTTATTTTGACTAGAAAATATTTTAAACAAAACCACGGAAGGAACATAGCATAAAAAATCATAAGGGATTAATTAAAGAAACTCGGCTACTTGAGAAAATACCGAATTGAGACGAACCAACTCTTAGCCCTTTTTATAGTTGCGTATTTATGTCTGAATGATGCAACCTTATAACCTTCTCAAATTTTTGTTGTGTCAATTATCGATAGAAATTTCATTAGAGTACGACCTTAACTACGAAACAAGTTGTCTAAGTACGCAACTTATGTATTTCGCTTCCATAGTGATGTAATTGGCTTAAGCCAAATTCGACAGTGTACTACTTTTTTATAACATTTGATAGATTACACGCAAAGCAATGGCATATTGTGTAGATAAATATTAATAATGTTGACTCAACCGAGGATAATGAATGTTACAATAGCGATTATTCATTCACAATATATGGCTTCACGTAACTAAACAGTTTTATGACGAGTCCTTAGAATTGACACAACTTTTACCGTTCTTCAGTTAGTGTCACTGGCCACATATTTTAATATTTAATAAGTGATAATGACTAAGCTGTATTTAGATGCTACGAAATATAATGACGAAATGCAAATAACGATTCAATGCTAAAGAAAATCCGCCGGCCTTTCGATGAGGGTCTTGCAAACAGGTCCAGAGTCCAGTATGAATCTTTTGCAATTTCTAAAAACATTGCCTGGTTGTGGCTAGTGTGGAGATGTCTGGTCAAAGTTCAAGAAAAGCGGTTTAATAGTGAATTATATGTATATACTAGACATTATAATGATATCTTTAGTTTTATGCAGCGAAGTGTGAAGTCTGCTTAAAGTCTGCAAAGATTTCACAAAGATTTACAAAACATTACATGCAGTACTTAAACAGTACTGAATCAGCTTTGCCAACGATCTAGAGCGAAAATATTTGCATATCTATACAGTTAGCATTATGACTTTAATTCTGATTAGAATGTAGTACTCTGTTATTGCATTCCCAAAGCTTAGACACGGGTGAGAGGCAGAGAGGGCACTAGTCTAAAGGAGGTATAGGATCCACCACGACGCTGCTGTGCAGGTTGGACACACAATCAGCCGAGCGATTCTCTAATGAGCTCACCGAAGTCAAATACTTTATGAGATATCGCCTTTGTACACAAGGTTGTTTTTCCAACAATGTTGTCAAAGATGCAACGATGTTTGCTCTAAGAATCGCACGGCAGGCCTAGAGTTGTACTTTTCAGCCGTGCGATTGTCTAAGAGCAAACATCGTTACATCTTTGAATCATTAGAGAATCGCACGGCAGATAGCCCGCAGCCTCCGACATGTCTATACAACAACAACGGATCGAGGGCTTCACGTTTCTACCGAAGCACGGAGCTGCGCAGTTGAGAGATTTTCGAGTAGTAACAGCACCAAACTCTGGTTAACCTATTCGATCGGTTTATAAGCGAGAAGGTATTTTTTGCTAAGAGAATTATTCATTTTAAAGAGGTTTCAGAACGGTGAGTTTTTAAGTACTATTAAATATTCTACTTTAGACCTTACTCTTAACTCTCTCTACGTTGAACACAAATTTGTTACATATAAACGTGTGGGAGTATATAACAATACGTTTGTAGAGTAAACGTCGTGTAGCGGTTAGGCAAACGCCACAGGTTGCCATCACACAGCAATTGTTTGAGACGTTACGGTTTCTGGGGTTCCGTAGGTACCAAAACGTTATGAAAAAATCATTAATGATCTCGGGTGAATGTTTAGAGTGGGTATCAAGGTCCATGTTCAAAATACAAAACACAGTGAAAATTATCTTATTTGCATCCAGATATTTAACTATCTTATACATTATCTAGTGATTACATATATATAAATAGTAATATACACATATTAAATATATGTATTGGAGATATTCGTTAGTTTTTCTGATAAGGATTCAATTTTGGGAAGTTAAGAATATTGAAATAAAGACTAAATAAAAAGTAAGGTTAAGGAAGATGTTGAAGAAAAAAACTTGTTTGTGTAAAGCAAAGTTAAGTAAGTATGAAAAACAACAAATGCACACAGTATACGAATGAAAAAAAAAACAATTGTACGTTTGAAAATCCGTTACTTTCGAATTCGTTAAACTTTGAAATTATGTGTTAGTGGGTATTCAATTAAACATAATTCCACGATAGTGTATTTTTTATTTATTTAAATATTCAGTAAACGTATAGTTTAAATGTCATCATCATCATCATCATAATCTCTGATACTCCCGTTTTTTTTATAACCACTATTATATGTAGGAAGTCTCGATATTACGTAGGAAGTTTCACTTGCTAGCCTCATATATATTACAGAACTCTCTAAGTCGGCGGTCAGCAATAATTACTTACTTCCCGGCATCTTTAATAACATACTATTTCGAAATGGAACTCAGAAAGTTGTCTTCTTCTATTGGGTAATTAGTATATAACAATATTCACCAGTATTCCAACCCTGAATCTCAAACCTTGAAGCATTGCTACTAACAACTCAGCCACTTTTCGTAGTTTGTCAGTACTTTAAAACCTGTTTTTTTTTCATAATCCTGGCAACGAACCGTAAGACGGATTCTTCTAAAGAAGTGTTTGACGATTGACGCCACTCCAAATAAGTACGAGAAACCTTTGAAACCCACTGTATTGACTGTTGTTTGGTCTCTGGTGTGTTGTGATGGATCCATGTTTCGTCCACGGTTACAAAACGGCGCAAAAACTCCTCCATATTGCGATTAAACGACGCCAAACCTTCCTGTGAAGTTGTTACACGATTGCGTTTGTGGTCGACTGTGAGCAAACGCGGTACCCATCCTGCGGAAAGCTTTCTCATGCCCAAGTGATCATTCAAAATTGAAACCACTGAGCCATGCGAGATCCCTACGTCTTCCACAATCTCTTGCACTTTCAATCTTCGGTCGGCCAACACCATATCGTGAATTTTTTCGATTGTTTCGGGTGAAGAGACCTCAACTGGGCGTTTAGGACGTTCGGCATCTTCAGTGCTAGTACGGCCACAACGAAATTCAGTAAACCACTTTTTTACCATTGAAATCGATGGTGCAGAGTCCCCATAGTATTTATCCAGCTTAGCCTTGGTCTCGGTAATGGTTTTTTTCGCAAAAAATAATGCTTAACCCGTCCGCAACAGCGCAAAAAATAACAATAGATTTATGAATGAAACTTAACTCGAATGAGTCTTGCTGAGTCGGACAGATTAATAAGGATACGAAATTCACTTTTTTCCATTTCTTCCTCAAATTACTGGGTAGTCTGATAAAGATAGCTGTCAAACACAAACTAACTGACGCAGCAAGTTCAAATTTTGACAGGAGTCAACTGACAGATGCTTGTTGACAGGAGTAGTGTTGCTTTTTCAGTAAAGAGGTCAGAAATTCAAAAAGTCACGGACTTATTGACCCGCCCTCTTATCTACATAAATATACTAGGTAAGGTAAGGCATATTGGTGATAAAAATGAAAAAGTGACTCATATAGTAATTTAGCAACCAGAAAAAAAATAACATAGTACAACATGGAATGATCTATTGCCTAAGGTATATAATGGGTACTTGCCATGTTATAAAAATCTAATATATTTAAATGTAAATCTCATTTTATATAAAAGTAAATGTAAGGTATTTTGGTGATATGGTTTGGTAGATTGGTGATACTAGGAAGGAAATTTGGTGATGTTATAAAAACTCCAGAGATGCACAAATAAAACTCCAAATATTAAATGGCTTTCTGTAATACTATTAATGTAATTACTTCATGCAGTTATCGCATCTGTAGTACAGCTTTTCTTCAAGGTCAATATCATTGACAGATGCACAAATCTCGTGATAGGGCGTCAGACAGTAGGAACACTGGATCCAATTGGCTCCATTCTTTTTTTTCACGTCCTCAGAGTATAGAACTTCGCATAAACCACATTCCCAATCATCTTCTATCTCTTTGGTTTTATTTTTCTTTGCTTTTAGAACAGGCTTGCCTGATGTGGAAGGCTGAAGCTTTTCGTCCACTTCATCTACTTTCTCATCAA
Organism: Selenia dentaria; assembly: GCA_917880725.1. NCBI lineage: Eukaryota > Metazoa > Arthropoda > Insecta > Lepidoptera > Geometridae > Selenia > Selenia dentaria. The sequence continues at coordinate 8,419,743 of OU862876.1, read as the reverse complement.
TTATTATTGGTGTTAAGCATTTTGCGCTGGAATCTCTTTTCCTCGATTTTCCAGGTCGTTTCAAAGCTTTAGGTGTTTTTAAAATTTCATCAGCCTTGGCTGTAGGACTTGTTCTTAAGATTTCAGGTGCAACAAGAGGTATATCGGTTAGTGCTGAAGGCTTTAGTGCTTCTTCTGAAATAGCATTGTTGTCCAAAGGATATATTCCAGTTTTTTTAAAAGCATTTTGTATGTTTTTTGCCATAAAAGAGGCTATGAATGCCGGATTCATGATTGAGTGAAAGTTACTACGGTTTGGAGGATCTGTAGGGTTACTACTCATGTATCTAGTCATACTTTCTCTCCAGTTCGTTTTCAATGGTTTGAATAGAACTACGTCGAGTGGCTGTAATAGATGAGTGCAGTGAGCTGGGAATGTGAACAGATATATTTGGTTATCTTTAGCAAGTTTAAGAACTTCTGAACCTATATGTGCAGAATGTGAGTCCATAAGAAGGACCACAGGACGTTCAGGTGGTATAGCTGTTATAAAAAAATTCAGCCATTCCAAAAACAGTTCCGAATTGATCCCTTAGGCGACAATTTCACCAACGCATTAGGAAGAGCGTCGTTTTTTAGTGTGTCATTCCACCTTACGCCTTTAAATATAATCATCGGTGGAATCCATGTTCCGTCCCCACAAACACATGCTAGCATTGTTTGAGTTTGGCCTCGTTCAGCATAGGTCCTTCTATACACATACTTTTTACCAATCCCGGTAACAATTCTAGATGGTTTTACGACATAAGATAGCCCAGTTTCATCGCAGTTCCAAATCAGTCGTGGCTTGTCCTTTATATCTAGTTTAGTAAGGAGATCGTCCAGTTTATCAAAAAAATCCTTTACCATCGTCTCATTAGCCATAGAAGCTCTATAGGCTGAATGGTTTTCTGGAACTCGCAAGCATAAATTGTACCTACATTTAAAGCTATTCCACCACTATTTGCTTGCAATGCGATTTACAGAAGGCAAGTAGTTTTCCCGACCTGTCGCTTCAGCAAGATCAAAAGCATACTTTCTTATTTGAAAAACCGTTAGCCCGAAACCTAATTCTTGCATTTCTATGATATAGTTATAAAGCTTTAACTCTAAACCGCATGGAAGTGCATAAGGTCTTCCCATTTTTCTTACTGAATCTTCCTCACGCTCGAGGTAGCGCTTTAAGGTGCTCCATGGAACACCAGCTTCCTTGGATGCTTTATATATAGTTTTCCCTTCATTTCTCACGAAGTTAACCGCTTGTCTAAGTTACTGCTGGTCATATTTCCTATATTTACTTTGTTCTTCCATTCTATCCATCTAGAACAAAAATGTGACAGGTTATTTGGTGATATCAAAAAATATGGGAAAGGTAAATCGGTGATAAAAAATAACAACACTTAAATACAAATTTAAACACATTCGCTAATAATTCGAAACAGTATCTTTTGAATTATATATTACATTTCACTTGATTATTTAAAATGTAATAGCAAAACAGATTCAAAGTTTACCTCTCAAAATCGGACCTAAAATGTACGTAAAAACGCTAAGAATTGTCCGTCATTACTTAAGGAATAACTACTTACCCTGATAATATCACGACGTCACTGCAGCTTTTATTTAATAATCGTGTAAGTAGTAAGGGCTTTTTTTAACTGTTTGCAGTAAATAACATAATATTACCATTATTATTCATTAAAATATGCAAGACACAATGTACGTACAGAAAAAATGGCGCCACTGATGCACTCTGAACTAAAAAGTTTCTATACAAAGCGATTATGAGGCGAAACGAAATGAGCGATATATGACTATCTTACTTACACTCGTGGTAACATATTAGCGTTGTCTCGTTGACATACACATACAGGTAACTGAGTGAGATATGTTTAAAAAAATGTCGCCAAATTACCTATTTCACCAAAATACCTTTCCTTACCCATGTATCGTTATATTTTTCAAATTTGTAAAGCATGTTTGGTTCATAGATTAAATCAAGTTATCGTCATGTTATTGGGTATATTTATGAGGTTAGTGCTAAACCTACCACGGTATAGTATATCCTGCGTGTAGCTGATCGCACAGACTCATCGGTTTTACCTGTCTCATTTGCTATTCATCATCATCATCTCAGCCGTCCACTGCTGAACATAGACCTCCTCCATGATTTTCCAAAAGGACCGGTTGGAAGCGGCCTGCATCCAACGTCGTCCTGCGACCTTCATACACGGTGGACGACCTACGCTGCGCTTGCCGGTCCGTGGTCTCCACTCCAGAACCTTTCGGCCCCATCGGCCATCTGTTCTGCGTGCTATGTGCCCTGCCCACTGCCACTTCAACTGGCTAATCTTCTGGGCTATGTCGGTGACTTTCGTTCTTCTACGGATCTCCTCATTTCTGATTCGATTACATAGAGAAACCCTCTCAATAGCTCGTTGTGCGACTTTGAGCTTTTCTATGAGGCCCATAGTAAGAGACCACGTTTCAGTGCCATAAGTCATTTGCTATTATCCCACTTATATTATAAATGGTAAAGTTTAGATGGATGGATGGATGGATAGATAAATTATTATATGTAGTATGTTTGTTACCTACTCTTTCACGCAAAAACTACTGAATGGATTTTAATGAAATTTGGTATGTAGATAGATGAGACGCTGACATAACATATAGTATACTTTTTCATCATCATCATCATAATCATCCATCACCACGCGGGTGAAACTGCGTGGTGCAGCTATTATATTATATAGTTCATTGCTTAGTTCACTTCTTCGAGCACTAGCAGGTTTTATCGTAAATTTATTGAATTCAATAGATTATTAGAATACAATATATTATAAGAATAAGTCATTCTTTTATGGGACAATGTATACGATTCTATAATAAACTTCCCAATGTTATCCGAGATTTGCCTATTAATGAGTTTAAAATTACTATTAATACTAAACTCTGTGAAAAAGGTCATTGCAAAATTTCGGATTACTTGGAGGATAAAACAGCTTGGGACTGATCACTCCAGGATCTACCTACTCGTGTGTTACCATGTCAAAGTGTAGCGTGTCTTGCCCTACTGATACCATTCTTATGGTATCTTTTGTAAGGCAACACACTGGAGCTAAAAATAATCGAACATTTGTTATATACACTAAGAAATAGGCGATAAAAAATGTAAAAAATCATGCCCGCTGATTTTCTTGCCGGATCTTCTCAGCCGTGGTCACGTTACGATTTAAAAACAATTTTCAAATACCGCCGTAGTATTTAATTTTTTCATTTCATTTTCACTCGGTTTGCGGCTTTATTATGAGTGAAATAACATCGAAATAAAAAATCAGCTGACAATTTTTGATCAACTTTTTGTCCTTGTGAAAGCCTGACAGCCCCGTCCACTTAGTTGGTAGTCCTTTGATCTTCGAAGCGAGGGGTACCACGTTATATCCTTGGCTTAAAAAAAATGTGTGGTGAGCTGATATGTTTGTACTTGGATCTAGGATGTATAACATGTGTTAAGCATATTTATACCTTCCTCGACTCGGGACTCTTTGTTGGGAGTATAAGTGTGTGAACGGTAAACACTTGCCCTTCAAAATGTTGTTTAGCATCTCACGCGAAAGTATTCGATCACAAGGAGTAGCTGTTTGAATAATTTACGCCTTTGGGCTCTATCATTATTTCATAATGTTAAATTAATGTAACATTGCTAAACATTTATGGTTGCGATGATGTAATCGCATTTTCCTTTACATTCGTTAGTTAACAAGACAAGACTAAGTATTTATGTTCAATTGATTTAAATTACCTATCAAATTGGGTTATTGCTTCTATTGTCTCAGCTGACAAATAAACGTTTGTCATTCGTACACCAGTGTGCGGAAAACAAAATACTACGGTTTTGTCCGTTTAACAACTATCAAAAATCTTTGTTACCTATTTCGATGCTTAAGTTTATGGTACGAACCTTTTTTTAGCTCAATCATTAGTACTTAACCTAAAAAAATACCAAAAAATGGAACCGAAAAATGGAATCATAATATTGTGCACATGGTACCGACTTCGATAAGTTATTTCACACTTTTTGGTGTTGAAGTCGGTTCCATATTTTTGGAAAATTTTTTTTTGCACCTTTTTTAGTGACCCTGCTACTTACGATGATGATATCATCAAGATAAATCAACACTTTGTGTTTTTAGAGTGCAACTCAAATACTGCTTGACCGGATTTAATGAAATTTAATTGGCTCCACCTCGGAAGTATACTCTACCGCACAAAAAATAACTTTGAGAATCGGTCTACAGATGGGGGAGAAATCCGTTAACATACACATAAAAAATAAATAAACGCGAACATATAACTTCCTCCTTTTTTAAAGTCGGTTACAAATGCTACACAAGCAGAGCTATAGAAATACAATCATCAAAAATATAATGAATTTCAGACAATCGGAATGGCGATGAAAGCGAAAGTTGACCGAATGTTTCCGCAATGAAACACCAAAAATATAGACGTAACTTTTTTAATCGGTTTATTAAAACTTCACATTTTACCTAAGAAGAAATTATATCAGGAAGAGTAACTCAGAACAAATTCCACACAAAAAGTGGTCCTTCAAACCAAAACGACATAGTTATGATTCCAAATACGAATTACTTCCGAGGTTAAAAATAGACATATTCGATGATTGTTTTAAATTTCAGAAGGAAAGCAGGGTTTGGTCCACGCGCGTGCTGCAACGTCTACTATGACAGCTGAGTCATAGCGGCGTGAACGAGGTTATTGATTTAGCACGACTTTTATTGGGTCATTTTTAAGGCAGTTACTCTTCCTGACATTATTTCTTCGTAGAATTTAACTGTTGTTTTAACAAAATTTATTATTCTTGATAAATACCTATTATTGTCTATCTATATAACTAATGCTAGAAGGGAATTTTGTCCCAATTTATGAATTGAAAATAGTGCTTTACAAATAAATATACCGTTAGTGTCTTAGAACTGATGTCGGTACGTTTCCGGGTTAACCATAAGCTTTCCGGCTTAACCTCTTCATACCCCATACTTGGGTTTCAATTTAACAGTAAAGACACAGCTTAAGTAATAGTCATACGCTAAAGGTAAAAGGTAAACAGTATAGAACCTCCTAAGGCTATCATTACGTAATAACTATACGTAATGGTATGTGTTAAGATAGTTTCTCGAGTTAATTATTTGGAACTGTTAATTATACGTTTCTTTTAAACTTTACGTAGTTCGTTTAGATGCAAATTTTTAATAACCTACGATGTGTGATGCATAGTAAATTGACTGAAGTAATTATAAATTCATTACGAATAGACTTCAGTGATACCTTTTTTACTATAGTAACCGCGTTACCAACTGAGTCGTAGGGCCTTAAACGTCAATAGGGATATGAATGTGCAATTCGACCCTCTTTAGCGCTCGCTTATCGCTAGCCTCTGATTGATACAGAAAACCATTATAAGAGATCAAGCACCATTCATAATCAATCTACAGGATGATACAGAGGACGAAAATTCCGATGAGGAAGAATAAACGTTATTTATTTAACATTCATTACAAAACCGCCCTTTTCAGGGCCACAATACTATCTACTATGTTTCTATCTGATTGTATTATTATCGATATGCGCCTATAACCACCTTACGCACATCAGTATGCGGCTCCATAAGACCCACAAGTGCGAGCGGGATAGACATAATGAAATGATTTATGGCCGCACGACTCAGTTGGTAACGCGGTGACTATAGTAAGTATCGCCACTTACTATGTATCGTATGTTTCGTCACATGCATGTTGTTTTTGCAAAGGAAGTTTTTTTTAAAGCCATTATGCAACGGTACAAACCCAAGAGGCCCACCTGATGCTAAGTAGTAATTATGGTCCTTCTGCCTAGTACAGATACATTTTCTCACAAGAACGAAGACGAACTATACTGCATCCATAACCCTGGGACTGAGTTGTTAAGTCGCCGGCAACCATATTTTCGAACCAAAGCACAGTAAGGCGAACATTATACTAATTCATATATCATATCTATGGTATTCTATCATAGGTATGGTGGCTGTACTACCCCAGACGAGCTCATACATAAAGAGTTCTTTTACTCTTGAAAGTGACCTGGTTGCATCAATCCAGCACTTTATACTAAAAATTTCTGCGTGGCACTGCGCTGTGATCCTCGCCCCGAAGCTTTGCGCTGAAGAGAGTTTAATCCAATGCTCTCTAAATTTAGCCTTCTACGCTATCGCTTCTGGATAGAACATAATGGCAATGCGGTGGTATTAACGTTTCACGAATAAGTTGTATTACTGTTATTATTCAATCTAGAATCGCTCCAACATACCTAGAGCACAGAACTTAAGTTCTGCTTGGCATTGTACTGCATTTGTCACCCCAAAATATTGAATTATCTGAGTCGTATTAGCCCAGTAATTTCACCGCCTTCGCACCCTAACACTGAAATCATCATCATCAGCATATCAGAGGTAGGACGTCCACTGCTGAACATGGCCTCCCCCACGAACCTTCCCCCAGAAATTTCCAAAAGAACCAGTTGGAAGTGGCCTGCATCCAACGTTACCATGCTAATTTTATCCTACCTATCTAACCTACGCTGCCGGTCCGTGGTCTCCACTCCAGAACCTTTCGGCCCATCGGCCATCTGTTCTGCCTGATACCTATCAGGGTGGCCTGCCCACTGCCACTTCAACTGGCTTATCTTCTGGGCTATGTCGGTGACTTTTCTGATTCGGTCACGTAGAGAAACCCCTCTCAATAGCTCGTTGTGCGACTTTGAGCTAACTCATAAGGCCCATAGTAAGAGAACACGTTTCAGTGCCATAAATTATCATTGCTAACACACATTGGTATTTTGGACGAATTGGTTGCGCATTACTTCTTCACGGTCATCGGTCACGGTCGGTTTCATTTTTTTTTTACAAAAATATGAATCCAACCCAAGACTGAAAAGTGTGAAATAACTTATTGAAGTCGGTACAATGATAGTTCAAAAGTACCTGTTACCAAACTAATGTGCGCATGGTAGGTACCAACTTCGACAAGTTATTTCACACTTTTCAGTGTTGCGGTCGGTTCCATTTATTGGTTAAGAATATTTGTCTCTTTTTTTAGTGACCCTTGCTACTAACGGGATTGATTGGCATTCGGTTTATGCGAAACACTTTTTAGTTATTGAAATGTAACTTAAAAGCCGCTTGGCCGAATTTAATGAAATTTTAATGAGATTTCGGAAGTATACTCTATCAACAAAAAAATATTATCAAATACTACTCCGTAAAAAGTTGTGCGTGGTCATACATAAAAAAAATATACGCGTAGACTTGAGGACCTTCTACTTTTGCAAGTCGGTTGAAAATATCTGACACTGCCACGGGCAAAACGGCTAAGTGGTCTACCACCAATTAAGGCGGGTTTCCTCGCCTCTTACGATTCATATCCCGATGCCGGAGGGAATATTCACAACATTGTCCTCTCACGGAGTAGAGAGAGAGTGTTACTTTCGCATTCATAATATTAGTGTTGATCTTCGCTAGCGCAGTTCTTTGTAATTTCCATACCGGTTTTAACAAAACATTATAAAACCGGTTTCAAAATTACAAAGATTTCTTTGAGATGCCGATTAGTACGCTCAATGCAGCGCGAGATTAAGATTGGCCAATACGAGATTTGCACATAAACATGCATGTAAACAAACATTATGTAATACATAGAACAGTTAACACGAATGTAGGTAACGATCAATCCACTATTCATCTCTCGTACATAATCACATAAGTAGCAAGCTCGTTAGATTTGCGATGCAATACGCAACTTTCACTGATCTTCATTCACCTTTGCTTGGCTTCATGGCAAATGTTACATGCCAAGACCACGTTACGGAAAGTACATGGACAGAACGCATACTTAGCTGCGATATCAGCCAAGTATGAGGACTTGGAGAGGTATTTTTGACTCACGTTACGAGGGTTATGTATTTAATATTAACACACAATATTTTTTTTAATATTATACTCGTAAGTCCCCTCCACAGACTCCTCGAGTAATTTTTTTAATTTTTTGCAAATTTATAACATCTTAATATGACGTGGGCTTAGAATAGTACCCCCCCAATTCTTCCCGTGGGTGCCGTAGAAAGCGGCTAAGGGATAACAAACCATTAGGTGGGTAGCAGCACCTTCTGAGCACAACACGGCCAAAAACTGCGCTCGCCAACCCGCCTGCCAAGCGTGGCTTGTATTGGCAAAACCCTCCATGAACAGTACAAATGGAACCAGGCCCCCAGTCCCCGACAGCCTCGCTATTCCTGGCTACGGTAGCGGCCACGGTAACGGTGGGGCAGGGGTGCTAAGAATCCCCGGCAGAGGCCCGGCTACCACCCTCAACAACGACGACTGGCCCTGGTAACATACAACATACGCACGATGAGGACACACGAGAAGATTGACGCGCTGGAAGAAGAAATGAGTAGGTTACACTGGGACATCGTGGGGTTATCAGAAGTCCGAAGAGCGGGTGAGGACACGATAATCCTAAAAACAGGTAACCTACTCTACTACCGGGAGGGCGACCAACAGTCCTAAGGTGGTGTCGGGTTTCTCGTACACAAGTCCCTTACAAACAACATTGTAACGATCGATAGCGTTTCCAATAGGGTCGTATACCTAATACTCAGAGTATCTAAAAGATACTCGCTGAAGGTCATTCAGGTATACGTACCGACGAAGTCGCACCCGGATGATGAGGTGGAGGATAGAACCTTGTGATGATACCGCCCCAACTGCGTGATTAGAGGCGTCACAAGAAAGTACGAAAGGTTGACTGAAATCGGGATACATAAGTAGTGGAGCAGATGTTAGTTTGTGTTTGAGAGTGTCAAATGCGAGTTGCTGTTGGTTTTCCCATTTGAAAATGATATCCTTTTTAAGGAGATTAGTTAGAGGTTTAGCAACCTTTGAGAAATCGGGAATGAACCGACTATAGTAAGATACAAGACCGAGGAATGACTTAATGTCTTTTGGTGATGTTGGAATAGGAAAATGTCTTACAACTTTAATTTTTTCGGGATTAGATTTGACACCTTCTTCGGATATGACGTGTCCGAGATAGGGAACTTTACGCCTCAAGAATTCGCACTTGTCTGGTTGTAATTTTAAATTGAGTTCACGTAGTCTTCGAAATACTGTGGTAAAGTGTAGGATCAAGGAAGATCATGTGAATAAATTACAATGTCATCAAGGTACATGAAACACCGGGTGCCTTGAAGACCGGATAAGGCTGTATTCATCAACCTTTGGAACGTCGATGGAGCATTTTTAAGGCCAAAAGGCATTCTAGAGAATTGGAAATGACCTTGAGGTATGTTGAACGCAGTATTGGCAGCGTCAGCTTCATTTATCCGAATTTGATGAAAACCTGATGTTCTAAAGTAGAAAAGTGCCTGCTATCCCCAAGTTGATCTAAAATTTCAGTTATTAGTGGGATTGGATAGGTATCCCCAATAGTTATGTCGTTTAATTTCCTGTAGTCGATTACGACTCTCCATTTTTGTAATCCGGATGCATCCGGCTTTTTAGGTACCACCCATATTGGTGACGACCAGGGTGAAACAGAAGGTTCGATTATGCCTTGTTCGAGCATTTGATTCATTTGTTTATTAACTTCAGCTTTATGAATTTCATGGAAGCGATACGATTTTGTATGTATCGGGATATCCGTTGTTGTTTTAATATTATGACTGCTTTGGTGAAACTTAGTTTTTCTTCAGGCAGATGAAAAATGTCTGAGTAATCAGAACATAATTGGAAAAGGCATCAGCTTCTTCCCGATTGAGATTATCAACACGTTACTGATTTAAGACTTCTTCTGTACGTCTAACAGTGTCTATGAAGCTATTTGAGTTAACGTTATTTACAGGATGCAATGAGTCGTTGTTGAATGCAGAAGCGGGAAAAGAGTTAAGTTTCAGATTGAGAGCAGATTTTATGGTAAGTGGTTTTTCGGAAGTATTTACGACGGATATATTAATTCTTTGATTTTCTTTTACACGAGCTATACAGTTGGCTACAAGTAAACCATCGATTTTATTTTGGTCTAATATAAGACCTTCCTTTATTTCAGGTTTTGTACGGAATATTCGATGATTGCTTCGCATCGGGCAGGAATGACGTATGTCGGTTAATAAAAATGAAGCTTTAATGAGGTTTTCCCAACACGAAGTAAGTTGTTGTTATAGTCTATACTGCAATTATTGGCATTTAACATGTCGAAACATAACATGGCGACGTTTAATGATGAATTGGGCAATGACTTGGACTCTATTAAAGTGGACAGCCGGCTTACTGATGATCTAGAGAGTTGCAAAACTTTCTTCACCCGAGATCATAATTTTAAACTATGTTCACTTAACATTGGTTGCAATTTCGATAACTTATTAGTGGCTTTGATACGATTAGACATTATTTACGACGTTATCGTTCTAACGGAGTGCTGGCTAAACTCGTGCCCACATATCCCTCAGCTACCAGGCTATACAACACGCTTCATACAAAAGTGAAAATAATTTTAATCAAAATAGCGGAGTTGCGGTATATGTATATGTATATGTCAGGGATATATGGCATTCGTCAATTACAGAGCACTTTGTTTATAAAGCTCAATGCCTAGCTATATACAGTTCTGATGCGGTAAATATTCTGGCAGTTTACCGTTCTCCCACGTGTAGTAACACTGTACAACTCTTATCGTCCCTTGCACCATATATGACTAGCATGGGTGGCCTACCGCTAGTCATTGCTTATTACATATATTATTAATATTAACATACTGAAAACTAGCAATACCCAAAATCTGGAATACCTGCCTCATTGAAGAATGCCTCCTACACGTGAAAGATCTTGTCTCGACCATATCTATTGAAGCAGGTCATGCCTAAGTCATGCACCTATAGGCATGTCAATCTGTTGTTACCGATCACTATACAGTAATGATCGGCATGAAACTTAAAGGTACGCCACGCCCTCAACATAGCCAAACGATGATTAAAAGAGACCATGATGCGATTAAAATGAATCTTCTTGATGTGGATTGCTCTTTTATACTCAATACTGATGATGTGAAAGTAGCTACTAAATGTTTTGTTGATTCTTTAATGGGTATTGTATTAAAGCATACTCGTGAGGTCCGCCTATGTCGAACTAAACATAATCTTAAACCCTGGATCACCCTAGGTCTCATGCGCTGTATGAAGTACAGGGATAAGCTACACCACAGAGCAAGGCAGCAGCCTAATAATAAAATACTTCAAATTTCTTATAAAAGGTACCAAAACTTCCTTATTGGTGTTCTGCGAATGCTTCGGGTTGATTATAAAAGCAAAGATTTAGATATAAATAGAAATAATCCCAAGCTCTGACAATCTGTAAAAAATGTCTGTGGCCTATCACAAACCAACAAAGTGCCCACCGAGTTACTCGATCCGAAAGATACTACCGAACAGCGATATCCTATAGATTTGTCTAACGACCACTTTTGCACTGCTGGCCAGCGTTTGACAAGTAGGATACTAATGGAAACTAATGAAACAGAATACAGTCTAGCGAGGAAAGTCTGCATAACTAACACGCCCTCAGAATCATTCTTTTTGAGCCCAACTACATAAAGTTATATGATTATTAACGGGATATTTACCGTGGTAAGGTTGTGGAATGAGCTTCCCGTGAACATGGTGCATGTAACTGCGCCGAAATATCGGGAGCTCATTCCACAACCTTACCACGGTAAATATCCCGTTAATAATCATATAACTTTAGAGAACAACCGTGATAGTTTAAAACAGTGTTTTCCCAACTACATAGTTATGAAGAGGTTGAAAAACTTATTATGAAATTAGAAAATGGCAGGCTCCAGGCATCGATGGCTTGACTAACACACTTATTAAACACGCTAAGGCCGAAATCATAATACCTTTGACTCATATATATAACCTGAGCTTGACTAGCGGAATATTCCCCGATGTCTGGAAAGTCGCTTCTGTTAGTCGAGTTCACAAGAGTGGTCCTAAAGATAATATTGAAAATTAAAGGCCTATTTCTATATCTATATTTTCTAAAATTTCGGAAAAAATTGTAAACTAAAGACTCACAGACTTCTTGGAATCGCGAAACTTAACCTCTAAAAGACAATTTGGATTCTTAAGATAATTTACTCTTTAAGATAATTTAGGAAGGGTCGTAGTACCGAGGATGCTGTGTCGTTACTGACGTCTGTAGTGGTATCCAAGCTTGACAATAAGCAAAGGTGTGTGGAAGTTTTTCTAGATTCAGCGAGGGCCTTTGACACTGTCTCCGTTCCAATACTTCTTGAGAAATTAAATAGGCTAGGCTTTAGAGGAATCGCCTCTGATTGGTTCAAAAGTTATTTACAGGAACGGAGACAGTGTGTGAGGATCGGTGGTGTCTTCAGCAGCACCAAATCCATTAAATTTGGCTTGCTCCAAGGTAGCATCTTGGGGCCCACGCTCTTCAATATATATATATATTAACGATATCCATTCTGTGCCAATAGAGAATGCTGTGGTTATATGTTATGCTGATGACACTGCTATTGTCTTCCGAATGCCCTAGATTATGCTGAGCGGGATATGAGTAGAATTCACAGTTGGTTACAAATAAACTTACTTACACTGAATGCTAAGAAGACTGTATTCCTATGTTTCCACATAACGGCGGCCTCAGCACCACCTTCAGCACTTACTCTTAAACTTCATAAATCCTCATGCTCTGGTTATGATAATACACCTTGTGGTTGTGAGTCTTTGTCTAGATCTAATGTCATTAAATATTTGGGGGTATTTCTTGATGAAAATTTAAGCTTTAAAACCCACGCTTTTGCTCTCTCATCACGAGTTCGTAAAGTCATTGGTATAATGAAAAACCTGCGTGATGTAGCATCCTCTGATATTCTTATATCTTACTTTGTGCCAATCTCTCTTGACTTACTGCAACTCCTGTTGGGGCAGTGCATCTAAGACCAATCTTATATTAGTCGAGAGAGCTCAAAGGTCTGTACTAAAAGTGATGATGAGAAGGCCCCTCAGATATCCAACCATTTGGGTGTATAAAGATAGTGAAGTGTTAAACGTCAGGCAGTTATTTATAAAAAAGTTAGCACTGTCAGTACACAAATCAATTGCGGCCTCTGAAGATAAAGATGTCGATAATATCCTCTCAAAGTGAAGACCTAAATCAGTACCCTTTCCCTATACAAACACGTGTTTCGCGCGCCGCTTTGGTGATTACCTCAGAGCTCATGTTTACAACACTGTTGATAAAATTTACAATCTAAGAGGAAAGTCCACGTATGAAGTCAGGAGAATACTTTGTGAAGGTCTTGGTTCTATGAGTTATGAAGAAACAGAGAATTTATTAAAAATTTCTTCGTAAAGCCAGGGTCTGTTTGCTTGCGACATATTATTAATTAAATTTGTATTTTTTATTTATATTGTAGTTTTAATTAAATCGCTGCTTAAGAGATAAACAGCTTAATACAAACTGCTCGAGCATTTGTCAATGACAGATTCAAGCTGTTGACTATAAGAACGGTCCGTGTTTGTTTATCACTGGCTCACTGCTCGAGCAGTCCGTGTATATCAAATCTAAAAGTATACATAATGTGTAACACATTTAAACCTGTTTATTTTATTCCTATATCTAACATCGCCATTCAAATGGCACATGCAATTTTATAACAGTTATTTCTAGTGAAATTGATAATGTACACATTCGCATAAACAGGCAATATTGCGTAGTCAAAGTAAAAACTTGTGCTGGCAAGTCAAGTGATGTGAAGTGCTCTTTAGTTTATGCAACCGGCGTATCTATGTGATGCTTGAACCTTATGATTTTAACACGCATCTATTGCGTTTCCGTTCCTTGAGCGAGCATCTTGAATCTGATCTGAGTTGATGCTTAGTAATAGAAAACAGTGCCTTTCCGCATATTTCAAAAGAATTTACGCTATTTTGTTAATACACTCTACACCTTAATTTACTAGCTACACTCCACGGTTTTACCCGCGTGGTAAAGGATGATGATGAGGTCGAATCCAATATAGCGTGTTACTCAGGCATAATATAGCTTTATGCTCGTGAAAGAATTGTTTATATCGGTTATATAGTTTTACGTGTATCCATTACAAACAAACTAACAATAATATATCTTTCCTCTTTATAATTACTTAAGATAAGGATTAGAACCAAGGTACGAATAATGCGGCCTGGTTTTTACCGGCGTTACTATTGCATATTTCAAACTGAAAAAGTGTTTATTGTGACATAACTGTAATAGTTAGACATATGCTTGCATATGCTAATGTGGACTTCTTGGTAGATATGAAGTCTTCTATAAAAGTACAGTACATCACATTGCGCCATTGTTAATAGCATAAATATACTATATATAAATATTACATGGTCAATACTTTCCGCAGCGTATGCGATATAAGAACTATTTAGTATTTTTTCCACAACTTGGATTACATTAGCGAAGTTTTCATACGGATCCCTAACTTTTTGAAAATATTATGTAGCCTATGTTCATCAAGGAAAAGAATTTTTCAATCAGTCCAGTAGTTTCAGATCATACTCAATTCAAACAAACAAACAAATCTTTCCTCTTTATAATATTAGTGTAGATGAAGATGTAGATAACTCATATATAACATATCTGACATTTATGTTTCATTTTAACCAATGGTGGTTTTGATTTCAATGAAATCATAGCCTAACTAACGAAAAGAATATAATAATCATATTCAGTGGAACTAGCACGAATAACAGTGTATTTGTAACGTAACGTGTCGTTTACGTAAAATAGTACAAACTGTCATGTATCTAGGGCAGCTGTGACACAGATAGCTCATAGTTTGTACACCGACGCATGACGCGTTGACGCTTTCGACGCGAATACTTTTATGTCCATAGTTTGTGCTACGGCCTCAGGTGATTTAGTAAAAAGTTACGCATTCTACCAATACTAAACGTAACCTGCCACCCAGTTATAAATACAAAGAAATAATAATTTTAATAGTCACAATCAGCCTATTTTGTTCCCACTGCTGGGACTCGAGCCTTCCTCTCAGAGGGAGGAGTTGGGCCATAATCCACCACGCGGTGCGGATCGGTGCATAGGTTAGTGGCCAACCCATGTCGAAATTTTCAAGGCGCCCGAAGGCCTTCGACGTAGCCTAATGACTGTTGTCTTAAGACAAACAACCGGGACCGACGGCTTAAAGTGCCCTCCGAAGCATGGAAGTGCTCAGCTGAATAATGCCACTAGCGGTCACCCATCCAAGTCCTCACCGCAGCAAGCATTGCTTTACTTGTTGATCGGTTGAGATCACCAAGTCGAGCTCCGCTACGAGCGCTTCAATTTAAATAGTATGTCAGTTTAATTAGCCTTGATTGCATAAAGTAAATTGTTGAGCTAACATGCGAAGATATAATGTTGTAAGATATTTAGATGCACGCATCAAACTTCTTCAATATTTTGTTTTATAATACCATTTTTCCTCAATTCCTCGTTTTCTATGGCCAAACTTTCCATGAGGTCAATAGGTGATAGACGGCAAAAAATTGCCGAGTGTTATATGTGAATATATAATTCAATAATTTTCGTATAACGCTTACAAAACCAAAGACCTGCATAAATATTTTGCAAGGAATTTAATAAAAAAAACATCGTGTATATATTTTTTACCAAAAGCCGGCAAGTGAGTCCAACACACGCCGACACTAGGTTCCGTAGCTTAATAAAATAGTGGCACCTTAAACCGTCCTTTCGCAGAAAAGGGTCTGTTATCTAGGTCAAGTCCCAGTACAGTGTTGCAAAGGTTGAAATATATGCTAAAAACTAAATGATTGATTGGTTTGAACTACGAACTTAGCAATAAAAGTGCAAAACAAAATTCTTCATTGATGTAGCTTCGAAATGTTTTCAGTTTATTTTGGGTGTTCTAATTCAAAAGTCGGCATAAGTGTCATCTAAATTGAGTAAGATGAAGGCAGGGTAGAAGACCTCGCGGTCGGTCATCTATTCGATGGCCTGACCAAATCAAGAACCCAGTGGGTGGCCCCATAAGTGAGTGTACCAGGATGACGGCCAACAGAGAGAGATGGCGGGACGTCGTGAGGCGAAAAACATCTACCCCCAATATCACTACTACATGACGAGCACGACCGCTCTGCCAAAAGCGAATCGGATGAGAAGAAGAAATTGAGTGAAAAGGATACAATGTTATATTATAGGATACAATTTTATATTATAAAATATGTGCAAAGTGCCTTATTGATTAAACCTATTATTCTAGGAAATCATGAAAATATTGCCACATACATCAGCATCTATACCTAATTCCTATATAACAATACTTTATTGTCTTCTCTTCTCTTCTCGATGGTTACCGCTGCACATCCAGGCATTTTGCCTGGAGGTGGAACAATTATGTACAAATTCCATGGGACTCTTGGATTATATTTATAATGAATAATAAAAAAATGTTTTTCTTAAATGCATTTACAAAGAACTTTAGAAAATAATCACCTTCCCAAACTAGGCCTATAAAAGCCCGTATTATAGGTTCCAAGTCTCTTTCGTCAATGTAACATTTAAATGAATTGCCATGCATAGAAAATAATTATTTGATGCTAGATTTAAAAGTTAAGTACGTTTTACAATGCAAAAATATTTAATACATATAACCTACTTAGGTACGTACAATTACGATGCACGCATGTGCGTTAGCTATGTAGTATGTGTACTTACTCGACAATTGATACTTAAGATGCTATGCGCTCGCACCGGAGCTTGACTTGGCGATCTTAACCGATCAACAAGTTAAGCAACATTTGCTAAGCTTAGGACTTGGATGGGTGACCGCTAGTGGTATTATTCAACTGAGCGCTTCCGTACTTTGGAGGGCACGTTAAGCCGTCGGTCCCGGTTGTTTGTCTTAGGACAACAGTCGTTAGGCTATGTCGAAGGCCTTCGGGCAGCCTGAAAATTTCGATATGGGTTGGCCACTAACCTATCCACCAAGCCGCACTGGGCCCGCGTGGTGGATTATGGCCCAACTCCTTTCTCTGACAGGAGGGCTCGAGTCCCAGCAGTAGGAACAAAATGGGCTGATTATGATGATGATTATGATACCTAAGAACTTGTAGAATGTTTCAATATAATCACGGCAGAACAATTAAACATTGGTGTGCCTGTGATTGCCATACGAATTCGTTCGACTTATTATTATAACTTTGAGTAGCAGCTAAATCCTCGAAGCGCTCGCCAAACATTTTCCACCACTAAACCGACTTTTTAATAAAGTCGCTCAAAAAGTGGCGTATTGCAGGGAAGTATAGCGTTCGGGATGTAGGCTATTACATACTCGTATTTTTTTTATCTTTCCCGAACTCGTGCGTTCTCTTTCCCAACTGTCAAAGTCATGTCTATTAAAAAGAAAAACAAACCATGAAGTTTTTACTAAAAAAAATTCATAGAAGTTTTTATGATTCATGCAAATACGTATATTTTTAAAAAGAAGCTACTAATTTATTTCAATATCAGATTTAATGATTTGATTGAATGAGTTATGTTAGGTTTCATTTCATTTCATCTCATTAAATTTCATTTTCATTTCATATCAATAAAAAAATTCTACTGAAGACTTGGCTGTATGGGCATAGTTCCCTTTGCCTACCAGAATGGGTGAAGAAAAGAAAAACTCTGCTTATATTCTACGGTTGGTGCCATTTTCCAGAATTTTTCTTTGCGAGTTTATTTAATTAAATTGCTTCATTTTTTCGCTACTGTATTAAAAATAGTCGTTCAGTAGGTACACGTGCGGAACCGTCATTGCAACTTGTTCCGACTACCTACTAGACATTTGTCGGAACTCTTTGCAATGACAGCCTTTCCCCACTTGTAATGAAATATACTATTTTGTTTTATCCTTACTAATCACAGCACTACAGAAGAGTCCGTTCAAAACGAGAACCGTAGTAGCGTTACGGTGAACTTTCACAGAACAAGACAACATTCAGATTCTTATATGGCTGCCTAATCCAGCCTAATCATCTATCGCGTCATGCAATTGTCAAGTTTAAATTTCGATAAAACTATAAAACAGTACGAAAACTGTAAAACGACTTCCAAAAAGGAGGAGGTACCTACTTAATTCGACTGTTTTTTTCTACTGACTTCCAAAAAGGAACAGGAGGTTTTTTTTTATATTTGTTATCTCATAACTTTTGATTGGGTGAACCAATTCTCAAAATTCTTTATGATTGAAAGCTGGTGCTCCCCGTGTGGTCCCATTTAAATATCATCGAATTCGGTTCAGTAGTTTTTGAGTTACACTCCAATAACTGCATAGAATGGAAGTCGGTATAAAATGTTTCAATTTGTACTTTTTCTTTGATGTTTGTTACCTCATAAGAATCGACTGGGTAAACCGATTCTCAAAATTCTTTTTTGGTTGAAAGCTGGTGCTTTGCGTGTGTTCATTTTGATCAAATTCGGTCCAGTAATCTTTGACTTACACTCCAATAACTGAATTGAATCGATGTCAAAGTCGGAAGTCGGTATCAAATTTTTAAATTGTATTTGATTATTAAGTAACGTTAAAACATTAAATTAGCACACAAGCGACCTCCATTCCTAGGATGCTACTCCTTGGGCACAGACTCTTCAGCCGTTTGAAGCCCGCCCGAACACAGCCACCACGGTATACTGCACGTTAAACACGCGCAAAGTCAAGGGTGGCAAAATTAAATCAGCTGTAGTTTACCTGTACCGTGCAGTACCATAGTGTGAATTGTATGGGAACTGGAACTGAGAAAGGACAATCTTCATATCACACTATTGTACAATAATAAGGAGCTGTTAGTAGATCCACTTTCACCAGGCGAGGACGGAACTCTAGAAGACATGGCAATCTTGAATTATTGTACTCTAGTGCTGGTATAAGGTTGCATCATACATAATTTAAATACAGATAATATTTATTTAGCGTTCACGAAAAGACTCGTAGATTAGAAAATAAACATCTAAAGAGTCAACTGTTTTCTTAGAAGGTTTTAGCATTTTTAGCTAATGTCAAGTAATCATACATAATATCGTGCAAAGGACACGAAATTGACTTTCCTAAGTGTATTTATTTAATTATTTTTGTTCCTATTCTGGATTTTGGCTCGTTCTAACTCTCTCTAATCAGTCTGTGATGTTTGTTTTCATACCATTTAGAAAAGACTGAGTACCTACAAGATGTAATTATTCTTTACGTTAAGAATCGCCTATGATTCCTAATAGGTTCGAAACTGATGGGAGAATATTTCCCGGTAAATATCACACTAGCTGGTTTTAAAGAATAAGTTATGATTGTTTTCTATATATAATAATATCATATAACATATATATATAATATAATATAATATATATATATATATATATATATATATATATATATATATATATATATATATATATATATAACATATATATATATATATCATATAACATATATATATATATAATATCATATAACATATATATCATATATCATCGCTGCCAATGTGGACGAGCCGTGGACCAATTTGGACGCCACGGGTTATCGTGTGTGAAAAGTGCCGGCCGACTATATCGTCATTGGGCTATTAATGATTTAGTCAGGCGGGCACTGTCCACTGCTTCCGTGCCCTCGACACTGGAACCGAACGGTATGACTAGAGACGATGGCAAGAGACCAGACGGAGCCAGTCTGGTACCTTGGTGTCTTGGCCGAGCCTTGGTTTGGGATGCCACCTGCGTGGACACCCTGGCTCCTTCTCATGTCGCCAGTTCTGCTCGCAGTGTCGGGGCTGCGGCCGAACAGGCCCAACTGAACAAACACAGGAAGTACTCACAGTTAAGCGCACATTATGAGTTTGTGGCACTAGCTGTAGAGACACTGGGCCCCTGGTCGTCCGACACAAAAAAATTCTGAAAAGATATTTCGACTAGGCTGGTCCTCGCCTAGGGGGATCCTAGAGCTGGCACATACTTTTCTCAAAAGTTAAGTATTGCTATACAGCGGGGCAACTCTGCCAGTGTTCTGGGAACCCTGCCACACGGTGGTGATCTCGACGGCGTTTTTGTTTTGTAGTAGATACATGTTTGTATATTTTATACATTGTTAAAACATGTATAATAATATCTTATTTTCTATAATTGAAGTGTAATTACTTACCTATCAAATAAAAATCATATAACTAATTATATTTATTATTATTTATTATTCATTTTTATTATTAATTTATTATTATGAATTAATTATTATTTCTTTTATTCAAAACAAAATCCCGCATTTCATCCGGTCCTTTACAAAGGCATAAGTGGGGCTGTAGCCACACACAAAAAACAGAAAAAATGTTCGATGAAGGGTGACATGGTACTTATAACTATTACAAATATGGGTAAAATTGCCAGGCTATTGATATGAACTTATTAGTGATAAGGAAGATAGTAAGCTATGGAAGAGACTACGGCACCTGCCAATTTTAGTCTCATGTTAAAATATTTAGGCAGGTGGTGACTTGCCATCCACTAAACGGCCATAAAGGCCACCATGAGTGGTGACAAAAGAGGCAACGTTGGTGTGGATGGCTAAAGGGTGTCGAGAGGTGTGCTGCGGTTTCACTAGAGCGCAACTACCAGCGTTATGCCCTTTAACACTTGGAGCTTATTGTTACTTGCTCTTGCGTCTCCACCCCCGGACGGCCAATTAAGGCAAGCCGGGGGTCAGGGGTCTCATTTAGCCCCAGGGAGAATCAGGGTCCACGGTGTCGTTAATAATGCGTGTTAATAATTAATTATTAATAATTATATTAATTAATTATTAATATAATTATTAATATATTATTAAACAATATTAGTTATTATTATTTATTATAATTAATTATATTATATTTATTGTTATATTTATATATATCTAGGTATATTGTTATTATATAACACGCGATATTTTTCTAACTCAAGAAATATATACCTACTTAAAAAGCTCGTAGGTAAGAAACCTATAAAAAAGGAACTCATCGTTCGATATTCGACACTTAATAAAAATAGCGTCAAGAGTGTTTAAAAGCGCCATTTTAGTCTCTATAAACACTTGAACAGAAGACAAAAATATAGAATTAAGTTATAATTTAGTTAGCGCTTAACGTATTTAGTCACAATCTGGAAACTGTATATTATTGCTTTAAGTCAAGTATATATTTAGAAGTATTCGTATTTTATAAAATATCATGATCACAAACATTAGAAATGTGGACATTATTTACAGGATTATTACCATGTATATCCGGATATCAAGTATATCAAATTATCCGTGATCATGGCGATTGTGCTGAAATGCTGGAATCTTAAACATATATAAATTATAACTATGCGGTAAATAATGTAAAAACTTCTAATTTCTTATTTAATCGATAAAGGTACTAAGGTTGAAAGCATCGTTTGGCTTCATCGACCCAAAAAATGCTCATACACAGCCAAAAATGTAATGACTACCCGGGAACGAGTCCAATCTAAGTTAATAGATACTGTATTAAATTTTATGAAATCGTTGTAATCATACTTTTATTTCTATTTATTTGTTTATAAGACACATGTTAAAATAACCATCATTGTTTTGTACTATTAAACCAGAGATGGTTTGTATTGGTACTCAGATTTTGTGCACATTTTTTTTGTATATATATACAAAAAAAATTATATATATTATTATTTTATTATATATATAATATATAGTAATAGTTTATATATGTAATGTATGTAATAGTAATAAGTAATAGTTTTTGTTATCTGTGCACAGATGATGCTATAAAATTAGGATTAAATAATTAAATGATAGTTAAATGATGCTAAATATATAAGTTATTTATGTAAATTTAGCTATAAATATTAATCAAATGTTTTAGCGCCGCTAACGGAACGTAAGAAACCAGAAGTCCCCCCGCGCGCCCGCGCACTTCTTTCGTGTCTACCTTCAGACGCCGGCCGTGGAGCTTCATATAATTTTGTTTTGTTCATAACTTACTTATATATATATTTACATAATGTATCAAGAGTTTGTAAATATTTATGGTTAATTGAAGAAAAATAATATACCTACTCCTTTGTTTCAAGAATGTCGCCATGGCAGCTACAATTTGTAACTACCGCACTACCCTTACCTACATAGTCCAGCATGGTATTTAAGCCAAGGGTCATCACGTAAAACGGTCGGGCTCTATATTATCTACATATCACTTATACATTGTGTTTATTGCACCATCGAGTACTACAAATGATCTTGGTGGTATTCGAAGTCAAGGTCGATGCTGTGTAATGTGTTTATATATTCCAAACAGGACTTTACAAAAAATAACTAGATCAGTTTAGGGTTACCATATTAAGTTTGGGCTTGAAAAACGTGATGGTGGCTTGTTCAGGGCCGTTACTCGCTATGACCACTCAAATAAGTAACGTGGCGCGGTATGACATCTTCAAAGAATGACCGTGAAATCAATACAATTTTGCGATCAACCCTTAAAAGTAAAAAGGTTAGGTTAAAGGTCGTAACGCACCGTGTAACTTGTTCAAAGGCTCCAGCTACTGTTGTATTTATCAATCTGTGTTTCGGCCGACATATATTTTTAAAAATTTAGGTTTTTTTATAAACATACATTTATAATATATACCTACACGACTGCAGGTTGTTTTTAGGTAAATGTATTTATTTTTTCTAATTTTCTGACTCCTTATTTATTAATTTTAATTTACATAACGTTTTAACCTAAATATTTAGTTTCACAACAAAACAATAAAATAAATAAGAGAAAAATATGATAAAGAATATTATGCACAACACTAATGCAGACAAAAAGCTTTTGTTAACAATATTTAAGCTTTCGGTATGTAGCACTATAATTAAATTATATTTTTGTTATTGTATTCTGTTTTTACAAAACGAATGATTAGGGATCTAGATTTATTTTGAATCTTAAAATAGAAACATACAATTGCCAACCCTACCGTCGGCACCTGTGATGTTCGATAAATTCACTTGTTACAAAATACCTAGTACACATTTTGAATATATTTAGCGAATGTCGCGTCGTGTGAACTTGGCCTAAGTAGGCGCAGTGGTTTATGGGTGCAAGTATGGTTTCTGAATAAAACCAATAGTATTAGCGCACAGTGTATACCAGTAGATAAAGTTTTACTCGCTCATTGTCTAGCTTAGATTACGTTTGTATTCATGTAGCTGTAGAATGAAAATAATTTCTGTTCGATGGACTAATAGCAAGAAGTCTTCATGGTCGTGGCCGTGACTCTAAGACTAAGTTATAGCTGTCCTGTAAGCACCATTTACAAAACAATATCGTGTTGTCCGCAGCGGCACTGGTGTTATGCTAGCCAAGACATTCATCTACAGAACATTCCTGCCTAGTATGTCAACTGATTGACTTCACCCGAGGATACAAAATCCCACATAGACCTTGAGTAGCAACGATGGAATTGTGGTGTCAGGTATATTAAGACAGACCAGTACGGTAAGACTTTTGCTGCAAGCGCCAGTCTTGGAGGCCACAACTTAGATTCCAGATGTTCTGCTCACGAGCACTATAGTGCGCGCGGAACTAGTTGGCCGCGCCTTAGGTATGTGAGCGTTGGGACGGAGAGGCGGGGGCGCTTGCTGTCAATTAAGATTGGTCATCACGTTGCGAGCAGTAGGCTACCCACCCCCTCGCCCCAGTCGCCACCTAAGGCGCAACCAACTAGTTCCACGCGCACTATAGTACTAAAATTCAATAAAAAACATTGGTGTTATATACATGTATGTTTGGGGAGTATACCATAGTGTTCCGTACAGATCTTCAAAAGTATTCGGTGGTACTTGAAATATAACATGGTCACGTGACCGTCCAACAATACAAATAAAAACATGAATCAGATTTGTCCTTGCTATTGTGCTCGTATGTATGCAGACGGCTCGCTCATTTTTCTATAGCACCTTTCGAACAATTGAAGTAGTATGAGAATTATAAAAAAAACCATAGGTGATTGAAATAGTATGTTAAATAGAAGAAGCGTAAATGTTTTGTACACAATGCCCGTACATCTACTCCGTACTAAGAGTTTTTCTACAAATTTTAACATTCCAATTCCAAATCATTTTAATCCCTTGGGAGTTTCATACAACCTTGGGGATGCAATGCCTTGCTTTACGTCGAGTTTGCGTTATATTTGATTGGACATTGTCGTTCAGGTGGTATGAAAAATCAATTATAAATTTTATTGGGTATTCCCCGCCATTTGTCAATGACCTCCAAAACGAAATACATGTATACTACTTTTTCTAGACAGACAAGTCTACTACTGCGATGGTAGGTACCCTACTAACGGATTATTTAACGCCTGAAGCCAACGACACAAAAATAAAACGATGCAATGTGTGAGTGACTTAAATGGGGATCTTCACTGCCAATTTATCACGCCAGATGGCGTATCGTCGGGATGGCCATTGAAACCTGTCAGTTCCATACATTTTGTAACCTTACATGCAGTAAACAATAATTTTCTCCAAATATGCCTTTGTGTGCTGTACCAGGATGTAATAATAACGGTGTACATTTATTTTCCAAAGATCCACTATAAAAAAGTGGTTAATTTATGTTGAGTCAAATAATAATAATTAAATTACAACTAAATAACACTCTAATCTGAAACAGAACACTGTTAACCGTTTGCGTACCAGAGACGTACATTTACGTCCATTTCATTCATACAGCTTTTGTTTTAATTATCACGGTATATTAAGAATTAAAAGTAAATAATTAATTAGATAGTGGGTACCTCTCAACAAGATCTGCTTTCTTTCCAGTCATCTTTCCTCCTCGATTTTTTAGTTCACCTTTCAATTTTATAAGCTTCCAGGTAGCATACGTCTTGAAAGTAACGATGGTTGATCGGTTTCAACATAAAAAAAATATTTTTTTCCTAAAAAAACAAAGCGACACTAACATTACAGTGGTCATCTCGCCGCTGGCGCCCTCTGCGTTGAGCTTTACGTGTGGATCCCCATTTAAAGAATTCCGAGATCAAACATGATGTCTCATTTGCATTCTAAATTAGGTAATGACTTGTGATGTCTTACTTAGTGGCTCCAAATATTTGTGATCATCTTAATCTACACTAATATTATAAAGAGGAGGACTTTTATTGTTTGTTTGTAATGGATAAACTAAAATGGATTAAATCTACTTAACCGATTAAAAAAAATCTTTCACCAGTAGTAAGCTACACTATTCCTGAGTAACATAGGTTATATTTGATTCATCATCATTAACATCCTTTTCGCAGGTGAAACCGCGGAGTGCGCTGCGCGGTTTTTTATTAGCGCGTTATAATAAAGTATGAGCAATCGAAGCTGTCTTATTGCAGACAGAAAATATGAATGTAATTATATACCCACAGGATTATGTTATTATTGTTTACATAGTTTACTCATAATTTTCTTAAAACAATATAGCGTATTTATATGGCTAAATAGAAATAGTGGATGCCATATGAGGTGTTTGGTGGTTTGATGCACTAGTTTTCCCCGATAGATAAATAGATAGATAGTGATACGGTAGTTTAGATAAGCCTTTAAACCATCATAACTTTTTTGTTTGTTATGTAATACCACTAAATAACTTGTACAATTTATCTTCATTCTGCAATGTTTCCTTATTCTAAATAAATAATTATTTGATACAATTTATATTAAAAAAAAACTTCTGAGCTTTCAAATCTGTGCAAATGTTATAAAAGTGACAACTTTTAAATTCATTACAAAAAAACTAAAAGCCATTTTGAAAACTTTCTTTTAAAAGGTTATTTAGTTATTACCCTTTCTAACAATATGCTACAAGAAAGAACAGAACAGGGAACAGTTCAACAACAGATTTAACAAATCATTATCAGCCGGAAGACGTCCACTGCTGAACATATGCCTCCCCCATAGAACGCCACTTGGACCGGCTACTTGCTTCTTGCATCCAGCGATTCCCCGCGGTTTTTATGAGGTCGTCGGTCCACCTAGCCGGCCGGCCTACACTATGCCTTCCGGTGCGTGGTCGCCACTCGAGAACCTTTCTTCCCCATCGGTTATCAGTTCTGCGAGCGATGTGGCCTGCCCATTGCCACTTCAACTTGCTAATTTTGAGAGCTATGTCGGTGACCTTAGTTCTCCTACGGATCTCCTCATTTCGGATCTTATCACGCAGGGAAACCCCAAGCATAGCCCTCGCCATTGCTCGTTGAGCGACTTCAAGCTTGTTAATGAGGCCCATAGTAAGGGACCACGTCTCAGTGCCATAAGTCATCACTGGCAATACACACTGGTTGAAAACCTTGGTTTTCAGGCTCTGAGGTACTGGGGACGAAAAGATGGATCGAAGCTTCCCGAACGCTGGCCATCATCAAAACATACCCGTACCTATACCAAAACCCATCTGTGGATTAACGTGTAAGTGTGTTAAAATACCATCTGTATTGCTAAGCCCCATACAATTGTATCTTGAGTACGTAATGTTCTAAACCTGTATTTTTCGATGTAGTGGCAGTCGGGACACAATTTGCGAGTTATCAAGCGCTCCAGCAATATTTTATGAATCTAAACAGGGGCTGACCCCTCTGAATTTTACCCAAGCTGTCTCCTTGTCTGCCTGCTTGTCCATATGTCGTTTGCCGTGTTTATGTGGAGTTGGAATTGACTAATTGCACTGGACCTAGCAATACGCATAAGACCCGCATGGTAGAGTATGACTTCGTCTCGTTGAGAAGTAAGTTCCTACAGTGGAAACATATTAGGTGACTATGAGATGTGGAATTTGGATATTGTGTCCTATTTTTTTTATAATATCTATATCGAGGCCCGCGTATGGGCATACCGTAGATGGCGCCATATTACATAACAGACGGGCACGCCATTTCTCGATTGGTGTAGTAATCTGACATGAATAACTTCACTTTAGACTACGTGCCTCGATACAGCACTGCGAGTATGGGTTGTCGATAGGATAAAATTTGATAATAGTTATCAGTAAACGTTAACCCGCGATATATCTGTCACGGCTAGATCACTGCTTATAAAAATCACAAGACAAGTTTATTAAAGAGTTTAATCTGTCCGCATCAGGACAAAAAATAACAATAGATTTACGAATGAAAGTTGCCTCGAACGAGGCTTGCCGATTCGGACAAATTAAGATCTGTGTCAAGTCCAGCGACCCAAGGCCAAACTCCGGCTGGCTTGAGTAAATGCTGGCAGGGGGGAATGCACAAAACACCCCAAGCGGGACGTCAGTGTAGGCCTCATCGCCCCCAAAACGAATAAGAATAAGAGAGTGTCAATTAAAAAGCTGTTCAAGTTATTTATTTGCTATCATGTAAACCATGATAAAACAAAAACAACCATTAACTTATGTCATATATGATGAATGATGGCGGTCCAAAATAATTATAAAACTAAAATGTATACCCGTTTACCAATTACCTGTCTATTAACTAAAGAAAATGTACTTTTTGTGTTAAGAGTTTGTGGTGTTTAGAGAAGTGAAAATTTTGTACTTACTTTGTACAATTTGTCTTTTTTGTCTGAAAACGAGAAAATTCACAAAAAAAGTAAAAATAAATTGGGGTGTCGGGGATTTTTTTTGGCCAACTTGTATTCTCCAAGTGGGCCCCCGAACACGCTCATTTGGTTTGTCGGTCCCTCTACCAAACACCCTGTATAATCAATAATTTTGTTTAAAATAACTATAATACTTTTTTCCTGATAATGTTAGTATCGGCGCTTACATACTCGACTCACTAATTATTGAAAACAATGATTTTCTTGGTTTTTACCGCCATATATACAAACTAAATCTTGGTTTGATTTTGTAGCTAGTCTGAATAGTAATCGACTTTATCATGCGATTTCCAAGATTTGAAGAATCATTTTTCTTATGTTACGAGTATCTATGAAGCATAATAAAACTGAATGCCACTAGAACTGGCCTATCCGGACCGGGGTCCAATATAGATATATTACACGTAAATTATAAACATTACCTACTCGTACTTCAATATCGTTTCGACATATTCAGTTCCTCATATTTTTCTAATTTACCTGTAACAAATCATCCGCCCTTGCTATTTATAATTTATCTACCCAGCTTTGTAAATATTAAGTAATTGTGATTTTAGTAATTTAACTAATTGTAAGTAATTTACATACACATAAAAAATACTAAAATAGGTACATATATTATGCCAAATAACTATTAATTACACAGTAAGATAAAATTATATCTGAAAATACTACATAAGGAATGATAATAATTAAAATTTTAATAATAACATAATTCTTATCGAAACAATTTGACTAAGTAGAATACATACAATGAAATTTTCAATCATTTATCTCTTTCACAAAAAACCTAACATGCAAGCGATACTTTGTAAAATACTTGTGAAACTTTATTTATTAAAATGTTTTAGTATTGTTTCAGTTACCTAAACAACAATTATTCTTACCCTTGTAACGTAATAAGTACTTACACTTAGTAAATAAAAAGGAACATTAGAAATAAATAAAGTTATAATAATAAAGAATTCATGTACCTGGCCGAATCACATTTCACTATAAGCCCTGAAAAGTCAGTTCGTTCAGCACGTTACACACATAAAGATTCTAGTCAACTTCTGGCTCTGAAGGATAGTTGAATTCTGGATTAAGAGCTCGTGGGACACAATGTCTTGTTATGAATTCAGAGTCCACTGAATGCTTTATTTTAGTAGGAGTTTCCGCTTTGCTCCATCTCATTTGTTCATCATCATGCTCAAAAACGAATTCTAGATATTATCTAGTCTCATGTAAAATAGGGCGCAATCTCTCATCGGAAAATCTCTGCTACAATATTTATCTTCCCTTAAAAATAATTTATTTTCTCTCAGGAATACATCTTCTCTCCTCAAAATCAAATTCAAAATTGTTTTTACTACTGTCATTACAGAATTTTATTTCAAATTTTAAATTTCCCATATTGCTGGTCAGTATCGAAACAGTTTTTAAGGCGCGCTCGTACCCTGATTAAAGAAAAAGCTGAATTTTTAAACGCCTAGTATAACGAAACAGATCGATAGTATATTATGAAAAAATAACACGGGTTAGAAAAGGAATAGAAAAAGAGTAATAACCGAATAGAATTCATAACTGTAACTCTCTTTCAGCAGAAAAAAGTCCTGAATAGGTCCACAAAAATAAACTTTCACGTCCAAACTCTCAGAATTTTCAGTTATAACACTATATTTTTATTAAAGTAATAATTAGCCAACGTATAGTACTAAAGTATATAATAACCAGCAGTTTTTTCAATTGTGTTAGTATATATTGAAAAATATAAAGAAAACGTACAAAATCAACGCATTTTCGCATTACATCGTCCAATCTAACAAGCGATTTTCAACCTTACGTAGAGCATCGTAAATTATTTTAAAATTGGGGTTGGACCGCGTCTTAAGTAATATAAAACACAAATAAGGATTTATGAAATGAGATATGATGTCATAAGCAATATATTACACCCTTCATTAATAAGTATCAAATACATTTAACTTTTTGGTAATGTAAATATTTTTTACACTGACTCGAGCCTATCGCACGGGTCTTTATGAACCTAGTTTAGGATCCAGAAGCTCTTCCTACTTTAAATGTGAACATTTGCCTTTTACCGAAGATTATTATTATTAGATTTATAGATTATTATTATCATTAGTATACTCGAAAATACATCGCATCATCAGTTATAATAGATATCGACTCAGTGTCGATGTCGATGTATTATATCCCCTCACCAGTCGATTGTCCATATAACAATGAAATTTCTATTGTGTCTGGGTCGTTCGACTGATGAAGTACTATACAGTAATATGGGCACTTGAAGAAGAGGTCTATCACTTTTTTTTAGTTTCGGGAGGTGGAAATCCTTTATGGATACCGCAGAAGAACAATATCTCTGAGGTTATGTCCGAGTCCATCCGGGATGGGAGATGGGAGTGCAAGTGTGTACGGACTAAAACCTCCTCGCTCTCTCCTATACACTACATACACTAGGTGCGTACCCTTAGAATGTTAAGCCTTTTATTTATTACTAGTCTGAACACCAAGTATCTAACGAGAGTTATAGACTAAGTGTGAGTCCTGTCATATATATATACAAGGTTTATCACGTAGTATTTCAGCTCATCGATTAGCACGTCCTCAGAACCACGTTCAGGGTTTTGCTATAGGGTTGTTCCTACAGATGTAGATGCCTAAAACTTGCGACACTTGGTCTGGCAACTAGCTTAACCTGCACCTCATACATGCACTGTACAATACAACTCCTAACTGACACTAAATTACAATTTAAAAAAATATCCAAGCTAGGTACAATGGGAGGTCTTATCGCTTATAGCGATCTCTTCCAGACAACCTTAGGATGGAACGAAACGTGATGTACGAAATAAAATACAATTATTTTAAAACTGAGTCTTAAGTACATAGTCTCTTAGACCATAATCATATAGCGGAGATGAAGTCCCCATGTCCCAGTAGTGGGACATAACATGCTGACGTAACGGTTGATTATTACTAATAACGAACATTACAACACACATTCAAAACTTGAATTATTATAATGATTATGATAATAATGTACAAGATTCATCTTCTCATAAATTATATTGTGTTGCGACATCCGAGACACGGAGTTAATTGCATGGAATGTTCTTTATCAAAAACAATTAAAATAAGATAATTAACAGTGTTTAATACTATTTATACATGAATGCTTAAAATTACTATTGTCTTTTTAATAAAATACGAAACTAACACACCAAAACATCCTAGATCCGAGAGCAAACAATTCTACTCCTCACTCAAATATTAGGCCTGCCCAGCTTTCAAACCTGGGACCACTTCGAAGGCAGTGTTTCTGCCAACTGAGCTAACGGAGCCAGAGAGTGTTATTAGTTTCTTAAATAATTTAACGAAATTAAAAAAAATGTAATAGTCCCCTGAGAAAACAGAGATATATTTCTAATGAGTATAACATCACCGTGTTCCATTATTTTTTCAGTATTGTATATTTCATGATTTATTACGCTATATTTGATGATACAATGCTGCGCTCCGAGCTCAGGCTGGCTCAGGGGGAAAATATATATGCCACAACAACTCTTTTCCGGATTAAAGATTGGGTAACAATGAAAAATATCATGCACCTTTGTAAACAACTGTGCCCGTTCAGTTGTTTTGATATGATAGATTTAATTTTTCTATCTATCTATACATTCATCCAAATAGATATACCTATTTTGCATTCTTTTGGACATGTTTGTAACTACAGCAACTATGCACCAACATCATAGAGCTTACAAAATAATATCACAGTAAGTCTTATCGCAATTATTTGAAAAGGTTTGTTTTTCGCTCTGCTACCAAATACAATTTAGGTTATGCATAAAATAAATAAATTTAAAACTATCAAATAATTGTAACGTTTTATTTATTAGTTCACCTTACACGTCTCATCTATAATCACTGATACAACCACGATCAACTAAAAAATTAAAAAACCAAATATTCTCAACCGGGTAAATATCATATCACAATACTTGTTTTAATAATTGATACCCACTACTGAATCTGTAATACCCATTTACCAAACTTATATGTAGAATTTAACAAACGGTAATTATTGTTTAAATTAATTAAGTACACCTACTACTAACTATTAAAATGTTCTTGTTGCGGGAAGAGGTTGGTATCCGGGAAACAGAATTTCTTGTCCGGACGCCAGCACACAAATCGTACATTTAAAATATTGATGTTATTATTATATAAGTAATATTTAAGATTTTCAAATTGTGCTACTTATTACCCAATAAAGTTTGAAGTTTGAAGTTTGAAAAAGAAACAAACTCTCGCCAAACGCAAACAAAATAATAAATACAGAACAATCGCAATGGAGTAAAGCACACAGTTTCCGTTCCCGATTACAGCGCGACACCGTGATTACCGTCTTTATACAAGTACAGGTATGTGGTCACAAGCCATCTTAAAAAAATCATATCACGATCCTTAGCAAAGGAGTTCGCTTCACGAGAGAGGGGCAACTTAATAAAAAGACTGCGCGCAAGATCTCCGTACAGTCGCTCAGCGGTTCTTCAACCTGTCAAAATGAGGACGCTGACACTGACGGTGGGTTAATGGTGCATTTACCTTAGTGATGTGAAGTGATTTTGTTCTCTTACAAGTGAAAATTCAGTGATAATAAATGCGAAAATAGTGTGGCTAACTTTCACGATGTTACGTTTCCGCGATAAAAATATTTTTCGATAATCAAAAAATAATATCATGATAATAATCATAATAATCATAACATACGTTTATTCATTATTTAAAAATATTAAATTTGTTGCAACATAAATAAATAACAAGGAGATCTTTACTAAAATTAATATTACGTATATGAACGTTACGCATTTTAACCTGTCCAGTGTCTACTAATACGAGTATGTTTAACCGTAACTTACTATAAAGTTTTTTACGATATAAAAAGTTTCGTTTTAAAAGTAATTTAAAATTAGTTATTTTATTAGCGAATAATATATTTAAATCTGATTTTCTGAGAATATTAATAATTTTACTTAACTAAAAATAAACAAAACAATAGATTTGCGGAATTCCAGCATAATAAAACTACAAAACTTACGTTAGAAGTAATCGAATCGTATAATACAAAATAATTTGTGTATATTTGTGTGTTATTTTATCCTAAATATATTTTTGTAATAATTTTTATTAGAAATTATTTTAGAGGATATTTTAACACTTATAGTTATATTATATTATTGTATTTTCGAATTGGTTAATTTTAATGACATTTGCGAGGACTTCAAACAGGCAGTGGTTTGAATTTTAAACAACCTATGAACAGTTTAAGCAACTGCAGCGGGTCGACTGTTTAACTTTTATTGTAGAAGAAGAAAAAATAGCATACATTTTCATAATATTAATGTAAATTTTATGGGCAATAAAAATTACCAACAACATTTGGTGCTGTCTCTAGGTTAATTGCTACAATTACATATGATACGAGTTATTATGAAAGTAGTAATACGAAAAATAGGTTTATTACTCATTTTTTTAAATAATAATAATAATTAATTTAATTACATACAAATAAAATAAAATAGTCAAATGGTATTCGATAATATGGTTATTAGGAAAGTAGTAATACGCAAAATAGATTTATTACAATTTTTTTTATTAATTACAATAATTAATTTAATTACATTCAAATAAACAAAATAGTCAAATGGTATTCGATAATATGGTTATTAGGAAAGTAGTAATATGCAAAATAGATTTAATAAAAAAAATTTTAACGAATCATATAAATAATATTAATTAAATTAATTACATTCAAATAAAATAAAATAGTCAAATGGTATTCGATAATATGTAAACATTGAATTGAACATTGGGTTATGATTCATCTTAGAACAGTTTACCTGACACCAAAAATCATTGAGAACCCATTTTTGTGATGTTTAGGTAAATATCATCAAAGCCGTCTATGAGCCGAAGCCAAAGACTCAACGCTATTAGTTTGTCAGTAAACAACGAAAAGACTCATTTTGAAACCATTCAAATTCTCACTTACATGTTTAATTAAACTTAACAATGATAAGGATTATAAGGGTGTCATTGTTATGTTAGTACTAGAGTAAATATTACGTCAAATCAATAAAAACCAACGAAGTTTAAGCTTTTAAAATTAAAAACTTACCAAGGATATTTAAGGGTTCAATTTCAATTTCAAGGATATAGTGCCGCACGTTACGTTTCAAGGGAACTTTAATAGTACTTACTCCTTATCACTAAAGATCTATCTATAAAGATATAAGTATTATAATTGGCTAAATGCGGGTGTTTGAATACCTCGGACCATCTTGTGTATATGATACTATGATGTATGCTTTTGATCATGCGAGTAAATATAAATGTTAAATTATATTATAAATCATTATGTGGATGTTTTCGTTTTCATTAAACGCTCACAGCAGGAATCAGATTTTGAATACACAATGTAACCATTGCCCTGCACCTAGGAGCTATATTATATAATCAATCAAATCAAAACAATATTGTAATTATCCACGCATTCCAAATAAATAATACGAACAGTTTTATTTGTAATTTATGTGAGAACATGACAACAGTGACATGAAGTTTTTTATTATTATAAATAAAAGTTTTAATTAAGTCTCTATTTTTTCTTTGGACTCTTATTAGTTCTCATTATATAACTTTTTGCTTCAAATATCACACTATTTTGTGTATTTTTTTAGGATATGGTCCCGAATTGTTGATAAATTAATTTGCGTAGTTTTTATTTTATTTTGATATCATTTTACAAAGTAGTATTGTTTCTTTTATTCACAGCTATGGGTGGTGTTGGCATTCGCAGCATCACTGGCAGTGCCTATCAAAGACATTGCAAAGGATGCTGAGCTATCAAGGGAGAAGCGCTCCCCTGGAGGATGGCACTCCCCGCCCCCGGAAGGGGTCTGGAAACAGAAACTGGTTTGGAAAGATGAATGGAAACAAGTCATAAAACATGACAAGAAATTAGTCTGGGAAACAAAATGGCAAAAAGATAAAGTTTCAGCCTGGAAAACTGAACATATTACACAGTGGAAAGAGGAAAAAGTACCAGCATGGTCGGTAGTGCAAAAACCTATTTGGAAAGAGATACAGGTAATTTTAATTATAACTTAAAATTTGCAATTTTATATAATTTTTTGAATATAAGGCTTAATAAAAGAGAATATTTTTATTAATCTTTAATAAATTTACAATTTATCGCTTCAGGTGCCAAAATGGCAGGAGGTGCAAGTTCCAGATGTAAAAAAGGTATGGAAGCCTATTTGGGTTGAGGTGAAAGTACCAGTGCAAAAAGAGGTAAAACGGGCTGAGTGGAAGCAGAGTTACGTACCTGCCTGGGTCAAGGAGGGTGTACCCGGTGAGAAATATCTTGGTAAGGATGATCACGGCTGGGAATACACAAGTCATGACCTCTGGAGAAAGAAAATGATATGGAAACCCGTATGGAAGAAGATATGGGTTACAAAACACGTACAAGAATGGGTGGTCGAAAAGAAATTAGAATGGAAGGAGGAAGCAAAGCAGATCTGGAGAACCGAAAAGAAACAAATATGGGTAAAAGAGAAGAAGCAGGAGTGGGTAGACGAAAAAGTACAGATTTGGAAGACGATTAAGAAGGAAGTTTCGGTACCTGTACAAAAGAAAATATGGGTTGATAAGTGGAAGCAGGTGAAGGTGCCTGTTTGGCATGACGTAGAGGTAAAAGCGTGGCAAAAAGTGTCAGTGCCAGTGTTAGAAAAAGTGTGGGTACCTATTCACCACGAACACCACGGTTGGGACTGAAGTTGAATACCCACATCAAATCTCTTGTTTAGATAGCTAAACACCATAGTCATTTGTTAATTACTTGTTACCGAACTATACCAAGATTAACTCTCTCGTATTTTGTTAATTTTTAAATTATGAATTATATACTCCTGGTTACCAATAGCATCAAAATGGTAAGTGAAAAGTTTTATGGGCGTACGCGAAGGTGAATATTTTGCTTATGTAAATAGCGAGTGTGTTTTTTATTCGTTTGCTTAGAGCTCGCACCCACTTGATATCTTGGAACTCAACAGGGTATTTGTGGACTCAGATAAGGTACCACATGTTTTAAATGTCTAACGATCAATAATCAACGATATGAAATTTGATCTGCTCCAAGTGGTTAGCGAGAGTGAGCTTACGACTATTAATTTCAGCTTTGCGTACGCCAAGAAGTGAATTTCGTATTGATTACAACTATAATAATTATGCATGTACATAGTTAACTTAATTCACTTCTTATCGTAAAACTATTGTTTCTGATAATGTTCTCTAACTGTTTAGAATAATAGATAGAACATCCATCGGTGGGGATAATTAGTTATGTATTTCAATTCATCTAGGAAATACGAGTAAATTTACATTTTATTTTGTAAATTGACTAGTGACCAAATTATTTTTGTTTTGAATTTTAAAAATTCGTATATGAGGCTAAAATATTTGTTGTGCGCGTCTGTTCAAAGACGCGTTTTGTTTATTTTTTATAATATTTGTCTTCTTTGCTAGTGAAAACCTTCGTGTGAGCTCGAGTGAAATCTCTGATTTAATGTGTAAACTATATTAATGTCTAAATGCGAAGGATTGCGCCAGTAAAGAAGTTTTATGTAAACTAACAATAAACGGTACAGACGAACTCTACGTACTCAAATTTAACCAGTCTTATAAAATAGTCTAATTTCTGAAGTTTTTTGTTAGTTTATACAAAAGATGTTCAAAGAAGGAAACGAACGACGGACGTCTACTTCGTTCGCACGATGATGGAAAGTACAAGTATGTTTTATATTAATTTTAAGATAAGCAATAATTATACAAATAAAACAGTATCATGGTCTTTAATTTTAAATACACAGTAAATCAACTTAATTGCATTCTACCAAGGTATGAAATATATCAATCTGGATGCTTATTTTTAATTTATAATATATAATAATGATAGCTTAATTAGCATTTAACCGTTAGTTGTGATCAAGGAGAGGCCTGTGGTCAAGAGACGTTTTCCGGGTGATGCTTCCAAATCGTTGTGATATATGTTAAAAACAGCTAATATTTATGTAAAATTAGTTAACAACACACATTGATAATCTACCAAGAATGCTTACTATAAGAAATATTATAGGAGCATTGAAGTAAATACAATTATAATAAACAAAAATACTAGATAGTTAGCATCCGGCTAGGGAGGCTCAGCTCGTGTTAAGAAAGTATGCGATACCTTTATTATCTTGTTCTTGATAAGCAGTATGTTAGGGCAAGAGTACTCGACAAACCCATACCCTTAGTTTGTTTTCATTTTATAACTTTTTATCTCGACACACGAAATTGGAATCCCATATATAATTTTCTTGTCTTGATACACCAAATTAGATTATTTCTTTACCGATATATCAATTGGATCAAATTTCTGATCAGAATTTCCACTTGCTTTTTTCCATCAGACTTTTTCATGTCAATCGTCGTTTTTCTTCTTAATTTTAAATTTTAACGAATCGCTGGTCATTCAAAATAAGAAGAAGTATAAGAATTTTGATACAAAATACAGAAAATTATAAAAAGGTATTTTAGTGTATGAATTTCATGTATGATCATCATAAGTATATCACAATTTGTTTATGCAACGGTACATTATGTAAAATCACTACTACTAGTGGTCAGCTCCTTCCACAAACCGTCACACGTGTTTTATTTATTTATATAATTATAATGTATTGGAATTATAATTTTCTATTTTAAAATAAGTCAATGGCATATAATAAAGCTATAGGAAATTCGTAGGAATAAACCTACCACCTCACCATTACATTGAGGACTTATCTGCCAACCATCGATATTTGGTATTACTAATAACGTGTTAAGGAACCAAATCAAACTTACATTTAGACACTGCTGCTGTTACAGTCAGGAATCGCGTTTAGTATCAACTAAACGACTTGCCTATCTCGTTACGTAAAAGTTTAAATCAAATAACAATAATAATAATAATCAAGGAAGGGATAATGATAATGATAATGATCAAGGGACAGATACAGAAGGCAGTACTTCTTGACACGGCACGTATTGTCAGGAGGTTCCTCAGTCTGCAGCCCTAACCACTGGTAGTTTGGGTCATGCCCCGCTGCCGATGGCAATCTAGGATTAGGTTTTTTACAATGTTTTTTATTTATAATTTTTTATTGTATATAGAAATATTGTAAAAAATGTAATTTTAAGAAAAGGAAATAAATAATGTGAATAATAATAATACACAATAACGTTTAAAGGCTTTTCATACACCCGTCCATCAATCCAGCCGTTGTGTCTGTCTATCTATGTGTGTGAGTCTGTCTATCCGTCCGTCTGCCTGTCTATCTGTCTGTGCTACCCTCTAAATGTGTATATATTTTTTAATTTGCTAATTGAGACCATAAGAGTAATAATAAGACATAACGTTTTTATTTATAATTAGGAAGTCATGATATAACAATTTTATGCACTGGCATAACACAATAGAAGGAAATCATTAATTCTGCTTATATACTCGCAATATCTTTACGGAGATATAATCTTTATGAGGAGACCTTGTTTCTTATATAAAATTACGCTTTTTCATATACGTACTTTGAGCTAAGGCTAGATTTAGAACTTCCCACTAATATTGTATATATAAAAGTTTGGATGGATGAATGGATGGAGAGATGAATATTTGTAGCTCTTTTACGCTGAAACGGCGGGGCCAATTTTGATGAAAGTTGGTATCAAGATCAAGAGAGGTGCTGGATTAACACATAGGATACTTTTCACCATCATCATCAATTACCACGCGGGTGAAAAAGCGTAATATTCTTGGGCATAGCTTAGACAAAATACCAAGATTTCCGCCTACATCAAGGTTGTAATAATTACTTACTTTCTGTCAATAAAGTTCTGTCAAAGATGTGCCAGTTACTTATAGCTTAGCCAAAATCGCACTATCATTTTGACAGCCCGACACACTAGACGTGTTCGGCGACCGTCAAGGGTGATGAAATGTAACACAAATACCGTCAATAGTGATGAAATAGGCCGGATATATTACACACATTAGGCCGGAAAGTTTTGGAGTGGAGACCACGGAGAGGCAAGCGCAGAGTAGGTCGTGGACAAGGTGGAGACCATGACCTGATAAAGGTCGCAGGACCACGTGTACTGCAGGCTGCCACCCGGTCCTTTTGTAAAATGAGGGAGGCATAAGTTCAGCAGTGGATGACCTACGACTGAGATGACGATAATGATTATACGTCAAAACTCGTTGAACCACATATCTAGGAAAATTAAACCAAATCAACAATAGCAATTGTTGAATTTATCCCGTCATCAACCAAAATTATTTATTTTTTTAATCTATCCAATGTACGTCACAAAGCGCGGAAGTTGCGTATAGATGTGTCTTCTATATGACTTTTTAATAGTACATTTTCTAAACAATCAACAAAAGCTTATGTGTGTTTGAAATACGTTTTGTTGGCGGATGAATAGACGAACACGCCAGAATATTCAGTGTTTTTATATATATTTAAGTTAATCTCATTGTAAGTGAACAATGGTTCTTATGAGAAATAAAGTTCTTTAAACCGAACCTCTCTATAAGCAAATCATACAATTGCGCGAGACATCTTTAACCAGCGTAGGGAATATTCCTCTTTTTCTCCGCCCCCTTTTGTAATGATGGATGGAGTTACTCATCCCAACATACTAGGCCATCATTGTTGGTACTACCACAGTGCCAGATGATACTGTAAGCACTGTGAAGCGATTATAGTGAGTAAGCAATACAGTGCAAAGGGAAATAGCAAGTTATTCTCCTATCTGGGCGAAAGAAACTCAAAATCCAAACATTGAAATTTGATCAAATTTCTGCTTGGGGATTTGGCAACTGAGTGGCGTTTTAGAATTAGATTCCCCTCAGATGAACTGTGATTAAAGAATCTTGACTCAGTTATTCTTCTACAATGTAATCTGTACTTAAAACCAGTTTTAAAAAAGTTTTTTCAGAACTGAGCATGCTTCTGGAATATGAACCTAAGAGAGAAAAATTCACATCCTCGGATGGGACACGAACCGGGTCACGAATGTATCTTTCTAAAATTGTAATATTTGGTATCGCTAAGCAGGTGTTAGTGCTTAAAACATCATCTTATAAACATTATGAAAAGTTGCTACATCAATACCTCAGTTATGTATGTGAAAAATCTCTTCTTTCGTTTGGACAATGCTGTCAAGGTGTATAATAGATGTCGCTCCGTCCCCATACGACGGTTAAAAGCATATAGAGAGTTAAAGTTCGATGCTCGGGCGGTAAGCCTTGGTCATGGCGTCTGACACGGTTAGTCGGGAGACGCGGGTTCGAATCCAGTTTGAGGGTGGGAAATTATCTCTCTAAAATTGTAATGGTTAATAATAAATAATGGGACTACATCCACACAAAGGTCTTCAGGTCCCAAATTAGGCAGAGCCTGTACTATGGTAACCTAATGACTGTATTACATACTTATATGTATATGATATTAATATTTATATACATATAAACACCCAGACACAGATCAAACAGACATGTTCATACACACAAATGTTTGACCTGTCCGGGGATCAAACCCGGGACCAGCGGTTCAGAAGGCAGGGGTGCTACCAACTGCGCCAACCGGCCTGTCAAATTGCCTGGTTGGTATAGCTAAGCAAGCGATAGTACTTTAAAATCATATTATCAAAAACCAATGTCTCGGATCACAAGCGTAGTACAGTGCCGCGTGAAACGGCAGTTCTAAGCTGTTGGTGGCACTACCATGGAAAAGCGTAGCACTTGCCATTAGATGCCATATAAATAATTTGCGTAAAGTAATCGTATCGTAAGCGTCAACGCGTCACGCTTCGGCGCACAAACTATGAGTTATCTGTGTCGCAGTTGCCATAGATAAATGACAGTTTGTACTGTTTCACTTGTACTACGTTACGTTACGTACGCAGTTATTTATGCTAGTCCCACAGATGCATGATTTACCCATCTCGTAACGTTTCAAAAAAAAATCTATATACACCTAAATTTCTTATGTAAACGATCGTAATCAATGCAAGATAAACGGCCACTTCTCTACTAAATGCAAAACAATGGCCAGTTCGTTGAATCTTTAGAAAACGAAACCTGTTCGTTGAATAACAAACAATATGATTTCCTAACCAGTCATCCCTCTATTCTTCGTAATATGTATTGTTAGAAATATATCTAATAACGTGGTTTTCTATTATTTGTATTACTATACTATGATTATATACATACTGTAAAATTTAGGTTAATTTTTTACACTTGATTGGCTAGTTTCACTTTCGCAGGTGTAGTAAGAATACTTAAGTATGGTTAGAACACTTTTTTACGTATTTAGCGATAGATTTTCATTCATGTATTTGGTAGCCAGAGAGGACGCCAGAAGTGCCCAACCAACATGCTGGGGATATGACCCCTGTGTTACCTTATCCAAAAGCTCAAACTCGAGGTAGGGCATCATCTCATGGTCGTCTACTCGACAGCCGACCTTCCCTACCGTACTACTAATGAATTAGTTACTATTGAACTTTAGGGGTACTATTGAACTCAAAGTCGCACAACGAGCTATGGAGAGGGCTATTATATGTTGAGGGCTATATAATGAGGAGATCCGTAGATGAACTAATGTCATCGATCTAGCCCAGAAGATTAGCCACTTAAAGTGGCTCTGGGCAGGGCACATAGCACGCAGAACAGATGGCCGATGGGGCCTGAAGGTTCTGGAATGACGCAGTGTAGTTCGTCCACCGACACGGTGGACAGATGACCTGATAAAGGTCGCAGGTTGACGTTGGATGCCGCTTTCAACCGGTTCTTTTGGAAAATATGAGAGAGGCATGTGTTCAGCAGTGGATGCCCTACGGCTGAGATGATAATGATGATGAAGGGGCAAGAACTACTAACATATGCGTTATGTTAATAATTATTATGTTTATGTGAGTATCTGATGATGTGTGATATCTTTATATCATACCTACATCATCAGATACTCTACACTACATACATATACATCGTGCAAAGATTAAGTGTAAATAGTGTTGTTGGAATTCAAAAACCTACCAAGCATAACCGTTTAACGAGAGACAGTTGGATTTTATTTTATTTTATTTTATTGAAATAGGTTCGGTTACAGGCATTAGGTCATTTCACATACAGGTATATAATATCAGTACACATAACATATTAAACCTAAAGTCCAATTAAAACCGCACACAACTTATATATAGAATAAAAATATTGACACAAAATGTTAAACAGAAAGTTTTTTTTTTTTTTTTTGTTTGTTAGTTATTAGGAAATAGTTATGAAGAAAATATATGCTATTGATTAATTGAAAATTTGAAGGACAAAAAACTGCATGAAAACATGTCTCTGGGATCACTCAATTCATCGTATCTACGACACATCCTGGTTAGAGGACTGTTCCGCGAGACATTATTGTTGGCAGGTGATTGGACAAGGTGTTCCGAATAGAGCCATTTCTTTTGACTAGACAAGGCTAGATAAACAACACACTATGGCATTTTAACAGTCATTCCCCCGCTGCACTATTAATTATTAAATAGTTTTTAGTCGGAATTCGTGTATATATCAGAATCAGAATTATTAATTATTTATTATTTTGCAAAACACCTGACCATACGTCGTGGAAGAAGTCTTGTGCTACAATTCAAAGATGTGCGTCTGCGAGATATGACTTGCTTCGTTTTATACTTGACTTACATATATATATAAATACACTTTTCAATATATGATTTTTAAAACACTAACGCTTTCTTAACGTGACCAAACTTTGCAATTTGAGAGAGAAAATGTATACATCCTCGTACGGGGTTCGACCACGCATCTTACTACAATCCGTGTTATATGACCACTAACTTTTTTGAACTGTATGTGTATTGCAATAAGTCGTGACCAGTGGAGACAGTAGTAATAGTAAAAAAATATTATAAATAATATAAAAAATATAATATTAATTTAATATTATAATATTAATTTAAAATATTATGAACGGTAAAAAAATACGATTGCTTATTCAATCACAACTGCGATTCCCGCGCCGTATAACGAGCGAAAGTGATGTTCACACTGCTTTGATAAAACAAACTTGCATTAGCGAAAATTGTATTAATAATTAATTATATAAAGTAATAATATAAAATTAGTGATCTCGTTTTGCGGGAAATTCTAGATTGATTTTGTTGTTTGCCGTAGACTAGCCAATTATATAAAAACCATATTTTCAGTCCACCAACAACTCATACCAGACCTAAATAGAAGAATAGCTTCCGGAACATACCATTTTGTGGTCCGAGACACGTTTTCAATATTGAAATTGCTAGAATATGCCTTATCACTGTCATGTGAATTTCATTATGATGATCACCCTCTCCGCTAGCTGTTGATTTGATCGTCACCAATCTGACGTATGATCATCGCTCTAAAATGCGTACATTAGTATATCTCATTACAAGTGGGGAAAGGCTGTCATTGCAGAGAGTTCCGACAAATGTCTTCCCGAGCCAAGGCGCAGCCGAAGGCGTGGGTTGACAGTCGGAACAAGTTGCAATGACGGTTCCGCACGTGTACTGAACGACTATTTTTAAATTAAGTTGCGAAACAATGAAGCAATTTAATAAAATAAACTCGCAAAGAATATTTCTGGATAATGGCGCCAACCGAAGAATATAAGCAGAGATATTTTTTTTCTTCACCCATTCGGGTAGGCAAAGGGAACTATGCCCATACAGCCAAGTCTTCAGTAGAATTTTTTTATTGATATGAAATGAAAATGAAATTTAATGAGATGAAATGAAATGAAACCTAA
The DNA here is from genome assembly GCA_917880725.1 of Selenia dentaria. Classification (NCBI taxonomy): domain Eukaryota; kingdom Metazoa; phylum Arthropoda; class Insecta; order Lepidoptera; family Geometridae; genus Selenia; species Selenia dentaria. Next base: position 8,375,963 of record OU862876.1, on the reverse strand, counting down.
CCTAACTCATTCAATCAAATCATTAAATCTGATATTGAAACAAATTAGTAGCTTCTTTTTAGAAATATACGTATTTGCATGAATCATAAAAACTTCTATGACTTTTTTTAGTAAAATCTTCATTGTTGGTTTTTATTTTTAATAGACATTATTTTGACAGTTGGGAAAGATAACGCACGAGTTCGGGAAAGGTAAAAAAAAGCACGAGTATGTAATAGCCCACATCCCGAACGCTATACGTCCCTGCAACAAATCGACAAAAAATCATTTATTTTTGACACAGGTTAAAGCTTACGATAAGATTCTTACTCATCAAAGAATAAGTTGGGAATATATTGCAAATGAATTGGATAACAAAAAAAAATGATTTTCCATAGTTGTTCATCCACTTTTGTCGCTGACCATACCATTGCAACTGTAAAGATCAGAGATTATGTGCGTGAAGACTGTGTGGAATAATTTAGTAGTAATACGTTGAATAACCAGAAATCGTACCTAATTTTACATGCAACTGCACAATCAACCAGTTTATGGAGAGTCGTGAGCGGAAGGAGCGTGATACTTTTCCCATAATCTTCCACATAACAAGACAGATATGCATAATGGATACAATAGTCTGTGAAATTATATAATAGTACCGTCCTAAATGTAGAAAAATGTACACAAAAGTAGGTAACACACCATAGTTTCAGTCAAGGTAGCCGACGCGTTGCAAATACTGTAAGTGGAATTGACTAGGTGTAACTACTGAGAGTATGCCTTATAATTTACAGTATTAGAACTTTAATAGGGATACCACAACAAGGTAAAAATAAGGTCAAAATTGTGGACTTACGAATGAAAGGTTATGTTTTCGTTTATACGTTCACTTCGACTTTTGCAGCCTAAAACACAACAATGAACCATTATATATCTTCTATAGGTACACACAAACCATATCACGATAACTATACAACATTTGTTCATTGATAACTCATTTCACTATAATTACAATAATCTCTTACGAATAGTGGCCCAGCAAAATATGTGAGACTACAAGCAGGACAAAAAAATATTATTGAAGAGCCGTTAGAGAGGCTCTAGTTGAGCAGAGATAGCATCTTATCCAACATCATATCCCAGTAAACTTGTAATTACGCAACGCTTTCATATGGTTTCCAGCTGCGCAACGACGAGGACCATTGGTTCCATTAGATTTACATTTACAGGAAATCTGTTCACTGCAAGTATCCAGTAGTGCCACTTGTCGCAGGTCCCGACCTCAGTTGCATCACGTTGCGTAATGTAAGCAGGTGCATCTTTCAATGATGTACCTACTTTGCACATCCATGACTTTTATGTACAACTTTATGAGATAAGAGGGCAAGCGGAAACAGAATTTCACGTATTGATGGTGATAGATTTTAGTACTTAAGATTTAGTACTTAATTTAGTTTTCGTGTCATCTTATATTATCACGAATTGAAGTTAAAACGATGACAGTCCAAGTTGTCCCCATACTGTTGTCCTCATTAACAAGCTCAAAGTCGCTCAGTTAGCAATGGAGAGGGCTATGCCTGCGTGATAAGAAAATTAGGAGATCTGTAGGAAAACTAAGGGCACCGACGAAGCTCTCAAAAGTAGTAAGTTGAAGTGGTAATGGGCAGGCCCCATTGCTTTCAGAACTGAAAACCGATTGAGATGAAAGGTCCTGGAATGATTACCACGTATCGGGAGACGTAGAGCAGGCCGGTCCCTCGCTAGGTAGACCGAGTACCTCGTCATAACCGTGGGGAACCGCTGGATGCAGGACGCAAGGAGCCGGTCAAAGTGGCGTTCCGTGGAGGAGCCGTATGTTCAGTAGTGGACGTCATCCGGCTGATCATGATGAAATTAGCAAATGTGTTTGCAATCTAAACTCGAGCTTTAGCTTTTAGCTTTCGTTGGAGTTAACATGGTGATGAAATACACTGTACCTACCTATTATATGCCCTCCTGGCTAACTACTCCTTCAATATTGAAATCATCTCGCTACCTACGAGTGTATTCCTATAATCTATATATAATTTCAGACTACATCATCACTAATCATTAACGTTGGTTCCAACTACAGTTTATATTAAACCACATAAGTCAGTATTTTACAAGAAGAGTGCAGAATGCTCGCGTTTACGCTTTACCCAGCGTAATATGTATAATAATGTGTGGAATGACTTGGTGCCGTCGGTACCATGATAGTTTAGATGTACCTATTATCACAATATTGTGCGCATGGTATCGACATCGACGAATTATTTCACACTTCTCTTCATTGAACTTGGAACCCATTTAGATCTCACTTCTTTTGTCGTTTAAGTTAACAAGTTATCATAATATTGAACTTGGCTCTCAATTCACGTTTATCTTTTGATGGGATTTAGTTTACTTCGAACGGTGCAGCCTCTCGTGGCAAAAACAAGCTCTTACATAATTTCCTTACTGTGATTTATAGTAATATTGATAATTTAAAGATATTGTACGCTATTGCATGAAGATAGCAAGCACTACGAGATAAAGAACATACAATTTAATGTTATGGCACATACTTCGTAAAATTGCATACTCTTGTATAATGTCGGGTGACCGCGTCGACTTGAAATGTCAGGGAAAGTGAACTTTGCTCATTGTTCTTCTCAAACGAAAGTTTCAATCTTGATTGTGGTTCGCCGGGTTAATTGGCCGAAAACAATGTTCATTCTTTAGGCTTTTAAGCCAAAGACATTGAACAGAAAACTACACTTGGCCGCCAAGAAAATATATAAATAAATAATGCGATCTTTAGTAAACACTAAAATAAAGTTTATTTCATTACAAGTACAATTAGAAAAATGTAATACCGATTTCCATTCTATTCAGTTATTGGAGTGTATCTCAAAAACTACTGGACCGAATATGATGAAATTTAAATGAGACCACACGGGAAGCACCAGCTTTCAAAAAATAATTTTGAGAATCGGTTCACCCAGTCGAAAGTTATGAGGTAACAAACATAAAAAAAATATATACAGTCAAATTGAGTACCTCCTCCTTTTTTGGAATTCGGTAGAAAATATGGGAAGATATAAAACTATTATGTTTATTTTTAAAACGACAATTCAATTATCAATAGATTTCGTTAACCGTTTTTATTTTTATTTAAAAGTAAATAAAACTAAATACGATATTGTATAAAAATATATTTTGATACCGCCGCACATTTTACTTGATCCTTTAAATAAAAAAAGTCTGACAACACAGACCTGTTGGAGTTACCAAAAGATAAGTAATTTGTGTCGGTAATCAAGTTTCTTTTTAACAATTTCTAGCCGGAATTAGCCGAAGAACGTCTCTAATTTGTTGTTCAACCGTTAACCCAAGCGCCGTTTATAACATTGTAGCAGTCATCAGCTAAGCCAATCTGTCTCTTTGATCTGTTCACATGTCTTTTTATGAAAGTGTGAAATTGCATTGTCTGCAAATCTGTGTAGAAAATTTGATTCCTCGTGCATATTTTATCGTGAGGCAGACTGAATGTGTTTACTCTGAGAGGGGATGCGAATGCGATGAAGACAAATATTTATGTAGAGAGACTCTTGCCTGGACTGTTCGCCTGGAGAAGTACCACGCCTTTGCCAGTTATTCAACTGTGAAGTAGTCTGCAAACATTTCTGTGTTTCTTTGAAAGGTAACGTTTCTAGCAAATTACAGGGCAGGTATTTTAAGATAATTAACATTTTATATCATCTGGACGAGCGCAGTTAAAAATTGTATATTTAAAATTGAGCAGGCGCCCCTAATAGTTCACTTAGCACCAGGCGCTTAATATTAGGCGAGCGACTTGTAAGTCTCTTCACCGGATGACATAAAAAAAGTTTATTTCTACTGTCGGAAAACGAATGCAAGGAAACCCAAGTTCATAGGAGGAAGGAAAATTACAAAGACGAGGATTTATATATCTCCATAACACGTTTTTTTTAACTCTTGTAGTTTACATTTCAATCGTAATTTAAATTCGCTTTAATTATGATTTGTATAAGAGAATTTTGCGGTATAGGAATACAAAAAACTATATAAATTGTTTGTTTTTGTTATTAGAATTTTAATTTTCATCCAAGGTGATAATGCAGATGCAGGAAATGCCAGGCCATTGTATTCTTATCTCGATACGAGATAAAGATATTTGCATATTGCCACATTGTTTCCAGAGAACTTAGTCTGTGGCTACGGATCCTTGTGCTTTGTTAGGTATTGTGTGGTCTCGTTGTAAGGAAATGACTATTGGATTATGTCCTGCCTACAGTTACCTATATCTGATAATATGGCTTTGCGCTTATTAGTACGAGTACAATTGGTCTTTTAAGACATGACTTGTACATATCATGTCGCTGCGTTCCTTAAGGTAATACCATAATGATAGTGTAATATATTTTATCTACAATAATGTTGTAACATTCTACTTATGTTTCCAATACTTGACTTATAATTACTACTGTTATAGAACAGACAACAAAACACTCAATTTAAGCAATTTCACATGATGGTATAATATCCACATCGATATCGTAAAATCTCATTATAACATCAATAAAACGCGACCAATTAACGTGGCGAGCCTTATGTCAAAATCCTCATACAAGTTGTATAAAATTTTGATATTAGGCTGGCTTTTGAAAACAGTTGGGTTATACGTGAAAACTTCGTCGAAACTACTAAACTTACATACACAAAACTCTTTGGTAAGATCTTGTGCCAATTAAATAAAAAAAGAACAGTGCGCGCTCGCTCCTGATTGGCCCTGCGCGCGCAGCTGCATTTTAATGGCGGCAAGTTCACTGTGACAATAAATACGCGTGAATTTAATGTTTGTTTTGTTTTTAAAATACAAATTAAAAGTTAAAAATGGATAGCGACGATGATATTTGTACGCCTCCGGATATTCTAGAATTGGCAACAAAAGTAACTCACAATCTTTTGCCAGAAAAATCTAGAAAATTATATGAAAAAGAATATAATAACTTTTTGGCATGGAAGACCGAAAAGAAAACTACATCATTTTCTGAAAATGTCATTCTTGCGTATCTCAAAGACCTCTCCGACAAATTCAAACCATCTTCTATGTGGGCTAAATATTCTATGCTCAAGTCCACACTGAGTATCTACAACAATATTGATATCACGAAGTATTCAAAGGTCATAGCGTTCCTGAAACGCAGTTCAGAAGGACACAAGGAAAAAAAGTCCTTGACGTTTACATCAGGTCAAATAAAGATGTTCCTGGAAGATTCACCAGATATTTTGTATCTTTTTGAAAAGGTAAGTGTATTTTAGTTCTGTTATTTAATCTACCTAGTACTTACGTACTACACACGCAAGTTATCTAGACACTCCGTTTAAGCGCTTTGTGTATAAATTTGGTAGTAGGTACCTACACTTTACTACTTCATAAATCATAGTTTTTGCCTTGGCTATGTACCTCAAGCTTATTATATCGTTTATTGTTACAGGTTGCACTAATCTTCGGCATAATGGGGGCAAGCCGAAGGCAAGAGCTATACAACATCCAGTTCGATGAAGTCTCTAACATAGACGACAGTACAATCATGGTGAAAGTTTCGAAAACAAAAACGAAAATAGATCGTTCTTTCGTTGTGACGGGCAACTGCTATGCCGTATGTAAAAAATACATGGAACTTCGACCCACCCCCTGTCGAAACCCTGCCTTTTTCTTGAGCTATAGATCGGGGAAGTGCGTCGATCAAAGAATTGGTATTAATAAATTTGGTGCTCTGGGAAAAACTATCGCAAGTTTTTTGAATCTGCCTAACCCAGCGTTGTACACGGGGCATTGCTTCCAGCGCACCTCACCAACCCTTCTCATAGATAGCGGTGGTGATTTGACCCACGGAGCTGATACAAAGAGGAGGTGTGGTAATTAAATTTCCATATGAAACGACGCGTGATAATTTGCGGGATGAGGGGGCACTGAGGGTGTGTTAAGCTCCGCCCACTTCTCAATATTCCATCTATCGGCCAATAGCAAAACTACTTGCTTAGGTTGATGTTGATGTTACTACATAGTTCAGCTACCTTACATTAGATGTCAAAAGTTTTAATGAGATGGGACGTACTGTGAACTTATATCTTCAAAAAAAAAATTATAGGTAAATAAATAAAATTAAAAGACATTTAAAAAAACATGCTTTTATTACTTGTTAATAAAATGAACTAAAAATTTTAAAATAATTTAAACATGATAATAATTAATGTAACATTTAATGGTAAACATTTAATGTATTCGATACAATTGTATGTTTACGGAAAATAGAAGTATTCAAAGATTGCGATTTAGCACAACGAATACTGCATTCTGTCCGTATACATATTTTTATAACATCTCTAGATGGGAAAGTAAGACCACCCTTATTTTTAGTTTTTATCAAATCATGATCATTATCGTCGTAGTTATCAGCATATAATTCTTTGAGACAGCTCTCACACTTGATCTTGGAATGTAAATATTTGACCACATACCCAGAAATATATGCTACTATTTGACGGCGGAAATAGTCACCTACAGTTATATTTAATTGTACATCAAATTCCAACAACATATCGTCAGGCATAGGCTCGACATCCGTGCTATCGGAAGATTCGAAACTCATATCATTTAAAATCCGATAACGTTCTGATGTCATATTAATTTTTTGCACAGAAGACACATTTAAAATGGAAATATCTTCGAAAGGTATGCAATTTCCTCTAAAACCTTCTTTTAGTTCTGTATTTATGAGGGTTTTTTTGTAAGCAGCTTTAAATTGACGGGAGGTTGGGTTATTATTAGTTCTTCCATGTGCCCTTATTACTCCAAAAAATAGCTCCAAGTGATCTTGTGAAAATTTGTACATAGTCAGATACTTCAGTGCCTTTTCGTCTTCAATTAGGCGATTGTACAAAAAAAGAGTACTGTTTATGCATGTTAAAAGGCCTATAAAGCCAGTTTTTCGATTTGTAGCGATAACAGGCTTATCTTCATCGGGAGCTACTAAATAGGTCAAGAAATATTTAGCAAATTCTAAATACTCTTTTGTTTTAGAAATATTTTATTTCAAATAACGGTTTTTTGTACTCCATCTGACTCATGTTTCTCGAATTAAGAATGTCAAAGACATTGTTAATTAAGCGTATAAAACTTATTGTTGCGGCTGCATTTTTGAATGTTTCATCACTTTTCTCACAAAGCTGGAGTGCATCGGCTACGCTATTGCTGAAAAGTTGACTAGCTAATTTTACCTTCATTTTTTGGCGCTGAATATGTTTGTGTTTTAGCTTGTTTCCGAGATGCAGACCTTGCGACTTTTGCAGGTTATTAAGCTTGATGAGATAGGACCATTCAATGTTATTACCCTGGTAATCAAGAAATCTCTTTTTGTTCTCAAAGGCGTTGCGTACAAGTTTCAGCATATGGCACGCGTCGAGGAAGACTGCTACTTCGTATCCTGCACTTGGATGTGGAAAAGTAGTTTTCGTTTCTTGAGGTTCTAACGAACATCCTAATTTTTTGAGCATTGCAATATTTGCAGCACAGCCATCCAGCGTCAGTGAAACTACTTCAACACCATTTTCTTCGCATTTGTAAAGACACTGTTTCATTATTAAAGCCCGTTGTTCCCCGGTCATAGAATGAATTAAAAAGAACCCCACTGGTAATTTCCACCTCTCAGTTTGAGAAACAAGTAACAGTACTAAAGCCTGAGACGCTTGTTCTGAGTTGTCCTTTTGGACGTCGTTAAGTCCAAGGTCAACATAGCCATGATATATATTGCCATCCCATTCAACGTGCTTTTTTATAGAAATCTCGTCCATCATCAGACTGCACAGAGCGCGTTTGCCGGAGACATTCTTTTTGTGGTTTAATATTTTAAAAGCTTCAGCTGTAAATCCAGCTTCACCGTCGACAGTCTCATACCATTTAGCAATTGTTCTCGGATGCGGTAAGCAGGTGTCAAATGTTTTTCTCACATACGAGTACGCATTTGGCGAATAATAATGAAGTGATAAGGCGAATGATCGGAGGGCTGGAGAATATTTCTTCTTTAAGGGAAGTTTTTTGATTTTTGAAACTGGTCGCCCAACCAAGTCTCTCATCTTAACGTTTATCGTTGATAAAATTTCTGCGTCCTCTCCCTGCAGAAGGTGTTTGCTTTCTAATTCTTTAATTATTGCAGTTAAATTTAGAACCTGAAACAAAAGCGAAAACGAAGTTAGGTCATGATTTGGAAAACAATCTTTGGTGGTATGTAAAGTAAAAGTAGTGGGATTAGCTAAGTAATTACCTTCTTTTTCAAGCGCTTAACTTTCATTTGTAGTCTTCTGATTTTTAATCCGGATTTTTTTTCTTTATATCGAAGTTGTTCTATTTCTTGCTTAAGCTTCTTTTTTCTAGGCGAAACATTTAGTATCAGAAATTCATTTAAATCACTTGTGGTAGGGTCTACAGATGATTTTACAGGCTCTGGTAATTTTCTTTTAAGCTGTAATATAAAAATAATATCAAACAAGTCATTTCCAAAATAACTAAAACTCGGTTACGCAAATAACATCCAAACAAACCGATAAATCCAGTTTTAAACTAGGTAAAGTGCCCTTCTTTAATTTTTAAGGCCTTTTTTTGTCACTGTGAAGTCCGCATCATTGAAATGGCAAGAACAAATCTTTGTGTATTTTGTTGGTGTCCAATCTGGTCTATTAAGTTTTGTAATCCATTGCTGTTTTAAATTATTATCGGATGGAAATCTAAAACGAACATATAAAAATAATTAAAACTACTTTTGATTATATTAGTTGGTAAAATAATTTAATTCTGAATACGGCCCTGGATATTTGTTACGTTTAAAATAGTTATTCTACTTGACGATAGGTGGCGGCCCGTTCATAATGTAATAATAAAAGCTATATAAGTACAGTTTTAGCCACTAAAAGGTATTTAAGACTAAGTGTATAACAGTTTTTAGTATTTACGTATTGTTATTACAATATAATACTGCAAAATTATACGTAAACTTATGTATTTCCTTCCCAAAAGTGTCGCCATCTAGTGTCAAGTAGTAGAATTTTAACACGGAAAGCTGAGAATGTTCTAGAACTTTTATATTTAATTACGTATAAAATTACTTACAAATGAAATGTGACGCCATCCATATTATCAGAACGTCTGTCTGAGTAACTTTGACATAGTAAAACACAACACTTCATCTTTTTCTTGTTAAAAACTCGAAAAATCACACTTATAATGTGAGTCTCGTCACATGTGCACCTGACGAACGCTGATAGCATACTAACTTAGGCCCCGCCCACCATGATGACGTCAGGACCTAGTTGAAAATCACAGTGCACAGTTGCTTAGCCCCGCTCCTCTTTGTATCAGCTCCGTGATTTGACCGCACTGAAACGACACGGGGGGTGGAAGTCTTCTACTGTAGCTGAAAGCTACATTGATGAGTCTTTAATGAATAAAATTCAAGTCTCAAATACGATCTTGAACAGTATAGAAAACAAGACGAATGAAGTAATTATAAATATTCCGACTCCGTCTACGAGCTCTACTGCTTGCCCCGCGACCGCTACAGCTGCTGGATCAATAATTAACATTAACTTTCAAAATTGTACCATCTAAAATTTGAACAATTATTATAAATAAACTATTGTCAGCTTTTACTCTTGTTGTTTGATTAATTGCATTAGTGAAGATAAAGTACTAAGTAGTGTATGCAACTGCATATAACACGGGTATATGACAGTTGCATAAACTACTATTATACTCGTATATTTTATTTTATTTTATTATTTTTAGGGAAACTTACAGCTAGGTATAAACATAATATGTTGATATGTACATATAGCCAGTTACAAATTTCCACTTTTAGGTATTTACATTATAAATAAATATATATAAATAGTTCGTAAACAATAGTATATAAAACTGAGGATTAGTTGGTAAAAAACACATTACTTAATAACCGCTTGAACTGCGCGACAGTTGTGTTACAGACATCAATATCGTGTCGCGAAGCTACTGCGTTGAAACTGCGGCTCGCTCTTAACAATAGTCTAGCTTGTCAGCCAGCACGGCCAGCACGGTGTTGGGGCTCTCCCGTACTCGCTGCACCAGCAACGTGCCCCTTTTGCGCATCGTTATGTAGAAGGAATCTACGCGCGCTTGCCCGAAAAAAGCGAAGCGCTGTAGGAGCCCCTAAATCATCCTGAATGTGTTGTTGAACTGGACGCAAAGGGACGTGTTGTAAGTATTTTGCGTGTAGTCAGTCCACAGGCTACATCACTAATAAAGCACTATGTATCACTCGAGAGAAAGTTTTATTTCTGCTATCGAGTTTCCTTTAAGCCCTCCGCACTTAAACATAATCCCGAGCAGAAATAGACCGTTTTCTCCCCTCGGTGTACAGTGTACTATTTCATACCACCTGCTCGACCATTTCAAATTACATCTCCGGTAATGTTGTATGAAACTCCCATGGGATTAAAGTGATTTGTAGGAAAACTCTTAGTATCGAACAGCTTATTGGTTATTATCTATTTTTGAAAATAGGCGTGATTGTAATTATTAGTTTAGATTATAAAACGGCTCGTAACCGATTGCAATGCCGGCTTTCGATGCGGGCGGTGTGGATAGTAGACGCATCGCTATGTAACATCATAAAAAGCAAACTAAAATCCCTTGCGTACCGTGCGGTGCAGGCCAATGGACGCGTACCTTAATGCGGGGGCTCTGAATGTATCTAACCATTGTATCGTCAACATCCGCCTGGAGTCCGCTGTTGTATAAATGCCTCTCTGGTAACGCACACATGTATAGCCCTTAATATTTTTATAGTATCTGTGTTCTACAGAACATTTGACTTCATTAAAACTTTTACCCACTTTGCCACAATTTTGACGAGTTTATATGATTTCCTAATCATTAATGAACATAGGCATGTCCCTCTTTGCAAAACGATTGATATCTCTTTGACCCACTCCACAGATCACATAATTATGTATACGCCTTAACTTTCATTTCTGATTATAGTTATATTATACCCATGACTCTTCCACAATAGGTAATTTTTGAACGAGACATCATGGTCATTCCGTCACGTAGATTACACAAAACTCGCCATCTCTTTCAGTTGCGATGTTAGAAAACTCGCCATCTCTTTCAGTTGCGATGTTAGAATTTTTATTTCAATTATAGAGTAAGTAGATTTAAAACAAAAGAAACCTAGAAGAAAATACGGAGCAATGTGTTTCAGATCGTGAATACCCACTAAAGATCTTCTGCTCTTAACTGGTTTTTCACCTACGCTATCCTACTAATATTATAAACGCGAAAGTTTGTGAGTAAGGATGTATGGATGTGTGGATCTTTGTTACTCGTTCACGCTCAAACGGCGGGGGCAATTTTGATAAAATTTGGTATGGAGGTAGATGAGGCGCTGGATTAACATAGATGATACTTTTCATCATCATCATCATCATCCATCACCACGTGGGTGAACAAGTTTAATATTATTGGGCACGGCATTGACCGTTCTGTCAAAGTTTGGGTTAGATTCTTTGACAGCTAGATACACTAGACGTGCACGACGACCGTCAATGGTGATGAAATAATAATGACAGTTTTTTTTATCATTGTGGTTAATTTTATATTTGTATGTAGGTACGTAAGCACTATATTTTATTATTAGTGTTTACTGATTGATCTAACTAAGTATTTAAATTTATTTATAAAATACTATTAAAGCGATTGCGGTTGACCATGTAAATATGTTTTTTTTTGGTAAAAAGATAGATATGGTCTCTGAGAAGATAATAAGCTACTCGAAATACTGATCCTGCGCAGACGAAGTCTGTTAGACGTTAAGACGAAGTCTGTTAGACGTTAAGACGAAGTCTGTTAGACGTTAAGACGAAGTCTGTTAGACGTTAAGACGAAGTCTGTTAGACGTTAAGACGAAGTCTGTTAGACGTTAAGACGAAGTCTGTTAGACGTTAAGACGAAGTCTGTTAGACGTTAAGACGAAGTCTGTTAGACGTTAAGACGAAGTCTGTTAGACGTTAAGACGAAGTCTGTTAGACGTTAAGACGAAGTCTGTTAGACGTTAAGACGAAGTCTGTTAGACGTTAAGACGAAGTCTGTTAGACGTTAAGACGAAGTCTGTTAGACGTTAAGACGAAGTCTGTTAGACGTTAAAACGAAGTCTGTTAGACGTTAAGACGAAGTCTGTTAGACGTTAAGACGAAGTCTGTTAGACGTTAAGACGAAGTTTTCCTATTAACGTGACAATGACACGTTAATAGGAAAAGGATAGTACAAGGTTAGTTAGTAGGTAGCAAGGATGATACTATGATGATCCTCGCTAGTAGTTAACGTTATAAGAAATAAAATAAAAAATGATGTAGTTCTTTGTCAATATGCATGCCTAAAACCCTGTGAAAACGACATGGATATAAATAAATATAACAAAATGTCAGACTAGCAAGGAAATAATATATAATAATTTTTAACACTATTTTACTACTGTACACAAATATATCCCTCTGATAGACTAAAATATATACAAATCAAAACTCTAATTAAGATTATTAAAAAACATAGAAATAATTATAAAAAGGCTAAGTATTTATTATACCAATCACTACACAATGCTCAATTCTACTACTGTTTTGAAAACCGCACTGACTGACTAGTATATACTCGTGTTAAAAATGTTTAAAGTTTTTCACACAATTTACTGTTCAGCTCTCAAACTAAGCAGAGCCATTACTATGGTAACATGCTGACTGCATATATTTATATGCATATACACACCCAGACACAGCTCAGACATGTGCACACATTATGTTTAACCTGTCCCAGGCATAGAACCCGGGATCAGCGACTCAGTAGGCAGGTTTGCTACTAACTGCGCCTACTGCCAGTCATTAGTTTGTTTCGCTTTGCCGATAGCGTAGTCTATAATAATCATAATCAGCCCATTATTTTTCCATTGCTGAAACTCAAGCCTTCCTCTCAGAGAGAAGAGTTGGACCATAATCCACCAAGAAGTCCCAGTGAGGCTTGGTGTAACCCAAATCGAAGTTTTCAGGCCGCCCGAAGGCTTTCGATATAGCCTAACGACTGTTGTTCTAAGATAAACAACGGGGACCGATGGTTTAACGTGCCCTCCGAAGTACGGAAGCGCTCGTTGAATAATGCCACTAGCGAACACCCATCCAACTTCTGACCGCAGCAAGCGTTGCTTAACTTGTTGATCGGTTAAGATCGTCAAATCAAGCTCCGCTACGTGTGCTTCGAAATAACATAGTAATACAACATAATGCTTACTTATAAAGTACAATATCGCCTAATACGTATATAATGCGTCCAAGTCTCGTCCAGTATATACCGTGTTTATTATACTGTTACGTAACTTAACTGCAATCCTATGTAAGTTTTACGCAACACAATTCTAAAGATACTTAGGCGTGCAAGTGGGTGTTAAGTGTGGTACAGATACTAACGGGGCTCCAATGCGTGACATGTACGTATATAGCCTATTTATTTAATAGCTGTTTAAAAAATCTAACAAATAAATCTTAGGTGTCACAGTTTCTTTAGAAATATATACGATTCGTATTTCTTATTTCTCTCTTTCATTAAGTTGTAGCTAATAAATTGTTTCCTAATCCGTGATTTTCCTATGTATTTATTCTAATATCTCTATATACAGGTTGTCCCAAGATGTAGTGATATACTGAAGCTGGGAGGTAGAGGACCTAGAGGGCTATCTGAATCACCCCCATTCCGCGATTTATCGTATTTTCGGAGATATGACTTTTTTATAATTTTTTTACCTATCGCCAAGTACGATGAGATTTTTATTTATGGTGACGTGAATTATTGCGGTAGACGCTTGATTTTAATTGTGTGCTAAGCTGATAGATAGGCCAATTCAGAATGGTAACATTTACTATCGTTAGATCTCTGAATGAAATAAAAAATAATTAAATGCTAAGAAAGATAAAATTACCCAGTATGTTCACAATTACAAGGGCGCTTAAAAATAAAATCACATTAAAAAAATACCGTTTGACTTCTAAAAACTTGCTCTATCTATCAGGTAGCTACCCTCAAAATTTCATTTTATTATTCATACGGCTTCAATCAAAAAATTGAAATATAGATATGGTAAGTGCAACATTTTTTACACCCTATTACGTGTAAAAGTGTCCTATGGTCCTTAGACTTGACAAATCGGAAAAAACAAAAAAATATTAAAAATGGCCCAGCCGTTTTTGAGTTGTAAATGGTGTAACAAATACAACTTCGTTTTATTAATATAAATATGTATATACTAGTGACTGTCCGCGACTTCGTTCGCGTAGTAGGCTCGGCCTTCGGCCTCGCCATAACCTCCGATCTTTTCTTGTTTTTTTAACCGACTTCAAAAAAGAAGAAGATAATAAGTTTGTGTGTATGTATTTTTATGTGTATGTTAGCTGATGTCAGCCCCACTTGTAGACTGATTCTCAAAATTATTTTTGTTTTGTAGAGTTCACCTCGGAAGGATTACCGAGGTGGTCCAATTTCAATTTCATATTTCATTTCAAGTTCTGTAAATAGGTTTTGAGTTGCACTCCAAAAACTTAAAAGTTTTACGCCTATCTTGATGATATCATCATTGACGGTGAATGAAAAGATCGATTCCGTAAGCAGCAAGGGTCACTAAAAATGGTTAAAAAAATTTTTTTTTCAAAATATTTTGCCTAATAACGGAACCGACTTCAATACCAAAGAGTGGGAAATAGCTTGTCGAAGTCGGTACCAAGCGCACAATATTGTGATAATTGGTACCTACTTTCGATCTATCATGGTACTGATTTCAACAATTATTTCAAAGTTATATGATTATTAACGGGATATTTACCGTGGTAAGGTTGTGGAATGAGCTCCCGATATTTCGGCGCAGTTACATGCACCATGTTCACGGGAAGACTGAAGAATGCGGGTGGTTGGTCAAAAAGTTTAAAAGTTAGGTGCAGACATAACGATCTACCCTCTTTCTTAGTCTTTTGCTACGGTTATCACTGGAACTCGAACTCGATCCTAAGTCCCGACAAAACACACTCACTGTATCACTGCGTATAGTATTTTGAACACATTTTGAACGCGGACTTTTATTTTTAAAACAACCTAATACTGGATTCCACGCACTGGCGAGTTGAAAACCATCACCTCGATTGAAATTCTGGCATTTCGAGATCTCAATAGTTTCCTTTACTAGCCTTGGTATGTAATGGCGTTCGGTGGACAAGATTTTAGGGTTATGGAATTCAATCCAGTGGTTAGGACCCGCGTCCAGCAGATGCTCAGCTATGGCAGATTTGTGTCTTTCATTGTTTTTTACTGCCTTTATGTGTTCCTTGATGCGGCATGATGGCATCATTCCACAACCTTACCACGGTAAATATCCCGTTAATAATCATATAACTTTAGAGAACAACCGTGATAATTATTTCAAACTTTTTTGTGTTGAAGTGGGTTCCATTTTTTCCCATCTAGGTTCTTGATAATTAATTGCCCGCTAATTTCTAGTACTCCTTCACACCCTAGCACAGTTTTGCTTGCGCACTATTATTTACACAAACCCTACCTACCAACCTACCTACAGAATATCTATCACTGCGGTGGTACCAACAAAACAGGCTCTTGCACAATAGGCTTACCACCCATAGTCGGTATATGAGCTTTCCTCGCGTCTTACAGTTATTTATATTATCGCATAACGACGGCGGAGACTGAACAATCAGAAGATTGACATGGAGTGGCACAACAAATATGAAAACAGAAAAACGGAGGCTTACCACCAATGAGATTGACTAATAGAGGCGTTTTACTCCTTGAATATGAAGTATAAACATGGCAAATTGTATGTTATACCTACCTATAGCTAAAGTACACAACTCGCACAACGACATTAACTACATTGACAAGATTAAAAGAGTACGAAGAGTCCTAATTGTCAGAAAGGGATCAATATATTATTGACAACTTTCGCCTGTGACCGACCATTCGCCCGCCAATGACAGACTCGTTCTCTTTGTCGCTTGCTACTTGTCTCGTTCTCGTGGGTGGCGAAGCGGCAACGTCGCAGGAGTTATTTTAAATTAAAATACAATTTTTGACAAATAACATAGAAAAACAATACCTACAAATGAAAAGATACATCATTCTTGTTTTTTTACACTTGTTCCAGTATATGTTCTGCAGTTTCTAACACATAAGAAGGCATTTTTTCCTAAATGTAGTACACGTGCTGCGTCGTTGCCAGACAGGCTGGAACTAAGTTGACTCAAGACAACTAGCTTGTGTTGATGTCGCCAAGCCGAGCGCAGTAAGGCGTATCTACCTCAGTTTATATTAACATCATTGCTTACCACTATTTAGAGCGAGATTATCATCATTATTGAGCCTTTTAATAATTGTGATATAAATAATACTTACACTATTGCGTAGAAATATTAATATCGTCTATCTGCCATACATCATCCTGACTGAACAAAGAACTGAAAAACAAATGTTGGTACATAGGAAGGTGTTAGAAACTGAAACTTTTCTTTAAATTTTCGTGTCTGTCTGTTTGTTCGCGCATGCCGTAGAAACTACTGTATAGATTTTGACTCCGTTTACAAAAATTATATTCTCTGAAAGTGATAACTACTCGCATCACGTAAATACTACTGAATAGATATTGATACCATTTACTGAAATATATTTACTAGAATCCTACGGAGCTATAGGTTTTTGTTTTATCAAAATGGGTAAGATGTTACGTTAGCAATAAACCTACAGAAAAGGCAGCGGGAATTTTTTTTGGGACAGATAAGATGATACCTACAATAGGGATCGAAGTCAAAGTCAAAGTCAAAATCGCACTTATGAAGGTTTCATTATAATGTACTTTAATGTTTGTTACCTCATAACTTTTGATTGGGTAAACCGATTCTCAAAATTATTTTTTGTGACCGAAAGCTGGCGCTTCCAAACGGTTTCGCGTGGTCCCATTTAAATTTCATCAAATTTGGCCCGGAAGTTTTTGAATTACACTCCAATAACTGTATTAAATGGAAGTCGGTATTTTTTTTTTCAAATTGTTATTTTTGTATTAGATATTTTTTGTTTTGTCCTTGAGAAGACCCGGATAGTTTAGTAAATCCGTGAAATAATTATATCTTCAACATATCGCCAGATACTTACCAAATTTTTAAATTCACGCCGATAAGCTTCAAATGGATTGTTAAAATATAAATTCTCAAGAATAAATGTATAACTAACTATAACTTTTGTTGAAATACTTTTGGTACATCAAAACGAAATGCTGCCCTTTATTATCACAGGCTCTCACCATTAATGCCGTAATCTAATTTGTTATTATGTAACTAAAAAGTTACATCAGAGGTCAAAGTCGGTATATCAACTCAAACAAAGCTCTTTGGTTGGTAAGATTAGATTTTTATCTATGGGTGATTTGTTAACTACGGAATGAAGTATGTAGATGGTGCCTCATAAATGTAATGACTTACAAAATCAAAACGGATGGGTTTACGATGCGAATAGTATGACAAATAAAAGAGGGAGAGAGAAAAATATCTTTTTCCTGCATGAAGCATTAAGATGCTTAATAATATTTAGTCCTGACCTTTAATAGTATCATGTGCATAGCAAAATATAATTCAATCTGATTCAATAAAATTCCATAACATTAAGTAAAAGGGATAAGGATAATTGGGTTTCATCATTTAAACGTACAGTTACGAAATTTTGATTTCCCGAGTCTCCCAATTTGTATAAACGTTTATCCTGAGACAGATCAAAGCACGAAAGCTTAAAGCTATGTAAGCCTTGTAAATATTTTTTTTTGTCACTCAGTCTTGATATTCTTTCTTTACCCTTACGGACTACCGTATAGAAAAAATATCAAGACTGAAAGAACCCTGAATATGTTAATTAATGTATTTTGGAAAATATTAATTGGATCTAGAACTTCTTTATCCCATAGGTTATATAACTTGAAAATTTCTACAAAATGTTAACCGTCAATCAGACTGCTCAAACCCAATTATGAGCATAATAAATACAAGCTATTAGATTATCAGCCTTCATAAATATGAATTAAAGACATAAATGACATTCTAAGTGTTGTCTCTCAGTTTATCTATGAAAATCTAATGTACGAGTATGTAAAGAAAAACATTAGCAATTTTGATAAAAGGAGTGATGCTCATTCCATCAACACGCGAAATAAGCACAAGCTATCTGTACATGTAACGCGTCTTCACAGAATAATTCATTCTTATAAGGGACAATGTATTTGATTCTATAATAAAGCTCCCAATGTTATCCGAGATTTGCCTATTAAAGTTTAAAATTGCTATTAAAACTAAACTCTGTCAAAAAAGCTATTACTAAATTTCGGATTACTTGGAGGATTGTAATGTAATGGTTACTTACATTGGTAGAATACCTAGCTGAAAGCCTAGCTAGCTATCTAAAAAATAAAAAGGAACATTAGAAATATAAATAAAGTTATAATAATAAGTATTACGTGACCTGGCGGATAACACTTCACCACAAGTCCACACACACACGTTCCATCAAAGATTCCAGTTAGCTTCTTGCTTTATCGAAGGCTTCAGTTCTGAGCTCAGAGAACACGGGATACCCCAAATAGCTTGTTTTATATATCAGGGCGAGAGTATTTATCAAACCAACACCCTCGATTTGTTATTGATTAATACATATGAAAATATCTTTCCAAGTCTTGACTTCAGGAATGTAATTGACGATATCGAGAGTGACTCGCCGGGTGCAAATCACTATTTCACCAACTTGAACACCTCACCGTCAACTAATGTTTCAAGGGAATATAATTATTTCGTGTCTCGGCACACCAAATTGGAATCTTCCTATAATCTTTTTTTAATCGGACGTATCCGTGATCCAATACTCTCTCTCCCAAAATCCAAATCAAAATTAATTAAATCTAAAAAATCCCTGACGTCTCTATGCTGTCATTCCATCATGGTTCTCCTTTTTTAAAGTTTGTCACATTTTATGTTAATCAAGAAATAGTTTTTAAATATACAAAATAAGTATTTAATGTAATGAAGTATGATCATGAAATTATATTACAGGATAAAACAGCTTGAGACTGATCACTCCAGGATCTATAAAAATAGAGTCGAATTGAGTACCTCCTCCTTTTTGGAAGTCGGTAGAAAATGACGATAATGATAGGGTATTGACATGAAATAGAAATTATACCTAATTAATAACCAAGATTCTTGTTATTTTAGGTTCATCTAAAATATTTAAGGCGGTGATCACAATGCTGTGAAGACCGTTGACTACCAACCGTAACTGGAGTACCTAGTTGAACATTGTAATACTATTTGCAAAATTAACAGTAACTAACTAGGCGGGACTTTTATAACCCACGGAAAATCTACGGTCCCCTGCGAAGTACGCGCTAAACTGACTAAACCCTTTTTGGCCTGTGTTTTGACGCGTTTGAGACCCAGACGGCCATCTAAGCGTCAGCCGAATGAAGATGTATTTGTATTTTTGTAAGAATAGATTCGGAGCGCATATGCCAGTTCAGACAAGATCGGAGCGTGATTTATCAGCGCCGTTTGAAACGATACTCCATACGGAACGCATTCTGAAGTCAACGTGTAATGACCGCTAAGAGGTTGTTTCTAACACTGTTACCATACTGCATTGAAATTTATAGAGAGAAAAATTCCATCCTCGGACGGGATTCGAACCCGCGTCTTCTGACTCTCCGTGTCAATAAATTTTATATATTATCTATAAATTTCAATGTTTGAGATCGCTAAAGCAGGCGTTAGTGCTTTAAAAAGTAATACTATAAAAATTACAAAGGCTGCGATGTCAATACGAAAGTTTCAAGTAATTCTGAATAATGCTTCTTTCGGTTGGATGGTACTGTTTAACTGTCCAATAGATGTCGCTCCGTCCCCGCAAGACGGTTAGTCAAATAGAGAGTTAAAATTCGATGCTCGGACCAGAACCTCGGTGGCCTAGTTAGTCAATGGCGTCTGACACGGAGAGTCAAAAGACGCGGGTTCAAATCCCGTCCGAGGATGGAATTTTTCTCTCTCTATAAATTTCAATGTTTGAGATCGCTAAAGCAGGCGTTAGTGCTTTAAAAAGTAATGCTTTAAAAAGTAATGCCCGGAATTAATTTAAGAATATATGTATCTACGAGTTTGAACCTATATTAGATTTTTAGAATGATCCTAAAGTAATAAAAAGCAATATTAAATTAATAACAAAGTTTGAATATCGTTTTTGGGACAAAAAAATTATGAAAATACTTAAGCTCACGTCTGTTCCACATTTTTTTTGTTGTTTGAGAATTCGTTTACCTGGTTTCGCCACGCCACCGCGTTTGTACATAAGTGCGTTTTTGATGCCTAAATTGAATAAATGATTTTGACTTTGACTTTGACTTTGACTTCGTGGCAGTTGAAGTGGAAGTTGGTATAGCTACGTCTGGTACTGCACTCGCCACTTTCAGTTTAGATCTTTAGAGTCATCAACTTTTTTCTTGTTATTTTTTGCAGCCGGGTTCTTTGTCTATATACTAATATATATATTATATAAATGGACCCCTTATTTCTCCTGGTCACGCTATAATTTGAGAACAGCTTTACTGGCCGAACCTACTACGCGAACGAAGTCGCTATTTCCTTTTTATAATATTATAAAAAGGAAAGATGTTTTTTTAATTGAATAGGCTCCGAAACTAGTGGACTGATTTGAAAAAATCTTTCACAATCTGAATCCTACATTATCCCTGATAAACATCGGCTATATATTTTGATTCATCATCATCATCACCATCATCATCATCCATCACCACGCGGGCGAAACCGCGGAACTCATGTAGTCTTTTAATAATCATCTTTAGCATACCCTTCCTTCTAAAACAAGTTTTGTAGGTATATTGCCTTTATCAGTAAACGTGTCACCCAAATTTGCATTATTACATGTTATTATGCTGCTACCGATACAAGTTGATTACTAATTATGATTAATCTTGCAAATGCTATAACCTAAACCAAATGACTCGTGCAGAAACCTGTATTGATATATTCTGGCACTGTAATGGTACAGGTGCATTTTCTGAAGTAAGGCGTCATTCAAAATTACCTTTACGTCTATACAAAGCTTGTAATCCGACGAATTACGAAAATATTTCTTATATAAGAACTATAATCACATACTTACCTTAATCAAAACTCGCAAAAATTCTCTAACACAGAAGTTATTTTTGACCATTAGAAAGTAGAGAAATTTACTGGTTCAAGATCGCGAAGAAACGCGCCATCTAACGTTTTTCTCTAGAACTAATTAGATAGTGCAAACACGAGATATAACACAACTTTTCGCAGGCGGCTCCACTTTGTTCGAGGACGGGAGATGGCGGTAAAGGCTGGTTTATATCTAAAAAATGGTTTTTAGGTGGACTGTTTAATCGCAGGCCTATTCATTTGCAATATTGTTTATAGACATACTTCAGCGGATTGATAGTGATTTCCGAAGAATTGAATTGATATCATCAACGTAAACAATTGAATAAGGCGCCGCGCTTTGTCGTACAAATTAAATAAATTATATAATTTAAATTATTACTATTTTTACTGACAAAAATATTACAAAGGTCAGATTTAGATATTGCAATGTTATTTAATATATCTCACCATAGGCGAAGCTGTAATGTGGGAGATAATCTGTTTAATTGCCAATACCATAGAACAATACAAAGTTATAGTACCTAGTAAAATTTTATTTGTTTCTTTTTACTGTATTATTGGATAAAACTATTATTAGTTTATTAATATTATAAGTGATTGAAGTATTTATTCAATATTTGTATAGTAATATAAGAATACCAGTATGAATAAAATGTTTATTTATATAAACCTAATAAGTAGGTAGGTACCGAAACCACAAAACTTAACTAATCTCATTTAACCCTGGTGGTCTACAAATTACAATAACTACCTATTATTAATATTATATTAATTATTTCATCAATGCCCATATATTGAGTTTACATTGTTTGCAATTTAAAATGTGTAATTATATTTATTTACAAATATACAGTCCAATAAACACAGTTTTACTAAATGCTTACTAAAGTTATAGATGCTCTTTTACTAAAAGCTGTTCCATATTATGATTTTAGTAAATTAATTTTAGTAAAATAGATGCTCAGTGATTTTGCAAGATTACCTCCAACATGTCATCTACAGTGCCACCATGTATCTATTTAGTTGATAGAAGCACCAGTATTGTTTTGGTAACTTTAAAAAAATTACGTTTTACTTAATTATTATGAGAAAATAGTAGATTATGCACCGAGGGAGTAAAGCACCGTCTTACGTCACGGGCGGTGTATTGAACTCTGAGTATAACCGGGACGGTTAATCCCCTCCGCACTATACCTACTCTCAGGGATTAACTCAAGAGGTGTTATTTTTACAACTTCCATAAAATGTTATAATTTTGAACTTGGTGCATGTAACATGTACCGAATATCGGCAGGTTCAAAAGCAACTAAATAGTGGTCTAACAATCGAGAAAATTTAAAACAGTGATTTTCTTACAATGTTCCTTCCAAAAATAATATTCAGATTTGAATATTATATATTTTTTTTAACTTTTAACTAAATGAATGCTTTTTATGAGGCCTAAGTTTTTATTGTCTTATAGTAGGTAGAGTATGCACCTCGAGGATAAAGCCTGTCTTCGTCTTGGGCGGCTTGAACCTCTCGCTTCACTCAGGACTCTGCATAGCTCCTGAGCGAAATCTCGCTGCGCTCAGGAATTAACTCATAGAGTCCCAGTTTAAAACTTAAGCAGGCGTTTTTCCTCTCGCGCTACAGACAAAAATGTGTCTATGAACTTAGCGTGATGCCACGTGACTTTTCCACAGGTACTGTCAACGCCATAAATTTTAGAGTTGTCGTTTGGCGTTAACGTTAACAGAAACATCTTTTGTCTAGGCCTGCAGTTACGCTCAGGGTCCAATATGCCACCCGTGATGTAAAACACTGCGCTACCCCCTCGGCGTTATTATTAGAGATATTATTATCGATATTATTATTAGATTAATGCAATCTACTATTAAATAACTTTGTTACCTTTATTTATTATCAACAAACGAGAACAATATTGTTATGACTTGATATAACTTGCCTAAAACCAAAATGAGATTTTTTCCAGACACTAAGTTCTCGACCTGTAAATTTAGATAATCAAATAAAAAGAAGTATAAAACATAATCACTATAAAAGGGTAGCAAATTTTTTTAATAGAACAATTGATATAATATATTATACGTACTTTATTTCGAATGCAACTACATGCTACATTTGTACTAGGTTAATGATAATTTGTGATGAACTCAGCTATGTTTATAAGATGTACCTACCGAGTCGTGCTTTACCTGCAGTTCCTGAGTTCAAAGGCATTTCCTGGTTAATGTCTAGCTCAAAGGTGTGATAGCCGGAACGTGACGTATTCAAAGCATCCTAGTTCAATTTGGTTTGCTTAGGGCTTTGACGCTAAGGAGCGCAACAGTTTTGTCCAAGCGGCAAATTAGTGCGCAGCAAGCTAAGGGGGAAATAGTAGTACTACGAGTATCTTATCAAAATCCGTCAGTTCAACATATACTGGTAACAAATACACGTACGTTTGCGTTTGTATTTTTAGTACGAAGTAGTAGTAATGGGCTATTGAGGAATAAGCAATTGTGAATATCTCGGTGTCGCCCGGTTAGACCTACACGTGGAAAAGTCCTTTCGAGGCAATTAAGCAGTTCATTGAATGTATGAAGTTCCTCTTTATTTAAGTCATGGATGCGTGTCATATTGTGACAATGCCAAATGTACATAATATCTATATTTATACTAATATTATAATGAGGAAAGATTTGTATGTATGTATGTTGTATTGGCTCGAAAAGTACTAGATCGATTTCAAAAATTCTTTCACCATTGGAAAGCTACATTCACCCTGAGTAACATAGGCTATATAAGATTCATCATCATTCATCACCGCGCGGGTGAAACCGCGGAGAGCAGCTAGTTTTTAATATTTTTGATTGTTTGTGTCGTGGAAGACATGAACATGAATATACATTAATGCATCACAAACATCCAAAACCCGAGAACTAACATTTCTGCTTATCATAAAAATACTTGCGTCGGTAAGTTGGACCTCGCAGTTGAAGGGAGGGTTTTTGTAGGCTCGGGATGTTGGAGACCCTTCACCCGGTCCTCCAGAGGTGCGTGAGGCGGTCTTTCGGTTCGCTGACTTTCGATTAGTGTAGGTTTTCTCCGGCATGAATGATTCAGGAAGTACGTGCACCAAATTATAAGCTGGAAGCCGCGACTTATATACTTATATAATCGGAAGATTGCTACGATTCCGAGGCGCCGGAGGATACGGCGCTTCTCACGGTGGAGCTGTGTGCTGCATGGGGGCCACAGTAACAGGTGGACATCTCCCTTTGCAGAGTATGGTAGTCTTGACCGATATATTGAGACAGGCAATGGCCGCAGTGCATATCATTTCCCACGCCTAAAAATAAGGAACTACTTTTACCAATTAACGTAATATGTCCTTCGTAGTAAATACTTGTAAAAAATATTGTGCACTTGCTAATAATTCAATAATAATCACCTCGAATTGCGACTGATACGTTTCAGATATGTTCTTACTAGTTACCCCTATTAGTAGTCTCATTACTAATGATAGACTAAATAGAAACCAGTCTGTTATAGTAAGTCTGTTTGTGTAAAAAAATATGCAAAAATGGCCTTCAAACATACTTTACAACTTAAGAAGAGGCCATTCTTAAATTGTAAAGTATGTTTTAGACCGGATGTTTTTAGTTTTTACAAAATTTACAAATGTTATGGTTGTAAATAGGTACAATATTGGAGAAAACGAGAAAATTCACAAAAAAAGTTAAAAAAATTGGGGTGTCGGGGATTTTTTTTTGGCCAACTTGTATTCTCCAAGTGGGCCCCCGAACACGCTCATTTGGTATGTCGGTCCCTCTACCAAACACCCTGTATATCCATGATTCGTCGTTTGTAATAATGTAGGATACGTTAGCGATGTTCCTCCTTCGAACTTTTCTAACATAAATTTGCACCAATCAACACGACGGCATTTTTGCTCATCGGTGAGAGAATGAGGTATCCATCACGAAGCAAGCTTTCTAACTTTAAGTTGTTCATACAGGATGGTGGAAACTGCCTGTGGTCCAATGTTTAGTTCAGCCTGTATCTCTCGATGTATTATACTCGTATGTCTATTCTCTCGCAATAGCCACTCTACCCTGATGACACTTTCATGAGTTACTGCCGGGTGGTTGGCCGGGTCTGCTGGGCTATTATGTATCTCAGTTGCTAACAAATGTGGATTGAAATCTGAAGAAATGGCCGCTCTATGTCACTTTTGTCAGCTTCAGTGACCAACTTCCTAACATTTTTGCTTACTGGAGTTGCCAAAACTGACATAGGGCCGCCATTTTTCAAGATTTCAATCAACATTTGTTAGCAACTGAGATACATAATAGCCTTGCTGGGATCGTTCTCACGACCACGTTTAAATTCACGAAACCAATAAGTAATTTGTTGCTAACGCAGTAGCAGGCTCCCCAAAAGCAGCTTGTAGATTTAACCCTCGTTTATAATCATAGAAAATCATAGCTCGAAAAGATTCTCGCGAGACGTCCATTGTGGCAAACAAAAGAAGAGTGACAGATAACGTATAAAATAAATTTAAAAAAAAAACTACACATAGGTGGCCAGTGATTTGCACAAAAAAGGTTTGTGTTGAAATTATTTTATTATTTCAGTCTCATTGATATTTAGTTAGCCGTCAATTTAACATAGTTTCATGAAAGAAGAGGTTTGTAAAAGCGAAACCAGTTTTTAATACTTCTGATATTCATATTACTTTCATTTGATTCCGTATCGTACAATGGTCACTCCTTCAGGGTTGGGGTGTACAAGGGCAAAATATCCGCCATAAACTTATGTTTGAACAGTGCAAGAACATGAGTAGAACTGGCAGAGTAACTTCAGCCAAAGTTAACAAGCCACAGAAGAAGAAGAAGAAAGAAGAGGTTGTATTTATTCTGTGGCTATCAATTTTCGGAACAACCTAGGTGTATGCCAAAAGTAAATATCGTGATTTATAAGAGGTTAGTTTAATGACGAACGCAAGAGTAGGAAGCAACACAAATTTACTTGTTTGTGCTGTACACGAAGTGTACTCTTGAGCATTGATATCGGCTCCATAGCGTAGTAGGCTGTAGTTTGCTACACAGTCCATTAAAATATGTAAGAAATACACTTTCGGAAAACGATTTTATATTCTTCTCTGCTCGCCACTTCATAATCTCATTGTATGTGTTTATAAGCTGTTTTCGAAGGTCATAACGAACCGTCTCAGTCGCAGGTTTGATGAATTCCAGCCTCCGGAACAAGCCGGTTTCCGAAAAGGCTATAGTACCATATACTACATCCACACGCTACGGCAAGTTATACAGAAGACCGAAGAGTATAACTTGCCTCTTTGCTTAGCGTTTGTGGACTATGAGAAAGCCTTTGATTCGATCGAGACGTGGGCAGTGCTTGAGTCTCTCCAGCGGTGCCGTATTGAATATCGGTATATTGAAGTGCTGAAGTGTTTGTACCAAAACGCCTACATGTCAGTCCGAGTACAGGAGCAGAGTTCGAAGGCAATTCCATTGCAGAGAGGCGTGAGACAGGGAGACGTTATATCTCCGAAACTGTTCACCGCTACATTGGAAGACGCCTTCAAGCTTCTGGAATGGCAAGGACTTGGCATCAATTTTAACGGCGAATACATCACTAACCTTCGATTTGCCGACGATATTGTAGTCATGGCAGAATCCATGGAAGACCTCAGTACAATGCTCGAAGGCCTCTATCAAGTTTCCCAACGGGTAGGTCTTAAGATGAACATGGATAAGACGAAAATTATGTCTAATGCCCATGTTGTACCTACCCCAATATCGGTTGGGAACTCAGTTGTCGAAGTTGTTGACGAGTACATCTACCTGGGACAGACAGTCAAACTAGGCAGGTCCAATTTCGAGAAAGAGGTCAATCGTCGAATCCAACTCGGCTGGACAGCGTTCCGGAAACATCGCGAAGTCTTCTCGTCAAAAATACCTCAGTGCCTCAAGACAAGAGTCTTCGACCAATGTGTGTTACCAGTGATGACTTATGGCACTGAAACGTGGTCTCTTACTATGGGCCTCATAGATAAGCTTAAAGTAGCACAACGAGCTATGGAGAAGGCTATGCTCGGGGTTTCTCGGGGGAAGATTAGCCAGTTAAAGTGGCAGTGGGCAAGGCACATAGCACGCAGAACAGATGGCCGATGGGGCCGAAAGGTTCTGGAGTGGAGACCACGGACCGGCAAGCGCAGCGTAGGTCGTCCACCGACACGGTAGACAGACGACCTAAGGAAGGTCGCAGAACGACGTTGGATGCAGGCCGCTTCCAACCGGTCCTTTTGTAAAATCATGGGGGAGGCTTATGTTCAGCAGTGAACGTCCTACGGCTCAGATGATGATGATGATGTGTTTATATATCTTTCTTTGGAGATATCAGGCAAAAGATTTTCAATAACACAATTTGCCTCGTCTTTAATTGAATCTGGTGTCAACATTTCAGAATCGCTTGAACTCATTTTTAATATTCAAAACTTAGCGTAAAAGATTATTACCAATTTTTTTTTAATTCCGTCACAGATACATAACAGATTAGTATCCCGCCAATTTATGTCGACTTTTAAAATTTTAAATATGGGACTCACCGCGTAATGTTGCGGCTTATTCCGGCCAAAGAAGTTTGCACTGGCTGTTTAGAAATTCACATGGCCGCAGCATTTCTTTAATAAATTTTTTTTACATAAAACTCTTCACAGCTGACAGCAGTTCTATTTTTAAAGTTCATTCCGGCCCTTAGGTGGGAAGTAATTTGTTTTAGTTTTTCCCTCTCTATGGAGGGAAGCAGCCACCCAATAATCAGATCAAAACAACACTACTTTCCGAGTATGAAAAATGAAAAATGTTTTTTTTTATATGCAATAGGGTAAACTTATATCTACAGTATGTAATAAGATCTATATAGCGTTAACACATAATTTATTAGTTTTACATTTGAAAATATACGTCTAAGAGGGAAAAGCGCATTTGTACAATCTAGGCAACCTGAAAACTTACCTTTAAGCTACTAACCTGTCACCTACTAGCTTAATAATTAAGCCTACCTGGGCCCGTGTAGCGGATTAATGCCCACCAATAGTCCTCTTTCGAAAATGAGGTCTAGTATCAGCATTGGGAACCTAGCAGGTTAGTGCTTTACTTTACCAATACAATTTACAGTGGCAAACAAATTAAAATAATGTATTTAGTTCGTAGTTACTATTTTGTAACCGAGACATCGTCCGCGTGCAATAGGGTGGGTTATCACGATCGCGTGGGTGGGAACTATCTACTGAATAGAGTTCAAAAGCAGCCTGATACAGTCCTGGCTATAATCTTTACCTATTCATAAATTTCATCAAAATCCTTTGAAATGTTTTACGTTTATGATATCAAAGCACTAAATGTGAATTTATGAGTGGGTGACAATTTGAATGAGAAATGTGAATGCGGTTATTTTTTACTCTGAAACGGCACAAAAGAATGAAATTTAATGTGATGTGATATTATTACATTTCAAAGATATGATCATGTATCAGAGGGAAAAGCTAACTTTGTAATTAAGGTTAGAGTTGATTTATGTGATGTTTATATCAGAATATTGATCATTATTCATAGCCCTACCGTAGGGACTAGGAGAGTACTTACAAGCAATGATGTGACGTCAGCACTCAATGTCATGTGATTTGTATGCCAAGTACATGAATCGCACTTTTAAACCACGTATTGCCTAGCGAAATAACTAAACTAAGTACACTTATTTATAACCTATTTTTAATCCAGCGCAGCTAGCATTATACATATATATATGTATAATGCTAGCTGCGCTCTGTGATTTCACCCGCGTGGTGATGGATGATGCTGGTTATGATAAAACGTATCCTATGTCCTTTCCCGGTATATACGTAATATCTCCTTGCCAGATTTCATCAAAATCGTAAAGTAAAGTCGTTCTTATGTGGAGTGACCAAGGAAAATAGGGATTAACTTTTATATAATTGTAGACATGCTCTCGACTTCGTTTGCGTAGTAGGCTCGGCTTCGGCCTCGCCACAACCTACCTCCTTTTCTTGATTTTTCTTTCATAAAACCTTCTGACAATAACGAAAAAAGAATTAGCGAAATTATTTCATTCGTTCACACGTGATGCGATGACCAAGGGAAATACGAGTTTATTTATATATATATTTTGGTCTTTTTGGAATATTAAGGGGGAGGCATATGTTCAGCAGTGGACGTCCCACGGCTGAGATGGTGATGATATATAGTTTATGTATGTGTATATATTATCTATAGCAAGTTTAATAATGATTAAGTATAGTGTGGCCGCCGGGAGCTCGCATACGCCGCTGTGCACTCACACTGAAGATGACATGATGTAACCCGGCGAGACGTATTCGATCCCTAACCTAAGTGTTTTGCCGGTTAACAGTAATAGTTTAAAATGATTAAGTAGTTGATGATTTTTTTCTTATATGTTTTATTTATACACCACCGCCTTTGTAAATGTATGGCTATATCTTTCCGTTGTACTTGTTTATTAATAGTTATCGTATTTATTTTAATACTAACCCTACTAGTGTAATGTTATGAGTTTGTAATTATGTATATATGTTAAAACAGAGATATGTCTTTTAATTACATTGGGGATAACGATAATTTAAACCTAGTCATAACACATATATGCTGCATTTATCCCTATTTAACGAGTAGTAGTAGTTAGTCGGATATGAGGGATAGTGTAAGCCTCACTCTATTCCGATGACGTTACTGGCGATGAAACATATTTTTGATCGCATATTTTGCATGAGCTTCAATTTAACAATATTATAAAATACTAGCTGACCCGCCAGCGGCTTTGGTCGCGTGGCCTCGCGGGATACGGTTAGTAAAAGTTTTTAAACTATCCCACGGAAACTCTATAATTTACCGAGATCAAAAGTAGCCTATACAGTCCCGTATAGGTCCCGTCGTTTCGGAGATTAGCCCGTACAAACAAACAGAGAAAACAAATAGAAAATTAAAATTTGTTCGACTCCTTACATCCCCCTGACTCGGTTTTTTGCATTTTTTTCACTGTGCAGAACAGTTTAATGATATTTGCATAGGCAATTAGACGTATTTTTGTCTGGTCATATTACATTTCTCTTTCGGGCGATTTATTTCAAAATGTCTGCGTATCTCAATGGAGATATTACTTTGACGTAAACAGGAAATAAGTTTCCTCTTTAAAAAGGGCTCTTCATGTAGTATTTACAATTTCCAATACTGGGTGTATGGGCGATATTGTAATTTTAACCCCCAGTTCCCCAGGGGGGGGGAGCGAGGGTGGTGAATAAATACACAATAATAATAATAATAATAATATGGGACAACACTCACACAAAGGTCTTCAGGTCCCAAACTAGGCATACTAATACATAATAAAAACTACACAGTATATTACGTCAGTAGTCAATACCATACTGCTCTGATTGCACAAACATGTGAGCAATGTATTAAAGCAAGCACGTAAACATAAGTATTTCAGCTCAATACTTATATTACTAAATACTTTGTTTGCGAATAAAAATTGCATTTAAGTAATTAATTTATATTAAAAGTAAATAAAATAAGTTAATTTAGTAATTTAATGGTAAAACTAGTTAATCAGTGCCGCTAGTAGCGTCTGAGTGCGCGACTAGCGGCCCTCGCTGCTAGACCACGCTCTCCTCGAGAATGGGCATCAGTACTGCCCGAACACCAGTCGGAGTATAACAACTACATGATAGACATGAATGTCTGCCGGTTTAACCATTTAACTATGAGTTACTCACGGAAGTTTTTATGACAATCATCATCATCAGCCAGTATCAGTGCACTGCTGGATATAGGCCTCTCCTAATGCACGCCACTGAGCCCGAACTTCGGCTTTTCTCATCCAGCTGCTACCAGCCACTTTGAGTATGTCGTCGCTCCACCTAGCCGGAGGACGTCCTACACTACGTTTGCCGAGTCGCAGTCTCCACTCAAGAACACGTCTACCCCAACGGTTATCGGTTCTTCGGCTAATATGACCAGCCCATTGCCACTTCAGTTTGCTAATTCTTTGGGCTATGTCGGTTACCTTGGTTCTCTGCCGGAACACTTCATTTCTGATACGATCCTTCAGAGAAACTCCAAGCATAGCCCTCTCCATAGCTCGCTGAGCAACCTTAAATCGGTGGACCAGTCGTACCGTGAGTGTCCATGTCTCGGCTCCGTATGTCATAACGGGTAGGACGCATTGATTGAGAGTCTTTATTTTTATTATTGACACAGACTCAATGGGTCCGTGGCATTGCTTACATTTATATTTTAAACGTATATTTTTTTTATAATTACTCGTACTAACGGAATACAGGAGGACATTTTTTTTCTTAACTAAACTTACATAATACATTTGTGAAGGCCTGAAGTGCACTTTGAAAACTTACTTAGCCTGAAGGGCACAATACGATAAGAGCATAAAGGGCTAATAACTTTTTTTTTAATCCTTAGCCTGAGGGGCACATACAATTTAAGAAGAGGCCGGAGGGGCATTTTTCTTTTTTTTGTACACATATAGACTTTTAACTAATTTCTAAATATCGTACATACTGTGAGCATACCGGCTCCCGCAAGCAGCGCCCGTTCACGAGCTTGACACGTGTGCCTGCCATCGCCCTCCTCAACCATATTTGAGGGAAGAGGACGACCCGCCACACGACGCTGCCGCGAGAAGAAGCCTTTTAGTGAGCGTGAATTCTCAAGGTATATACGCATACATAATTCAAAAGCCTAAGCTTGTCTATTTTTTTTATACCTAGTTTTTATTTAAGTCGGCTTTTTATTTAAGTTATAATTACTTTCTCCACCCGGCCCAGGGCCTCCGTCACATCCACATTCCGATCTTTTATGGCCATCTGCAAGTTGTAGTCGCGGATAGCATTTGGTGACGCAGACACCGCACGCCGCACGAAACGGCTGATGGCGTCTTCTTCGTCGTCGTTGAAATTGAAATTGAAATTGAAATTGAAATTTGTTTATTTGCTGTAAATGTGGTACAGTTTGAGATCTTAAATAATAATAGTATAAGTTCTAATTCACATTCAGCCTTAATTAAAGCATGCAAATATTTATGATGTCATACATGGTATATAAAATTATTAAATGTCATACAATCATGAATTATTATTAGGTAGTTTACAGGCTACTTAATTAAACTATTTTGATGTCAAAAACTCTTGTACAGAATAAAAGGTTTTTGTCCTTAACCAATTAAGTAACTCTAGTTTGAACATTTTTATATTAAGAGCTTTTATATGACCAGGAATACTATTATAAACCTCAACGGACATTGCTTGACTTTGTTTGAGATACAAAGTAGTCCTGGGGTGAACATCAAAGACCAGTCTGTCTGGATTGCGTGTACATCGAGGAAAAATCTCACGCGCTGTCTTGAAGTAATGAGGATTTGCTTTTACGAATATTGCCAGTTCGTATGTATATATACATACATGGAAGGGGAATAATATTGAGCTTTCGAAAAAGCGGTACACAAGACTCGTATGGCGGCACCCCGCACATTGCACCTATGCATTTTTTTTGGGCAATGAATGCTTTGTTAATATTGGTCGAATTTCCCCAAACCAATAAACCATACCTCAGAACAGATTATACATACCCATGATAGGCTGCAAGCATTGTACTCTGCGCTGACGTTTGTCTCAACCTGGTGAGGACATAAACGTAACTATTCAATTTTTTACATATATAGTCCACATGGGACTTCCAGTTCAAATTTTTATCTATAATAATCCCGAGGAATTTAGTTTCTTGCACTTCCTTAATTGCGGTATTATTGTGATTTACGTTAAGATTCATCGGTTTACTACCATAGTTTCGAATTTGTATATAGTTTGTTTTAGTCAAATTTACATTTAAATTATTATTACTCAACCAAGATGTCACATTATTAATTGTATTATTAAATTCATTTTCATAATTATTTATATTGTCAAAAAATTTAATTATTATTGAAATGTCATCAGCAAAAAGAGTGCATTTATTTTTAGTAATGTCAGGGAGATCGTTTATGTAGAGTAAAAAAAGTAAAGGACCTAAAACGCTACCTTGGGGTACGCCGCAAGCATTTACTCTAACATCAGATTTATACTTTGTTACCACTGATTTTTTACTTAAACCAGTTATTTCTACGTATTGATTCCTATTTTGTATGTAAGAAGCTAACCAATTTAGTGCTGGTCCTCGAATTCCAAGATTTTCTAGTTTATCAATTAAAATATCATGTGAAACAAAATCAAAAGCGCGCGTCATATCGAAGAAGATGACGCTGCTAGGTATTTTTTTGTCTATATTAATAGTTATTTCATGGACTAAGTTATATGCCGCGAGCACTGTTGTTTTTTTATTCTAAAAGCCGAATTGTTCCTTCTTAATAATATTAAACTTTTGAGCAAAACCCACAACTCTTCTCTGAAAAGCCTTTTCAAAAATCTTTGAAAAGATTGGTAACAACGCGATAGGACGATAATTGCAAACATCCGATCGCTCTCCTTTTTTAAATAAAGGCTTAACAATTGAAAGTTTAAGTCTATCAGGAAAACTCCCCGTCTCAAAAGATAAATTTATGAGGAATGTAAACACTGGTGCTAAAACATTTTTACAACATTTCACTATTTTGGTAGAAATTTCATCAAATCCTTCAGATTTGGTGTTTTGACTGAATTATATTTACTGTTTCTTCCATGGTGCATGGCGTCAAAAAAATACTACTTTGCACACGTTTTTTATTTGTGTTTTTGATATCATTATTGATTTTATTATTCGTCAAGTTTATCAGATAATTATTAAATTCATTTGCGATGTCAGTGGGGTTGGTGGTAATTGTGTCATTTTGTCTAATTATTTTAATATAATCTTGATTACCTACTTCATTTCGTTCTGCTTTTATAAGTTTCCAAGCTGCACGGCATTTATTTTTTGAATTAAGCAAATATTTATTATTATATGTCTTGTGTGCTCCATGTAAGCAGCGACGAAGAATTTTAGAATAAGACTGATATAATCTTATTGCGTTTAGATTTGTCTCTATAGAACTTGTACCGCAGTTCTCTCTTTCTTTTGCAACATCTCTTGATGCCAGATGTGATCCATTTTGGTTTTTTATATTTATTTGACTGTCTGGACTGTGTATTAGGGAAACATAGCTCATAAAATAATGAAAACAAATTATAGAATTCTTCCATAGCCGTGTTTAGTTCGGTCTTATTATAGACTTCCGAAAACGTCATCTTTGCCAGGAAGTAGTGAAATTTAGATATGTTATCGTCACTATAATCTCTCTGGGAATTGTAATAGGTGAAGGTCCTGGTGTGCCGCGAGACTGCAACCACTGCGTGCGGAACGCTCACGTGCAGACTCATGTTGCCCTTGGTTTTAATGGCGATGACCGACTCGTATGTCAGTCCATGTGCTTCATGGATGGTAAGAATGCGCGACCCCGTGCCTCCACCATAACCCTGGTTGGTCAGGGTCTCCTTTTCTTCCTGAGTGTGTACTAGGAAAAGGGTGTTGGGTATATGCGCATCTCTGTACCTTCTCTGCTCCAGGGACTAATACTTTGATGATTGAGTGTCTTCAGACGTTTTCATTCAGAAGTTTTCTAAATGCTGCCCAGCCCTAGCTGTATTCTTCTGTCAGTTTCCTTCTCAGAGCGTCTGCCCTAGGTTTATGACAATATAATTTAGTAATTACTTCTATTTGCATAATTACAAGCATTGCATAAAATAAATAAATAGAAGATTGTATATAAGTACACCGCGATAAATTTTCTCGCTAACATTTGCAGTTCATTTTAGTAAAGTAAACTTATCTTTGGTATAAAACAGTTAATCAAGCAAAACATGTAATTTGTAAGTGGCTGAGTACTTTAAATTATAATGACACGGAAGGTGTACTGAACATGTTAAATTAGGTAGTGTTTACCGTCATATCTATTTTTTTAGGATAACTAGTTTTTAAATTTTTTTTTACATTTTAAATATTGTGAATATTATTGAAATAATTTGAATAATTTTGGATATATTACTTTAGAATAAAAAAATACATATGTTCGTTTGCTAACTTTATTTTTAAGCTTGACTTTAACTTTAGTATTAATATGGATATGATGTCTGATGAGGATCAATACAGAACAATGTTTTAAGAAATCCGGTTTCCTCGATACAGGCTTGCCTAGTGAGGAAACCAAAGGATAGTTCTATTTAGTTTATAAAACCATCTTGCAAAATACTTATTATATTATATTGTGTTGTACGATATTTTTAAGTTTGCACTTTGTATATTAGATTTAGTATTTTGCATTAATAAATATTTTTATCATTTTCCTTAAAAGGAACAGTAAAGGCATGTTGTCTTGTGCAGTATAAAAAAATATACGAATATATTTTAGTGATGCTAGAGATAAGCAATACGAGCACAAGAACTAAATATTTATTTAATATATTCTGTAAGTCGCGTTATGTATACTTCTATACTATCTATACTTAATATTATAAAGAGGAATGATTTGTATGTAGGTTTGTAACGAATTGGCTCAAAAAGTACTGGACCTATTTTAAAAATTCTTTCACCACTGGAAAGCTACATTCATCCTAAAAACATAGGCCGCGGAGAGCAGCTAGTTTTACGGTTAAAGGTTTTTAACAGTAAAACTCAATTGTATATATTATTATCTTATATTCAGCTTGCTTTAAGTACTTTAAACGTCTTCACTCTACCGGAGCTCAGACTAGAATGCCACGCTCCGAACCAGAATACAAATCATCGTAGCTACTCCCACCCGAGAGACAAGTGGAAGTCAGTTCAGAGACTACTAGAAAACGGAAACGGATATGGTACTAACAAATACTTCCACTTGCCTGTCGTTACAATCGCAGAGTGGCAGCCAATACAATTACTATTAACAAACGAAGTGGTACAAAATAGTAATATAATTCTTGAGTTGTTTGAACATGTTTACATGATAATAAACAGATACAGATATTAACATAAATAATGTAGACAATGGATCATACCTATTTATATAAAAGCTAACAGTCGGCCTTTCCTGCTGATTTCACGTCCCGTGAAAATTACGGATCAATGAATGGCTATCACACTATAGCATATCAAATACGAACGATTGTCCAAAACGGATTATTTGTTACTATACCAATTTAATTGTAAACACTAGACTACTTGATAAAAGATTTCATGGGGATAGACATTTTTGTGCGTGGGTGGAGCCAGCAGTTGTAGTTACGTAATATATAAACAATATAATAACACAACTTTACATAATCATAATCATCAATACAGTTTTTTTTTACAAATTAAAACTTACTAAGCATTACATGAGAACGAAGCCCCTTCATGTCTTCAGTATTGCTATGTTATTCCACTGAAACCTCTTCATATTTCCAGTAGTTTCACAAAATTTATCAACACTGAAGCCCCTTCATGTCTTCAGTATTGCTATGTTATTCCACTGAAACCTCTTCATATTTCCAGTAGCTTAAGAAAATTTATCAACACTGAAGCCCCTTCATGTCTTCAGTATTGCTATGTTATTCCACTGAAACCTCTTCATATTTCCAGTAGCTTAACAAAATTTATCAACACTGAAGCCCCTTCATGTCTTCAGTATTGCTATGTTATTCCACTGAAACCTCTTCATATTTCCAGTAGCTTAACAAAATTTATCAACACTGAAGCCCCTTCATGTCTTCAGTATTGCTATGTTATTCCACCGAAACCTCTTCATATTTCCAGTAGCTTAACAAAATTTATCAACACTGAAGCCCCTTCATGTCTTCAGTATTGCTATGTTATTCCACCGAAACCTCTTCATATTTCCAGTAGCTTAACAAAATTTATCAACACTGAAGCCCCTTCATGTCTTCAGCATTGCTATGTTATTCCACTGAAACCTCTTCATATTTCCAGTAGCTTAACAAAATTTATCAACACTGAAGCCCCTTCATGTCTTCAGTATTGCTATGTTATTCCACTGAAACCTCTTCATATTTCCAGTAGCTTAACAAAATTTATCAACACTGAAGCCCCTTCATGTCTTCAGTATTGCTATGTTATTCCACTGAAACCTCTTCATATTTCCAGTAGCTTAACAAAATTTATCAACACTGAAGCCCCTTCATGTCTTCAGTATTGCTATGTTATTCCACTGAAACCTCTTCATATTTCCAGTGGTTTAACAAACTTTCATACATTTAAAAAAATACTAACACATACAAAAAAGAGAATCATCTGTACATATTTTGTCGTAATTGTGTTCATTAACAGTTTTCTTATTCAGAGATCTAAAATCTATGCAGAGCCTGTAATCACCCGTTTTCTTTTTGACTAACAGAATCGGAGAAGCATAATCTTTCACCATTCCTCTTACTACTTCGCGTTCTGAGTGAGCTAATCGATATGGTCGATATACAACGGGAGTGGTATCATTTAACTTAATATTCACAGCAATATCCTTGACGCATCCTAGCTCTTTAGTCGTAAACGCAAAGCAGTTTCTATATTCATTAAGCAAATTCAATAGTGAATCTTGGTCTAGTCCTGTAAGCTCAGGATCTACGCTAACTAAAGAATTATCTATAGTATAGTTTGGTATATTGTCGTTATCACTCAAAACCCTATTAACCTTATATGAAAGCATGTCTGTGAGGGGAATAACGCGGGCCAGTAATAAGTTTTATTTCAAAATAAATCTTGATGTATTTAATCCCTTGAGTACCACCTGACCTCTACCATCAGTCAAAGTTATTATACTTTGGATGACTTCGTATTCTTTATGTGGTGTCTGATTAAAACTTTGTTCTACTAGAACATCGCCATTATAACCGGGATCAGAGTAGATATCAACAGTGGTAATTCCCGTGACGTTAGCATCATTTGACACGCGTAATAAAACTGTATTAGTGTTTGTGATTGATTTATCTGAAAGTTTTAGAACTTCGTTCGTTTTGAATACAACTACGTGGTCTTGTTCGGTAAAAGTTTGACCTAACAGTAAGGGAACTTGCAAGAACTGATCAGGCACGACAAGGGTTGGTACTGTTGCCCTTACAGAATCAACTTCAATTTGAACGTTGCATTTACCTAGGCAACTAACAACAGAGTTACCAAAACCTCTTAAAATAGGTAAATCATCTATTGTCCAATTGGAGTCTAAATATCTTGCAACGGATAATACGGAACATAGAACGTTGGCTCCCAAAATCGATAAAACTATCAAGAGGTCTACCATTAACCAGAGCTGGCTTAAAATATTTAAGGTCATTGTCTTGTTCTTGTGAAATGCGTAAAACTGTTTATGGGGTGACTTCTTCCTTTTTAGGGCAGTTGGTAAAGAGATGCCCTACTTTATTACTGCTAGTACACCGTCTGATTGGCTGTTTACATTTATAGTAGGGATGACCTTCTTCGTTGCAATTATAACATTTGGATTTAAATTCTGTAGTATTGGTTATAATTTCACTATTTCTATTACGCCTATTGTCAGATGTGCCTGATTGCTGTACCGTTTTATCAGGTCTTTTAATTGTTTTAACGCCTTTCAAGTAAACAAGTAATTTATCAGGGTCTGTATACTGTGCAGCTTCTGCACTAGTTCGCACAGAACGATCTTCAATCCCATACAAAATGCAATCTATTGCATTATTTCCAGAAATATGACATCTATTTAACAATACCATTTTTTCGTAAAAGTATTCCTCTAGTGATTCGCCAAACCGTACCTTACAAGCGAGCATATCTGACAATAGTTGAGCATAATTTTCATTGCTAGGGAACGCTGAACGTAGTTTATGTTGCCATTCAGACCAGGAAAACATTAGGCTAGAGAGCCCTTGGTACCATTTATGGGCTAAACCAACTAGTTTCGGTAAGGCGTAGTGAATTGTCTGCCTCTCCGACCAATTATATATCTGTGCACACTCTTTAATTTTTAAAATCCACATTTCTACAGTTTGATCACGTTTTGAGGGGTTGAATTCAGGGACTACATTGAGGGTAGGAAATCGATCGTTACTTCCATCAGATTTTAAAGTGTGAACGAGGTCTGTTAATACTTGAGTAAATAAAATGTTATTTGCAGTTGGTGTACTTTGTTCAAACAATGTCTTCGAAACTGGTGTAGCACTTGTTATTGCGGTGAAAGACTAACCTGTTGTCTAACTTCCTGCTGTGTTAGGTGGTCGTTGCTCTGGCTGCTGCGGTGGCCTTTCGCATCGACGCGGCAACGTCTGGTGATGCTGCGACTACGCCTTGTGTTGTCACGGCTGAACGTAGATCTGATGTGGCGTCGGCCACGCGACACGCTGCGGTCGCGTCGCGCTTCGCTGTGACGGCTGTGTGACATGCTGCTGGCGTCTGGCGCTGCGCTGCGGCGGCTGCGCGACGCCC
This sequence comes from Selenia dentaria, assembly GCA_917880725.1. NCBI lineage: Eukaryota > Metazoa > Arthropoda > Insecta > Lepidoptera > Geometridae > Selenia > Selenia dentaria. Next base: position 8,336,094 of record OU862876.1, on the reverse strand, counting down.
TGTGGTCTCCCCGCACTGCACTGCGTCGACCACTCGATATGCTGCGGTCACCACTCGACATGCTGCGGTCGCGTCGCACCGCGCGGCTGCGCGACACGCTGCTGATGCCTGGTGCTGCGCTGCGGTGGCTGCGCGATACGCTGCGATTTCCTTGCACTACTCTGCGTCGGCCATGTGACACGCTCCGGTCGTCTCGCGTAGCGCTGCGGCGGCTGCGTGACTCGCTCTGGTTGCGCGGCTGGCTGATGCGACTGCATGTCTTGCCACGTGGACTTCGTTTTCTCGCCTGTTTGCGGTCTGGCAACTCGGATTCAGGAGTGTCCGATTGCTTAACACGCTTACTAGGCTGATTCATAGATGTTCCTGGAATGTAAAATATTTAAGCAAGTCACTGTTTCTTTTTTTACATTAACAAGTAGATATTTTCATTACTAAGTTTATTATAGCGAAGTCTAATTTATTAATAATTTTAAAATTAAATTAAAAAAAAAAATTAATTGGATGTATTATTTACTTTATAATTATATATTATAAATATTAAGAATTTATTATTATTTATTTATACAGTACCTTAATTTTGTTCCAATTGGGCGTATGGTTCACCAAGGTATAGGTTACTTTTCTTGGTGTTATCCCACTTCTGATCTTTTACGGTTAAAGGTTTTTAACAGTAAAACTCAATTGTATATATTATTATCTTATATTCAGCTTGCTTTAAGTACTTTAAACGTCTTCACTCTACCGGAGCTCAGACTAGAATGCCACGCTCCGAACCAGAATACAAATCATCGTAGCTACTCCCACCCGAGAGACAAGTGGAAGTCAGTTCAGAGACTACTAGAAAACGGAAACGGATATGGTACTAACAAATACTTCCACTTGCCTGTCGTTACAATCGCAGAGTGGCAGCCAATACAATTACTATTAACAAACGAAGTGGTACAAAATAGTAATATAATTCTTGAGTTGTTTGAACATGTTTACATGATAATAAACAGATACAGATATTAACATAAATAATGTAGACAATGGATCATACCTATTTATATAAAAGCTAACACTAGTTACCTTATAACTCCTATAACAGGAGCGGAACATGATTATCTGTTATTTAAGTCAGTTAGGTTATGCATTAAGTGTGCTGGAAATACTCGTATTATAAATAGCAATTTTACGGACTTGTATTGAAGTTTTGGCCTAATTCGTAGTCGTCTGTCTGTCTGTTTTTCGGTTTGTCGGTACGTCCATCTGCTCATCCGGCTTCCAACCGGTCCTTTTGGAAATTAATGGTGGAGGCTTATGTTCAGCAATGGACGTCCTACGGCTGAGATGATGATGATGATGATGATGATAATAAATAATAGACATCAAATGACATCAAAGTCAATACCAAGTATTCCGTTTCTACTTCCTCAAAGATGGAAAAATGGAAAGATGGAAAACAAAGAAGAAAAAGATGGAAAATCGCTTAAAAATAACATGTAAGTATTTAATTAAACGTCGCAATTTTAATTAGATAAAAAAACGTCCTCGGACTGGTTTCGAACCCGATTAAGCTATTAAATAGATGACGCTCCGTCCCCATCCGACGATTAAAATCAGATAGAGAGTTAAAACTTGATGTCCGGATGTTATGAATCAGCGGCCTAGCGGTTACGACGTCAGACACGGATTTTGAGAAGACGCGGGTTCGAATTCCGTATGTATTTTTTTCTTTACTTAGAGGACAATGACTAAATGTATGGACATTATGCACATACAAGGACAGATACTTTGGGTATTATTGCGATATAGGTTATGTAGGTTAGATTATATCAAAAGTTAACAGAATAGTTTAATGGGTTTGTATCAAAATGTTGGGTAAGGCTATTTTTTATATATAAACTATGGTGGTCGATATGCGTGCTTTGAATTTTGGCTCGCAATAAGCTGTTAAAAAAATACACAATGTCGCGATCACATTAAATTCTCTTTGCTATCACAGTGAAGTAAATAACAAAGTGGAGTAGTGGCGATGTTGTGTGTGTGTGTTGCCATAAAAATAATTCAACAAACAACAAGTGTGAATGTGAAACCATAAACGTCAATGGCGCTCCGAGAAGCACAGCCTCAAGATTTATGTTTAATAGTGGCATTTCACATGGCTATTTGTGTTCGCTATTGGGAGTTTGTTGTATTCGCCAAAATATATGATGTTCGTGCAAACATGCAAATATAGGCATATACGACCATCCACACTTATCAGACAAATAACAAGACAATTGTTGGTTTGTTTGCGTATTTACCTATTTGATCCCCTGGATGTGCCATGAAGAACCGACAAGCGCACGGTAACGTGTATTTGGTATTCGCCTTGTTTGTCATTTAGGCAAATAAGGCATAAAACAAGGGTAATTGTTAGCATATATGCCATAAACACAAATACAAATAGCCATGTGAAGTGCCGACATTAAAAGTAATGTCGAAGCCGGAAATGTTGCATGTAGGATTTACCTTCTATCGATACGTCACTCGCGTCACCCAATAAAATACAGCACAGTAATCATTTTATAATCTATGTTGATTTTTAGACAATATTGAATTTTGATGGGCAACCTATTCACGGATGGCCAAAATGGAAAATTTCCTTTGTGGATGAATACAAGGTTCAAGTAAATATAATTTTAGCTTACTCCTCTGTATAGGTATGCTAATAGTACTAATCGTTCTAAGGTGAGATGCATTACTTAAAACTTATAATTAAAATGTTTTCATGCCAGAACATCTGTTTAAACAGTTTTGAGATATAAATGAATTCATTATAATACCTCGTGTCATTCAAATTCAAATTCAAATTCTTTATTGACATAAAAACGAATAACACATTTACATTTATGTCATAAAATCATCATCAAACACAATCTAATTTAAAATTTTAACACATACATTACAAATAAAAAATACATTAGTCAATAAATCAAATTCAAAAGTCCAAAAATTAAAATATTAATGTCATAAATCAGTAAAAACATCGTCAAAACCAATTGAGCTATCACATTTTTGGGATCTGTCCCACTGATCAGTCAAATTTTCACAGTAAGTCATAACGTGTGTTAAAAGAGTTCTCCAATTGTGAAAAAATAAATCAAAATCAGTGTAAGCGCAAAGGAGCGCATTGAAATGACAGCGGGAACGAATAAAGCAGACATAGATCGTGCAACAGTACGACTTTGATCTGTGCGGAATAGGTCATGTTTCCGACCGCGTCTATTAGCAGGAACCCAGGGGTTGTTTGGTACATAAAGGGTCATAAAGGGGTCAGTCCACCCTTCAGTTGATTAGTCATAAACTCGTGGTCAAAACGCGTCTACGGTGGTCTATACAACACTAGATAAAAGCTTCATTCACTACTGCAGACAGCGTCGTGCTATTCATCATTTTTAGTACTACAATATATATAAATTGTAATGTCTATTTAGCTAGGTAGATAGATGAGTTATTCTTTGAAGCCAAAGCTATCAAATTTATTAAGCAAATTCTTTTAACATAAGCAGGGTGCTGTCTGTTGAATAGTTATTTCCGCGCCGATGAAGCCGCTAGGGCAAAGTGAGTAATAACGAGTAGGTATAAAAGGCTGGGTGGAGCGCCACTGAGAGGGGTCAGCATTCACGACCATAATGGTCCCTCTGTCGTGTTTGGCTGTCTGTGTACAGTAGTTATGATGAAATCTTCGATATTTGGTCGTTGTCTCTGATATACATGTACTATATACATAGCTTTTTGGAGGATCATTCAGTTTGTGAAAACTGTGACGGATATGTTACAGGATAGAGATAAGAGATAATCTTAGAAACAAGAGAGATGTAGATATATTATGAGAGAGGACGTACCTTACATATATAAAATTATCAGACGCTTCGCTTGCTATTGAAGCAAAGTTCTAGTTTGTTTTTCGGTTTAACACACTAGGTGTTACTGTCAAGATTAAATAAATGTAATTTTTTTTTGGAAAAAGCGAAATTAAAAACGTATTACCTACTCTGCGCAAAATGAAGTGTTGGAAACAAAATATCTTTTCAGCCAGATTTTTTTTTTCTATAGTTAAATATTCTACAATATTCGATATAGAGTCTATGTATAGTGAGTCGTGTCGGTCGTGCCGCAACGTATTTATTAGAATATTTTATATAGTGACTTTCAGCCGCCGTCAAACGAAACGCAAAATGTTTTGATCAAGTTTTGATACACTTTATTTATTTCTTTATTTCGTTTTTATTATTTTTTAGTGATAATGAAAGTGACAGTAACGATTCATAGTCAAGAATTAAATTTCTGGAATCTGATTTTGATTACGCGACAGAATAAATAAAAACTAAGTATGGTTTTGATGCAAGTTTGGTTTTATTTATTATATTAATTTGTTTTCAATGCTAAAATAAAATAATATTCAATATGTTGCATATTATTTTAAGTAGTATATATCTGTACAGATTTAGTTTAAGATTCTTAGTGTTTATAAAATAAAATAATGAAAGTATCAAATTCAAATTTCATAGTATATTCAGTGTTTACAACTAAAAGATTTTTGCTGCGGTTTTATCTGTGCCGCGGCTCGCTAGACAGACTCTAGTAATTCTAGTATACTGTTAGCGATGCAATATAATTTAAATCTCCCGCAAAACCGTCGCATCTCGTAGTTTCCGGTTCCGCCGAGACAATCAGAGAGCCATCTAGGATTAAAGCCGAATATAATTGGGAGAAAACAACATCTAGCGCCATCTAGTTTCGGACGGCAGTACTTTTTCCAGTAAAAAGAAATAGGATCAATTTATACGGTCAATAGCGACATCTTGTATTGAATAGCAATACCGCGAAGAACGTTCTAGCATGGACTATTCTGGAAAGAAAAGACAGTGATAGCAAGTATAAGACAAGGATGGAAATAGAGTCGAGTATTTTCTACATATTTCGGGAGCAAGAATATTTCAATAAATAAGCGGAAGCGTGAGGCAGAGCACGTCAATTTAGTTCGAATACAATTCAGTTCGGAGTGTAATACGAGCGAATATTTCATACGACATAGTGTCTTATAGTTTCGTTGCGGCGACACGAGATTTACATTTACTGTGCAACAACTGGAAATATTACTCCGTCAAATGGATATCAGGAAATTCTTTGAAAGAGGTGAGTCAAAACAAAACACTTAAGTAGGTACCTAATATGATTATTTGATTTAATGGGGGGCTTTGACTCTCTTGTAAGTGTATATCTTAAGCATTACTTACAATATTTAAATTTATTAATTACAAGACGTGGTTTTGTTATAATAGCTAAAATAACATTTGTGAATATTTTGTGATTAAAAAGTAAAAAAAAAACATAAAAGAAAGATCCTTGCAATATTTTGGATTTATTAATAAGTCCATACCGACAACAAAGTCCCTTTTCTCTAACGTCACAACAAGTGTGTTGACGCCTTGCATGTGTGCGTAACCAGTACAGCCTCGCACACACGCGAGCAGGCAGACCGGCTCGCCGATACAGCGGCGCGACCTGTCACTTCTCGTGGCACACCGTCCAGCTACCACGTATTACGGTTAATTGTATATACATACTTACGTTTTTTTATATTGCCAACATTGTAGAACGTTATTATACATACAATATCCAGAAGCTATAGTTTAAATCAAAAACCCAAAGATCCACCCGCCACGCTGCAATACCCAGTTCAAACATTGGTCCTTCGAGCCGGATAGCCAAGCAACCGCATTCCGAACGAAAAAGGGAAATATTGCGCAAGCGACTTGAAGCGGCCATTACGTGGATCTGAAGTTATAACGTTGCAAATAGGAAAACGATATCGACGAGATTTATACAATAGAAGAATGAAGAAATATTACTATTCAAGTGGATGGACTGCAATTATGGAATAAATTTACCTACTTTCAAGCATCCAAGTTGTGATGAAGTGAAGGATATCATATTATGTGATTCTAACTAAGCTGAGGTGTGCACGCGTTTCTTGTATTCTAAAAATTCTGCTAATCACATCACACCATTATCATATTTAAGACAAACCTAACAAGTGTCATAGTTCAGTGCATCATAAACAAAAATACCCCACCACAAGTGCCAAATCGTATACGATATTAACACAGTTTACTCAAGAGTAGTCGAGTCGGATCGCTGCGCTAGCTGAGGTAGGTACCACTACACCTCGGGTAAAAGAGACGGGCTGCGGATTTTGCATATTTCGTCTCTGTCCTTTTGTGCCACAGCGTTCTGACCAGTAAGTACTTACTCGTACTTGCATTTTGAACTGTCGTTTAACCGAACGAATAAAACTTGCTACAATGGTCAACACATGCGCAGCTTGCAACAAATCTATACGTCTGAGTTCTCCAAACATAACATGCTCGAAATGTAGTGGCTATTATCACCTGATATGTGTTAATATTACTGACCGCAAGATATCTGAGGATTTCAAATCGAACTGGGCCTGTCCTATGTGTCAATCTAGAGAGCCACGGAGCGATAACTCCAACACACCCGTACGATTCGGCGCGGTTGAGACGCCACCGGTGACTGCTGCGCTCTGTGAAGACAGCGTCAAAACGCTACTGCGCAACAGTGGCCGTAAGGCCGCTGCCTCGGTAAGCCCGTCTGTTGTCAATACTGTCGAATGCGAAGATTTATCCTTACTAACATCTGAAATAAAATTATTACGAGAGGATATAAGTGACATGAAGGCTCACATGGTAAATCTAACAGATCACCTAAAACAATGTTTTGATCGTATTGAAGAACAGGATAAAAAATTGGAGAATACCCAGTCGAGGCTTCGGTTACTAGAAGAGCGGCAAAATGATATTTTTATGTGCCGTAACACAATAACGGAACTGCGTCACGAACTGAACACGCGAACACAAGCTAGCTTACGCAATGAGATTGAAATCTCCGGGTTGAATGAGACTGCTAACGAAAACCCTATGCATTTGATACAGTTGATCTCACAAAAAATCGGCGCAAGTGTCGAAAAAAACGATATCGATTTTGTGACCCGCGTCGGCCCACGAAGACGCGAAAATGCAAACGATAACGGAGCCACTATCGACAGTACCGACCCTGCCAAACACAGCACGCTCCCCCGTCCTCTGGTTGTTCGCTTTCTTCGCCGACATGACCGCGAAGCTTTTTTAAAAGCAAGCAAAATAAGACGTAATCTGACCTGCGCTGACATAATCACACAAGGGCCTGCCAGAAATGTCTATATCAATGAGCGCCTTACACAGGAATCTAGACATTTATTTCGCGCAGCCAGACAGCAAGCCAAGTCAGCGGACTACAAATTTTGCTGGGTCAGAAATGGTACAATTTACGTACGAAAGCGAGAAGGTAACCCAGCTATATCAATCAGGACCATGGACGAGCTCCGACAGCAGTTTTACTCTCCAACTACATAATCGACCTTTCAGACGTAATTACTTTCCTACTGCTGATATTTATATAATTACCTATTTTGCTAAAATTGTCCTTTTGACAAATAATGTAACAATAGTCTTATTATTACTTCATATGTTTCTTGTAGCCACTAATTGTAAAACTGTTCCGCACTCGCCATCACACACCCACTCACCCACTCACACACATACGAACGCCATACCGAACTTCAATGCTAAAGTTACATACGCATTCACAGATTTTAATGATAGTGTAATAGAATTTTTTAATGAACTAATGACGTCTTGGATTCAGACCCTAACATCTTCACAATTTCATTATTATAATGATGGCTTTACTTAGCCTTGGCCATGATATCGATGAAACCGTAGGTATAGATTGTCATTCACTTGAAACCGTGGAACTCTGCAAAAATTTTATTACTAAATTTGAAAATAAATTTAAAATACTTGCCTTTAATGTGCGAAGCTTCAACTGCAATTTTGATAAGTTTGTGGTGACTCTTCAACAATTAGACGCTGATATAGACATTATAGTGTTGACAGAATGTTGGCTCAGCGATGGTTCAACACTAGATCCTCTGCCGGGATATAATGCTCACCGCACCACGGTACAACAAAATAAAAACGGTGGAGTTGTTATATACTCGAAATGCACACATACTACCTCAATTCATGAACCAAAAATTAATGATGCTGACGCACTTCTTGTAACAATAGACAATAAATTTGCAATACTGGGAGTTTATAGATCTCCTGCTACAAAGGTGTCGAACTTAGACCCGTTTATTAACTCCCTTGATTCCACTCTCTGCTCCTTGAAAAGCTACCCTTACCTGGCTATCGCAGGGAATATGAACGTAGATATCTGCAATAAACTCAACAATCATCACTGTGACTATCTTACTTTAATGGCTTCACATGGCCTTCTTCCAGCGATCTCGAAGCCCACAAGGTTCCTAGCCTGTCTCGATCACATTTTTATAAAATCAAATACCGAATCATTAGGACTAATATGTGAAACATCCATTACAGACCATCGCATTGTATTAGCCAGTTCATGCATTTCAAACCCTGCTCCTCCAAAGGTAAATTTCATACTAAAGACAAATGTCGAAGCCGCTGTGACGGAAATTAACACCACAGACTGGTCTGTGATTTCAAACAAAAGAAACGTAAATTTAGCAGTCACAACTTTTAATGAAATAATATCCAATATTTTGGCTAAACATACACATAAGGTAAAAATTGGGCGCAAATGGGTAATCATGAAACCTTGGATCACTCCAGGACTACTCCGCTGCATGCGTCATAGAGACAAATTGCATTTAGAATTAAAAAATCATCCTGGTGATTTAATGAAGCGTAAAATCTATGCAAGATATCGAAACTTTTGCAATAAACTTCTAAAAAGACTGAAAAACGAGTATAATCGTAGACGAATAGAAGAGAGTGCAAATGACCCAAAGATGCTCTGGAAGGCAATTAAGGATATCTGTCATACTACAAGGTATACTAATCATTCTTCAGAACTCTTGAGCCTTGTTAAGGGCGACGTTGACTTATCGCTACATTATTGTAACCAACATTTTGCATCGGTTGGTGATACTTTGGCAGATTCTATACTGAGTAAAATAGGTATAACTCAAAATAATCTAATCGCTTCCCACAAACCTTTAACTTCATTTAACCAGTCTTTTTTTATGACAGCTGCAGATCCATTGGAAATTTCCAGTATTATATCTAAATTGAAAATTGGTAGCTCACCTGGCCCTGACAAAATAACCACAATCTTGCTTCAAAAATCACTCTCCTCAATACTCATTCCTCTTACGCACATAATAAATTTAAGTCTAATATCAGGGATATTCCCCGATTGTTGGAAAGTCGCTGCTATATCTCCAATTTATAAAAAAGGACCTAAAACTCTTCCTGAAAACTATCGACCGATAGCTTTACTCAGTGTAGTTTCAAAAGTACTCGAAAAAGTTGTAAATAATCGTCTAGTTTTATATCTAGAAAAGTTTAATTTGGTTTCTGACAGGCAATTTGGATTCCGACGAGGCAGATCAACAGAAGATGCTACGTCACTCTTTGCTAATTTAGTATCGTCACATATAGAAAATAATGAAAATTGTCTAGCAGTATTTCTGGATTTAGCAAAGGCGTTCGACACGGTCTCAGTTGGTCTGCTTCTGAAGAAAATGGAATATAGAGGCATACGAGGAGTTGCTTTGGAGTGGTTCAGGAGTTACCTAACTGAGCGGAGACAGTATGTAAAAATAGGTTCTCACGCTAGCAACACTCTCTTTATCAAATATGGCGTCCCGCAGGGCAGCATTCTCGGTCCTACTCTTTTCACGCTCTACATAGATGATATCGTTAATTGCTCCCTTCAAAATGCAGAAATCATTACGTATGCGGACGACACTGCTATAATTTTCTATCACGAAAACTGGGATCAGGTATACAGACAAGCGGAAAAAGGTCTGGCACAAATAACCACCTTACTAGACCGTAATATTTTAACTCTTAATGTAGAGAAAACAAAATATATTGCTTTTTCAAAAACCTGTGCATCTAGTCCGCCTTCAGAGTTTTCTTTGAAAATACATACCTGCTCTTCTAATGACACCACCCAATATCCCAATACCTGCTCATGTAGTACTATTGATCGAACAAAGTCAATGAAATACCTAGGCATAACCATAGATGAGAACCTTAATTATAACCTACATATTAACGACATGGCAGGCCGTGTGCGGAAATTAATCTTTATAATGAAAAAACTAAGGGACTGCACACAACCTGATGTTATAAGACAAGTTTATTTAGCTTTATGCCAATCCTTACTACAATATTGTGTCACAGTCTGGGGTAGCGCTGGGAAAACCAATTTTATAGCTGTAGAAAGAGCTCAGCGTGCTCTCATTAAAGTTATTTTAAAAAAATCTTTCCGGTATCCAACTGATAAAATCTATGACGAGTTTAAAGTTTTACGTGTCCGTCAGTTGTTCATTCTAAGAGCTACAATTAATTCACACAAAACTTTTTTAAGTAGTTCTGACTACATTAACCTCAGAAATAAACGAGTTTTTCGCATCCCTCCTCCAAGTGCCACCTCTTTGCTAGTTCGTAGGAGTCCAAATTTTGCCCTTCTCAACACATATAATAAAGTCTCTAAGCTTTGTAACATAAAACATTGTTCTGCATTCACATGTAAAAAACTGGTCAGAGAATTCCTGTTAAACCTTTCGTATGATGAAACTGAAAATCTAATATAAAATAATACACTACGTGGAAATATACACTCACACACACAACATACACTCTCACACACTCATAAACCTCTTACACTCACTATTACTCTCAATCAAAACAACATAATACATAATAATCTATTCATTCACACAAATATTAACTGGCACTCTCTACTGTCTTTTGAAACCTTTTAACCCTCTGAATTCACTTAAGTACACACTAAGAACACGCACACTTAATTAACTCTAGAAAGTTCTTAGGTTATATTAGCTACTAATACTAGAGATCGTAAAATTTTTCTCAGTCTTTTTATTTAGACATGAGTGGTATTATATTTCTACTCATAATTTGAACAACTACTTTACTTCCATAATAATTTTAGTAAATCTAATCCTTGTTATACCTTTAATTATCATAATAATATAGAATAAGTGGATTTTCATTTGTTTATTGCCATGTATTCTTTCTGTTTATTTAACCACTTATGTAATGTAAGTACCTACAATGATGCTCTAACAAACGTGATCACTTTCTGTTCATTCGCACTCTGAGTCTCAAGACACAGGCTCCCGCCTAGTTTGAGGCTTACCAGTAACCTTAAAATGCTTGATGTTGCAATCTCAATGTATGTAGCAGTGTACTGTGTTTTGTTAATTAACTTTCCGGTAATAAACAATTTATTATTATTATTATTATTATTATTATTATTATGGTGTCGTGCGTAAGAACCTGGGAAAGTAGCATTATTGTGAGTTCGTTCCAATTCTTCCTCCATTATCTAACTATAGCTAAAATCAATATCATTGAAACCATTAGGTACCTATTATATTTATTTCTTCGCATTCTTAGACATTTGTATTCTAAGGATGCTCAATCATTAATGCATTCATTGTAAAGGCACGAGAAGTCATCGTTATCTGTACGCGTTATCTGTCAGCTGATTCTATTCTTTCGCATAATATTTAAGGCTCACGCTTATTCTATCCATCTATCTATACAATGCCTATTATGTAGTGCTATGCGTGGCGGATCTCAGTAATTTGGTAATCCGCTACATATATAATATTGAATGCACTTTGTATCGACTAGATCTATTTAGGGTAACCCATGAATTAGGTTATTTTCTCAGTTTAATTAGGTATAACTTAAATTCGTATTTCCAGTTTGAGTGGGAATTCGCACAGACGCACCGTTGCTAGCCAGCTCCAGCCGCAGCATTCAGACGTATACCTACTTTGCTTCTCACACTCGCCGGAGCGTTGCGCTGCCCCCGTGTATACACGCTTCACTGCTTTTGCGCGCACCCTCAATTCTTCTTCGCATTAGAAAAATTAAGTATCAGTTTTAGTATTTTCATCTTTACTCTGCCTTATACATACATTGCATAATCTAAGATTTATTTCAGAGCAATATCAATTAATACGTTAACAATTAATGCATACTGATAACGTAAACAGCTATGGAGTTTAAAGCATTAGTGAAAAAACGCGCAAGCTATAAAGCTAAACTTTCGCAATTTAAAACATATTTTGACGTCGTGCAGAGTTGCAATTCTTTAAGTACATTGCAAGTTGCCGAGTTAAATATACGATTGACCAAAATTGAAGAACTTTATAGTGATTTTGATTGCACACAAACTGATATAGAAAATGTATGTGAAATTCCAGATGAGCAGTATAAGGAGCGCGAAACATTCGAGACTCAATACTTCAGCGTGATCGCCGCTGCCCGAGAGGTGTTGGCCAGGCAGGAGACTTCTGCGGGCGTCGGGTCGGCTGCAGGTTCTGGTACTGTTTCTGATCATAAAGGTGGGCCAAGATTGAAATTACCTACACTTAATTTGCCTGTCTTTACGGGTCAGTATCAAAATTGGCTAGAATTTCGTGATACCTATACGTCACTTATACATTCTGACGACTCAATACCTAAAATCAGCAAATTTCATTATTTGCGCGCTGCTTTAAAGGAAAGCGCCGGTTTAATCATTCAATCACTCGACTTCTCAGCTGAGAACTATGACGTGGCATGGGAGTTACTGTGCGACCGTTACAATAACAATAGGCTTCTGGTCAATAATCACATTCAAGCAATTTTCAACATTGAAAAAGCATCCAAAGAATCCGCTAAAGTTCTGCGTAACTTAATTGACACAATCAATCGTAACCTAAGAGCCTTAAAGACACTCAATTTGCCTACTGATGGTTGGGACGTGCTTATAATTTACATAGTCGCAAGTAAATTGGATGCTGTAACGAATCGCGAATGGGAAACACACCGTAATTCATTAAGAGGTCTGCCCACGCTCGCAGAGTTTAATCTATTTTTAAAAAACCGAGCTGACCTATTAGAGGCTATGGAAGAAGCTCACAGCAATAGTACGCGGCGTAGACACAGTGATATTACACACATACGGCAAAAAACCTTTACAGTAAACTCGCAATCTCCGCCCTATAAACAGTCACACTCTTGCCCGTTATGTAAAAATAATCATCCTATCTACCATTGTACGAAATTTAAATCGCTTCCCATTGAAACCCGCATTCAAAGGGTAAAATACCTTAAGTTATGTCTCAACTGCTTAAGGCAAGGGCACACTGCAAACAAATGTAAATTAGGATCATGTCGATTCTGTAACAAATCGCACAATACGTTACTTCATTTAGGTGAGCCATCAAGCTCAACAGCTCAATTCAAACCTGATAGCCCCGACGGTCATCTTACTTCGTCGCAATCTACTTCAGACGCAGGTAGCGCCGCGTTTTGCGCTGCACAACCAATCTCTCAATCCCGCAATCTTGCAGACCCGCAAGGCAATGTTGCTCTGTCCGCTAATACGCATAACAATCAATGCGTTGTACTGTTGTCAACGGCCCTTATCCAAATCAGTGATTACAAGGGGCATAAACATACGGTTCGTGCATTATTAGACAATGCAAGTACCTCAAGTTTTATATCAGAGAGTTTATGTCATAGATTCAAACTGCCAACTTCATCGACCTCAGTGTTAGTTGAAGGGTTAAACCATCAATCGTCCACCTTATCTAAACGCTGTGACGTCATTATATCGTCACTAATAAATTCATATTCTGAAAGCATTACATGCTTTGTTGTTCCGCGCATTACGCAATTGCTGCCGTCAGTGCAAGTCGATTACTCAGCACTAGGTATTCCCCAAAACATTACATTAGCGGATCCTTCATTCCACACACCGTCTCAAGTAGACATGCTGCTTAGTGCGGACTTGTTTTGGAGCATACTGTCTTCTAACAACATTTCGCTAGGTAAAAATAAGCCTACGTTAAGCGAAACTAAGTTCGGATGGCTGATATCTGGGCCTATACAATCTTTACATAACAATAATACAGTCCATTGCAACCACACCATTACACATCATGATGACCAACTTCAAGATCAATTGACTCAGTTCTTTGAACTTGAAACGGTCACGTCACGTAAACCTGCTTCCAACGAGGGAGAGGCGTGTGAACTCAACTTTATACAAACTACCGTTCGTCAAGAGGATGGCAGATTTGTCGTTTCTATACCGTTAAAGGCATCGCCTGAACTGCTAGGTGATACATATGAGCAAGCGTTGTCTAGGTTCATTTCATTGGAGCGTAGGTTCAAACGTGACCCATCTCTCAAGGCACTATATACTGAATTCATCAAAGAGTATATTTCGCTAGGCCATATGACAGAGAACACATTACCCGAACAAGATCCATACAGATACCTTATGCCTCATCACGGCGTATTACGTGAAACTAGTTTATCCACAAAACTACGCGTTGTATTTGAAGCGTCGGCACGCAGTTCTTCAAACTGCCCATCATTTAATGAAATTCAAAGAGTTGGCCCTACAATACAGAGTGACCTATTTAGCATCCTTATTAAATTTCGCCAACATAAATATGTCGTTACCGCTGACGTAGAAAAAATGTACCGGATGATAAACGTTCACGAAAATCAACGCATGCTGCAGCAGATTCTATGGCGTTTCGAACCTAACGAAGAGCTTAAACAATTTAAACTAAATACTGTTTGTTACGGAACTGCAGCTGCTCAATTTCTTGCAACCAGATGTCTAGTTCAGCTGGGTAAAGAATGTACTGAAAAACCCGTTTCTGACGCGATTCTTCAAGGTTTTTATGTTGATGATTTTACCTATGGACACGATAGCCAGACGGAGCTAATAGATATCTGTAGAGGTGTAATAACCCAGCTAAAGAGTGGTCAGTTCAATCTAAGAAAATGGCACTCAAACAGCTCGCGTATTGTAAGTCAGCTTATTGGTGAAAATAACAACGACCAATTGCTTGACTTAAGCAACCATGAATACTCGAAAACGTTAGGATTGCTTTGGGCATGTAAAGAAGATAAACTGCTATTTTCAGTTAACATAACACAACGCGAGCGTACCACTAAGCGAACAATTTTATCTACAATAGCCCAAGTGTTCGATCCACTTGGCCTTATTAGCCCTTGTATCTTGCAAGCAAAAATAATACTACAGAAATTATGGTCATCGAATACTCTATGGGATGAAAACGTATCGTCTGATATTGAAGTAGCGTGGTGTAAGTTTACATCATCTGTGTTGTATGCAAACAACATTCGAATACCACGGCATGTCACTTGTGACTGCCCTATAATATGCGAGGTTCACACCTTTAGCGATACTTCAACGCTCGCCTTCAGCGCAAATGTCTATATCCGTTCTATTGATGAAAATAATAAGATAACTGTGCATCTCGTAACAGCAAAGAGTCGCGTGGCTCCAATTAAGCCCATGACCGTGCCGAGATTGGAGTTGTGCGGAGCTCTCCTTGCAGCCCGTCTCGCTGATAAGGTTAAAACGTCATTAGGTATGGAAAATAACCGATCCGTTTACTGGTGTGATTCAACGATTGTCCTCGGATGGATCAAATCGACTAAAGGTCATTTATTGAAGCCTTTTGTTTATAATCGAATTCACGAGATCAATACACTTACGGGTTCCTGTGCCTGGAATTTCGTACCTACATTATCCAACCCCAGCGACATCGGTACCCGCGGTTTAGATGCCAAACAGCTGGCTGCAAATAGTCTATGGTGGTCAGGCCCTGAATTTTTATTAAAACCTGAATCCGAGTGGCGTACTCAACCAGCGCACTTGCAGTGACAGATAGTGACCTACCAGAATTCAAAATTCAAAATCACGTTAATGTCTCGGAACCTCAATCGCTTGAAATAATCGCGCGATTTTCCGACTTTGGTAAGCTGCAACGTGTGGCAGCTTATGTTCTTAGATTTATACATAATTGTCGGCATCCTCAGGCGAAACGCATTAAATTCCTAACTATATGCGAGCTCTCTTTAGCATTGATCGCTTTATGCAAAATTGCTCAACAAGATACGTTCGAACTTGAATATAAAATGTTGAAGCACAATAGGCAATTACCGCCTAAAAATAAACTCTTGAACCTGACTCCCTTTCTAGATGCTAACAATCTGATTAGGGTAGGTGGCAGATTGGCTAATTCGCATTACGATTATGACATGAAGCATCCAATTTTGCTGCACGCTTCACACCATCTCACGACTCTAATCTTCAGGCATTATCATAAACTACTCTTGCACGCAGGTCCACAGTTATTGCTCACAAACATACGTCATAAGTTCTGGGCTTTAAACGGTAGAAACTTGGCTCGAAAAATCGTACGAAATTGTGTCATATGTTGTCGCTTTTCAGGAAGAGTCAAACAGCCCATTATGGGTAACTTGCCTGCTCAGCGATTGCATGCTGCGCTCCCGTTTCTAAATACTGCGGTCGATTATGCGGGACCCGTAATGATACTGAACCGCAAGGGCAGGGGTAGCAAATTAATGAAGGCATATTTGTGTATATTTGTATGTTTGGCCGTCAGAGCAGTACACATAGAACTTGTAACCGATCTCAGCACGGAAACCTTTCTAGCTGCCCTAAGCAGGTTCATTGCCCGCAGAGGAAAGCCAACCAACATCTTCTCGGACAACGGCACATGCTTTGTAGGCGCATGTAACGAACTAGCACGATTCCTGAAGTCAAATTCAGACTATATTGGCTCATACGCCGCGAATTTATCTATAAACTTTAGATTTTCCCCCGCATATAGTCCTCATTTCAATTCATTAGCTGAAAGTGCCGTAAAATCAGTGAAGCATATTCTTAAGCGAATTTTAGCATATGCTAACCTTACCTACGAAGAAATGAACACCATTCTTACTCAAATAGAGGCTATCTTAAACTCTAGACCTCTTACTCCGTTGTCCTCAGATCCATCAGATCTAGTAGCTTTAACCCCATCACATTTTCTTCTTGGACGAACGCTTACAGTATTGCCTTCTCCTCAGGTACAAGACGCCACTAAACTGAGCACCTTCTCTCGATATAAGAGAATTCAACAATTAAAGGCCCATTTCTGGGATAGATTTTATAATGAGTACATTTCAGAACTCCAAAGGAGACAAAAGTGGCGTAGAGACGGAGGAGACCTGCACCTGGGAGAAATGGTACTCATTAAGGATGACCGATTGCCTCCCAATAAATGGCTGCTCGGCAGGGTGACCCGCCTATACCCTGGCAGTGACGGCGTAGCCAGAGTTGCGGACGTGATGACCTCTTCAGGGACCATGCGGCGTGCCTTCAACCGACTATGCCCGTTACCCATGTTGGATCAGCCTGATGCTTCCGAAGTTCAGCCAAATGATCCTGCAATCCCGTTTGATCATCCCGGGCTCCCAAATGATGCTTCAAATCATGCAGCCATTCCTGAGGTGGCAATATGTTGACGCCTTGCATGTGTGCGTAACCAGTACAGCCTCGCACACACGCGAGCAGGCAGACCGGCTCGCCGATACAGCGGCGCGACCTGTCACTTCTCGTGGCACACCGTCCAGCTACCACGTATTACGGTTAATTGTATATACATACTTACGTTTTTTTATATTGCCAACATTGTAGAACGTTATTATACATACAATATCCAGAAGCTATAGTTTAAATCAAAAACCCAAAGATCCACCCGCCACGCTGCAATACCCAGTTCAAACAAGTGTATTATTTCAAATTACCTAGTTATGCTTATTTGGCGTTCAAACCATATATATTAGAATGTGAAACTTGATCTTTATTTTCGTCTTATACAACCCGCCTAAACACTGTAAGAGTATTTTTGTGTATCCATTTTTTAGGGAGGACACGCGAAAAAAGAAAAAAAGGTCGGAAAAGTTGCAGTGGAAGCGATGAAAATGACAACCATGATAAAACCACTCATGTAATGCCAAGATCATTGCATGCTAACATTGGACAAGCGTCAAATTCTCCTGTAGAACCTGTTAATATATCTGTTGCCGACTATTCTTCTCCATCGACATCCCAACAAACTTATGACGTCAACGTCGATCCTGAAATTATAGTGGACGATGGCTGTCATGAAAATGATCTGGGACGTTATGTTGGGTTGGCTACCCAGCTATCGACGGAAAAGAAGAGGGAGTTGTTACAAAATCCTTGGATCCCGCCCAGAAATTACGATTTTGAAAGTGATGCAAGCCATTTAAAAAGAAAATTTAACCATGCTTGGTTGGATCAATATTCACCATGGCTAGTATATTCCTAGCGACTAAAAGGTGCTCTTTGTAAGCATTGTGTTTTGTTCCCTCCGCCCATTAGCACTGTGAGAGGAATTTTGGGATCGTTTATGGTCAGGCCATATATAAAGTTCAAAAATATGCATGAAGACTGCCGAAAGCATGCAACGACCAACCTTCACCAAACGGCGACAAATGCTGCAAAAAAATTTCTTGAAAATGTTCCTGTAGACATCCAACTGCAAAGTGGACACCAAAAAGAAATCGATGAAAACAGACAAATATTGTCATCAATTATTTCTTGTATAGTATTTTGCGGCACACATGATATGCCTCTTAGGGGCAAACAAGCAGATGAGGGTGTTTTATTAGATTTATTGAAGTTGAGAATCAATTCAGGGGACAGATTAAAGAGTCACCTGGAAAAGTGCCGTCGCAATGCAGTTTACACATCACCAAAAATACAAAACGAATTGATAAATTTATGTGGCGAAGTTATTAAGGAGAATATAATTAGTGAGGTTCAGAAGACCAGGGCTTACGCAGTCTTAGCTGATGAAACAGCAGACGTATCTGGGAAAGAACAGCTGTCAATAGGCGTGCGGTTCTACGACGAAAGCAAAAGGAAAATCAGAGAAGAATTTGTAGGGTTCGTTGAACTAAAAGCACAAAATGCTTCCGCAATTGCCGAAGCAATTGACAATTTCTTAATTAGTTCTAACCTCTCAACCGAAGATTGCGTAGGTTTTGGATTCGATGGCTGTTCTACAATGGCAGGGAAAGAGGGTGGCGTACAAGCCATTTTGAGAAAAAAAATATCCTCGTGCTTTATATTTTCATTGCTCAAGTCACAAACTCAACCTTGTTGTGAATGATGCGAACGCAGTGCCAGAAATTAGAAATACTGTCGCCACTGTAAAGGATGTTATAACGTTTTTCAGGGAATCGACTACACGTCGAAACTACGCTCCAAACCTATCACGATTATGTGAGACGAGATGGTCAGAAAAATATAAAGCAATCAGAAAGTTTTCTCAACATTTTTCAGAGCTTGTGAAATCTCTAGAAACGTTATCCGTAGAAGGAAATTATGCCACCAGAAAATCTGCATATCAGTTGCATTCAGCCGTTACAAAACCAGTGTTTATTGTTACTCTACAAACAATAGCCAAATATTCAGCAGTTTTAGAACCAGTAGTTAACGCACTGCAAGCTAAATCGATCGACATGATCTCGGTAGGGGAACACATCAAAAATATCAAGGACATTCTCAGAAATGACCGCGAGTTTCCTGATAGAATAAGTAATGAAATACTTCAAAAAGCACGAGCTGTTGCAATGGATTTGAACATAGAAATTTCGGTTCCACGTCTTGCTCATAAGCAAACACATAGAAGTAATCCGCCATCAGACAATGATAACGAATATTGGCGGTGTTCCCTGATAATCCCATACATTGATTCACTCATTTCATCACTGAATATTCGATTCTCCCAAGAAAATACTCCGGCGTTTGCTTTAAGCAGGCTACATCCCTTGTATATGACAAAACCCAGCATTACAGACCTACACAAAAACGCAGAATAATTCCAAGAATTTTATAACCTGGATATCACCGGAGAACTGAACCTTTGGCATAATTTATGGGTGACGAAGGCTTTATCAGATGATCAATTAAGGGACATAGAAGTAATTGATCTGTTCAACGAAGCCAACATTTTTTACCCTGCTGTCAGAAAGGCATTAATTATTTTAAGCACTATCCCATGCACCACGGCGACCGTAGAACGGTCCTTCAGTACGCTGCGAAGAGTTAAAACGTGGCTTAGAAGCACCATGGGTGAAGAAAGGCTTACGGGTTTATGTCTGATGAGCGTACATCGCAACTATTTAAAAGACAACAGTGAGTTTATTGAAAAGACTGTAATAGACAAATTTGCGGCAAATCCGAGAAGATTACTGTTAAATTAATATATACATACATAATATAATAATATATATTATACATAATGTATGGTATAATTATGTATAATATTTTGTTTTGTGTCATCATCAAAATTAATGAATAAAAGTCAATTTTCATGATTTTTTGTTTCAATATACCCGACAGACGATCTTTTCGAAACAGGTATAAGCAGCCCCCTGCCCCCTCCTAGCTGAAATCCTGGGTACGCCCTTGGTTACTGTGACTGTCATGTTATAGCGTGGTATCATCAGAACCACTTGTTCGTATACGAATTATAGTTACAAAAAAATAAATATATACACACAATTGTTTGATAGCCTCCTTCTTATTTATTATGGTTCAAAGTACATAACCATATTAAACCGTACCCGTATCACACAATAAATAATTAATACTACCCCATACCATAGTCAAAGGCAAACGGTCACGTTGGACAGACCTTATAAAAGCTGCAACACAAACATCCGTAGTCCAAAGCACCCGAAACGCCGAAGACCGCAATGGATGGAGGCGCATCGCGAGGGCTGCATTATTTAAAGAAAAGGCATCGTCTTCAACCACGACCACTCTGTCAAGAGAGAACGACTAAGAAGAAGAATCATATCTTAGTCTTAGGCCGAACGATGTATAATCTTATTTTTATGGTGATCGACCGTCCTATCGTAATTACGATTTGTTATGTTATGTAAGTGACTGTATACGGACCAGCCGTTCGATTGATGTGGTGGAGGAGGTCACGCCTGACCACGAGTAGACAGTGACATTGTAATCCTGGCCAGGTCTGCATACTGTCTGTGTGTGTCACACTAAAACATAACTATATAGACCCATTTAACCAGGAACGTCAAAATAAATTATAAAAACAAATATACCTATATTCAAATTTCACTGGTGGTAGTGCCACATCCGAAAAGGCAGGCACAACCGGGGAAGTACCACACTCCCACATAACACCGACGTGCTTGCTTGCTTATGCTAGCTTGCTATTCGTTTCAGTCGGTTTGTGAGAGGTTCCGTAGGCCCGATTCCCCCATCCCCCGTTTTCCCTCTCCTTTCCCCTCCCCCTCTCCCTACACACTCACCCCTTCTTTCTCTTTCTTCCTATCTTCCTTCCTCAAAGGCCGGCAACGCATCCTCGAGACCTCTGGTATTGCGGATGTCCGTGGGTGACGGTATCACACCATCAGTTGAGCCACTTGCTCGTTTGCCAAACTATCCCATAAAAAAGACCTGCGGTAGTGACTCATGGTTCGGTCTCTACATCAGACTTGAGCATTCCGTGAAAGTGACCTCGTGATGAAATTCACAACTTTGATTGGTGTGAGTGCACCTTTCAGTACCCATCTGGCTAGCTACACCCTCAAGATTTAAAGTCACGAAGCGTAGCACGGCATGGATCGGTAAATATCCTTGAGAGCCAGTCGTTTAGGGCTCAAGTGATGGAATAAGTACTTAGATCATAGTTATTCGTTAAAGGGCGTTTGATTACGTACGTAATCGTAAATGAAAGGTATTGATACTAATATGGATGGCAAATAGAATACTTACATGGATGTAATTATCCTACTTTTGGATATTGAATGGCAAGTAATGATCAATGTTATTTTCAAACAAATTCTTAATGACACGAGGTAAGCATATACACTCGAGAGCAATGAATCCGGGTCACTTAAAGAATGTTAAAAATCTCGGAAACTAAAAATGATAGGTTAATGCAACAAATTGTATTTAATAGACAATGTAATACTCCTTAAATGAAAGTAAAAAAAATATGAGTCACCATACATTTTATTAACACAAGATTACATAAAGAAAAAAACTGCTGATATCTCCTTAAAAAAAAATAGGAAACATGAAATTTCTGAACTTTATTACGATTTTCTTGAATTTTAATACTTCGTATTGCCTCCTCGTGCTTCCATTACTGCGTTTACGCGGTTTGGCATGCTGTACACCAAGTTCCTTATACGATTTTGGGGAATATTCTCCCATTCTTCTGTGAGAGCAATTTTGAGCTCACGAAGCGTGATTGGGGGAGGGTTTCGTTGTTTTACGCATCTGCCTAGCTCGTCCCAAGCATGCTCGATCGGGTTGATATCCGGGCTGCGCGCTGGCCACTCCATACGAGTAATGTTCATCTCTTGAAGGTAGTCATTCACAATCCTACCTGTATGAGGTCGGGCATTGTCATGCATAAATATAGCATCCTCACCTAAATTGACCATAAATGGACCAACGTGATCATTGAGGATTTCTTCCACATATCTTTCGCTAGTTAAAGAGCCGTTTTCTATAATCACCAGCTCTGTGCGACTTTCAGAAGAAATTCCGGCCCACACAAGTACAGACCCACCACCGTAGGCTACTTTTTCTTCGATGCATGCTTGCTTGAATCTTTCCCCTGGTCTTCGATACACTCTGTGTCTTCCATCGTGCTTGTAGAGCATAAATTTTGATTCGTCGGAGAACATAACTTTTGACCAATCTTCAATACTCCAATTTACGTGGCTCTGGGCATATCTTAGTCTTGAAATACGATGCCCACGCTCCAGTTTAGGGCCGTTTGCAGGTCTAAGGGGTTTTAAGTTAGATTCAGCAAGCCGACGTCTTACTGTCCATGCACTTGGGTTACTTCCTCCGAGGCGTCGAAACTGATTTGTGAGTTCAGTTCCTGTGAGAAAGCGATTTCGAAGCATGGTGTTCACCAAGTATCGGTCTTCTCGTGCTGTGGTACACCTGGTTCTGCCCGTTCCTGGTCTGCGTATGTTAGAACCAGTTTCTTCGTAACGTCGGAGAACTCTTTGTACTGTTGACAGCGACACACCGACAGTCCTGGCTGTATCGCGCTGACTCCGGCCGGTTTCCAGCATTGTAAGTATTCTGGTGCATTCTTCAGGCGTAAGCGACATAATTTCAGCTTGAATAATGAATATAGAGCACTATCAACATGGTTTATGTACCCACATAAATGACAGATTACAAACAAAAGCCAAACCAAATGCTGTAATTTCGTAGTTCCATCTTCGAAAGTGGCCCTTTTTCAAATTTGATTTTTTTATGATATAACTTTACAATAAGTAAGAAGTTTTAATACCTTCATTTAAGGAGTATTACATTGTCTATTAAATACAATTTATTGCATTAACCTAGCATTTTTAGTTTCCGAGATTTTTAGGATTCTTTAAGTGACCCGGATTCATTGCTCTCGAGTGTATTATGATTTCAGAAATGAACTGATAAATGAAACTGGTTTTGATATCTTTATATTTAAGTCAACCTACGTGATGGGTAAAATGTATATTTGATAATGAGGTGATTTTTTTTATTATAGAGACTTGAACAAATTTGACGAATTTTTGTTTATGGTATCGCTGACGGGTTATATGCTCGGGTTTAATTATCAATTTTTTTTCCCTCAAAGTAATTTTAATTAGAACTGGGCTTGTTGATGAATAAAGGCAATAAGGAAGAAACAATTTGGTTTACTGGTCAGCTAGATGTATACTTATTCGAAAAAAGTAGAGGTAGTAACAGTATGTATGAGTTGTTAGCAATTTCTTAAACATCCCGATAATGTTTCAATGTTTATGTTTAAAATGATTTAATTTGTTTAAAATGACAGGCCGGTTGGCGCAGTTGGTAGCGCCCCTGCCTTCTGAGCCGCTGGTCCCGGGTTCGATCCCCGGACAGGTCAAACATTGTGTGCATGAACATGTCTGTTTGATCTGTGTCTGGGTGTGTATATGTATTTAAGTATGTATATCAGTCATCAGGTTACCATAGTACAGGCTCTGCCTAGTTTGGGACCTGAAGACGTTTGTGTGGATGTTGTACCATTAGAAAAAAAAAAAAAAGATTAATGTTGATGTTTTAGGGCAGACCCACCTCGGAGGACGGACAGACTGCCCCCCTCGTACTGCTCCAGCCACGCGCTGGGACATACAGCGCGTCGCCACCTCAGAAGGACCTCATGGATGAGGGGTGCCGAACGTCCCCACGTCTGATAACCCAGGCCCTGCTAGCGGAGACGGAGTGCGGGCTCGAATAGCTCGCCTCCGTGTCCGCGCCCTCCGGAGCGGGAGAGAGAGGGGATTTATCTCTTCTTTAGTTCGTTTGCGTGCATCGTTCATTACAAAAAAATTTAAAGCCGCAAATAAAATTAACCCGTTTTCTAGCAGTAGAACTGTGTTTAAATGTATCCGGGGTAATACTGAAAATATAGCTATTCCTATTGGAAAACAGTTATGTTTGCACTACTGTGTTCCAGTTGGATGAGCTGATTCTCATGTGCAGGTGAAATTAGAGACACATGAGACTAAGCTTTATATTTTAGGATTAAGGGCGCAGTTCAGTTCATCACTTGCGACGAAATGCATCTGTAGGGCTATTATGTATCTCAGTTGCTAACAAACGTTGATTGAAATCGAAAAAAATGGCTGCTCTATGTCATTTTTGTCAGCTCCAGTCATGAACTTATTAACATTTTAGCTTACTGCAGTTGTCAAAACTGACATAGAGCGGCCATTTTTCAAGATTTCAATCGGCGCTTGTTAGCAACTGAGATACATAATAGCCCAACAGTTCTAGGCAGAGGCAATACTATTATTATTTCTGTGGCAGACGTTACTTGTACCGTGTCCTTATCAAATAAAAAAATAGTATATGAGAGTATAGCTGTCTGGAACATTACGACACAATCCTATGGTTGGACCATTCTGTGTCTATTAGTTTCGAAGCAAAAGAAGGAAATAGAAGAGTGTTTTATTTATAAAAACTAAGGTAGTTTTCACTCATTTATACTGAGATATACGGGACTACTCACGTAATAAGTATCCGACATGTACGACTATAGTATACTTTTACGAACTGAATTTATAGTTAGTTAACCCGCTAAAATACTGCTGTTATTTTGATGCTAGTGCGTGAATAGACCCGTGAAAATATTTCAGTTTGGTTTTGCGCTAAACATTTTTTGAGAGACATCGTGCGAGAGGCAATCATTACCAACATAACTAAATACGAATATGGTATAGCATAGAATATTGAATATTCTTTTACGGAAATACTAAATTGAACGCAGCTTAAGATTACTTTTAAAATAGAGACCGCTAGGAGGTTTGTGGATAGGCGGCTCTTTGAATTCACGGCTTGTCGGCAGCATGCCATTTTTGCTTTATTAAACTGTCAACTTTTAATCGATGTATTCCAAAAACCACAGTGACAGCGGTGGTAAATAAAAGTCACATGTGGGTTAAATATTTTTAGTCAAATAAAACCACGATATGTTTCTAAGCTCCAATCTGTAACAGATTGTGATTTTATTTTACATTTATTAGTAATTAAAAATAAAATAAAATAATAATAATAATAACATTCTAATATCTGTAACATGATAAAATTGTACGTGTACCTAGTGCTAGGATTTTTGCAAAGTCCACCTTGGTAGTTATTCAACCGTGAAGTAGTGTATAAGCATTGGTATTTCCTTGAAAGGCATCTTTACAACGAAATTACAGGGCGAGAGATTTAACATCTTATATTTCAGTGTGACAGACAAATGCATTGCCATGCAGGTTTTTGAATTCTTATAGTTTAAAACTCTGAATGGCACTGAACTGTCAAGCGATTCTCTAAAATGTAAGCAGAACGATGCAACTCGTAAGTTTATAGTTATTCATAAATGTCACTCCAGGTGCTTGGCGCTAAGCGGAACCCGATACCCTCCCGATTTCGGTGCCAAATAGATTTCCAGGCATGCGGTGAATACAGTAGGCAAAGCAAGCAAATAAGCAGCCGTGCGATTCTCCAATAATTCGACAATGGGCTCGTCGACGAGTTTACCGATGTCAAATACTATAAGATATCGCCCTTGGACACAAGGTTGTTTTTCCAACGTTTCTTGTCATTTCGTCATTTGTTTCACGGATGTTGTCAAAGATGCAACGATGTTTGCTCTAATGGGGAATCACAATAATCTATCTACCCACAGTTTTCTTTACTACCGATATAAATTTGACATAACCTCCATACAAATAGTGTCAAAATATCTATCTCTAGTAAGGTAAACCGGCGATAGGTAGATTATTGGCACCGGCCTTTAAAGAATCGCACGGCAGGACATGCGTGACGGTTAACATCGGGCGAGTTTACTCGTCTTGTCACCGACAGACATTGAAAAATTACGTGACACGAGTTGGTAAAATTATTGTAGGTGTTCGTTTCAGTTTTGTCCGAGAAAGATAAAAGCATTTTGGTCACATGTCGGGCTCCACCTCGCTTTGCCATTTCCTCGAAAATGTCATAATTAAAACCTCAAAGCAATTTGCTGAAAGCGTACGCGTACTTACTACGGCAATTCATTATATTGTCTGATTGGGTCGCTTGACGAAATCTGCTTGCAGTGAATTCGGATAAACAAACGGAGCGACATGTTATGAAACATGTTGCTGAACAACTACTTACGTTGAAAGTCCCGAGATACATGTTGCGAAACATTTTGCAGACCACACTAGTCAGCGCTTATAGACATGTCGCCCGAGGAGGTTGTGGTGATTTGTGCTGCCTACATACTTATCTTGGGACAGACATGTACGCGAACGGGATGGTGGTGGATGCGGAGTTTCTTACTACTGAAATGAGAGAGAATGAAGTAATATTTTAAGTGATCTCCGAATGTTTGACGGGTCTGTTGCGAATTTTTCGGTAATCACGGTTTGAAGTACCTATCCCATAACATATCATGACTGTGGTAAAGTTCAAGAAGTAAAAGTACGGTATCGTTTCCACACACTATAGACATGTTGAGGGACACATCGCATACACGTCTACACTCGATAACAAGCGGCGCGACACTGACCCGCGGACGTGCACTCGCTCTCGAGGCGGGAGCAAGCAACAGGTCCTGTGTCACTGAATCTACATGACACTGCAACATTGCCTATGTTGCAGTGTCATGTAGATTCAGTGTTGCGCTGTTACGGAACAAAATGTCCTAAAGGATGAAAGCACACATGACAAAACACGTTCGTGGCAAAATGCGATTAGGAAAAAAAACCGATAAAAAATACGTTCGGGGCACACTACTAACAAATCAGTGTATCTGGGGCTTTACGTTTAAATATAGATACATAAAAAAATAACGCCAATGATGCTAATAATATTTTGTGTACATATTTAGGCCAGTGAAGCCATGACCGAGCAAGCGGTTCGCCCGATGTTAACCACCAGGTTTTGAGAAGAATAATAATATTTAGCTTTTATGAAAGTTTCAGTGTCATCCATACCTTGAAAGTCAGGGTGATACTGCAATATAATCTACTTATAGGCCGGCGTGGCGGCTAACATAAGGTTAACGACTTGTCTGTCTGTCTCTTCACTTAAAAAATTAGGTATTCATCATTGTTGCAAATCTTTATTTTGCATGTTATATGGACTCTCTTCACCCCAATGCTAACCGCCTCGGTAGACGACAAGTCCTTGACCGCTGTTACATGTTATATTACTATACGAATTTATTTAAAACGAATGTCTATGTAGACAACAGTGCAATGTCAAGCATAAATTGCATATAAACGTTACAGTGTCAATACTTAGACACTACAACTAATATGGAAAAACGAGGAGTCTATCATAAAGTTTACGCCTAGCTCATCTTGCGCCTTGATTTATTAAATTAATGTTGACTTGTATTTATAAGACGTAAGTAGTTATATGTAAGAATATGTATTTAGCTACAGGGAAAAGTCAAGATATCGAGTAATAAAACATGCTAACATTACCTTTAAATCGTTTAATCCTCTTGTAACAATTTTAGAATCAATCTCTACTCGTAATATCCAAGCCAGTCATTATTCATCATCCTAGAGCTAACACCTTTTCCTTCTTATATACTCGTAGATACATGACAATCACGCTGATCTATAATGACGTACCTACTACATCAATAGAATCATGACTCTTTTGTTACAGGTTGCCCTGTGTACGAAGATCTCCTAACGTACAATATAATGTCACAGTTTACAGAATAGTTACCCGGACAAATTGATTGCTTGCCATTATGAATGGCTGAAATCATTTTCGCTTTATTAAGCCCTTGCTGTGTCTATGACTGCAATTTCGCAATTTTGATCATAGTTTCGTTTCAATGACATGGTAGTAGGTATAGTTAGTAACGTTAACACACTTCATAACCCTGCACTAGGATTCCTGGTGTCAAGGAAGACATTGATACCAAATGTATTCAAAAACGTTCAACAACCGAGAAGAATCATTTGGGCACATCTTTTATAATATAATTTTACGCCTACACAACCGCGGACGGGAAACGAACCCGTGCTTTCCGACAATTCAAACTTAAAACTACTCTTTAAACTACTGTTTAAAGAGCGCGGGGCGCATACCGTGTCACGCCAGCTTGAATGATATCATCCGTCGGGCATTTGTCAGTGCTGGACTCCCGTCAGTTTTGGAACCAAACGGATTGATGCGGAATGACGGCAAGAGACCAGATGGGATGACTATCGTCCCATGGAAAATGGGACAGCTCCTGGTTTGGGATGCTACATGTGTGGATACACTGGCGCCGTCTCATCTCCCTGAGACGATTGATCGGGCTGGCGCTGCCGCGTCTAAAGCGAAAGACCTCAAATGTCATAAACATGTTTATTTAGACAGATTGTGCATGTTTGTGCCGTTTGGGTTCGAAACTTTAGGCCCATGGGGGCCGTCCGGTCTCAACTTGTTTAGGTATCTGGCGAAACGTTTCGTTGAGGCGACGGGGGACTGAAATGCTGGCGCGTACTTTGGGCAAAAACATAGTCGCCAGCGTTTTGGTCACTTTTCCCCACACCATGGGTTAGTTAGTTTTTTTAATACCTTGTAAATAAATTTATTTATTTGTCCTAATAAATACATACCTTTCTGTGCGTGTATGTATGATCTCAGTGATGAAGTAAAATCTTTTCATAACCTGGAAACCAAACAGCGACTAGTTCTGCTAGGTCAAATATGCGTATGATGTTGAATTAAAAGTTTGTTTCGAATTGTCAGTTGTTAAAATAAATCAACTGCCAATTCATGTTCACTTATTAAAGTACAAAGATAATCTATTCCGTTTCTATTCAAACTGCCTTTACCAGCAGTTTAGCTTTAAACGCATGCGATGAATAGAACTTTGAAAGGAGAGCAGTGATTTCGGTGACCTACGAGTATGAATACGGCCATTGATGCATTTGCCGCGTTTTACCAACGTTTAATTAAACCAGCTATTATACTATGATGTCACGAAATACCTATGTCCCTTCATAGTCCAGTCAAATTAGGATAACGTATGGAAATAATTCTGACAGTAGTAAATTCTTTTGGTATCGTTAGGAAACTCAGCTAGGAGTAACTCCCCGGTTTGCACCGTTTCTAGCACCTACGGAACCATGTTAAATATTAGGTGTAAACTTTAACAGGCCGTTAATTAGAAGAGTTCAAAGAAGTTGGAATAGTTTATTGTATTTATAAATATAGGCTTCCTTTGTGTATAGTGACTTAGAGAGTTGACTTAGAAGTTGGTTGAAAAATACTTAGTAAGAGGGTAGATATATATAATACTTTAAGTATTGTTTAAAAATATAGCGAACATCACTCTTTCCTGAATGAACTTATGCAATTTCAAAATTTTTACTCGATTTAACCCACTTTCGGAGGTTAAGTTTCGTACGGATTGAGTTAGGCATGATTCTTTATGCAAATTAAATCATAATAAAAAACCCATTGTAGCAGTATCAGTAGATCACGGAAACTTAACAATAAGGGAATTTGTCACATTCTACAAATAATTTAGAATTTTATTGAGCTACGAGGCAAGCAAATGGTATGAGCGCCTGATGATAAGCATTACTCTGCCCATGACAGATGCAGTGCCCCCCTGAGCTTACAATTGTAGTTTTGCGTAGCTGAGCGTACTGACAGCAGTGCCTGACTGATAACCAATGTCTGGGGGTGACAACCAGTGCTCACCACCCCCAGACATTGGTTTTCTAGTATCTTGCGCCCAGTGTTTTCACTACACCCTTCACACCCTAACACTATTGCTTTGCGGAAGAATATCTGACACTGCGGTGGTACCGATCAAGACGGCCCCTTCCGCTGGAGGCTTATCATCTAGATAGAAGGGTTCCCTCTCTCGATTTAGATGGTGGAGGGAATAATCTTAACTCCTTCCCTCACACAGTAAAATTGTGGTAATGGGGTAACCCGAACATTTCGTAATTGATCAGGGTATTGCCCAGAACCCAGCGAGTAAGTAAGGTTATTAATAGGATTTTTGCAAACTGGCTATAAACGCTTAGTACAACAATATAATAACATATATCGAAACGTTTGGATGCCAGAGCACATTATGGGTTGAGCTTTAAGTAGTTAGATAATCGGTATGTAGTCATATAATAACACTTAAATTATATAATTAATACAACCTATTTGTTACAATATATTAGCTTTGCATGGTTATTTAAAAATACAGACGCGGCTTATGTTAATAACAATCTAAGCTTAAGGTGTCAATAGCAACACAACTCTTTGCAAAATGTTAACTTTTTCTTCAAAAATCAAGACTCTCTGAGTATTACCTTAGCTATGTTAATACTTACAAATTAAAAAAGTTTGTAGTGTCTATTCTAATTCTTGAATTTCATTGTTCACGGATCTCGGATCAGTTTCCGAACACCTTTGTCTTCGCATTAGGATTTTTCAAGTGCTTTTCAAATGGAGAATAATATTCTTTTGAATGCATCCTTATCTCAGCGCACTGGCCGTCCATAATTGGATTATGTGCATCAAAAGCAGAAACGTTCTTTACAAAGTTTGCAAAAATTTACTTTTATGGACCTAGGTCGATTGTTGCAATAAATGAAATGGAATTATCATGAAAAGACCAACTAATAACTTTGATTTCCTATTTTAAACTTAAGGTTTTTAAATTACAATGTCATTACTATCTTAGTAGAAAAGCATTTTTCAAACAAATAGGTACACCTATGACTTTATCAGGTCATCCAAGTTTGATGCAATAAATGTTGTGTCATAACAAAAACTCATAAAAGAGCTTTTGTATCTCGAATCTTTTATTGGACGGTCCGTTTGTAAACGGGCCGTTACACATAACCAGTCAAAAGTTAATTAGGGCGTTAGTCGCTTTCGCAAAATGAAACCGAGGGCATATCAAAGAGTTGTAGAGTGAAATTCGTAGCGTGGCGAGGAATGCAAGCTCGCTACAAGTAGAAAACTATTTGATATGGAACATTCATCTTTTATATGTTTTTTAACACTTTGTAGATGTTTTGTAACAATTTGTAGATCTCAGCCGTAGGACGTCCACTGCTGAATATATGCCTCCCCCATAATTTTCCAAAAGTCACCGACATAGCCTAGAAGATTAGTCAGTTGAAGTGGAAGTGGGCACATAGCACGCAGATGGCCGATGGGGCCGAAAGATTCTGGAGTGGAGACCACGGACCGGCAAGGGCAGCGTAGGTCGTTCACCGACACGGTGGACAGACGATCTCCTCATTTCTGATTCAATCACGTAGAGAAACCCCGAGCATGGCCCCCTCTATAGCTCGTTGTGCGACTTAGCTTATTTATGAGGCGCATAGTAAGAGACCACGTTTCAGTGCCATAAGTCATCACTAGTAACACACATTGGTCGAAGACTCTTGTCTTGTATGTAGTTTGTAGAGGATAATTTAACAAAATTAAGAAAAGATGGGAGGCTATGACGAGGCCGAAGGCCTAGCCTACTACGCAAACGAAGTCGCTGGCAGTCGCTAGTAATATTATAAATACTGAGTGTGTGGGTATTGTGGGAGTTGTTGGATGTGTGTGAGATAAGTGATTTATTGGATGTATATGATACTTTAAAAAATAATGTACCCGTAACTACTACTAACAGCCTTTAGAACTATAGTTCTTGATAACTAATAAAGGGTGTTATTAGTAGTAAACAATTCAATAAGAATCGGCATTTTAATAGGATCTTGTATAAATCTCTTTAAATTCTTAATTAATTTATCTTTTAACGACTGTATATCTCTTTAAATTCAAATTATTAATTGTAATAAGAAAGGTTCATGCAGCACCGACACTTAAAACTACATTATTGTACTAGATAAAATACAACATATTTTATATGACATGAAAATAAACAATAATAACAGTAGTAATAAGTGTCATGCAATATGAAATGAATGCACTTCAAACGCATAATAAACTACTCAATAATATATATTCAACATAGAATATATTTACGCAACATGTGGAAATCCACCAAATAATAAAAAAAAAAATATTTCAAATGTTGTTTGTAATGCAAAAAAATGTTACGGGTTGTGACGTCAATAAGGAACTTTAAGTATTTCTTAAAATATCTGCGTATACACTTGATTCGTAATGACCCTTTATTTTTTTTATACAGCCTGTTTAGCCAAAATGTCAACTTCCTCGTTACCCCGCATTCCTACATGTGATGGGATCCATTGCAATCTCAGATCGACCCCATTTCTTAAAAGATTTGATATCTTTTAAAGTATTACGTACGCTATCGAAGCACTTCTTTTTCCAGAGGCGACCCTCCATTTGAATTTAAAATTGCCGGTCTTAATTAAGGTTTTATTAATAAGTCGCAGGTAAAAATTCTGAAATTTACTGGAGTTTATTAGAGGCAGGACTGTTTTTCCTACGGCCACTTGTGTAGCATGTTAATGTATGCGCTCTCCAAATAGCCTGGTTACTTAAGTGCCCGTCTCCGAATTAGTGAACAACATTGTGTAATGAAATACTGTAAAGACCGGTATCTACGTGAACTTTTGTCAAATACCACACAGATACTCTAAAAAATACGTTATGCGGACGGAGTTGCGGGAAATAGCTGGTTGTTAATAAATTTGTCAATAGTAGAGGATATATGGTTACTTTTTTTTTTTTTTTTTTTTTAGGGGGGAAATGCTGTCCACTTCCCTTCCGCTACGGGGGTAGACGGAAGGGGGTATGTGGGGCTCAGACCCACTAAAACCCCCCCGTGAGCAGTTCTCCGCCAGATGGTGCGAGATTGGGTTGCGCTGGCATTCGGCCTCAGCGCCTGTGAAGGGGTGCCCTTGCTCACCAAGGGCACTCCTCAGACGTGTGGGGTCGTGCAAGCCGACGAAGAGTCCCCCGACTCTTCACCAGTGACCCCAGATATATGGTTACTCTGCCTCAAGTCTATTCAAACCGTTTTAATTGAATACATTCAGTTCAGTTCATCGAATCATAACCAAATCACCTAGATATCTGTTCGCATGAATGAAATAATTCACAGTTCTAGCCTGTATATTAAAATGTTTCGATCTATTCAAACCGTTTACTCGAATACATTCAGTTCAGTTCATCGAATAATAACCAAATCACCTACTTATCTGTTCACATGCATGAAACAATTCACATTTCTAGCCTGTATATTAAAATGTTTCGATCTATTCAAACCGTTTACTCGAATACATTCAGTTCAGTTCATCGAATAATAACCAAATCACCTACTTATCTGTTCACATGCATGAAACAATTCACATTTCTAGCCTGTATATTAAAATGTTTCGATCAATTTATACATAACAATACACAAATAAATTACATTTTTTAAAGCACAAATATTCTAATGATAGATACATGTGTAGACATCATTACATTCGCCGTATAGATCATACAAAGTACAGAAATTAGGACACTTAAAGTTTTCTAAGTTTACTACATCACAATTAACAAACATTTCTTTAACCTACTTTGCTTTTTCTTCGCCTTTTACATAAATACGTTTACCCTTAAGTAGTGGAGAAATCAAATTCTTATAAATTGCAAAAGAAATAAACCCTTCTTTCCAATAAATATTTCTATTTCTCTCAATCCAGTCAACATTACATTTCTTTATTAGTTAAATCATAAAACGGATAGGGTTGTCGTATTAATAAAGTTTTTATTATGTTATCTTCTATCAAAGCTATTTAAGTATAAACTGATTTGATTCAGTTTTAAAACCTTGAACGTCAACTATTAATTTTATGATATCTTGGGAACTGTACTGCTGAGAGGTTTATATTCTATAACGCGGTCGTTGATAATGAGGCAATATGCGCTCGTTTGGTCAGGAAAATCTTTATCACTTTCTATTTCTAGTCTGACATCAACTAGCCCGGTTTTTAATGTTTCATTTTGTCTTGAACAATCGATAATACACAAAGGTGCTTTCTCTTTAAAGTTTGTTATATCAAGCAACGGATCAACTGGAGCGTTGTAGTACGACTGACGAAATCTGATGTACATCTCATATAATATACGATACTTATCATCATCAAAATTAAGTTTAAGGGCGTCATACGGGTATGTTTGTGAATTCAAAAATAATGTAATGTTAGTTAAATTACATTGATCAAACAGTGATAAATTTGTATCCTTTAAATTTTTCTTAGCTGTTTGTAGACAAAATATTACATATCTAGGTTTCTCAAGTTGGGAGGCTGTCTTGATTGACCACGAATGTTTTTTGTTTTAGGTAAAAGTGGATATTCATACGTGTCCCAGTTTCGAAATGCTATTTGTGTTGCTTTATCTTTTTCAAGAAGTTCTTCAGAAGTAGTAATCTTTCTCGATTGGACACTTTAATATGAGGTACACGCCATTGAATTCTCTCAATATTTACTGACACATGATCATCCTTATCATGTAGAAGAGCATCAATATTAGATTTGCATCTCGTCAAAATTAATTCATGCTTACAGTTCAATATTATTTTGTTGTGGTCTTCAGCAAATCCCAATAATTTACTAAGTGGCAATATTACATTAAAAATACCGTTTTTAGATTTTGTTCCATTTAAGTTAAATCCCCACAGAGTAAGTAGCTCTTTTACTTTCTCCCTCATTCATTGAAGCGTAAAATTTGATTGTAGTAGTAATACCGACATGTCTAATACGATCAATTTCAATTCCGTTTATCTCATATCTTATGTCATGAAAAAGAAACGGTATAGGGTTGTTGTTGAATCGACATTCCTTCTTTACAACTTTTCCTGTAGAATCTTTTGTAAATACTTCTATACATCCTTCAATGTAAAGGGAACTGGCCGCGGGTAGTAGATAAATGTCTTGTTGATTAATCGGTATTCGTATTTCATCGTTTTTTTGAAACTTTGAAGCTGGTGGTAGGTTGGTAGGTTGGTGGTAGGTGGTAGATTGGTGTATGGAGTATAAGAATGCACTTCATAACCCTCGATAGAGTTATCGAAATGTGGTGCTTCATTGATTTGCAAGATACTCATATCTTAAATCCTAAATTTCTTAAAAACACTTTATTTATCTCACTGAGAAGTGATACAAGGCGTGTGTGTTTAATGAAGTTATGATTTGAACTATTACTTTGTGTCAGCTCACCCCAACTTTTTTTACTTTTTTTTGTATTAAAATCAATCATATTTTTTCAATAACTATTTTTAGAAAAAAACAAAAAAACCGCTTATTTACTCGAAGTATAAACTAGTACTGATATCTATTACGTCACAATAGTACAATTTCTTTAAATTAAATCTACTGCATACAATTTTCAAGAAATTTAAGGCATAAATGACCACAGTTGTATGGATGGCTACCCTGATAATTGTAATAGTTATAGTGAATGCTGCCCCCTACATATTTAATAAATTCTATTGGTGGTTTTAAATCACCATAACTATCAAAGTATTCAATGTAGTCATTTTTCTTAACATAAGCTACCCAATGTGTACCTTGACTTTCAGAGCTATCCAAATTAATTAATATATGCAATATCGTGTTGTTTACAATACTTATCAAGTTCATTTACACCCTTGTCACCTCTAATAAGTCTCTCACGTAATCTTGTTCCTGGTCCGCAGTAGTTATAGCCTGGGAGATGTAACTCAAACGGTAGGTGATAGGTAATACTATTCACAAGACCTTTCCCCTCCATATACAAGCGAAGAATGACAAAAATATGCTCATAATTTTTAATATATTAGTGTTGCTTATCTATTTTCCTGAGATGGCAATCCTAACCACTTAACAAAAACTTTATTGCCTTTTTTCTTAAGAACTTTTTCAACTAAATACACGTTAGGATTTTTAGTTTTCTGAAGCTCTTAAGCATAAAATGATCCTAGAATTCTATTTTTTCTTGAGTCTTCTAGAAAATAAGTTATTGGATTAGTTTTCTGAACAACGATTACTTGATATAACTCAGTTGACCAATTTGGAGTGTATCCTTTGTCAAAACAACCTTTATGCTTACTTATTCATACTATATTACCCACAGCAAAAGGATTTCTTTTAACTTTTGGATTGTAGAGATTATTATATCTTTGTATCACAATATTTTTTGTATGTTTATTTACTTTGGCTGGACACATTTGAATGGTTCTATGTTTAGTATGATTGTAATCATAGACAACTTTTTCTATGGTACCATCTATCCATTTGAAGTTACCTTTAAAACTAAACGTTCTATAAAGTTTACCCTTTATAGTACGTATTACTCGTTCGACTATTGAAGCTTTTTAGTTGAATATGTCGAGTAATGGTTTATCAAATGAGTTTGCATTACTTTTTTAAAACTTTTATTGTAGAATTCCTTACCCCAATCTGTTTACAAATTTTAAGGGGCTCTTCCATTCAATAAAATTGATTGAAATGCTTTTGTTACAGAATCTTTAGTTTTATTATTTAGTGGTCTAACCCAAACATATTTCGAAAAACAGTCAATCACGATTAGTATAAATGTTTGGTTTGAATTCATATTTGATATTTTTTGCATATCAATCAGATCAGTTTGCCAAAGATCATCTATGTCTTTAAGTAAAACGCATCTGCGAGGGAAATTTACTCTTGCATTTTTGTGTATTTCGTTCACAACATCTTCTTTGCTCATTTTCTGCTTCTATATTCTTTAAGTGCTCTTAAAGAATATAGAAGATAGAATACAATCATACTAAACATAGAACCATTTTACAACGAACAAATGTTTAATGTGGTTATGTTATTTATGATTTTATTATGCCTGCTTCTTTTAGTTATTCTATGATTGAAATAATTTCATTGTCTGGATTAGTATTTCCGGCTTGTTTAGAAGCAATCATTAGTTTCAATCTTTCGACTAGCTCATTAGGATCATCCCAATAGATAAAGTCAGTATTTTTTCTATATCTCTTTAAAACGTTCAAGTTATCACCAAGTTTTTTATTACAGTCGACTGCTGATGCAACAAACATAGGTTTAATAATTTGCCGATATTTTTCACCTTTATCTCCCTTTAACTGTCCATTATTATTATAATCACGTTTATGAGCGTTTGTTGTTACCAAAATATTTTATAAACTTTTTTGTCATTTTCAGTAACTAACTCTAGTTTCGGTTTTCTATGTAATAATACCTTTTTTAGTCCTGCAGTCAATTGGTATTCATCATTATCAATCTTGATTCGATATGATTCCTGTTCATCATCAAGTGAAGAAATAATATTAACCACATAATTACCCACCATTAACTGATCACCTACTTTCCGAACTCCAAATGGAATATTTATATCATAAAAAACTATTCAAATATTTTTTTGTTACAGATTGGTATTTGCTATCCGTATCAGTATAATATTCAGAGAGTTCTGAATCAGCATCTGATGGTGTGGAGGTTAAGGAGTCATCTAATTGAGGGGGTACTCTTATAGCGTTTACATTAAAGTCGCATTTCACCTTATTTTGATTCGATTCCAACATCTGTGTTAAGGGTTCAGTTACGGGTTTGAATATTTTATTAAGTTCATAGTTGTTTTGATCTTCTATATCTCTTTACTGTGTAAGTTTGTTTTTTATGACATCTGATGATGTAATTATCTGTTCTTTAATATTAAGACTCATTTTCGTCTTTACGCTTTCAATACTCTAAAGCAAATGATAATATTGTATTGAGAATAAGTATATAAATGTGACTAAATTTATTCTATATCTGCCTTTATTCAACTCAGAGTCTTTATCTATAGTTAAAAAGTTATGTCTGTTCTGCCAAAAATTATAGCAGATATCTTTAAATTTATTCCATGACATGTCTGATTTCATGTGCTCATTGTAAACATGCTTCAGGTTGAATTCGTCTCGTTTGAAGAGCAATAATAAATTTACATTATCACGAATTAACTGTTTTGGCACCTTTGAATATGTTTGTGACAAATAAAAGCAATCAATTTGATTATGTCTGCCCATGGTGAAGTAGTTACGAATGTTAATCGGATTTTCGCAAACCACATCATCAAAGATTATAACTGTGTTTGGTAATGCGTCATTTGGATGTACAACTTTATTTTCATCACTGAATACATAGTATTTGATCTCAGGAATATTTAATAGCACTTCTTTAAGAAAACAGTATTTACTTTGAAATGGAGTTTTAGTGTACAGATACAAATTCTTAAATTTAAGACCATTTTTATGTAACAACAAAGTAATCATTACATTCGTTTTACCACAATTAGATGGTAATATGCACTATGTTTTATAAAGTGTGATTTCACTTCAATATCAATTGGATTAACGTTCAAGCTTAGCGGGTGTTTTTTAAGCTTCATTATGATCAAAATTATCATTACTGCTTATCGAATACCGTTTTATATATGTAAAGTTCACTCGCAACATTTTTAGTCTCCAGACTAACCAAATAGAATCTATTTTAATAACCGGTAAAAAAAAAAGATGGAGAAACGAAAATGCAAACTAATATATATTTAATTAGCGTTATTATTAACAACTATGTGAATTATGAAGTAATGCTCAATTATAAAATATATTGTATAATCATAGCTAACTGTATGCATAATGCCCCTCAGCTACAGTATCAATTTGTTTTGATAATATTTGACGTTTATCATCATTTCGATTTAATACTAACTTATTCACTTCTTGTGAATACAAAGTATGTTTCAAAGACTTAATAATATTCATCTTACATTTCAAATCCTAATCATCTAATAACAAATCTGAATAATTTTCAAGATTTAAAGATTTCACTACAGACTTTGACACACCTTTAGCCTTTTTGATCTCCTCACTAGTACTCTTAATACAATAAAGTTTGGCTCTTAATCCGACAAACTCGGCTATTAACTCAACACCCATTTCATCTTTGAATAAGCCAGGTATTTTGTTATTAACTCTTAGGATTCCATATGGATTACTCTTATCAAAATTACTGGTATCGAACTCTTGAATGTCAAGCTTTATATCTTCATACACATCATCGGTATAAATTAAGTATAATAGACTGTCTGTATCCGTGTAACAAAGTTTAGCATTCTCCCCATATTTGGCTTTTATATAATCATAATGAAATTGATACAAATGTGTTTTTGCATACTTTAATTCAGTAAATCCCACATAGATCGGTCTATCCAAAATTATTTTTTCTAGACTTAATTGAATAGCTAGGAAATTTTCTGAAAATACTGATACTGATTTTAAATTTGTTTTAGCAATTAGTGTTCGAGCACCAACACGTTTATTTGTAACATTAGCATTGTCCTCCCATTGAGATAC
The DNA here is from genome assembly GCA_917880725.1 of Selenia dentaria. Lineage (NCBI taxonomy): Eukaryota > Metazoa > Arthropoda > Insecta > Lepidoptera > Geometridae > Selenia > Selenia dentaria. The sequence goes on along the minus strand of OU862876.1, from coordinate 8,296,208 downwards.
TAGTTTCACTTGTTTGCGTTTATTCTCTATAGTTTTTCCAAAGATTGAATTATTCAATAACTTGAAAAAATCTTTTTCAAAATCGGATTTTGCTGCCTGACGCAAACCTGTATTCAAATCTATATATTTCTTTAGAAAACTTTCTTGTCTAAAGGTTATTACGCGATGAATTTTTTTTAATAATAGTCCTTGTTTTAAACACTCGTTTAAGTGAGTATAATGAACCACATAACGGTATTTATTATATAGATTTGCAACTAATTTTGGTGATTTACTGCCTGGTGGAATGAGTTTTTCAACAGCAAAAGGTATGTTACAATGTGCATCATGTAAGTGATGAGGATATTCTAAATCAACTTCCAAAATTAAGCCGTATTCACTATCATCTGAAATGGTCTCAATATTTAAATCGTTAGTTTCTATGGCTGATAATAATCTAAAATCAGCTATTGGAACTTTTTTCATCATAGCAAAACCATACAAGTTATTTCAATCTAGATATATTAAAAAACTCGATTAGAATAATCAAAATTTGGTAAGTTCTTGTTGTTCGCTTGTGCATGCCTCAAGGTACATTGTGCTAAACCACCTCTAACACCTTTTTCTAACATTTGATTTATTTCTAGGTCAGTAACTAATTCTAATTGAACACCGGTATAAAGGAGCATCGCATCCCAGCTAAAGCCTGGTGCGGTAACATAAAAAGCTGGATCTAACTTAAAGTATTGTAAACTCATAGTCCTAAAGTTTTCGAATATGTCGGTTAATAGTAAAACATCACATTTCAAATATAAATCAGTGTATTCACCCATGTCCGTTATATTAAATTGATTCCAAACATTTTGTTGGCATGTATAAATTCACTATCAGATATATGTTGCTTTAATAAACTGTTATAAAATAATCGCTTAGGTGGTAAACATTTGTCCTCATACTTTGAAAAATTATTCATGTAGTCATAAGGATAAATTCCTTTTTTTCTCATCAACTCAAACTGATATGAAGTAATAAAAAAATTTGAGGTGTGGATAAAATCATTATATTTACTCAATTTATCTAGGCTAGCACTTAAGAATGGGAATGAATAAATTTCACTTTCACAGAGTTTTTGTTCTCATTGTTCATGTCAAATGACTTTGTGATCGTTATGTATTTTTCTTTAGTCTTTGGTATAACATTAATTAAACCGTCATATTTCATTAACTTCATTATAAATAAATGTAAATCGTAACCACATAAATTATGAAATACAACCGGTATGAATGGACATACTTTGAACCTGAGATTGCAGTATGAATGTGCCGCGTTTCTATACTCTCCAGTGACATGATCATGATCACGAACCTTATCACCAAACAGTAAATGTTTACAAATGTGACAATAAACACTTGATTCGTATTCGTTTTGCTGCTTTTCGGTTAATTGTTTCATTGGTTTATGACACTTTATTAAATCATTAATATATTTTACGTCTTCCATTAAATTTTTGTTGAATACTTCAGTTGCATCTAAACCACGATATGAAATCAATTTGTTAAAAGAGCTATCGAATGAACAACATATGTAGTACGAAAAGCATGAAGGCTTATGAATCTTAAACTTTGTAGTGTTGGTGCTTTGTGAATTATCTGAATAGTTCTCTAACAAACTTTCAAAGTCAGCGTATATTACAAAATGAATCTTTTGTTGTCTTTCAAAATTTTTACATTATGTAACTATCCGGTTTTGGTAATACTTGTAAAACTTTTGAGCAATAATGATTTTTGTATTTTTCTTTGCTTTTGAAAGTCAGTAAACACGCTTCACACAGATGAATACAACCTCTATGTTTCGTTACTTGACTTCGTACTAATTTCAGCAGAGATTTAATAAGACAGTAATGCCCTATTCCTTGGCTTTCAATGTAAAGTAAATTAAAATGATTAACTCTTTTATTAGCGGTTATATATAGAGGTCCAGTTACATATTTGTACTTCTTGTCCAAACCAAATACATTAATACTTATATGCGAGTTATTATTTTCAAAGATCTTTATATCATGAAATGAAGGAGGAAAGTTCATTCCATTCACGTTAAATATATTTGAAAAATGTGGGTAGGAGTTGCATATATTGGAGTTTTTATCACATGGATAAAGCCCGACTAAGATGTTCCAAAGGAAACAAAACTCATCATTATTTTTAACATTAACACAGCTTTTCGTATTACCCACGCGAGGAGGCAATTTTATGTATGTACCTCCTCGCAAAGGACAATATTTATTTATATTTATTTCTAAACGACTAAGCGATGAAAATGTCCAACCGGACTCAGAGTGTTCAAATTCGGTGAGTTTTCTTTTCAAAGTGTCAATAGTTTTCATTTTAAATGTCTCTTTCAATTCTTCAATGTCATTTATAATTTCATATTTCGTATTAAATGATTTCAATTGCTTTTCACTCGTCTTCACATTTGTGTTTCTGCAAAGACATTTCAATGAGTCTATAAATATCGGTTTCACAATCATATAAAAAATCTTCTGGTGTTAAATAAATCTTATTTTCAGCTTTCAAACAATAACTTATTTTTCGAATTTTAAATGCCGTATTAATAATTAATTGCCGTATTAATAATTAATTAATTATATAAATGCTGTCAAATTCAGTCGCAATCATAGAATTCAATTTATGTATTTCAGTTTTCAAATTATATCTATTCTGATTCCTCGTTACCCTCATATTACAAATATCACATTTACCAATATCATCATTAATAACAGTCATATTCATATCATATTTCTCACATGTGTCAATTTCTTCAATAATAACAGTCTCTTTCTGATTTCTCGATACTCTGATATCACATTTACCAATTTCATCATTATTAACAGTCTCTTTCTGATTTCTCGTTACTCTCATATTAGATTTTTTCATTTCATCATTATTAACAGACATTTTTAGATTCCTTTTTACTCTTATATCACATTCATCAATTTCATTGTTATTAACAGTCATATTCATATCATATTTATCATTATTAACAGTCTCTCGGGTATTGATGGTCTTAACTGGAAAGAAAGAAAAGTTACAAGTAAATATACATTGATTTATTGATAACTGATATGATCTTATTAGTCTCTCTATGTATATAGATAGAGAGACTAAGAAACTAATAATATAATATAAGATACTGAACTTTCTAGTGGCGTGGAGAGACAATATAAAAAATAGTGCAACGGAAAGTTTTAAATTTTATAGATGCTGTGCATAATAAAACTTACGTTTGGGTTTCCTTTTTCCCCTTCATCTGTTCATCTGCATAGTGACTGGTACGCTTTTTCGCTGCACATGGTTCTGCGTACTGCACCTCATCATTCTCCTCAGGAAACAACTCCTCCGTCAGCGTAGGCATAGATTTCGACCTATAAATAAAAACATAATTAGAACACGAACTGTCGAGCGATAATTATATAAATGAAGAGATGTAAAGATGAATGGATAAGTAATGCTTAAGGTACTTACATTATTGTAGATTTATTTTTCCAGGAGGTTGAACCTTGATTCCAGCGAAGTGTGATCTGTGATGTTGGCTTTGACACAGCTTGGTTTTATAGCCCTAAAACTTACTCATCTACACAATATGTATTTGTAAAACTGCACACAAGTATAAATGCATGGTCGGGGATTATCCGTATTTGGTAGCCATGTGCAGACATCCTTATACGAGTACGTATTTATGCCGACTTGCATGATGATTTGATTATTAACGAGCGATTATTTTATCCTAATTTCAAACCTTAATAACAACAAAAAAACAGGTTAAAAAAGTATAAAAACGTAATAGTAAATCAAAATTCAAACACTTTTACATCTGCCATCAAATCGCATACAAGTTCGCTCCGCGGTCTACCACCACATGTCGGTAAGTAAAAATAACCTTACATTTTTAAAAGTGTTAGACCTTTTAACCATCATTCTAAAAAGCAAGGAATCTTTATTCATCTGTCTTAACTCGCATAGAATGTATTCGTATAAAATATAAGGTAATCAAAATACCGTTAATCTATAATTATATGTATTTCTTGTTTCAGGAATCCCACGATATAATGTTCAATAGTTACTCACCATTTCCCGCTGAACAAATTCTCCGTCAAAATGTTGCTGTATATCTAGAGCTAGAAAGGCCCTTCGATAGTGAGGAAAGAGCCAACAGTAGAACCAGCATCCAAAACAATGCCAGTGATAGTTGCCATAGAAAACGTCGAGCAAACAAGACTGTGCATTCATATTTAAAAAAACCGTTGAAGGGTGCACCATCAAAAGAGGAGAGGAGAGGAGCTTAAAAATGTTGAAAATTCTACATGTAATTGTAAAGCTGATATATTTACTGATGATGTGTACAGGAGTGCTAAGGACTTAGTTAGTAAAATACATAGAAAGCTAATGTAATGATAGATAATAAGTATATAATAAAATAAATAGCTCGAAATTACCGGCTAATTGCTTTTTATTTATCCTTGTTTTTAGTAAGATAGAAATAAGATCACTCGTTTAACTCATAAACTGTGAAAGAAAAATATTGTGAGGTAACTGTCATGTTCACCACAATTTTGAGTAAGTAGTCATCGTGCTGGGTTGTGACCTTATGTCTCATACTATCTATTCCCGACAGAAAATCGGCTTTAAAGCTTTAAGGACAGGGTGGTTGGTGATCCTGCTGATCACAGTAACGATGACATAGTATTGAAATACCTAATCTCTATACACACCTATTTAGTTTTGTTTATTCATATCATACACATTCAAGCGTATTTGAAACGTAATCTGATGTAATGATTCTTTCTATACAAAAATAATGCATAATATATCTTTGAGAGGCTTGAAATAGGTGAATGCATTAAGTATGCATTTAAGAATTATAGATCGGAACGCTGCTTATAGGTTTACACATTTTGGTCCAGCGAGAGAAATGGATATCGGCCTGTGCAATAGTATTTTAGTGTATCCAATGTCTGAACAAGCCAGGATTTTGTACAAACTAGCACAACTAGCATTACCTACTAGATATTAAGAACCTTCTTTGTATGATTTTACAGGGCGGTGTGGTCGCTCAGCGACAAAGCCCTTCAAATAAATGAAAAAAAAGAAAAAAGAAAAAAAAAGAATTATAGATGCTTGGTAACAGCAGTGAGAGGCATATATTATGCTTGATATTTGAATAGATGTTGTATCATCTGGCACACTTGATACTGAGAGATATCAGAGTTTCTTGATGAACGTTTTTAGATAGCTGAATCATCAGATCATATATGTGAACAGATGCAAAATAAATACGAAGCTGGCTTATCACCCCTGTTTTACTGTTGTAACATTTTAAAAACGTGAATCATCAGTTCATCTAATATGTAAAAATAAAGAAAAAAATCTTACTTATCAACCCAGTGAAACTGTTGATAAGACATTCTAAAAAGCTGAATTATCAGATCTTCTATGTGAATAGATTACCAGCTCCCTGTTTACTGTTCAACTTAGTTGCTCACTCACTGAACTCACAAAATCCTATTATCTTAAGTATTTTAACATTGTCGTTCCCAATCCTACTGGTCTAATCGAAAGATACATAATTATGTAATAAGAACATGCGCTGACTTAAGATACCTTACCTACCTAGCTAGCTTATTTATATTTTATAATCTTCATGATTAACTTAACCTGTTGCTATCGCGCGGAACGGCTGTGTAAAAGTGCTTGAACAGATGAATCTGATATTGTGTGTGACTGTGTTACCTACCGATTGGTTTGAGTGAATGGATCGTTTTGATACCTATTGCATATCCGATAAATTTAATGCATTCATTAAACGGTTTGAACAGTTCAAGCTGAACAGACTTGAGGCAGAGTAACCATATATCCTCTACTGTCAATATCTGCGAACAGATACGCGCGCCTCAATGCACCGAGAGAGCATTGAGATTACGCAGTGACCGGTACAGAGGGGATTCGGCTCTGCAGACTGTATGAACAATGTTGATTGACCCTTTGGTTCGGTCTGTGATGCAAATACTTGTCTGAGGCAAACAACCAACACAAACGTTCATACAAATCACAGGAAACGGCGGACCCTCTCAAGCTCTTTTCAACAGATATTGAGCTGGTCAAACAATATTTGTACATTTAGGGTGTAAAATCCAAACCGCCCAACCAAGTACGATACGACCACGGCTATCCTGCAAACATCGCTATAAATACGCATTAAAAATACATTCATATGTAATAAGTATGCATGATTTCTTTATTAGATGATTGGTATATATTGAACAAGTTGATTGTACATAACCATTTCAGAAAAGATTATTTTCTTGTTTCATACATTTTAGAGCGTTCGTTTAATGATGATAAGAATAAGAATAAGTAGTTAATGATATTAATTTGTATATAACGTAAAAATACTATTACAATTTAACGGGTTAAATTTGGTAAAATATAAATAAATGATAAAGTTAATCCAATTAGTGCTAGTCACACCTGCAGTAATTAAATAACGCACATAATTATACTGGTACGGAACCCTCAGTGCGCGGTTCGAACCCGCAACAGGCTGAGTCCAGACACTCCTTTACAGGCTCTGAGTCCAGGCACCGCTTTACAGGCGCTGAGTCCAGGCACCTCTTTACAGGCGCTGAGTCCAGGCACCTCTTTACAGGCGCTGAGTCCAGGCACCTCTTTACAGGCGCTGAGTCCAGGCACCTCTTTACAGGCGCTGAGGCTTGGTTAAGATCAATCCGGGCTTACCACTAGGGCGGGATGGTGAATGCTAGCGCGAAATAATTTCAATGCTTAACCTTGGCAGAGGACTGCTCTTAGGGGTTTTAGTGGGCTTAAGCCCCACAAGGGTGTGTCCCGCGCGCAGTTCAAAGCATATGCACTTAAAAAAAGTTTCAATCCGAGCTTTATGAGCGCTACATGGTTAACATCATAGTACATGCAAGCTTACTCGTTAATGATGCTTTTCTATACTGCCTTCACCATCACTTATTTCTACTAACATTCATTCTGCCTTTTAATCTCGTGTAAACAATTTAAAATGTATCTAGTGTTACAGTTGTTCTGCACTGCATTGCTAAACTATCAAGAATAGTCCCTATACTAACCAAAATAAATAAAATAGGAACTTTAGATAAAAAATATACTTATAATTTTGTAAAAAAATATTAAAATCTGTTTTTCTGAAATCGGTTACATACAAGTTACGAGTATTTCACACTTTTTGGTGTTGAAGTCGGTTCCATTTTTGTGTAATTATATTTTTTTCACCATTTTTAGTAACCCTGCTACTTACGCGATCAATAATGATATCGTCAAGATAAATCAACTTTTCAGTTTTTGTGGGTGTAACTCTAAAACTACTTGACCGAATATGATGAAGTTTAAATGGGACCACCTCGGAAGTCTACTCTCCCAAACAGAAAAAGAATTTTGGGAGTCGGACTAAATGCCAACAGTTCAACAACTGTTGGCATCTAGTCCCTCAACTATATGCCAACCGTTATTATAAACAAATTTGAGGTTTGTGACGTAGGGCACTTCCGGGTGTCCAGGCTAGCTTCAAGTTTGAAAATTTATCACTAAGAAGCTAACGCACGAACTGCGTGTTCCTGGAACTTTCCGTGAGAGCCAGTTGCTAATATAGGTCTAGCTAGTATGATATGAGGCGGGAGAGGCCGCAGTAGACGTAGCTTGAGTCACCACGGTGAAGCTAAGAGGAACCTATGGGCCTGCCAGTGATAGGAGATAACTGGTGAGCCCGAGAAAGGACCGCTCCTATGGGAGTGGTAACTACTCGTATATAGGCTGCGATGGTTTATGTGCCGCAACGCAACTGAGGTTGTCTGCGGTGTCGTAAGGGTGGCACTACGGCTGAGAATTGGAGGTCGCGGCGGGAGAAGAGTGCCGGTATTACAGTGAGCTGCTCACCCTGCTTTCCGCGGCCTTGACCTGTCCGGTCGGTCTGGACCGGCTGCTATCGACAGATGGCGGACGCGGTGGGGCCGCAGGGGAAGAGGACTGGACAGATTTAAATTAAACTTTGTATGGTGGTAGCTTATATCCCTGGTCAACATATAGGATACTTTTGATCCCTGTAAATGAAAGAGTCCCCGTGAGATAGTTAAAAAAAAAACTGTAATTAACCGTACCCCGTGAGGCCATGCGAGTGAAGCCACTGGCGGGTTAGCTAGTTAAGTAATACATTTTAGACTTTCTTTCCGACTTTAACATTAACTCGTTGCCCTTGCCTTTCAGCTAAATTTTATAGCTTTCTTGTCATCTCTACATATCTATATCTATCTACTAGCTGCTCTCCGCGGTTTCACCCGCGCGGTGATGGATGATGATGAATCTAATATAGCCTATGTTACTCAGGGTGAATGTAGCTTTTCAATGGTGAAATCATTTTTTAAATCGGTCCAGTACTTTTTGAGCCAATTCGTTACAAACAAACATACATACAAATCATGCCTCTTTATAATATTATAGTACATATATAGTATAAATAATATATTATATATTCTTTTTTAAAACGCTCGCGATTGCGTCTCGCCTCGCACTGAGAGTGCGAGACGCAATCGCGAGCGTTCTGCACTCTCCTTGAAAAAGACCACCGGATGTGGTTGAAACTATAGTCGGAAAGATCTGACTTTTTGTACGTGAGTAAATCCCGTTTATTAATATTAAAAATGTGTACAAACCACGTTAGTTTTCATAATATAATATGTATTCTTGTTTACCAGTTCGTTAATAAATTGCAAGAGTAAGGGATTTGAAAATTTGAACATAGTTCAGATCAGTGGGCCTGGCACGAAAGTTGTGTTACATAATGTTATAGTACAATGAATACGTCAGCGATACGATAACGGTACACTTAGGCGCACACAAATCTTCGTGCTAGGCCCACTGAATGATAATGCCAATTAAACTCGCTGCCTTGTTGATCAGAGGCCGTAGCACAAACAATCCGCGGTATAGTATTCGTATCGTAAGCGTCAACATCTCAAGCTTCAGCGTACAAACTATGAGTTATCACCATTGCCATAGGTAAATGAGAGTTTTAGTGCGTTCGAATAGGCTATTTGTGATCGATTTTAGCAAAAATAACGCTAAAAAAGCTCACAAGGGGCGCTCGAATTGGGTGAAAATGTCGTTCATGACTCTTTTTGTTCAGCGTTCGGAAAGCTAAAAAAGAGAATTTTTGACCTACGTCCGGAGCATAGTTGTTTGTGATCGTTTTTTGACAGCATAATCTTGCGATTTTAGGTCTTTGGTTAAGCTCAGTTAGGCGTTCGAATGGGGTGTGAGCAAAAGTGGCAAAAGTGGCAAAAATAACGTTTTAAGCGAACGCACCTTACGCACTAGCACACGTAAACGACACGTGACGCTATACTTATGCAATTATCCATGCTAGGCCCACGGCTCTGTGATTCTCTTAGGGATTTCTTCATCGTTGCGGTCGTCGACGAACTCACCAGATGTCAAATATAAGAAATATGCCCTTACAATATTGTTTTATTTTATTGTTTTCGTTGTCAATTACTACTTCATGAATATTATCAATGATACAACGACCTTTGCTTTTAACATGGCACTGTCTTTACGTGGAACGTGGGGTAAATGCAATTATTGATGTTTTGATGCAAGCGCCCCACAAATTATATTTATCAGCTTACGTGTTTTAATCATTCATTATTCATAATTAAATACAAGTGAAGTTTAATTGACGACCATAATAATTATTTTTTCATGTAAAATAAATATATACATTAAGTGACATTTAAAAAAATCGTATCGAATCCCGTCGGAGAGAACATTTCGATAAATGTATAGCGAGTCCTTGCCAGTTCCTTGATTAATAAATATGAATAAAACTCGAGATAAACAATTTATAGTAGTATTAAAAAAGGTTATAATAATAATTTAACACTTTTAATTCTTTTGTATATCATTATTCTGTGCCCAACCAATGTAAATAAATTCTGGCATTGATGCGTGTATCTTGTTTAACATATTATTATTTCAGCTCTTAAAAAAGGGATGATTAGAAGGATTTGTAATGTTAACGAAGAAATTTAAAAAAAAATCATTGCAATTGTTCAACACAAGAGTCACTAAATCAAACTCTTAACTTCAACCCAACAGATAATATCTCCGAATATTTTATTTATTATATTTTTAATTATATGGTTTATATTATGCATACATTTTCAATATAAATTTTCTATTCGATGACGCTGAAAGTAAATTAAAAAGCAATATCTAAAAACTACTACACGTGAGAGGTAAAAGGGGGGTGTCATTTTCTCTCTTTCTCATACTCACCCCGTCTCCCATTGGTCAACCAAATAATATTAGGACCAATAGGTAGCTGGATCGAGAACAGCAAGATATTTTCCCCACCAGCTTGCTCGCTTTTCCGTTCAGTTGGGAAATTTCCTTTGATCGGTTGGTACACACGCGGTTGCTGAAAAAGGTGAAAAGTTGTGAACTATCAGTGAGCCTTCTCGCGATGATTTCAATGTTAGTGACGTTTCTGTGGAAGTTGCTGAGATATATTTGCCGCCCAGTCCGGTAAGTTGCAACTATTTTACAGGATAAACTATTTTAAATGTTTTTTTTTTCAAGTGATTATCGTAATAATTCTGCACTCGAAGTCGTGTTCGAAGTCATATTATCGTAACAATCGCAACAAAAATGCAAAGCTTGTTTAGGAACTACTAGATTTTTAACACTTTCAGTAACTCTGCTTGCTAAGAATACGACTCGTATCGAATACAAGAATTTTAATGAAGTTTTGTTTTTACTACCACATTGTAATTTTACAGCCTTTTAATAGTTTTTGTTTTAGTAATATTAGGCTACAAAAGGCTTATCAAGACTTGTTTAAATAATATTAACTTAAAACACGTCCTTAATAAGAAATACATGTTTTACAGTCTGTTTTTAATTTTAATTTAACTTTTTTTTTACAATAAGTTAAAAACAAAAGCTGTTTAACTTTCCTAAAGTTTTTCGTACCATTTATGAATGGTGGCTCAATATTTTACTAAAATTACTCAAAAAGTTAACATTTATGCATTATGAGTGTTAGATATTTAAAAAAACCCACATCTTCAGGACGCAGGTCTAAAACGGAAACTTAACAATAATTCGGAAAAATTCCACGTTCTTCGTCTATAAACTCCTATCTTTATTATAAAACTAATTTACGAACCCGGCCTCATTACCGTTAAATAGTAATACATAGCTAACTTTCTATTGATGTTTTTAAAACTGCTTTCAAGGTGTGGTGTAAACCAATTGGCGACCAAGTTATTAAGGAAGAACGAAGCGTATGACAACCGGGGTGATTATTAAAAGGCAAGGCCAGCCGCCAGCCGAACTAAACGCCTCATGACCGTTAGTTACTTTACAACCGAGACTTTTAGATGACACATTTAATTAATCTTATAGAAATAAATACACAAATTAATTTATTATACGCCTTCACACTTCGGTAAAACAAGTTTTAACTTCTTTACACTGTTAGGCGTCGTAAAGATAATATTTTTACCTCTTATCTTCTATTTAATTAATTGCACAAGTTCCAATATTGATAAATTTATGATCCATTAACCTTAATTAAGTATTTTCATTTGCATCAATTCGCGCAGTGTCTTTCTTCATAAATACTTTTCACTTGCTGAATAACACCTAAATTATATAAGGGTGTGCTAAAAACTTCCTTAGCACTAGCTGCAAGTTCCAATTTTGATAAATTTACAATCAATTAACCTTAATAAACTGTTTACATTTGCATGAATTCGCGCAGTGGTTTTTCTTCATAAATACTTTTCACTAGCTGAATAACACCTAAATTATATAAGGGTGTGCTAAAAAACTTCGCTAGCACCTGCAAGTTCCAATTTTGATAAATTTACGATCAATTAACCTTAATAAAGTATTTACATTTGCATCAATTCGCGCAGTGGTTTTCCTCATAAATACTTTTCACTAGCTGAATAACACCTAAATTATATAAGAATGTGCTACAAAACTTCGCTAGCACTAGCTGCAAGTTCCAATTTTGATAAATTTACAATCAATTAACCTTAATTAAGTATTTTCATTTGCATCAATTCGCCCACTGTCTTGCTTCATAAATACTTTTCACTAGCTGAATAACACCTAAATTATATAAGGGTGTGCTAAAAAACTTCGCTAGCACTAGCTGCAAGTTCCAATTTTGATAAATTTACGATCAATTAACCTTAATAAAGTATTTACATTTGCATCAATTCGCGCAGTGGTTTTCTTCATAAATACTTTTCACTTGCCGAATAACACCTAAATTATATAATTAAGGATGTGCTAAAAAACTTCGCTAGCACTAGCTGAATAAAAAAAAACCGTCAAGCAGTTGCTATTGTAATGTTGCTGGCGTAATATAGATGCGTACCGCCGAAGCCGAATGTATTATTTTAAGACATGTATGGGTGGCTAATTAGTTCATGACCTAAGGTACTTTTCGATGACTCCTCGTCTTGATACGAGAATTGCAGGACTCAGACTAAGTCACACAGTAATAGTATAAATGCCAAGACGTTTTTTTCCATTAGGTTCAATTGTACTCGTACGTAATGTTTTTAGCAAACAACAATACCATGTCTGCAGAAAGTGGAATTTCTAGCAATCACATCGGTTACAAGTATTTTTAAGACATGTCATCGGTTCTTCAAGGTTTTGGGCCTTCATGTACTATGTAGAAAAAATGGTCTCCATTAAGTCAACAAAAAAAATTGTAGTAGGGAGTAATTTATAGTACACAGTCACTGAAAGTGACCGAAGAAAAAGTTCAAAAGTCGAAAAATTGGTTGAAAAACTGAGTAATCAGTGAAGGGTTCGTGCCTGTTGCTGTTTTTGCAAGACAACCCCATCGATACCGCTCAGCCGTGCGATTCTATAAGGGCAAACGTCGTTGCATCTTTGACAACATCCGTGAAACAAATGACTAAATGACAAGAAACGTTGGAAAAGCAACCTTATGTACAAGGGCGACATCTCATAAAGTATTTAAAATCGGTGAGCTTGTCGACGAACGCATCGACGAATCATTAGAGAATCGCACGGCTGGTTGCAAGGGCGTAAAAGACATTGGATTTATTGAAATTGATCACCCACCATAAGGTGTTTTTTTTTGTAAGTTCAGAACTAGCTTGCTGTGACATTTTCTGAACTTTCAAACCTGAAAAACAAATTTACAGGACGAAGATTTTCCAACGATAGTGAGATGAGCCCCTGTAAAGAACTTTGTAGTGAAAAATAATGAATATAATTTCAATGGTATAAAAGCATTATGTTCACGATATAAAAGTGTATCTAACTCGAAGAAGATTATATTGTAAAATTATATATATCTGTGTATATGTTTCATTCAATAAGTTACCTGAGGTCCTGAACTTATCAGCCGCCCCTCTAGTATTCATTTGTTACACGCAAACTAAACTAATTACGGCCGGTCCCAATAATTTATTTATCGTCGTTTTACCTTACTAGAGATAGATATTTGACACTTTTTGTATGAACGTTATGTCAAATTTCTATCGGTAGTAAGGGAGACCGTGGATAGATAGATTATTGGGATCCTCCAAGTGACTTGATGACTGTACGACTGATCCTTCTCCTCACTTGATAGATTAAAAAAAGAATCACTTATACTTTACTGATGTTTGAGCAAATGGGAAAAGAACTCATAATATTAACGGTGATATAGTTTAGCCGTGCTTGCAATTCAAGCAACTTTATATAGAACTAGCTGACCCGCCAGCGGCTTCGCTCGTTTAGTCTTGGAGTAGACGTCGTAGCGCCGTTGTGGAGTCTTGGGTTCTGGGTTTGATCCCCGAGTTGGACAGTTCTTGGGATTTTCTGACAAATAAATACTCAATAGCAGTCTGAAGTTTGGAACAGTGCCCCGTAGATGGCAATTGGGTCGCCGCCAATTGCACAAATTATATAGGTATATATAATTTAACCGGAAGGAAAATACTTGACTGGTCTTATAACGACATGATGGTCGAACATGATAGCACAAAATGGACCTAATCATAATCAATAAATCATTAATATAATCAAAAGGCGGAACACAACGCTAGATGCAAAACAATAGCTTATCTGTTAGAGATAACCCTGTTGGGTGGATTTTGTCATGATTTTATCTTCACCAAAAGCCCCTAAAGTTTATGACACCAAGTGATCAGTACCACAACTTGACAACCCACAGGTTATCGCTGCTTCTGCTAAATTATATAGATCTTTTAAATATGAATATGATCTCAAATATCTGGCGTTTGGCTGGGAATTACAAATTAAAATTTACTTCAAATTTAGGCTTGTATATGTGCTTCGAATTTAGTTATTCATTTGTTTTCACGCCATTTGATTTAATTAATTTGACATCGATCTACTCCCAATATGCAAAACCAAATATATCACGAATAAGTGGTCTACCGTGGCACCAACATTGCAGAAACAGTTCGAAGGATGAACAAGCTACTGTAAAGGAAAACACATTTTAGGTTTTTAACGTTTTCTTTCTGGTACTTAATATTGATCTACAGAACAAACCTCGTAGATAACCGGAGACCCAAATTGTTAAATATAAATATTTAATTGTTAGATGAAGCAGTTCCATCGCAATTCACATTAGAGTTAGCGGCGGGCTTCGGTGTGATCGACATAATAATTTGTTTCACTTGAAACTAATTGGAAAAGCGTAAAAGCTCGAGAAATGGGTACCGCATGAATTGACTGAAGCATACCAATAAACACGTATTGTTTGCTGCGTTACATTGCTGAACCGTTACAATAACGAGAGAATTTTGAATAGTATTGTTACTTATATGATGAAAAGTGAATCCTGGACGATAATCAAAAACGCTCATCACTGTGACAACCCAGGTGAACCGGCTAAATCCTGTCCCAAGCAAAAGTTGACTCAGAAAAATGGGGCTGGTGATCGTTTGAGAGACCAGTATCATACACTACAGTTTCTTGGATCCAGCCAGATGATTGCGGCAGATCTGTATTGTCAACAATTCCAACCATGATGGAAAAGCTTGCTATGTAACAACTAAGACACTGGTCAATTTCTCTAGCCCACTGCTGCTTCAGGACAACGCTAGACCTCACACTTCACGACATACGGTAGCTAAATTAGACGAGCTACGATTGGAATGTCTCCGACATCCAACTTTCTCCCCAGACCTAGCTTTAACAGATTACTACTTTTTTCGTAATTTGGACAATTTCTTGCAAGGAAAAAAACTCTATTCCGAAGGGGTTGCCTTCAAAGATTTTATATATTCTCGCTCCAACAACTTTTTTCAGCACTAGAATCAATGAACTACCTATAAAATAAAATGCACACATACATATATATATAGATGGTACATACACACAATCTAAAGTAAGACATTCATATGACAAAATTAACCAAGAAGGTGAATGCTATGTTATATATTAAGTGATTAGGAAGGCATTCAATTCTTCCAACGTTAAAAAGCCACAGAAGAAGTAGAAGAAGGCATTCAATGTCATAACAAAAGACTTTTTTCTCAAAATGTCTTCATGTCACACGTCTACGTTTTCTGCTGGAATATGAATATCAAATCCAGAATCGCCGTCATCGAAACAACAAATATGTATCTCAGATAAATACGTTGTAAGTGGTTTTGTTCTTAAAATACTATGAGATCACTCATCTTACCTTACCAATTTATAAATAACGTCGAAAATATCATAAAAATGTCGAATCAAATGGCATTTCTAACCTAAATTAAAACTAGATATGAATCAAACAAGCCAACAGTTGTTTAATTACTCAACCAAGAGACCACATAAAACAAATATTCAAATTTGAATTTGTCGCTAAACGAGAACATTTAACTTAAAGGTATGCTATATGTAATAATTTAAGCTGTGCTTGCGATTGATGCAACCTCATGTAGTAATTAAATGATTACATAGTTGCGAAGTCTTAGTATAGGACATTAGCACGCGCTGTGAAATTAGCTTTGTCGTTCTCAACAGATCTACAAGTGCAGAGCTTACTGCGGCCAGGATTTATGGACTGCTAACGCCGTTATCAACAGTGCACAGCCGTATTTTGGTCGTTCGTTGGTCCGGATTGTATGTCCTAGGACCATCGTTACCTATAACAGAGTTATTTCTACAGCCCGAGACTGAGAAACTTGGATTGGCTAACTAGCCTATTCACCAAGCCGCAGCGGCCACTCAGCGCCGGCCACTAAGCCTTTGATCATGGTAGAGAGAGATTATCTTTCTGTGATATGTCTTTTGCTAAACGCTCTCAATTATTATTCATTTTAAGTTAAATCTATTGAATTAAAAGCGAAAAAACTCACTAATTAACAAACAAATCACGATTACATGACCGACTACTTGAACTGAAATTTAATAGGTATTTTTCGGTTGTTAGTTAAGATTTATTTGATAGATAAGTAAGAAATGAAGGGTGAAAAGGTGCAACTCAATATGGCCATAAAACCGATACACCTAGATTTTTGACACTTAAAACCCTAAGAGCCGTGTTGTTTTCTGTTAACATACCATTCGATAAGAAGGAAAAAACATGTACAATATTATAAGTATTCTAACGATTTAATTTAGTAACAAGTCCGCTTAATAGATGGTAGCACTTGTAATAACATTGCATTCAAATAACGGTCAAGTACAAACCTGTGTCGGGCCTTTTGAATTCATCTATGATAAAAGATTTGTTGGTGAAGCACTGGCTATTCAAATTGATGTAAGTTAAAGGTAAGAGAATGGATTTCAATTTTCAATATAAGTTTTTTGCTTTTTTCTCTCAGCATTTCATTGACTGCGTCGCGCGTCGCTTAAAAGTGCCATCAAAATATTTTTCGTTTTACATTGTTTTTCTCATTTTCCCCTTTGGCCAGCGCTGTTGGTGGATTATGGCCTCTATTCAGCAGTGGGAATATAATGGGCTGTTTATATATAAATACATTATATATAAAACATAAACATCTGTTGACATCAGACTGTTATACAAATAGCCTCTATGATCGATCGTTCCTGATATTATGTTTTAATTGTTTTCAACGATAAAGTGTGACCACGTATGGTATGTGGAAACAATGTGAGATTTTTAGTTCGTTTTAATATCAATATAGGCTTGTACACAGAACAGATAGCCGATGGGGCCGGAAGATTCTGGAAAGCTTGCGTGCTATCTGTTAGACTGCATTTCAGCACTTAATGTCAAATTGGAAACTCGTCAAATACAAGCCTAACATCATCATCATCTAAGCCGTAGGACGTCTACTGCTGATCATATGCCTCCTTTATAATTTTCCAAAAGGATCTGTTGAACGCGTCCTGCATCCAACGTCGTCCTGCGAGCTTTATCAGGTCGTCTGTCCACTGTGACGGTGGACGACCTACGCTATGCTTGCCGGTCCGTGGTATTCATTCCAGAACCTTCCGGCCCCATCGGCCATCTGTTCCGCGTGCTATGTGCCCTGCCCACTGCCACTACCACTTTAGCTGGCTAATCTTCTGGGCTATGTCGGTGACTTTCGTTCTTCTACGGACCTCCTCATTTCTAATTCGATCACGTAGAGAAACCCCGAGCATAGCCCTCTCCTAAGCTCGTTGCGCGACTTTGAGCTTTCTTATGAGGCCCATAGTAAGAGACCACGTTTCAGTGCCATAAGTCGTCATTGGTAACACACATTGGTCGAACACTCTTGTTTTGAGGCACTGAGGTATTTTAGACGAGAATACTTCGCGAAATTTCCAGAATGCTGGCCAGCCAAGTTTGATTAGACGAATGACCTCTTTCTCTTGTCTGTTTAAGTACTAGTAAATTATTTTAGATAGACTATATCACCATTTAAAACTAGGCTTTAGAGCATTGAACACTGGTACAAAATTGCTAGCCTTTTTTAATCGAATATATGAACCTATATTCGATTAAAAAAGAAAATAGAAAACATAATTTACTAGTAGATGGAATTTACACACCGTTTGATAAAGGTCATTGGTATCTACTGACCAATGCTGAAACCAATTTGCAATAAAAATGTAATAAAAAGACCGGTAACAATGTAAGTAGTAATTAAGGGAAATTATGCTGGTATATGAATCACACATACGATAAAATAAGTATTATTCATGGGCTTGCTCGTTAGGTATTAGACGTTCAGTGCATGTATGCGTGCGATTGCTTGTGTATGGGCAGTGGGCACACTGACACACACCCTAACTTCAGAATTACCTACCTTATCTTTCTTGATCCCTAAGGTAAGTGAAGGTACATTCATTAATTTGTGAAAAAAAGACTAAATTAAAGAAAATGTTTTTGCGAAGCAATTTAAAATAAGTGAGTGATATTGTGTAAGTGATATCATTTATCGTAGTAAAACATAATTTGAAACCATCATGTATGGACAAGTCTATAACTATTTTAACCATTGACCATATCTTAACACCAACCATAACGAGATTGTTTACGGCAGATCCACTGATTCAAATGTTTTTTCCAGTCACTAGCTATGCAAGGGTTTTGATAAAGAAGTCAGGACCGATGCAATTTATACGGATTCCTCGAAAGTGTTCGATTGACTGAATCATTCAATTAAAAAAGTCCATGGCAATTTGCACAGGTAGCTACAGTCTTATCTTGTAAGCCGATCCCAACTGGCTTCGCTGTATATGTATGACTGCGCCATTTTTGTCATTTTCTGGTGTACCACAAACGTAGCAAAACAATCCAATCTGAACAGTGCATACGATACATATCGAATAGTTCGTACATAATTAAGTTTAAAGACATAAACATTCAAACTGTTGTCTCTCAGTTTATCTACGAAAATTTAATGTATGTAAAGAAATCATTAGCAGTTTTGATAAAAGGAGTAATGCTCATTCCATTAACACGCGAAATAAGCACAAGCTATCCGTACATGTAACGCGTCTCCACAGAATAAGTCATTCTTTTATGGGACAATGTAGGTATACGATTCTATAATAAAGTTCCCAATGACATCCGAGATTTGCCTATTAATAAGTTTAAAATTACTATTAAAACTAAACTCTGTCAAAAAGGTTATTACAAAATTTCGGATTACTTGGAGGATAAAACAGCTTGGGACTGATTACTCCAGGATCTATCTACTCATCTACTAAGATGTCAAAGTGTAGCGTGTCTTGCCCTACTGATACCATTATTATGTTCTCTTTTGTAAGGCAACACATTGGAGCTAATATTTGTAGTACCTAAGTAAAAACATTGTAAAAAGATCTATATAAAAAGAATGGCCCCGAGTTTCTTGCCGCTTCTTCTCGGTAGGCTCTATATATTTTGGAACGCGGCGGTAGTCTTTAAAGTACATTATAATGAAAAGTTGACGTTTATAAGTGCGTCTTTGATGCCTAAATTTCATAAATGATTTTGACTTTGACTTAATAATTTATCGTATATAGTAATATTACAATTTAATTTATATATATATATATATATATATATATATATATATATATATATATATATATATGATGTGTATATTAACAATCATTTACAGCGTACACATTATGAACTTTGGATATACTCTTATGCTAAATATCCAAGTGAAACAAGTGTGTTGTTATTATAAAGAGATCATCATAGTCGGCATCTTCATTGCTGAAGGTCGTGTCTACGGTGACGGCTCGATGTACTATGCTCTTCCACGTGATTCTGTCTTCGGCGGTCTTTAGCTTTCGTGACAGCCCAGTAAGCTTCTTTACTACGTCTGAGCATCGGGTAGGTGAGAGACCGCGTGATCTTTTCCCGTCGACCTGGCCTACTACTATGAGCTTCTCTAGGCTGTCAGGGTTTCTACGAGCGACATGTTCAAAATATTTGAGTATCCGCTGGCGGATAACCTTGTGGTTATTCCGAGCCTCTTCAGAATTGATACGTTGGTTCGGCATGCGGTCCATTCAATTCGCAAATTCCGCTGCCAACACCACATTTCAAAAGCATTGATTTTGCAAAGATACTAAACTTTTATTCGATTATGAAATAATAATCACAAATATTATTTACACAGTCATAACTCAGCACTAGATACGTCACTGTGTTGCGGAAGGCATGGACACTCATAAACATTTCTGTTCATCACACAATTACTTGACTCGTGCAGGTATCGAATCTATCAAGTACCAACGGAGTCATCAAACTGTCACAATACCGATTATTATTCCACAATATGACGTATTTCAGCGTCATATGGTAATATTCTTCGTCTGTATCCGGCTAAAGGTGCCGTAGGTACAAAAAATATGGATTAAGCACGGGCATGACGCATGTGAATATGAATACACTTGGGATTAGCGAGGTCGCTGTGTACCTTGTTCTACTTTTAATCCATTTGGTAAGCAACGGTGTAACAAAAACAAGTAAAAAACACTGAAATGTATGCGTAGCGTCCGATCTTTTGTTTTACAATGTGAAGTTACCAATACGTACGCAACTGTATATTTTATATAGGTATTATAGTACTTACTCAACGTGGGATAAGGTAGCCTTATTCCGGAAGTTAAATCGGGATGGAAAATAACCTATATTGAGAGTTAGTTTTCTACCGACTGCCAAAAAGGAGGAGGTACTCAATTCGACTATATTTTTAATGTTTATTACGTTATAACTTTCGTTAGGGTGGACCGATTCTCAAAATTCTTTTTGTTTGAAAGCTGTTGCTTCCCGTGTGGTCCCAAATTCGGTCTAGTAGTTTTTAAGTTACACTCCAAAAACTGAATTCGTTTTCGAACAAATAAAATAAACACCTGTAGCGTCTCAAAAAATTATATTAATAGTATTGTTATCAGTTGTCTTTACAGTTATATACATTTGAGGAATTTGTTAATTAAAAATAAATAAATAATAAATTATTTAAAAATAGTAAATTAGTTTTTTCAATATAGTTATTTCAATGTGTGAATTCGCTAAAGCAAAAAAGTAATACAATTAAAATTACAAGGGCTGCGATGTCAATACGAAAGTTTAAAGTATTTCTAAATAATGCTTCTTTCGGTTGGATGGTACTGTTAAACTGTCCAATATATGTCGCTCCGTCCCCGCAAGACGATTAGTCAAATAGAGAGTTAAAATTCGATGCACGGACCCGAACCTCGGCGGCCTAGTTGGTCAATGGCATCTGACACGGAGAGTCAGAAGACGCGGGTTCGAATCCCGTCCGAGGATGGAATTTTTCTCTCTATAAATTTCAAAAAATACTTTATTTTTTTCTCATAAACATAATAACTTCTGATTATAATTTCTTAATGCAGGTCAAAAAATTTGACAACACCATATTTTGTCTTAATTCAATCTTAGATATAGTATTAGGTTTCACTTACACTATGAGATCGTAGTTTTATATTTAAAGTTTAAAGCAGTTTCTTCCCCGTTATTCTTATTCTTTGATTATATTTGAAAGAAATATCTAAACATCCTACTAATACTCGTATAATAAATACAAAAGTTTGGGAGCATGTGAGAATGTTTCTTACTATTTCACGGTCTAACATCTGGACCAATTTTGGTATGAAGCTAGATAACACCCTGGATTAGCAAATAGCTTCTTTTTATCTAATATTCCCACGGGATTGGAACTTATCGCAGAGCGCGGCTAGTCTTCAATAGGAAGATTTGATGCAGATTCCGAAACTGATATGTTATGCTAGAATGCTCTTATATTCTTAGGCATAAAATGTACAAGCTTTTCTATAATAGCAGCTTTCCGCTCTTCAGTTACGCCCCTTGGAGTTTGTATAGCCATAACTTCTGGGAACTTTTGAGTTTTCATAATTCTGTACTGTAAGAAATCTAGAATTTTAACTCTTCTTCATGCCCTGGTTTGTAATTAAGAACTAACTGATCTCTCTTTATTTTAACTACTATTATATCTTTAAGGTAAACCCTCTGTGCCTTGTTTCGGAGGTTGAGTTCGGACGACAAATCTTCGTAAGAAAAGAAGTTGGGTACGCCTTGTCATCGGCCACCCATAAATAGTAATAATAGTAGTACCTAAGCAAAAACGTTGTAAAAATATATATGAAAATATTGGTAAAATTTCTTGGTAGGCTCCTTACATTTTGCGCGGCGGTAGCGTCTTTAAAGTACATTATAATGAATAATTGACGCCCATAAGTACGTCTTTGATGCCTTAATTAAATAAATGATTTTGACATTGACTTTGAATTGACTTGACAATATTTTTGTCATTATTGGTCAATTTGAATCTACTGGTGAAATTATGAAAATCGTAAACCTTTCTATTTATCAACAATTTTTCGTCATCGTGCATTTATACATAAACGTACGTACTGGCTTGAAAATTTCGCAACTCAATTGTTTTAGCAGATATTAACCCTTACTATACTGTGATAATTAAAACAAAAGATTTATGAATGAAACTCACGTAAGGACTATTTACCTCGCCCCGCACTCGACACCTGCTGCTGAACTTCTTACGTTAGTTACAGTAAGTAGCATGTTTAAGCCAGGGACTGTTTTGTTTACCCATGTATAGGGCTTTACCCTGGGTATTTTAACAGGGTTAATAAAAAACCTAAGTAATAAGTGTTACCCTTTCAAACGGTAACCTATTTTATTGAATGACCCAATTAAAACCTCTTTAATAGGGTTACCCTTTGGTAGGGTTATTTACGTGATTGGTTTATAGGGTTAATAACAACCCTATGTCTATGGGTTTCTACTCTCAGTGGTAAGCCACTCCAATGGGTTACCCTTTGAACTATATTAACACGGTAACACAGGGGTTACATAAATTAACCCCTATTTCTCCTACTCATGCTATAACTTGAGACCGGATGGGACAATCTAGCAAATTTTTTTTTTGTTTTATTAATTATTGCCAGGAGATGGTTCTTATGAAAGAAAAATAAAAAAGCAAAACAGGCAGGCGCTGGTACCGAATAAACTTCAATACATGCGCTCCTACAGAAGCCAATCGGTCAGAACTATTGAATAGGTAAGGCAAAGTTTATAACGGTCAGACTTGGATGGGTGAGCGCTGGTAGCATTTTCTCTTCAGCTCTTCCGTGCGTTAGTTTGTCGTTTGTTTGTAGCATATTTAAGAAACTCCACGTGGTTTCCAAACTCCAACAATAGGGCTGATCCCTAGCCTCCGTGCTGTTATATTTAACGCTAATACCTGGCAATGGCTATGCCTGCCGATTAATTATTTACAGCAACTTACAGCTCAAACCGAATGAAATATGCTAGAGTTTGAATCCAGTATAGCTGGTCCACTCTTGCTTATAGGCGATATACCTATATAAGGCAAGACTCAGTCAGACCTGAAAACGCTGCTCACTGTACACGTATGGTTCGAGTATGCATGCATAGCTTGACGAATTAGCTGATGATTCTCCATTAGAGCAGCTATGTAATTACGACATATCTCAGGTTGCTCCATCAACCTATTGCGTGACACACGGAAATTTCATGACCTTAGCTTTCTTCACAAATCAATTCATAGCTTCACAGATTGACCCGCAATTCTAGATTACATTTACCTAAACGTAACCTTACCATTATCCACTCAAAAAAAACTCAAACAAACTTAGGAAGTAATTCTCCTCTACTAAGGATATGTCGTACATACAATGAATTAAATACGACGAACTACGAAGAAATAATGTCAGGAAGAGTAACTGCCTTAAAAAAATGACCCAATAAAAGTAGTGCTAAATCAATAACATCGTTCACGCCGCTATGACTCAGCTGTCATAGTAGACGTTGCAGCACGCGCGTGGACCAATCCCTGCTTTCCTTCTGAAATTTAAACCAATCACCGAACATGTCTATTTGTAACCTCGGAAGTAATTCGTATTTGGAATCATACGTCGTTTTGGTTTGAAGGACCACTTTTTGTGTGTGGAATTTGTTGTGATTTATGCTTCCTGACATTATTTCTTCGTAGACCACGAACGATCTTG
This sequence comes from Selenia dentaria, assembly GCA_917880725.1. NCBI lineage: Eukaryota > Metazoa > Arthropoda > Insecta > Lepidoptera > Geometridae > Selenia > Selenia dentaria. Next base: position 8,272,149 of record OU862876.1, on the reverse strand, counting down.
ACATCTAACTCGATTCATTGAATGTGTTCAAGAGCAAATTAGCTAAGTTCCTTAATGTAAGCATGTCCTAAAATCAATATAATCGTTGATTTTCTCTCAGTTTATCTTTACTTTGCTTTGTTTATTTGTATTATAATAAAATATCATGTTTAATGTAATGTACGTAAAATCATCAGAATATGTATTGTAATTTTTTTGCAAAATGCAGTGTGCACTGCATTCATTCTTTAATTTAGAAACTATGAGTAAACTAGATTTGTGCTTACTGTATTCGCATTGTACCTACCAATCTTAGTATTAATTTATTTTATTTTATTATTTTTTTCTGTCTAACCACTCATTTAACGAAACACCAACAGTCCCTATACATACATATTAAACTATTTAAGGCTAAAATAGTTAAATATGTGTACTGCTGGTGTTACTTTAATAAATAAATAAATAACAATTTATAAAATCATATAATTTTAAAAATGGAAGTAAATCCAGAAGAAAATAAATCTTCAAGCTGGAGAAAATGTGCGCGATTAAAACTCATTCAGTTAATATTGTTAAAATTAAATTAGTTAAAATAAATTTGCTAATATATGGAATATTAGGTCATTTGGTCATCATGCGGTCAGACACAATATAAATTTCGTTGTTATAATATAACTACTCTTGAAGGGATATAATATGGAGTATTTTCCAAGTTAAAACGGAATAGTGTAATTACTTAAAAAGTGTCTAACACATTCGGAGATAAACAGATGTCTGTATAAATATTTGAAAGTTCTCGGAAGACAACGGAACGGAGGGAACAGAGGGATATTCCACATCGTATTGGTTTTGCTACTGTTTGACATGTAAATATTTTAGCTGATTATAGAAATGTTAACTTGTAAAACTGTACTGTATCTCCATTGCAACATTGCGTGAATCCAACGATTGTTAAAGCTCACGATAACGCATCGATAATGAACGCAAGTCTTCTGACAAAACAATAACATGATCCTATTGCAATATCACTTGTCCATGATATAGACTTACTGGCTTCGATTGGCTCTAAGTTGAATGTATTAACATAGGTACTGTGGAGCCGTTATACGCGATTTAATTCTACAACTGATAATATAACACATCAGTAGACACGTCAGTGCATAGTCAATCGACCTAAATCTGGCCTTTTCTATTGAGTAAGCAATAGTGTAATGTGATAAATGTTCTAATCTCGTTTTCTCATAAAATTTTGTAATCAATCTTCATCATTCATCAAAGAGTATATAGTTTTGATTATGATGGAGTATAAATCGAACCTAACAAGGTCAAACAAATCTGTTTTATTATATAATATTATAGGTTACTTGCATTCTGCGATTCTACCCATATAATGAAATCCATTGCACCCAACTTTTTCTGAGATAAAAAGTTTGTTTAAAAGCTATTATTATACTTTCCTGATCCCCAAATATATCTTTTCACCAAATTTTATCCTGTTCTGCGTTTTGTTTCAGTCATATATAATTGCCTGTTTTGCATACGTTTCTTTCACAAACTATGCATCAATGCGATCAGTAACTGAAAAATTAATTACACATTTACGGAAAGTCAATGAACACCAGATGATATCAAATAATTAATTAAAACAAACGATGCTGAAGAGAAACCTTGCAGCTAACAAGAAACTAACAAGAAAACAATTTTAAGATATAAGAAATTCTCCAGGATGTAGATTGTAGAGCTCACTTGAGAAAACAATTAACGGATATCAATACAATAGCGAGAACTTGTTTTAGAAAGTAACTACAGAAAACTAGTTAGTTACTAGAAATAAAGCACACTGTATTTTTATGTCTAAATAGTTCAGCAAGATGCTTGGGAATAGGATAACATCGAAATAGTACAACATCCTAAATCTGCAAGTACGCATCAACATACCGAAACAGAACAAATTAATGAGACTCAATAATCCCCTTCATCATTTACAAACTCTTGTTCCACGAGTTAACCAGTCCGTGAGAGATACTAAGTTTGGAATATGACCATTACTTTGGATTTTTACTTTTTGATGGAGATTGGAACCAGCTTGCTTTCATATTATATATTATAACTAGCTGACTAGCTTCGCTCGCTTATGGTCTCGGTGTAGTGGTGGAAGCGCCGTTTTCAAATATCGGGGTCCTGGATTCGATCCCCGGGTTGAACGGATATTTGGATTTTCAGACCATTAAATTCTCAATAATAGTCCAGAGTATGGAACAGTGTCCCATAGATGACAATATGCTCGCCTCCTATTACATGGGACCAAGAATATAACCGGCGAAATGCAGGTGTTTAACACCGCTGCGCACCCCTTCGAAGATATATAAGTGCGGCAGTTTGTTAACTGACCAGCGAGCGGCTTTAATCCCGTGGTCTTGGTGTAATGGTGGGAGCGCCGCCTTGGGAATCGAGGTCCTGGGTTCAATACCCGGGGCGGACCATTGTTGAGCGTTTTCTGACAAAGAAATTCTCAATAGCAGTCTGGAGTCTGTAACAGTGTCCCGTAATTGACAATATGCTCGCCCTCCTATTACACGGGACCAAAAAAAAATATCCCGCTGGCGAAACATAGGTGTTTCAAACACCGCTGCTTACCCCTGCAACGATATAGGATCGACACGGAACCGACTTCAATACCAAAGAAAAAAAGTAACCCTTGCTACTTACGGGATTGATTGTCATTCACCGTCAATGATGATATCATCAAGATAGGCGTAACACTTTTCAGTTTTTGGAGTCCAAAACTGCCTATACCAAACAAAAATACAAATTTTAAGAATCGATCCACTAATGGGAGAAAAATTGGCCAACATACACACAAACAAATACCTACACACGAATATATAAACTCCTCCTTTTTTTGAAGTCTGAGAAAAATTAAACCGACTTCAACACCAAATAGTGTGAAATAACTTGTTGAAGTCGGTACCATGATAGCTCAAAAGTATTTACCCAAGACATTGAAAGAGATCAATGTCTTTGGCACCTACTGTCACAATATTGTGCGTTATTAGAAGGCGGTTCCATTTTTCGTGAAAATAATTTTTTGCCTATTTTAGTGACCCTTGCTAATTACGGGATCGATTGTCATTCACCGTCAATGATGATATAATCCAAATAGGCGAAATTAATACTTTTCAGTTATGGAGTGTGACTCAAAAACCGCTGGACTTACCTTTAACCTATACGAATGCTAAGTTCTCATCAATCGAAATGAATTAAGTACAAACACAAGGTAGCTACTGTAAAACGTAGAGGAGTTCCCAGCGCATTGTTTTGTTATAACAGTCAAGGGAACTTCCCTTATTTCCCTTTTATCGAAATGTATGGAAAATTTTTTTGGCGATTCCTGACATTTCTAATACTCAAACCTCAGTCGGTCTAGTAGAGACTTTTGATCCTCATAAGAAACAGCATCGATTAGCATCAAAAAAGTTTTTGTGTAAGATGACCATTTTCTTACTGACTGTACATTTTTTCCAAAATCTGTAAATTTAGTTCAGAATACCTTAAAAATGTATGGATAGTCTCCTTAAAACGTTTTCCTGTAACTATAACGGTTAAGGTACCTGCCCTTACTGACCCGTCTCAAAAATTCAACCTGTATATAAATAATTAAGCTTATATATTTATTTTATCATTTCAATTACTTTGCCAGTGCCTATTTCTGCTTTAAATCTGTATTTCAATAAACGTTAAATGCTGTTTGTTTGTGTTTCAATATTCTAAAGTGCGTGTCAATGGGAAAGGTTTTCGAATACTATTTAAATAAAGCGAGGTCTGGCATAATTATTGCAGCAATTCAATATGCACCGGGATCCGTCGTGCGTCAATAGATAAAACTATCAATACCGGGAGGCAAAATAACCTGGGTGGTCTGGTCGCACATGAACATTTTTAATCCGCTTAGAGGATTATTACCGTATCGTAATTATACTGACGAACAGGTTCTCTGTACAAGCAGTAAAGTAAATATGGTCACTGAATTGGGTAGCTATGCACCCTACAGGGAGACTCCCTATATTGGGTTTTACTACCCATTTAGTAGAGCCCGATCAGCGGCTACACAAAAGGTTCTTTCATAGGACTTGAGCGTAGAGTGTACATGAAACGATAGGGCGCAGACTAGTGTCATTTGATGATGGTGGTTTAAATTTGAGTCGAGTGCCAAACCCTAGCATGCCCAGAATGAATTTTCAGACTAAATGAGCTTGCTGGCCACTCACGGATGGCACGCCATAAAGCTGCCCCACCGTTAGTTCTTATTATTAGAAATTTAAGGGTTGTTCGACTGTTGTTCGAAATTCATTTTACAGATTTTTATTTTAATAACCTTCACTGGATATAAAAGACTTTTGCCATTACCGACAATTCATATAATTTAATTTTTGTTATATTATTTAAAATCTATACCAGCACTTGATATCTATCAACTATATTTATAATGACTATACTATAATTTTATGTACTAGCAATGTTCAAGTATCATATTTTTTTACGATATTACGATGATTTGACATACTTTACATTTTGGTATAATTCCGTTAGTAAAATGATCTAGGTATGTTTAATGGTATTCAGTTTTCATGACTAGTCTACGGCGAAGTCACGATAGGTGCGACGACGAGCAAAGCGAGGAGGAACGTTAGGTTAAATGGTGACCACATGAAGCGCGAGGCGAACGAGCGTGCCGCGGCAGCGGCCGCTGAAGCGCCAGAATCATCACATCTCTATATAGATATAACGCACCACTTTTGCAAGAAGATTCTTGTCAAGCATATCTCCAGTCGAAGCAATGACTTGTCTAAGTTGGGATTTAATTGTCTTAATTTAATTGTCTCTTATGCTGAGTTGGGACTGTGTTGTAGTATAACAATGTACTACGTATTGTTTATAAAATTATTTTATTTTATGTATTTTCAAGGCAAAAAAAGTCTTATATACGAATGGTGTTTCATAGAGATACATAGAAACCATTAGTGTGACACGTCGTTTGCCCGGCTTTAAGAAGCCGGCTTTCAACTTGCACTGCTGTAATTTGCAGGTAGGTACTGTTGTAACAGTAGATTTTTTTTAATGGAACTATATTATCTGGGATATGCATCGGAGATACCTGTACCTTACGTCCCCTTTACCCTTTGAGAACAACCCTGTAGGTTTATTTTTACACAGCCCGCCTTCGCATAGAATTTTCCGACGATGCTTTGTAGTTTCTGTAGTGCAGTGTTTCTGCCTTTGTCTTTTTTCTAAAAACTGTACGATGAAAGCGTTACACCGTTGGTTAATCTATGAAAAAAGGTAAAAAGAAGTTTTTATTGTGTAAGGAATTTTTATTTTGCACCTGCTAGGAAGTTCACGGTAATACTTATCAGTTACCTACTCTTTAGTTTAAAAGTAAAAATACCGTTCATTATAGCTACAATGTGGCAGTTACGCGATCAGCTCTAATACTGTATCGCAGATTCAGATAAGAAAATTTTACATATATATGGTAAGTAAACATGTTTTGTTTACAAGGCAATTTATTTTAACCCTTGGTGGTCCTTGAACGTCTGGCGCGCGATGTATAAAAGTCATCGAAGCCGTGGACAAAGTTAATATTTCTTTTGACGCCATTCTATCAAATGCCAATCAAGGAATATATAGAAAGGTACACATCTATACGGTAATCATTTCGTTTATTAAACTTTATTAACTTTGTCACTGTGAGCGCACGTATATCTATATAAGCCTTTTACTGTAGCGGTCGTTTTTTTGTTCTACCCTCGGTTCAGTGAGAAAAATGGACGAGGTCATTATAAGACCTCGATCCAATAGCAAAAGCGATATGAGTGAGGACGAGATTCCGAGAAGCAATATTGTGAATGAGTGTAATAGTGAATCAAATAAAAGAAGAAAAATATCATCATAATCAGCCCATTTTTTTATTCCCGCTGCTGGGACTCGAGCCTTCTCTGAGAGAGAGTAGTTGGGCCATTATCCACCATACTCAGTGCGGCTTGGTGGATAGGTTAGTGGCCAATCCTTGTTGAAGTTTTCAGGCCGCCTTTGATAGGCCTTAAAAATAAAAATAACCGTCCGCGTTGGAACACGGCAGAGAGACGAAAGCGGTAAAAAGGACCTGGAGGACACGTAGTTAGAGTGTTCAAAATGACGGACCCAGATGATGTCGTTGCGTATGTGGCTCAGGACCTCTCCGGCATGCCACCGATTATGTTTGACCATGTCGACGTCACCAGCCTGTTAAAGGATATTCTTTTATTAAAAGCCGACGTTTCCGATATCAGAAGAAAACTAGATGCATCAGAATCTACACTCTCCGAGTTGAAATGTGAGCTTGTTGCATTACGCAATACTATGAAATGGCCGTCGCCCGCTTCGATACAAAATGTGACAGTGCGGCGACGTGCCGGCCAACAACGAAAATCGCGATTCAGCGTTACCGTGCAACATGATGCCGATGCGCCGAGGGGCAATGGCCGAGGTTCTCGACCGACTCCGATTGTTGAGACATCACCAATCCATCAATCTTCAACTTCTCATGTAATACTGACACCATCCGAAAATCAAAAGTCATTGCACAAGTGGCCTCCCAAAAAGAGCCTCCGGGTCTAATTATCCCTATTCCGAAGGATGGAGAAGAGAGACCCGCTTCAAAAAAAAATTGTTGATAAAGAAGGTTTTTCCTCTCTTTCAGAAAAATAAACCTCACCCTCGACAGACACGTAACAAACGTGGTACCGCGCCTCTCCGACCGCGGAAAATATAACACTACAAGCAGTCGAACCGACCATTATTTTACTCTCCCGCCTGGACCCAACTACATCGGAAATTAACGTCATTCAATACGTTAAAGAGAGATATCAGAGACGTATCGGAGAAACTTGAGAAATTATGAGTCTTAGAATGTTACCTGAAGTTACTTAAAATGAAGATTATGATTATTATTCCTTTTATTCAACAAATTTCATGGATTTCATCCGGTCCTTTACAGAGGAATAAGTGGTATAAAAATACTATGTAGCCGGGCCCCCCATAAGAGCCATTATCAATGGTGACAAAGGGGGCAAGATTGGTGTGGATGGTTAAAGGCTGTCGAGAGATGTGCTGCGGTTTCACTAAAGTGCTACTACCGGCGTTATGCCTTTTAACACTTCCACCCTTGGAGCTTTTTATTACTTGAACTTGCGTCTCCACCCTCAGATGGCCAATGAAGGCAAGCTGGGGGTCAGGTGTATCATTTAGCCCCAGGTAGAACCAAGGTCCGCGGTGTCGCCACTCACCAACGGCTCGCCACAACGCCGCCCCTGCGGTAAATTATTATTATTATAAATCACTGTTAAAATATTGCGAATCCCGCAAAAGTTCTAAAAAACGGATTTTCAGATATTTATATACATAATACAGTGAACCCTAAAGAAGGTTAGCAGGCTGGTTATAAAAAATGCGTATATATGTGTATGAGTAATAAAAACTTAATTAAAGTTTATTTCGTTAAATATAGGAAGAAATAAAACCTTTTTGCTTCTTTTTAAAACAGTGAACTGAAGTAGTATTACTAGTATTATATAGTATAGTATAGTTAGTACTGAAAGTAGATTTTCAAACGTTTCAAAAGCATACAAATTGTTTAAACGAGTAACCGGCCCGCTTGAGGAAATTGCATAGCTAGTACTTGTCCATACTAAAAAAACTCTTTTCTACCTGTTAACATTGTCCGATTTAAGTGATTATATTTTTCATGCAATCAACACATTGTTTGCTATGCCCGTACGTTTTTATCAGTTTTTAAGTTTTAGAATATAAATTTATATTACTAAAAAATACTAAAAAAAACAAAACGAACGGGCATTCTTTTAGTATGGACAAGTGCTAGCTATGCAATCCTCTTGACCATCACGCTTTCTTTGCGGCCCCTTGTATTGTGTAACTACAGTATTTGAACCTCAGCTAAATTTCCGAGTAAATAGTTTACACATAATGGGAATACTTTTCCATGAAAACTGACGGCCAGTTGTCACGAAAGGTTCCTAACAACTACATAATGTAGACAAACAGTTTTAAATATTTGCAACCATAATCAGTTAAGATAAGGTTTAAAAACGTTCGTTTTGCCATCTACTATAGGATAGTGCTATAACCAAATGATTATATAATGAAATGTATTAAATTAAAATGTAAGCGTAATGGGGGAGGCGTGCGGTAGACAAATAATGAAATGATTACTAATTACACTCAACCCACGGAAACAATCAATAATTTCGTGAAAAGCAATACAATGTGTATTTTCTGAATCGAAATATCCTTATAAATTGATAATTACGAACTTATCACCAAATGACATCGTTCATTCGTCGGCATTAAGTCAATTTTCATAACTTGAACTTACTTCAATATTTACTGAGTTCCGAAGATATTCCCATTTTTCTACTGACTTCCAAAAAAAAGAGGAGGTATTAAATTCGCCTGTATTTGTTTTATGTTTGTTACGTCATAAGTGTCGACTGGGTGAGCCGATTCTCAAAGTTCTTTTTTTGTTTAAAAGGTGGTGCTTCCCTTGTAGTCCTTTTTAAATTTTATGAAATTCGGTCCAGTAGTTTTTGAGTTACACTCCAATAACTGAATAAAATGGAAGTCGGTATTATATTTTTCAAATTGTACTTGTTACAAAATCGACAAATCAACTTTCCCCCGCAACCACCAGTCCTATTAATGGGAATGACAATGGAGATTTTTTAAACAACCTAAATAGAGAATTAGGTGTGTCATACCGATAGTGCGGCTAGTTTAGTTTGACTTATTCAAAAGTTATCAGCGATGGCGTGCCGTGCAAGACGATAACGTAGACTTATTTGTAGAATAACACCCTGTTTAAAATAAATTACGAAAAATCGTAAATTTACGCTTAAATCTAGTTTAAAGAAGGATGACAGAACCAGTGAAGTTTCAGAAAAACGAAATGACAACCCGTACATGTAGCCGTATATAATTTTGTATTATTTATACAGACTGACTGGTTGAACACTTTACATAAACAAGGACATGATAATTCATGGTCACATGAAACGTTTAAAAAAATAAAATTAAAAAAATACCGTTAAACTACAGAGGAAACCTTCATTCTATGAATGTGCTATAACTCGAAAATTATGGACACCGTCCGAACGGGGTTAATGACCCAAAGCGCCGCGCCGCGTTCAAAGGAATCAAGCTGCGTCCGAACGGGGTTAATGACCCAAAGGGCCGCGCCGCCCGCGCCGCCAAAGGATGCCGCGATCGTCGGCCGCCCGCCCGGCCGCGCCGCGCTTTTATTACTACACACGCGCCGCGAGTGACCATGTTTATTGTTTTGAGTAGACAATTAAAGTTAAATTAGGTAAATATTAGGCACCTATTTTTTTTTCTTAATTAGAACGAGAATCGAGTACTGAGCACTATATATCAATATGTAAAGTGTTCAACCAGTCACCCTGTATAGTCGGGAATCAAAGTAATTTTAATTGATTTAATTGTAGTAATTAGATGTCATAAGTGTATTTCAAACGCACAACGGTTCTCATAATAGTTTGCTGCGTTCGAATGGGGCGAACCTGCGGCCATATTGTCTAATTCGAATGGTAATGAAAATGATCTTCATATTGATCAATTCGAACTCCATAATGGGGATACGTCTTCAAAGAACAATGTCAAAATTTATTTCATTAATTTTGATCATCAGCATTACCATTTTGTTAGACCTCAAGACTCATTTTTAACAATTTCATTGTAGATACAGTATAAGCGCCTTTTCATACGTCCCGGTTGCCGGCTAATCGGTGCCGGGTATCCGGCGGCAAAGTGTATAGGCATGTACGTTATTTTTCAGATACCGGAGTAATTTTCCCAGCCAGCGGTCGCCGGGTGCGCGCCTGATTCTCCACTGTAGGTCCGGTCGCTGTCTATCGTTTAGCCGGCGCGGCGGTATGACACATAGAGGTGTTTGATACGCGGAATAAGCTTAACATATAAATACATATAACTATACGGTCAACTTTTAGGTCGGTTAAAAATTAAATAAAAAAGGCTTGGAGAGAAGTCTGACAGGAACTTTGAAGAAATAGACAACAATGATAAAACGCATGTTCAATTTCTAGATAAGAATGTGAAAATGTACTCGTAATGCGTGGTCACTACGCGACTGTATGATGACTGATACAAAATCGTGCCGTGTAAAAGTTAAAGGTGTTACCAGACAGTCGGTACCGCCTACTCGGCAACCGGGACGTATGAAAAGGCACTACTTTTTAAATAAATGCTTCGTGTATAATATTAAGATTATACAATAATTGAGATGACCCATGAGTGCCATGCCTGCAATAAATATCGTGATCTACAGTACATTCATCGTAAACAAGCGCCTGGTTGCAACCTAAATTGTGTTCTATACCCTTGGTATAAGGATAAACGAAACTGACTCACAGATAATTTTCTGTAATAACTTTTTTGTTAATAGCTTGTTCGCATATATCGGCACATCATGATCCAGTTCTTTTACTTTTTCAGCTTCTGTCCTTATGCGCTTATGATCCTCGTTGTCATGCTCCGCTTTCTCTTCGGTGTAAAACGTATCCACCAACAGTCTGGCTGTCTCTTTCCTATCCAGTGTCTTCCCTTCTTTTATCAAAGGCAGATCTTCCTTCCTCTTTTCTGTTCTCCTAATCACGCGATAGATACTGTCCCACAGCCGTTCCTTGGTTTGTTTGCTACAAAACTTCTCGGAAAATTACTCAATTTACAATATAAAATATATTTATTGCTCTACCGTTTAGTACAAGTTTTATTCGTGAACGCGGCTTCATTACTAATTCGATAATTACGCTGTAGTTAGAAAAAGCCCTATGTCTAATAACTAAACTAAAATAACAAAAAAGGAACACTGTAACATAGTTCACAGAGTAGTCACAATATTCTTACAGATAATGTACTTACAAATTTTTCGGCAAAAAATATTTATTTAATATGGTTTTACCTCAACAAGATACTAGGCATATAAAATCTATATTAAAACGCTAAATCGCTAATCTATATTAAAAGTAAATAATGGTTCAAGTACATATAATAGAAATTGTTTATAAAATTGCGCCCTACTAACTACCTAGGTAACTTTGGCAGTGGCCGTAATTAATTTAGATTGCTGTAAAGCATCCAACGGGAAATTCGAGTACGTACCGAAGCAGTGCAAGTGCAGGCTGCGCTCGACAGTGCGAGCCAATAGGTTCAAGTTTCAAGTAGTACTTAGAAATTAGGCATCACTATACTGAAGTCCTTTGTGTGAATTTAACGGGTTTCAAAATTCAAAGATTTAAATCTTTAATGTAAGTTCACAAGATGAAAGACTTTAATGCGATAGTCCGATAACTTTCGTGTCAAGATTTAACATTTTAAACTTTAGCAATTTAAGTTACTTCTACATTTGAGGTACATATATTTTTATTACTACTAGTAAGTAATAAGTATAAAGGTGCAAGTTGGAAGCCGGCTTCATGAAGCAGCGGCAAACGACGTGTCGCAGCGACACTATTTCTCACTATTTCTATGAAACACCATTCGTAGTTATATAGCGACACGAAGCTATAGAGCGTCACGTCGTCGAGCGGCAGACGTTACTGTCGCCCGACCGCAGATCAGTAGGTCTACTACTACGAGTTTACCACATTAACACCAATTGATACTCGCAATCGACTGCCGCAAAAAAATTATGAAAAATAACTGCCACCTCGCGGTCAATTGTAGAACTAAAACTAACAGCGAGTACGCCAGTCACAAGCTTGATAGGTAGTCGAGATCGTTGCATCTTTGACAACATCCGTTTGAATCAAATGAAGAGATGACGAGAAACGTTGGAAAACCCTTTGGGAAAAACAACCTTATGTACAAGGGTGATATCTCATAAAGTATTTGACATCGGTGAGCTCGTCGAAGAATCAATAGAGAATCGCACGGCTGGCCGCGCAAATGCCAATGTTTATTATCGGCGCCCGCGACTACTGTTTAAAACGCGTTTCATACGTATATTACAAGATTAAGCCGGATTGCAAATACAATTTATCAGTTTATCTGTTCAATAAGACATTTTATGAAACCATTATGTCCATTACATTTTTTATGCTGAAGCTTAATTGATTATTTTCAATTTTTATTCTTCTCTTTAGGTAAAGGAACCTGCCTGCATGAATAAAATAAGTAAAGGTTTTATTTATTACGAACCTATGAAAAATTCACTTCCTCAGAATATCCGTGCTAGCCGTTCTCTGGATGATTTTAAAGCGAGAGTAAAAGATTATTACCTCTCCAACTAATTCTTAATTGGCGTACTTATGTTTGTATTGCTTATATATTTATTGTAGACTAATATGTATTTTATAATGATTTGTATGTATATATTTTGGTTAGTACTCGTATTATATTTTTATTTTTATGTATTTTAAAATTCATATGTATTGTATACTAATATGTATTTTATAATGATTTGTATGTATACATTTTGGTTAGTACTCGTATTATATTTTTATTTTTATGTATTTTAAAATTCATATGTATTGTATACCAATATGTATTTTATAATGATTTGTATGTATATATTTTGGTTAGTACTCGTATTATATTTTTATTTTTATGTATTTTAAAATTCATATGTATTGTATACTAATATGTATTTTATAATGATTTGTATGTATATATTTTGGTTAGTACTCGTATTATATTTTTATTTTTATATATTTTAAAATTCATATGTATTGTATACTAATATGTATTTTATAATGATTTGTATGTATATATTTTGGTTAGTACTCGTATTATATTTTTATTTTTATGTATTTTAAAATTCATATGTATTGTATACTAATATGTATTTTATAATGATTTGTATGTATATATTTTGGTTAGTACTCGTATTATATTTTTATTTTTATGTATTTTAAAATTCATATGTATTGTATACTAATATGTATTTTATAATTATTTGTATGTATATATTTTGGTTAGTACTCGTATTATATTTTTATTTTTATGTACACTCGAGAGCAATGAATCCGGGTCACTTAAAGAATGTTAAAATCTCGGAAACTAAAAATGATAGGTTAATGCAATAAATTGTATTTAATAGACAATGTAATACTCCTTAAATGAAAGTAAAAAAATATGAGTCACCATACATTTTATTAACACAAAATTACATAAAGAAAAAAACTGCTGATCTCTCCTTAAAACAAAAATAGGAAACATGAAATTTTTGAACTTTATTACGATTTTCTTGAATTTTAATACTTCGTATTGCCTCCTCGTGCTTCCATTACTGCGTTTACGCGGTTTGGCATGCTGTACACCAAGTTCCTTATACGATTTTGGGGAATATTCTCCCATTCCTCTGTGAGAGCAATTTTGAGCTCACGAAGCGTGATTGGGGGAGGGTTTCGTTGTTTTACGCATCTGCCTAGCTCGTCCCAAGCATGCTCGATCGGGTTGATATCCGGGCTGCGCGCTGGCCACTCCATACGAGTAATGTTCATCTCTTGAAGGTAGTCATTCACAATCCTATCTGTATGAGGTCGGGCATTGTCATGCATAAATATAGCATCCTCACCTAAATTGACCATAAATGGACCAACGTGATCATTGAGGATTTCTTCCACATATCTTTCGCTAGTTAAAGAGCCGTTTTCTATGATCACCAGCTCTGTGCGACTTTCAGAAGAAATTCCGGCCCACACAAGTACAGACCCACCACCGTAGGCTACTTTTTCTTCGATGCATGCTTGCTTGAATCTTTCCCCTGGTCTTCGATACACTCTGTGTCTTCCATCGTGCTTGTAGAGCATAAATTTTGATTCGTCGGAGAACATAACTTTTGACCAATCTTCAATACTCCAATTTACGTGGCTCTGGGCATATCTTAGTCTTGAAATACGATGCCCACGCTCCAGTTTAGGGCCGTTTGCAGGTCTAAGGGGTTTTAAGTTAGATTCAGCAAGCCGACGTCTTACTGTCCATGCACTTGGGTTACTTCCTCCGAGGCGTCGAAACTGATTTGTGAGTTCAGTTCCTGTGAGAAAGCGATTTCGAAGCATGGTGTTCACCAAGTATCGGTCTTCTCGTGCTGTGGTACACCTGGTTCTGCCCGTTCCTGGTCTGTGTAGGTTAGAACCAGTTTCTTCGTAACGTCGGAGAACTCTTTGTACTGTTGACAGCGACACACCGACAGTCCTGGCTGTATCGCGCTGACTCCGGCCGGTTTCCAGCATTGTAAGTATTCTGGTGCATTCTTCAGGCGTAAGCGACATAATTTCAGCTTGAATAATGAATATAGAGCACTATCAATATGGTTTATGTACCCACATAAATGACAGATTAGAAACAAAAGCAAAACCAAATGCTGTAATTTCGTAGTTCCATCTTCGAAAGTTCCTTTTTCAAATTTGATTTTTTTATGATATAACTTTACAATAACTAAGAAGTTTTAATACCTTCATTTAAGGAGTATTACATGGTCTATTAAATACAATTTATTGCATTAACCTAGCATTTTTAGTTTCCGAGATATTTAGGATTCTTTAAGTGACCCGGATTCATTGCTCTCGAGTGTATTTTAAAACTCATATGTATTTTATACTAATATGTATTTTATAATGATTTGTATGTATATATTTTGGTTAGTACTCGTATTATATTTTTATATTTATATATTATGTTTGTATATATAGGGTCTTGATATTATTTTGTAGTAGTAGTTCTCGTAGTATCATGATTATTTTATATCTTATTGATTTGATATAGGAGTACACAGAAACCTACTTACTTATACTTAGTTCTCTGTCCTTAAGGTTTGCTGGAAGAAAACTCTCTTTAGGGTTGAGCTCGCCTATGCACATGCCTTTATGTAATGCCTCCACTGTATCTGTGTTTTGTGTACAATAAAGAATATGAGAAAAATGGCTTGTTGTTGATAGACATTATGTACGTTGGCGGCTAATAATTTATTTCTAGCCGAATTTATATTCTAGTTGCACATATTGTTCTTAGGATAGAAATAGAAACAGATAATTATAAAACTAACGCACAATAATAAACAATTGTTATTATAGCTTGCCAATATTCTTTTTCTCGATTTCTAGCGTTTCGTTTTTACACAAAACGGAGTCGGGTAAGGATGACTGTCCTTTTAGCTTCGGTTACTCTGCTTTCGATGCGCTATGTCCCTGGTATGATCCTTGTCGAATCCGGTTCAGTATTCAATATTGTTTGGTCTCGGGGGATATTTGTATGTATGTGTGTGTGGGTCAAAATTTGAAAATAAGTTGCTTATCATTTTCAATTAATATTATTTATTTCCTAAGATACACTCTAAAGTACAGAGGGCCAGAGAAAACTATGATATAGTAGGTACAACATTTTATAACAATGTAGTTATGGCTTATTTTAATCAATAAAATAATATAAATAAATCTATTTTAAAATAATATTGATGTAATTGTTTAGAAATTAATTTATTGTTTATAAAAATTGTGAAATGTATACATCTTTTTGCAGGCGACTGTACTTAACACACTTATGTGAAAAAAATATGCAGGGCAGTCTTTGAGGACTGCGGATTAAAGTAAAAACAAAGTAAATTGAAGCATTCGGTGACGATGACGATGATTCCATGATTTTAGTTCACCCAAAAACTGCTCAACGCGAGAAGTTTTCACTTACATTACAAACTATTCATCTTAGTTCATCTTTCTGCGTTGCATCTATTCCGATAACCGATCATCTTGAGACAGCAATTTCGTCATCGACATTCAATTTCCGTTTCTATATTGAATATAGGGCTCTAACTGCAGCTGATACTGTCAAAGGTGAGATAGAAATTTACAATGGAACTGCTATTTCCAATAGCACAGTTCAATGTCAGTACACAATGAACATCGAATTTCATATTCGGTTTTCATTGTGTACTGAAATTGAACTGTTCTTATTGTGAGACGGTTCGGCAAAGTACTAACTTGGTACACTCGAGCCAAATGAGCGAAGCGCTAAATAGCTCATTAGCAACAATCCTTTAGTTAATGCAAAACTTCAAAGTTTTGAACACTGACGGAAAGTTTCTACGTACTTTATAGTTGAAAGCTACTTTGACGGCGCACACTTCGCAAATACTGACTTTGTTATAAGTGAACTAGCATTGTGTCTTAGCTTATGTCTACCTACTTACTACTTAATATGGATTATTAACCGGTATACCTTATAAAGTTATTGTATAAAAAAAACTAAAACTACATGTTCAAATATAGAATTGATGAGCCCTACATAGGTATAGGTCTCTTATAAAAAGTCACGTCTTGGTTGAAAAAACTTAGTTATGATGAAACAGAGGAGCTTTTGAATGTAATATCATAGATACATATCACAGTCTATATTTATTTACTTGTAGTAGTTTTATCTTACCATGTTTGAAAGATAAATATAAATTAAAATTTCAACCAATCAAATATCGTTTATTTTATGATGCAGACATTAAACTCATAATAATTGTTATTTTATTCTCATTTAAATAGCAAGTATGCTCCGTTTCAGTCTTTGTTTCTTTTTGTTTCCATAATTAAGTTATGTACTTAAAATACTTGGTCCTTAATTAGTTTTGATTCACAACTGACACCCTCTCACACTCACACATGCAATTACACTGTACACACAGATAGGAACATCTTCAACATTTTTAACTATTTTTCAACATTTTTGGTATTTAATGTTTTAATCTATTTAAGTTTAGTGTACTTACATTGTTAATTATATGCCTCAGATTTAAGTTAAAATACGAGGCTAGCTCCATGAGATAAAATAGGGGGAGGGCGCTGTATGCTGAAACACAGGCGATAAGCCTAGTTCGGCAACAGACACTTCAAACATTTTTGTGTAACATTCTAGCCATATTATATAAGTTCAAAACTATGTAAGTGCTAATATTATGAAATAAATTATTATTATTATTAATACATAATCACATTATTCTTACATATTTTTTATAATTACTATTTCTTTTGAAATTGATGATTCTGGTACCTAAACTAGTACTATTTTAAATATTTAAAAACTGCAGAGTACGAGTATAAGCTTGTAAAGGAATAGAACGATAGGAGAGAGGCTCCGACTGACGGAATGATTCTGCAAAGAATAATTGTAGCGATAAGGAACTTTTATTAAATCATTCCGTTCCGGTCTACAGCCTTCTCATAAAATGAAGTTTAAATTAATTTAATTACTTTCAATATCACGGTGCCCTATAGTTTGAGCTTTAGCGGAAGCATTGTTAAAAATGTTGAGTGCACTGAGCTCGTTGATTCGTTCCGTTTCACACTCAATATCTTGTCGAGTAAGACTTCAAAGCCGGAACGATTCAATCGTTATATTGAGAAAGTGTATTAAGATTGTATATGACAATTATTACTACAACAAAACTAAGCGACTGAATACTATAATTTACATGGAAACTTCCAAAAGGTTTAAGATTTTAATGTTTATTCCACTACCCCTTTTGTTTATTTACTACAAGCTGGTACCCGCGACTACGTCTGCGCAGGATTAGAACTTCGAGTAGCTTATTATTTTCTCCAAGGCCATATCGATCTTTATACCAAAATGTCATAAAATATGTACATGGTCAAACGCAATTGCTATAATAATATTATATAAGTAAATTTAAATACTTAGTATATCAATCAGTAAACATTAATAATAAAATACAGAATTTACGTACAAATATAAAATCAATCACCATGGAAAAAACTGTCACTATATTTCATCACCCTTGACGGTCGCCGAGCACGTCTAGTGTATCGAGCTGTCAAAACGATAGCGTGCAAACTGTCAATACACGATCTTGACGTAGGCGGAGATCTTATTATTTTATTTGTTTTACCTATGCTTCTTAAAAGTTCAAGGCTTTTGTGATTCAGAGGACAAGAAGTTAAATCATTAATCCCGGTATTCCCGGTTGTATTAGGACAACAGTTGTTCGGCTATGTCGCACTGTCGGCAGATTTGTAAACTTTCATTTAATTTTCTACTATACAAAATTTTCAACTAGTGCTGACCACTAGGCTATCACTAAACCGCACTGGGCCCATGTGGTGGTAATGCCCCAGGCTCCTCCATCTATGCACTATAACACACTACAAGTATAAATAAAAATTGCGGGTGTTTGTGTGTAAGTACACTTCAAGTCCTTTCTTCACACGGCAACAGGTTATCTATCGGATTCGGTTGGAAGAAGGATGGCGACGTTCCATATGCTTTCAGACTCAACATTTTTATGGTGTTCAGTCGAGATTCTTCTCGTTACTGATAATTCATATCATAATAATGAATTAGCAATTACAAACTAGTTCACTCAGTCACAAAAAAACGCGCATAATTATCTATGAATTAAATCGAATTGAGGGTGCTATGAGAGCGGTCACGCGGTCAAGCGTTGGGGGATCCCAATAATCTATCTATCCACAGTTTTCCTTACTACCGATAGAAATTTGACATAACGTCTATACTAAAAGTGTCAAATATCTATCACTAGTAAGGTTAACCGGCGATAGATAGATTATTGGTACCGGCCGCCAGTCAAGTGTTTATGCGGTCAGTTTTGCGTTCGAGTGTGCAGTTGCTCATGAATGCCGCTGTTGAGCGGTTTATGCGGTCTAGGACTACTGTCACTATATTTCTACGTTATTTTTTTTATCGGAGGAATAATTATTGATTGTATGGCTATCATCAACAATAAGACGCAAAAGGCAAATATTGGGTGCACCCAGACGTAGATAAAAGCAGCCCCTTAGTTTATACCTTACATTTTTCATTTCATTTATGTAAACTCGTATGAGTATAGTCAAGTTATGTCAACCCCGCTGTTTCACCCACATGGTTTTTTTCTGTATTCACATTTCGTACCCTTAGGGTGTGTTTTTTTAATCCTTTCTTAGCGGATAGCTACGTCATAATAACTACTCGTATCTACATGGGAAGTTACAGCGCAATGCGGTCAGAGGTTTGAGCTGTGTGTTGATAGTGCAGCCAGTCAGTCGAAAACGATTGCCTTATCTATTTCGATTCATTTTACATGGATGAAACGAGGGTTTGGGGGTTCCAATTTGCATCGAATGGACCCCATGTATGTTTTACCATTTTCGACCGTATCGGAGATTTGATTTACTCGTACTTAGCATTTTTAGCAAATACCGATTGGTTCAATAACATTAAAATTTTGTCTTAACTTTTTGTGCTAGGGTGCTTATTTTTTTTATGAACATAGCTGGTTAGTTCTCCTATCGAATGACATAATACTTTGCAACTTCTCAAGAGAAAAACAAAAACTTTTAATAATCATGTGTTAAACGTATTCTGTATATAGGAGCCCCTAAAAAATACAGGGAATATTTTTATAGTAACTATTTAAAAACTTTTTCAGTGACTACTAACTATGTAGTACCTTTCCTAATTTTATTTGTCAAAGTCAAGTCAAAATCATTTATTCAATTTAGGCATCAAAGACGCACTTATGAACGTCAATTTTTCATTATAATGTACTTTAAAGACTACCGCCGCGTTCCAAAATATAAAGAGCCTACCGAGAAGAAGTGGCAAGAAACTCGGGGCCATTCTTTTTATATAGATGTTTTTACAATGTTTTTACTTAAGTACTACAAATATTAGCTCCAGTGTGTTGCCTTACAAAAGAGAACATAATAATGGTATCAGTAGGGCAAGACACGCTACACTTTGACATCTTAGTACACGAGTAGATAGATCCTGGAGTGATCAGTCCCAAGCTGTTTTATCCTCCAAGTAATCCTAGGGTATGGGGTCCACATCGAAATTGTGTGACAAAGTCCAAACAAGCTAAAGTATTTTTTTTGAAACTGTCTAATGTCTTATTTCTGGAAAGTTGAGTTTCTTCGTCACATAGCTGCTTGCAGCAGGTACCAATACGACTTTGGGATGAAAAGAGACAACAGTAACTACGTATTTCTGTCCTGCTCACACGTCATACCCAATTCTTCCTACTT
This sequence comes from Selenia dentaria, assembly GCA_917880725.1. Lineage (NCBI taxonomy): Eukaryota > Metazoa > Arthropoda > Insecta > Lepidoptera > Geometridae > Selenia > Selenia dentaria. Next base: position 8,252,053 of record OU862876.1, on the reverse strand, counting down.
CTGTGCTCCGGCGGGCGTATTAAGCTGTCGGTCCCGGTTCTTTGTCATAAGACAAAAGTCGTTAGGCTATGTCGAATACTTCAACATGGGTTGGCCACTAATCTATCCACCAAGCCGCACTGAGCTTGTGGTGAACTAAATATGAACTTTTATGTAGCAGACTATCAAAATGTTAAATAGATCGTCTGGTTGTGGGTTTATTCCATCCGCGAAAATGTACCCTCTGCCGCCGGTAGCAAATCTTAATAGGCACGGAAAACTTACAAGTGGGAACCCGCAACGCATTGCGTGCAAGAGATTCCTTGGATATTTAAACAATAGAATAGAATAAAAAAATATTATATTGCCAAAAAATACACACAAACACATAAAGAACTATTACAAAAACATATTAATAACAACTAACTTAATGATTGAAAACAAACTTATTTTTAGCAAACGGAGTTAAGCTCAGCACTGGCTGCGTAAACACGAGTGTCTACGCAAGGCTGGTTTTCAGCTTACCCCTATGATCGAGCTAAGGTGTTAGTACTCGAGTAGCTGCGTGAAGCGGATAGTTTTACTCTTTATTTTTCTTCAGTTCAAACACTTGATTTGTTATGTTTATATTTACTAGGTGTGTGTGCGTGTGTGTAGTGTGTGTGGAGTGCATGTGAGTGTATAGTTGAGCATGTGTAATATTTATTATTTGGTTTTAAAGGTTGCCTCAAAATTATCTCTCTGACGCTTAAGTAATAATGTTTTGAATTTAAGTTTAAAAAGATCAAAAGTAACTTTTTTCCTCATAGGAGGTGGCAAATTATTCCTTATTTTCGTGGAACTATACTTGTAGCAACCTAGCTAATGGTCCTATGCTTGGGCATGGAAAGTTTTAGCAGAGATTGTGCACGAGTGCTGGCCGAGTGAATGTCTTTAATCCACGTAAGTTTACCAAACAATAGAGTTATTCTGCCTCGATATCGTAGTTTTAAGCATTGCTGTGTAAATAATTTAAAGGGCACTGTATCAAGTGTAGCTGAAAGATACTTGGACTAACGCAGTGGGTTGTCACGCAAAATATGTCCTTAAAGCATTGAGTGACATTGCAACTGATAATATCAGGTATACGATGAGGCCGTCTGGTTGATATATAATATTAAATGGTACTGTCTCAGAACTAGCCATTCCTGCTTAACAGTACTGGACGATCGATAGAAAACGATTTACAATTCCACTGGACTGTACGCCTATGACCGATAGCATTTCCGATAGCAATTTACTACATAACTAACATATATAAAGCCTTTGTTGACAATACTGAATATTCAGGAGCTGTTTGAACGTGCTATGTCAAGTCGAGCTCATGCTTGATGTATCTCAAAATATTGATACGATCATAGATGTAAATAGGGCGAATTCTGTGGATACAATCTTGCAGCTGTTTCCGTCTGATAGTATTAACCAACGTTAACCTATAACGTTGCAATTTGGAGATTAAATACCAAGATTTGAAAGTGATATACAATACAATCTAATATATTTTATATTATATTTAAATATATATTTAAGCATACCTATTTTCCGTATATACAATATACTTTGGTCCTATGACACAACCATATAAAGAAGTTTCTCCTAGCGGAGTTATTATCTATACTTACTAAACTATATATATAAAAATGAACCCCTATTTCCCCTGGTCACGCTATAACTTGAGAACGGACGGAACAATCTCGCTTATTTTTTTTGTTGTGTTATTTATAGTCAGGAAAAGGTTCTTATAAAAGAAAAATCATGAAATGATTGCAGATTATGGCGAGGCTGAAGGCCGAGCCAACTATGTGAACGAAGTCGCGGGCAGTCGCTAGTATATTATAAAAATGAATCTCTATTTTATTGGTCATCGCATCAGCGAACGCATGAAACAATTTCACTAGTTCTTTTTTTGTTGTGTTTAATAAAGCCAGGTGAAGGATCCTATAAAAAAACAAGAAATGATGTGGGTCTTGGCAAGGCCGAAGGCCGAGCCTACTACGCAAACGAAGTCGTGGGCAGTCGCTAGTTAAGGAAAAAAAATCTTTAGTTAATCTTTTTTGTGCTCCGTGATGGGATGGTTAGTATCTCCCAAAGAGAATATAATAGGTATCCCCGTACTCTATTGGACATGTTTATGATTTGTGATACATCATATAAATGTTAGCCTATGACCACAGACAATTGTATGTACTAGGTACGCACTAAAACGTAGTGTTTATATTCTCGTTGCTACGCACTATGACATTCAGAGAGTAAACTATATATATGGAGACCTTCATTGCCAATGTTTTTGTTTTGATATTTTGTTAATCATTGAAAGTGTTAATTTAAAATGTGATTTCATTTAATCATAATTGCAGAAGCCATACAAACCAGAAGCAGAATAATTTTATTTGTATTATGATAAATACTTAATTTCACCGCGCGCCTAAGAACACTCAACAACCTTGAATGCATTTCGATTTTAGCTTCGCATTTGTACATATTCAATAATGTAGATAATATTGTATATGTTTTGCGAAGTTTTGGAGTAAGCTATGAAAATTGAGGTCCCAGTATGTGAACAAAATGGAAATTTCATCGTCATTCAGGTATTGATAAACTTTTTAATATTTACCCTTATTTATCTACCACTAGTTTACTTAATACCGCTATTCATTAATACTAACTATCCGAAATACTAGTTAATGGATACTTGAAAACCGTAGGCTTGTATGTAGGGGAAAGCTGTATCGAGCAAGTTTAGAAATTTGTATGATAATGTGCTTAGTGTTTTAAATTGTACGCAAAAGGCTAGGACGAGGTAAAGTAGAATATAATTAATCATTAATCACCTCCTTTCATTAATGTACATAATAGTTAAGTCTTTTTCCTTAATAGATAAATAAATACATTTATTTCTTCATGTAAAAATCGTGGCCAGCTAGTTATGGGCACTCCCTGTCGACATTTATTCTAAATGCACGTCGGCTTAGAGTACACTTTTGATGGCCTTTCTCCAGAATATTTTCACTTTGTACATATTAATTCACACAGATGAAAGAAACTGTTTACGCTCGCCTTGTATATTTTTTGTTTACATTTTTTAATCTTTGATGTCTACATATTCAAACAATCACAACAACTTCGAGTGTCGTCATTACGTCTTCATTAACTTCACATTGTTTCTTTATCACACATTCCTCATCCTATATCTCAAAGTCTCAACTCCCTGCATCATCACAATATCTTACATCATCAACATCGTACATCATCAACAACGACCCTCCCATAGCAACATAACAGCATTGATTAATATTTTGTAATTCTTCTCCTAAATTACTCTCTATACATCTCTCTTCACGATTAGTAATCACTTATTTTGAAACCCTATGAACGTCACTCTATATCCAGTATTCACACTCAATTCAATATCATGTTCACGCTTCCTGTCTCTAATTTATAAGAGATTCACAATGTTCCTGCAACACCGTTGTCAGAAAAAGTTAAGCCAAAATAAAACTATATTTTTAATTTCGTTGTCGGTACATTTGTTTACGCCTTATTATGTTGTGATTACTAAGAATGTTATAATTATGTATAATAACTACTTAGAATTTTTTTGTCCTCTTGACTTCGCTTTACTTTTCAACAAATCCACTTTTAACATTAGTAGCAGGGCAATAGTTGTGCTGCCGCACCCCTAGTACAAAGGCACTTACTCATACTTCAAATGGCCTTGTAAGTTTCTATCGCCAACTTGGGCTTCGAAGCTGATCTGAGATGTAAAATATATATAAATGAATCCATATTTCTTTTACGTGATACGTGCTCAGCTATGTCCTACTAATTCAGTTTCTGTTTCATGTAACTGCGCGCCATTAGAGCGTACCTCTACTATTAATTAATTGGGCATATTTCTGGCCCGCACCATGACGTGGAGTAAGCACATTTAAGCCATGCTATTTACTAGTATCCGTAAATTAATTTATATATTTAAAAACTTGAGGTCGGTTGTCGACTTCAAATGTCTTAAAACTGTGTATTATGCTTTAGCGCAGTCACTGATTTCATATTGCATCCCTGCGTGGGGTGGAGCTGTAAAGACACACATGATTCGTCTGGAGAGGGCTCAAAGAGCCGTTCTTAAGGTCAATTTCAGCAAACCGCTCCAATTTCCCTCAAATGTGTTGTATCCTTTTGCGCAAATAACAGGCACTGAAATCGTTAATGAGAAATTTCAAATGTCCAGTTAGGTAGATAGTTGCTCCATACTTCATAGCAATAGTACAGTTTATGGATTACCTACTACACAGTATGCATATGCCAGACGCATATCTGATATGCAATAGAACAAGTTACTGAACCGTTGAAAATCAAGATACAAAACGGTACGAGAACTATAATATTCCAATATTCATTAGTAGCCCATCGTCGTCCATATTTCCAATATCGTAATATATTAAAGTGGAAGCAAACACTTTGTGCAGGAAGGGTGAATGCGATTGTGGCGCATTGCTGTACGTGTGGTCGTCTAATGTTTGAAATGGAGTAGTTTGGAATTAAGTTATGCAATTTGTCGAAATATAGTTGATATATTTCGATTTATGGACGCTTTTTAGGATAAGAAAGAAAGAGAAATAAAGAAAGAACGAAAATACATTTATTCAGCTTAATAACTACACAATGAATATATATAATAATTTAAAAAAATACTTAAAATAGGAACTAAAAATAAAAATAAAACATTAAATCTGAGAGTACTTATTTCTAATCTTATAGTTAGTAGCTGCTGAAAAGGCCTTACTCAGCACAAAATGTTCAGCAGATCTGAACGCCGATTTTCAGATAGGCCTAAAGCGGGTGTTGGACTAAAACGAAAAATAACACAAGGTACCTATAAAATTATGAAAATGGTTGACAATTAATTAAACAGCACGCAAACAAACAATAATTATTAATAATTAAAAGGGCACACTACTAAAACATTACACTGCAAAACACACAATCTACATTTTTTTATTTTAAGAATAAATTTTAATAATAAATAAATCTTTTTAGAACATAACATTAGAGTGAGTATGTATATGTTTATGTTTATAAGAGTCACGGTACGTATTCAGTTACGTATTAAGGAGAAATAATATTGCTATAAATAATTTTATTTTATTTTATTTTTATTTTATTTTATTTATTAACAAAATCCACAGATCTTAATGTTATTATAGTATACCTTAAATGCTACGTCTAATGACGGATTTACTTTGTATAAAATTAAATGTACTTGAATAGAGAGCAGAGATTTCTTAGTTATACTCGTACATGTAGGTATATATCTAATTAAACAGTTCCTACAATTGATTAGCTTTACTATATTAATAAAGTAGGTAGGTAAATAATTATTACGGAGAGATAAACTTGACATGTCTACAAACAACGGATGGTTGTATAGGGTGTGTGTGCTTGTTAATAAATTATTAATAATATTAATAAATAATAATAATATGATATATAAATAATATTGCCTTATTTCGCTTTCGAAATATTGCCGATTGGTGATAGACGATGATACTTATGATCTATGTCGTGAATTCGTGAAGTACTCCATGTTAGTGAACATTTTACCTTTTCAGTAACGGCACGGAACAATGTGCGCACAGTAAAATAAATTTGTAATTAATACTAAGTTTAAACTTATTACAATTTCAGTAGTTGTTCTTTTACTATACTATAATATATTTATTTTATAATAATATTTTATTTCACATTATAGATATCACATTTCAAGTAGCTTTAAGCATGCAATCTTAAAATCTAATTAGGTAATTTAATTATTATAAGTATAATTATTATGCTTATGCCTCTTGAGAGTAATACACTGTTAAACTACGGGCCCCAAACTAGGCACTAGGCCTGTATCTTGGGCACCCACTTATTTCACACAAATTTTAACAAATCATTTTTCACCTATGCTTAATCTGTTACTGTACATGGTTTGTATGTCTAGTACAATTTTATTAATATTATTGTTTTTAAAATTTTACCTACGTCATAATTATAATTATCGTATCCTATTGTAATAATTGTAGGTACCCTAGTAATACTGGTCGAGGTTGATCAGAAAACTCAAGCAAATACCCATACCTAAAGACCACACTTAGATTGATTACGTATTACAAAATTTCAACAAATGAAAACAAAACAATTTATATTACTAATTAATTGGCAATATTATTAATATTCCAAAAATTATTCAGTACATTGTCAAATACTTTATAATAGAGGTAGAAACGTGGCTGAAACTAAGTTCTAAGTGCTTAAACTAATTGGTCAGTACAGTGCCAAACACTCAATTACGTTAAGTACCTATGAAAAAGTATTAAAAGTTTATTGATATGATTACTTTATACTAATGGGAGGTACATTCCAAAAGTATTATTAGCCTCATCCTACCCGCTTTGTGTTTTTGTGTAAGTGAAGTGTTCGTGAGAGCATGCATATAAATTGTGCCAGTAGATCAACTACGAAGTAATTGGAGGTAGGTATCCGCAAGTGTTGCCTGAAGTAATACTTATAGCAAACTACAGTTAATGTTGAAGGACAATTAAGAAAGAGATCTTACTGGATACTGGGGCTAAGCAGGCACCAAACCTTTGGATGACGAATGTGAATGCGATGCAAATATTTAAAACCTTATTAATTAGTCCGCATTGAAACTATTCAAGCAGGCATGATTCGTAGTTTCCACTAAATCAAATGAACTTAAAACAAACACTTTGAAGCCTTCCAAAAATAATAAGGAAATCATCTGGCAAACGAGTAGTTCGTAAAACTCTAGTATCAAATAGTTATAGCATAATGAACTCTAATGGGGGATATCGCAATAATCTAGCTATTCACAGTTTTCCCTACTACCGATAGAAAATTAACCTAACGTCCATACAAATAGTATCAAATATCTATCTATCGTTCGTAAACATCGTTGTAGTTTAGTCTATTGTAATATAATTGTATCTTTTTCATACGAAAGACTGAAATACAACTGTGTTTGAAGCTACTGAAGCTACTGAGCTATTGAACCAAAACTTAGACATTTCGGTTCTTAGACAATTTCAATTCAGCATGCTTGTAAAATAATGAGCTTTGTTGTCTGCAAAGTGGAAATACACAACGCAGCCTTGATGTTGAATTGAGTCAAGGAGTCTACTTATATATAAATTGGTAAAACGGATTGTTTGCACAAAATAAAAGATTTTTCTTTGTTGCTAAGTGCAAGCGCTTCACAATAGGAATAAAGGGAATACCTATTATTATTGCGAATCGCGATGAAAGTAGTTGAAAATTTCTTGCAGTTTTATTTACTGACTATTATTGTAAGAAATACGAATTGGAGATTCAAAACTGTACATTTCTTTTTTAAAAACAACTTTTGAAAGGACATTGAACTAAAAGTTATAAATTGAATTCAACGATTTATGTATTGTTTTGTTACAGCTAGTAAAGTTGTTGAAATCTGATGTCAAGCCTGCTCGTATCAGACGCAATATGATCAGAGGTTTAGGTTTTAAAGATCATTATATTACCACCACTACACCGAACTCATTACTAGGTATGTCACTTCTTTAGTAATTTTTAACCGAATTAAAAGAAGAGGAGGCTCTATGTTCTACTTATGTATTTTCATGTCTGTTGACCGATTTTCAAAATTCTCTATTTATATGAAGGAGTATTCTTCCGAGGTGGTCCCATTTAAATTATTTGGATATTTGGTCAAGCGGTCTTTGAGTTACACTCCAATAACTGAAAAGTGTTTCGCCACGAATTTTGATGATTATCCTTATTGTCGGTGAATAACATCCCGTAAATAGCAAGGGTACTAAAAATGGAGATTTTTTTTGCCGAAATATGGAACGATTATGATACAGTCTTCAACAAGTTAATTCATACATTTTAGTGCTGATGTCGGTTCCATTGTTTGTTAAAAAAATAATTAGTTTCTAGAGCCGTTCTTGAGTTATAAATAGTGTAACTAACTTTGTTATATATATATATCTCTTGTAAATTAGAGACAGGAAGCGTGAACATGATATTGAATTGAGTGTGAATACTGGATATATAGTGACGTTCATAGGGTTTCAAAATAAGTGATAACTGATCGTGCAGAGATATGTACGGAGAGTAATTTAGGAGATTTGTGCCCTCGCGAAGTTAATGTTATAGAAAGTTGGGTAAAGTAGAAGAATTACAAAATATTAATCAATGCTGTGTGCTATGGGAGGGTCGATGTTGATGATGTAAGATGTTGATGATGTAAGATATTGTAATGATGCAGGGAGTTACTTTGAGATATAAGATGAGGAATGTGTGATAAAGAAACAATGTGAAGTTAATGAAGATGTAATGACGACAATTGAAAAAGGTTGTTGTGATTGTTTGAATATGTAGATATCAAGGATTTAAAAAATGTAGCCGTTCTTGAGTTATAAATAGTGTAACTAACTTTGTTATGCTTACATTATTCTTTACACCTTAACACACTTTAGCACTGGAACAAGTGAAATTAGTGGGCGCATGAAAGGGTGTGTCTAATTTATTTTGTCTCTGGGTGGCCATTCGCCGATTCCACAGTGCCTGAAGACGAAAGTCTTCAATCAGTGCGTCCTACCCATCATGATATACGGAGCCGAAACGTGGACACTGACGGCTCGAATGGTCCATTAGCTCAAGGTCGCTCAGCGGGCTATGGAAAGGGCTATGCTTGGTGTTTCTCTGAGGGATCGCATCAGAAATGAAGTGATCCGTCAGAGAACCAAGGTCATCGACATAGCCCACCGGATCAGCAAACTGAAGTGGCAGTGGGCTGGCCATATTAGCCGTAGAACCGACAACCGTTGGGGTAAACGAGTTCTAGAGTGGAGACCGCGTCTCGGCAAACGTAGTGTAGGACGTCCTGAGGCACGGAGGAGTGACGATCTGCGCAAGACGGCTGGCAAAAACTGGATGCGAGAAGCCCAAGATAGCCCTAAGTGGCGTGCAATTGGAGAGGCCTATGTCCAGCAGTGGACTGCTACAGGCTGATGATGATGATGATGATGATGGGTGGCCATAGACTGTTCAACCTCTTGTGACCTCTGTCTATGCGATAATTGTACTCAATCAAAACTTGACTGTACCAAACGAATAGCACTATTTACTTCAACAAAGCATGTTCTGTAGAACATAAAATTGTTTTTTTCATCGTTGTATATTTCATATCTTTCACGAACGTGAATGACTCGAACCCACAAATTTTCGAAGTAGTTGAGCTATCTCGATACAAGTTTATGCTTTATTAATTTTCGTACAATTTCACTGCGTACAATTTGACTTCCGTGCTTTTCAAATGTCGTCATATAATCTTTCATTTCAGTGATTTGCTCATTTCTCTTTGAAAGTGATTGTCGTTTTTAATTTCCGCTCGGTTGGATTCACTTCCGCCTATCAGGTGGTGCATGATTTTGTTAGGTATCAAAGTTCCATACGTACAGAGTCAGTTCATCAGTCAACATAAGTTTAGCAACAAGTTATAAATAGGAATGTTTCTGCTAAATGACGTTAAGTATATATTACAAAGTATTTTTTCATATTCGTCATTTTGAAGACACAACCAGGGGATAAAAGATACAAGTAGTTATATATCATGTTAGTCTTTTCCAATCTTAAATTTTGCCTAAATCTACGTGTGCGTACTACAGCGTGAACCTAGCCGAGAGATTTTCGTAGCGTTGCTACGAAGCTCGTAAGAAGAGTTCTTTCTATTTCAATTACTACTAGACACATAGATAAAAACTGTGAAACAGAACTATAACAAGTACAATATGAAAAATTTAATACCGACTTCCATTCTATTCAGATATTGGAGGGTAAGTCAAAAACTACTTGACAGAGTTTTATGAAATTTAAATGGGGCTACACGGGAAGCACCAGCTTTCAAACAAAAAAAGAATTAGGTAGCTATATCTTGCTACCTACGAATTGCGAATACGAATGCGACAATTAAATGCAAAAAAAGGTTTTGGAATACAATATAAGAACCAATAGTCTTTGTGAATTGACTGTAAAAACTATAATTTCGAAAGCGCGCTTGTTTGAGGCGATGTGTTTCCTATTCTATGCTTAGCCTGAACACCATTTTCACTTACCCACAGGTAAAATAGTGGTCGAAGGCTAGCCTGTATGTGATGTAGCCTGAGTATGTGAGTAATTCAACTTTGAAAACTTGTTAAGAAGGACATATATGTTACGGTGTTATCTTTCACCAAGCGCAACAACACTAGCCTATGAATTTTAAAATACCTTTACGGCGATGTCGTTCCAATAAATAAAATAGAAGTATAAGTACGAGAGTCCCTTGTTAAGACCGACGCAATATCATCTGATTATGGCGGCTGTCATGGTAACGGCGAGGGAGCTAAGTAGGGAGTTGTATGGCTCATATAACAATTATTCGAATAAAGCACCTCGTTTATGATTTGTGCAAAATAATACGCATTATTTGTGTAACCGCTTGATGACGACATGTTCAGTGACACGGTGCCCTCTTTGCTAGGTAGATATACCGGAATATATAATTATTTTATAGAGTACCTTCATTTATTAGCTCATAGAATTAGCTTTAGTAGTCGTAACACAAGTTACTATAACACGAGTGTGCTAAGACTGTTTATAATATTAGGCATGCACAAAAATTGTAAAATGATTAGATAACATTACATTGATTTTCAATGTATGTAGGCAAAGTATGTTAAAACCTATACTATATATTTACATATAGATACCTATATATATATATATATATATATATATATACGCGGGGCCGCGCGCTCCATCTACTTTTATGTAGGTACCTATAATATGACAAAAAAGAAAACAACATTAATAATGTTTGTCACTTCTGCTGTAACGGTTCAACGAATGAAATTGATACTTAATGCATACCTAATGTAACGACACTGAAACGTATGAAAACGTTTTGTTAAAAAAAAAACATCACAATAATAATATGCTTTGAGATTTACAGCGGTGTCTGCTCATCGCTGTTAGACTTGTAATTGAAATGACAGATTCATTTTACTTATCGCAGATTCCAGTTATAAAGGCCTATTCAGATCTGAGTGTTATTCGCTACCGCTGTGGGTAGCGAAAAATACCACTTGGAAGTCGATTGGTAAATAGTATGAAGTTCCATAACTGCAGCGAAACTTGTACCGCCTAGTGAGGCGGTATTTTCTCTTGTTTGGCGAAACTAGTTCCGCCGCGCGCGGTAGAGATATCCGCTTTGGTGTGAACAGTGAAATTAACGCATAGCCTTTCGGATTTCTGTATCGCTCGCGGCAGCGAATAACGCCCAGGTTTGAATAGGCCCTTAATCAGAATCAGCTGCGGTTCGCGGTCTAACCAGTATGAAATATCGTTATGATTTATCATTATTATTATCATTATGAAACAAAGTATTCATGTCTACTCTAGAGCCTCTAATATAATTAATATAATACCTTATATAATATACCATTTAGAGGCTTTTGTTCACGATACAACTGATAGTTCCCAGCAGTTCGTATTATTGGCTGTTTTTAGCTACCTAGCAAGTTGCTCCCAGACAAACATCACGGGGGTCCAGCGATGATGGCGCTTGCAACAGTGTCGTAATATTGGGATCTCATTATAAATAATAAACTACCAATAACGTTTTCATTCCGTAAGTAACAAGATCTTTATTAAAAACACCGTGAAATTTAAAATATTTTTAATTTTTAATATATGAACGTTTTACCATAAAATACCGATAAGTAACACAACATTGTATTTCCTGAAACAAAAAACAAGCATACGTGTGACATATCCGCAACGATTGATCTGAAAATGCACAAATAAAAAGGTGTTGAAAAACAAACGAACGAAATAAAATTTAAAACCTCGCTGTGATGACACTCTTTGATATGGATGCAATTAAAAATATAGTTTTGGTTTTGCAATCACGGCGATATCGGTTTTCTACTCCTGAAAAGAGTGTACTTAATCATTCTGGGAACTAGCGTCGATTACGTGCCACAGTTTTCGGGAAACTCTTTATTGATGGAATGAAAATATTAGTTGATATCGCCTGAAACCGTATATCTTTTGGTTAAAAAACATTTTATTAGACACGATGACATATTTTTATCCTGTAGGTATATATGTTCGGAGATCAAGTCACTCTCCCAAGATAAGCTAGGCCATCCGACACATAGGTATATGAGAGAAAGGCCTTGAAAAGTAAATTACAAAATGTATAACAATTATTATATCTATACTTGCAATAAAGAAGTAGATGCCTAGAAGTCTGTACTTAAAAGTCAAATAAAAAACATGTAGGTCTTATGATACCTTACGATATGTTATTTTATATATAGAAATATACGCTACGAAGCGGTCGTAGCGGAGCTCGACTGAAGCGGTGTAGCGGAGCTCGACTGAAGCGCTCGTAGCGGAGCTCGACTGAAGCGCTCGTAGCCGAGCTCGATTTGGTGATCATAACCGACCAACAAGTTAAGCAACACTTGCTGCGGTCAGAACTTGCATGGGGACCGCTTGTGGCATTATTATTGAAATGAGCGCTTCCGTGCTTCGGAGGGCACATTAAGCCGTCGGTCCCGGTTTTTTGTCTTAGGACAACAGTCGTTAGGCTATGTCGAAGGCCTACGGGTGGCCTGAAAACTTCGACATGGGTTGGCCACTAACCTATTCACCAATCCGCACTGGGCCCGCGTGGTGGATTATGTCCCAACTCCTCTCTCTGAGAGGAAAGCTCGAGTCCCAGCATATATTGTCCATCTTCCTAGCGCTTGAAGAATTGGGCGGATGTCTGCGCGACTGAGTAGGAAATTATATATTAGAGAGGAGACGCTTTCGGTTTTGTACCTGGTATTTGGAAATAATTACTCGTTAGCTTTCTGTTTTGCTTGTTTTGCTTGGTTAACAATTAAAATTTTGTGTTCTATTAATTCGGGGAAATGATCTCGTCATTGTTTTATTTTGTTAACATCTATCATGTTCTCACACTCACATTTGCAGCAAAAAACAACTATTCCAGTACTAGATTAGTATTGATTCTGAATACTTAGGCCAAGTGAACTTCACTGGACAAGTATATTTTAGTCATTGTGTGCAGACCCTTTGTCTTTTTATTATTATACAATAAGTATATTATAAAAATATTGATTTACAATATTAATAAATATATAATTTTTATTCTAATGAATAAATGAAAAATGAGCCAATTTTTTTTTTCATTTTCTGTGTAGGGCTGATTGCACATAAGTTCACAAATATCCGCACAATAACCGCTTTTTCGAGTAAAAGTATTAAAAGGGCGGAAAACCCTAAACAATAGTTGTTGTTGATTTTGTTTAATTTTCCTAGATTTGTGTTTCTTCACTATTGTTTGTATTGTAGTCACTATTTTATTTCAATATGTGTTAGAGCCTTGTTCTGTGTGTATACTAGCTGCTCCCCCGGTTTCACCTGAGTGGTTATGGATGATGATCAAACCGTTTTTGTTTTTAGCGAGACTAACAAATAGTTATTCTTATAGTACATAAGAACACAATATTCTAGTAACGTGTGTAGACGCATTGAAATTCATAATATCTTTTCTGAATCCCGATACCAACGGCGACATGTTTAAGACATACTCGTATTCTATCATCTGATATTGTTTACTAGCTGCTCTCCGCGGTTTCCCGCGCGGTGATGGATGATGATGATGATGAATCTTATATAGCCTTTGTTACACATGGTGTAGCTTTCCTATAGTAAATAATTTTTGAAATCGGTCCAGTGCTTTTTGAGCCTGAAGAGATTTCTTGATTAATTCGTTACATACATACATACAAATCTTTCCTCTTTATAATATTAGTTGTTTATAAGAACATCCAGGATTACACATTTATGTACTTGTAATAAACTGTTGCGTTCGCCTTAAATAAATGGAAATAATGTGGCTGTAATATCGAAATAGTTTTTTTTTTATCGTGGAACGCAATGATTCTGGTTGACCAGGTTTTTTTCGGATGGAATTCTGTTTGTAACGAAAATAACGAAGTTTTCATTCCAAAAGTTTTATAAAACTGGTTAGGTTTTAAAATTTTATTTAAAATACGTTGTTTTCCGTGGAATATAGACTATATTTAAAATTGGAACGCTTCTACGAATTAATATTATTGTTGTATCCGGTTGATCAAATTGAGTTCAAGGGGCCTACTCCTACCTTTTACGAAACTATCATAAATCAGTAGCGTTGTGTAATAAGCTTAGAATAATCATACTTACAATCGTACTACCACCGACATAAAACATTCAACCAAATTTAAAGGTGAGCAATATGAGTGGTATGCAAAATGACTACTTTAAGAGATGAGAGTACGGATCTTTAAAACTTTGACATTGGAACAATGTAACTTAGTGTCAAAAGTCAAGTCAAAGTACGCGAATTGAGTGAACTATTTGATACTACGTGATCAAAACGTCTATCGCAATCCATTATTATTAAGCTTGCTATATTGACGTGGTGGTACCAAATTTAATGGTAAGTTTAAAACATGATTACTTTAAGAGGTAGGAGTAGGGCCCCATGTCACGATTAAATCTCGTTGTTGAATCACATTCCAAATCAGACGGTCACACAGAAAGTATTTTTTTAGTGTTTAATTATTTCTATGCACTTCCCAAAACTGCCTCCGCTAGAATAAGATATCATCCTTTCTTCCTTTGCTTCCTGATCCTTTGGGAACTAGTCATTGATATGGTAAATATTCTTACACTTCTAAACTATCTCTATTGCTCGGATGGAACCTGGAACCTGCTGAGCTGATGCTTTCAACTAAAGAAACATCAACAGTCAACATTTAAATGTGTAGTCCCGCAGGTTGCCGCAGGACCAGTAATTACATAACATAGAGATTTAGTACTGAATGCAAATGTTTTTTATTCTACTACTCTTTATATACTCATAAAACATAGTATAATTGTTAATACTAATAATAATCAGTAATAATCAAAACAATGTTACCGTATTTTAAATGCTAAATTGTTTTTGGCAGTTTTTGATTCTTTGCCCTAAATACCTTGATCGTCTATTCCAGGAAAGATATTGTTTTACAGGCCACGCCGACCACGTTACGATTTCAGGAATCGCGATTCTAATAGGTTGTTAGTAAAATAGTTTTGATGAAAATTTGCAAAAGTGAAATCCACAAAATACTATAGAATAATTTTCTCCCGGAATCATATTATTACCGGAATTAATTTTAGGTAGCGTCCTAAATTTATAAAATATATATTTTATAATTTTATTAATTTAAGCCAGTATATATTTTTAAAATATATACTGGCTGCATAAACGTAGACAGACGAGTTTAACCAGTTTTTTTCTAAGTATTTTACTACATCAAAGCCGTGAACTACTTTTGCGAGTTACTTAAAATTTGTTATCTCTAGTATACGAAGTGTATATACAATTATAATTAAAATCTCTGTAACGAAAATAATTGATTAAATTATACAATCAAAAGTTTCACGTAATTTTATTATGAAAATAAAAAAAAACCGTGTTGTTTTTCTTTATTTTTTATAAAGCGTTTTAATAAAATGGCACCCTTTTAACTAAAAATAGTGTTAAAGAAACATACAAACATAATGAAAGGTCTCCAAAGCAATAAACTACAAGTGAATATAGAAATTAAAAATCTGGAATAATATGAACTTTTGACTTTCTAGTGAAAGACAATAATCAATACGTTTCGTCAAATAAAATAAAGACTTTGAAAATAACACTTAATTATGTATCTAATTAATTTTTTTACGGGTCAGCCATGATATTTGCGCGAGCAACTCTAAACTTAAGGCTATATAAGCGAGGTATGTATTAGAACTCCCTACAGTTTGAAAAGGTATGCCGACTAGAGTTAACCTTCGACGGTACGGACCGTAACGTACTCGTGTGTTAATCGTATTTATCATTGTGACAATTCGATTTAGTAAGTAAGAGAGTATGATATTTCACACCATATTCGTTATAATTTCGTTAGCAATTTCCATTTCAATAACGTAAAATTTCCAGAGATACCGTCGCATAGTACTCGCTCTGACCCGAGGTGCTGAAGCGCTCAAAAATTCATCTTGATAACAATGTCTAGCCATAATAACTTTGTTATAGATAAACTTTGATAAAGTCGTGTGTATGAACTAGTTGGACTGTTACAAATCTTTTTTTTTTCGATTCCGGCCAATGGATCCTAAGGATTTGAGTGAGTATAGTTGTACTAACACCTATGAAGACTTGTGGTGTGGGTTGGTTAAAATACGATTACTCGCTTTGTCTAAGTTCTTGTTGCCACCTGCCAACTGCCGTGCCTTTTGCTTGCGCATTTATTTTACAGCTGCCCCCTAGCTTTATTTTATTATTATTTTGTCTATGCTGTGCCCAAGAATATTAGGCTTTTCACCCGCGCAGTGATAGATATTGATCATGATAATGATGATGAAAAGTAGCTTATGTGCCATTCCAGACTATAATCTATCTCTGTGCCAAATTTCAACCAGATCCGTTCAGCCGTTCTGCCGTGATTGAGTAACAAACCTTCATGCATCCATCCGTCCATCGAACCTTTCACATCTATAATATTGAAAATGTTTATTAGCCAGATTTGCATCCATTATTACACATTGTTAGAATACATATATAAAATTCAAAAATTACAGAAAATTAAAAATTGAAACTTAGCATAAATACAAAATAAATAATAATTAATTAAGTGATGGGCGTGTGATACGCCCTCCACGTGCGATGTATCGGGCTGGTGTGCCACTCTCGTACCGCAGCCACCAGTGCGTTATCAGAGCGGTGCAGGGCGGTGCGCACGGCGGCCGACCGGCTCCGCAGCAGCGCCTGCCAGCAGGGCGCGCGTCCCTCGGCGAACATGCTGCTAGCGCTGCACCACCGCGGCAGCCGGAACATCACGCGCCATGCGTCGTTGTACTGCACACGCATCTCGCTCATGGCGGCCTTGGTGTAGTTCGTCCACAACTCTGTGGTGTACATTAGTGGATATATTAGTGGAAAGTGGGATTATACATTTGTTTTTGCGAATGTAATGCTTTTCTAAAGCGTACATAATGATAATTCATATAAAATTATTATCAATAACTACATAATATATGCACGCATTAATAACCATATTGTAATTACATGTCTTATGTTTTTATAACAGTACTAGCTGGTGCCCGCAACTTCATTCGCGTAGGATTGGTACCTACTTCGTGTAACTTATTATCTTCTCCAAGGCCATAACTATCTTTATATTAAAATATCATGAAATATTTACATGGTCAAACACAATTGCTATAAATTTAAATACTATTATTAAATTTAAATACTTAGTAAATCAATCAGTATCCACTAATAATAAAATACATTACCTACGTACGTACAAATATAAAATTAATCACCATGGAAAAAAAACTGTCATTACATTTCATCACCCTTGACGGTCATCGAGCACGTCTAGTGTATCGAGCTGCCAAAATGATAAAGTGCTTTAGACTGAACTATCAGAAACTGACACAAACTTTAACAGAACTGTCATCAATACGATCTTGTCGTATGCGGAGATCTTGTTATTTTGTCTAGGTATGCTGTGCCCTAGAATATTACGCTTTTTCACCTGCGTGGTGATGTATGATGATGATGAAAAGTAGCAATGCTATTCCAGACTATAATCTACCTCTGTGCCAAATTTCATCCAGATCCCTGCAGCCGTTCTGCCGTTTTTGAGTAACAAACATCTATTTATCCATCCATCCATCCATCCATGCATCCATCCATCTATCCAAACTTTCACATTTATAATATTAGTGGGATTAGTGGGATTATAACTTGCGAAACATTTAATATTATAAGATAAAAGCACTTCTAGGATTTAAACTTACACTAGAAATGTACAGTTGTAATATTTATATGATAAATAAAAATAGTAGTGAGATTGAAAAAAAAAATAATGGGTTCTAAGGAATGGACTAACTATAATTACACTGACACCTATGATGACTTGTTGGTTGATTGGTCGAAGGTTAAACAAAGCATTTTCTTAGGAGGAATCATCTAAAACCACATTTGTAATTCGTTCTTAGGCTTGTGCTATTCTCATACATAGAAATTAAACGAACTTTAAATGGATTATATGACGTAAATATTATATTATTTTTATTCCGACTTTTCAATAACTTTTCAGTAAACATGGTCGAGGGTAGACTATTATTTAAACCATGTATGTATCTATACTATCTATACTATAATATATAAAAAATAATATTATAAAGAGGAAAGATTTGCATGTATGTTTGTAACGAATTGGCTCAAAAAGTGCTAGACCGATTTCAAGAATTCTTACACCATTGTAAAGCTACATTCACCCTTAGTAACATAGGCTATTTAAGATTCATCATCATCATCCATCACCGCGTGGGTGAAACCGCGGAGAGCTAGCTGCTCTCCGCGGTACTCAATAAAATAAATAATTATTTACATAGCATGATCAGCCTGCCACATGGGGAAATTTCTGTTAGATGAGTTTTAGCCAGTGTGATTTTGTCGTTAGACTAGCTAGTGTCCTAGTGTTGAAATTTTCAAAACACTTGACGGCTTTTAGTCAAAAGAAAATAAACACGGACGCGCTCTGTTGAGAATGCTTCTAATTATCAATCGTAGTCATCCATCTAAACAGCACCAATACAGTATCAAGCTATCGCGAGCGTCATCGAGTAAGCACAAAACCTAGAATGTGAGAGCACCTACGTAGGCTCAGACGCCCTGCGGAAATTTGTGGTATATTGTATTTGTTTTATTCTTAAAACGGCGACTCCCAGTGGCATTTTGGCTAAAATTAGTACAAAGACGCAACAGATGTGAATAGTGTAGAACGACAGCTTCTCTGCGATCACTCACCCCTATTTAAATAGTTTGTGAAACATGTAGCCTTCTGTAAAATTTTACGAAACTGAAAAAGAAATATAAAATTACGTTACATAGTATAGAGCTTCATCAAATCAAGACTTATAAAAGTTTTGTACAGTAGAGGGTTACTACTTGTTATAAAGTCTATTAAACCAATAAGTAGGTACACAAACAGACTGTGAAGTTTCATGCTAATAAGTTTGTTTGTTGATATGTATATGAAAGCTTAGCTAAACAACCCATTGTTTTATCACTAAATTCCATATTGCAAAAGTGAAGTGAGGCTTATTTTAAGATTGTATTTATATCTATTATACAAAAATAACTTTCAAATAACATAAAGTCCGTCAATAGATCACAAAGGTACACGGAGTTATAAATATATTACGGAAGGCGAGACAGAGAGCCAGACAATGCATTTATAAGGCTGTCTGTCTATTGACGCGGAGTGAGGTTGAGGAACGGAGAAACGGAGAAATATTAACCAATAGGATTGCATAAATTCTCCGCTCAGCTCCAGTGGACAGGGATTTGCGAGCTAGTTTAAAAATTCATACTATTTTGGAAGCGGAGCGAGGCCGCGGAGCGAGGCGGCTTGAGTGAGTTTTTGTGAGTCATGTTTCTATATGAACAAGAGAGACAGAGAGAGATAGCTCATGAAAAGTAGATCGCGCAAATCTATAGAATTTTCGAAAGTTTGTTCTTCAGCAGTTCGGAAAAAAGTAGAATATTCACCGTCTCCTGAACAATACTTGATAGGATTTCCAAAATCTATGTGTTCTTAAAGAATTATCAATATATTATCTTGCGCGTAATTAGGGTTTTCCGAGTCCAGCCTTCTTTATCAAGCGATGCAAGGTAGTAATATTTATATAATACAAACATTTTGTTTTCCGTGATATTTCGCGTATGTAGTAACTGAACTAACCGCCCGCCCCCTTCCGCTTAAATGACTCGTCACGTGAACTCGGCCTAGCTCCGCACAGTCCGCAACTCCGCTCCGCAATGCTCGCAACGCTCCGCTGCCTCGCTTCGCGTCAATGGACAGACACAGTCCGCAACTCCGTTCCGCAATACTAGCTCGCTCTTCTCCGCTAACTCGCTCTGTGTCAATGGACAGGCAGCCTTAAGGTAGGGTTGTGAAAACCTGTCAATAAAATAGGATGTACATTATTGTACATGTCTGATGTGTCTATACCATTGTACAAGATTTTTCCATCCAATGTTTACTTATGTTTTTACTATGAAATGACTTTATAAAAGGAGAAAAGATTTGCGTAACGATCTCCAACTTGTAGATGCAATACATTTCCTGTAGTCACTTCAGTATTACTCGTTTTTACAAGGTCTACGTATAGCCATTATTATTTTATGTACATTACGTAAGTGTGGCTTTAAGCATTTGCTTTCAGCAATGTATATAGTCACCTTACAAAAACGCACGAAACATTTTTCTTTCAATTCCATAACTTGCCAAGATTCTTGGCAGGTGATATTATTTCCTGAGTCTGATCGATACATTCTTAGGGCCGTATTTTTAAAGTAGTGCACAACTCAGTTATGAATCAGCTTGAGTACTGATCTGAGTAAATTTTGTATGGTAAGTATTAGTACTGTCAAATATTCACTAAAGTGAACTAATTCCACAACTGAGCGTCCTTGTGCAATAATGACCAAACAGTCGAACTCAGAGACGTTTTCATAAACATACATAATCAGCCCATTATGTTCCCTCTGCTTGGGTTCGAGCCTTCCTCTTAGAGAGAGGGGTTGGGCCATAATCCATAGGCCCAGTGTGGCTTGGTCGAACGCATTTGGTCTGTTTTCAAGCCACGCGAATGCCTTCACGATCCTAAGACAAACAAGACGACGACTTAACGTGCTGGATGGCCTCCCTAGCACGGGAGCGCTCAGTTGCATAATTCCGATAGCGGTCAACCATCCCACAACTGCGTTGGTTAACATTGTTGATCGGTTGAGATTGCTAAGTAAAGCACCGCTGGGAGCGTATCGTAAGGCGTTTAATGATTACTTAAACGATTACTAAGTTGAGAGGAACCTTTTGAAATCTTTACTTAGGTAGTGATATTTTATTTAAGTAACAATTTAAAGTCTCTGAGTGCCATAGTCCAGTCATTTCGTTGAAATAAACGAGTAAGAAAAGAATGTGAACCGCGAAAGCTGAATTTTGGATATAAACTGGCGGCCTAGAAAAACTTAACTTGGAAATCTCGGCCAAAAGTTCTTGGTTGCATTTTCCGCCATCTTGAAAATAGCATTTAATTCATTTTTTATTATATATATAAATTTTTATTACATAAATTTTGGAGGTACGAAAATTGAGATGGAATACTTTCTTGTAGATTTTGGTATGCTCTATATTATATTTTTACCTAACGCTCATCGTTATCGAGATACCCATCAAAAAGGTGATGAAAAAAATATTTTTTTGCAATTTTTTTTTTGATTTTGGTTATCGTAAAAATGTATTCTATAAAACTTGTAGAGTGTATTCATACTTAAAATTAACTATAAAATGTATTTATTTGGTTAAAAAATTACGAGCTCTAGTGGGTCGCAAAGTCTATAGTAAAGTATTTTATTTATTTTTATGTTACGTCTTTTCAACGGTCCTGGCTGGACATCCTTCTCGAGGCATTATTTAAGTTGCGGAGACTGTCGAAATGTTCGAAATGATGGTGCGATCCTCGAAACAACATCAACGTCGTTATCGTCGTCATCGTTAAATGAAATGTGGACTCTGGGGTCGGGACTCTTGCTTTTCTGCACCCACCAAGCAGCCTCATAATTTCCCTTTCACATGCAGGAAATAATTTTTAAAAGTTAAGGTGGAACGAAGTCTGTACTATCAATTGGTTTAAGCCCGTGATTAGTCTGTCGACAACCCCAGTTGTGAGGATCATTAAAAATCTTTTTAAGGTAAATCTGGTTCTTTCGAGGCAGATCTACTTCGTCGAGAAGAAACGATGCTAGTTTTTCTTTACCATATTTGTGTAGTTTTTCAAGTTAATCTTTTCTAGGCGAAAATTCAGCTGTATCAGTTCACATTCTTTCCAAACGCATATAGTGACTTGACTACCACTGTTATGTTTTAAAAGAACAAGTTGTCATGCATATTGCAATTCACATCACTTTAAGTGAGATAGTTGTCAAACGCAACTCTACTCGTATTTCGAATTTTAAAATTCTTCCAGCCTATATAATGTATACCTTTATTACAGCATTCAGTAAAAGCACGAATTTAAGAAAGAGCTCACAGGTTTCCCTAATACATATTGGAGCTCAACAGTTCGAAGCGAAGTTAATTAATTTTCAGCCTTTAACCCGTTGTTATTAAGCTCACAATCCAAACTCAATTAAACACGAATCATCATTGCAATTGGTTCGATGAGGAATTCTAGCAACTCGCAACCAGAACGCTTAATTAGTACATTCTTAGTATAAAATTGCCCGACAGAGTCCCTGAATATGCTGCAACCAGGTGTGGAAAATTCGAGTTATCTGTAAACGGTCAGAGCGCGAGGGTTACTCCATTGTATGTGTGTATACATTGCGAGTTTTTGTGGTTTCATACATAACGAGAACTGATTGTTGTGTATATTTAACTTTATTCAATATGTTTTGAAGACTGATTATAAGCAAACTCTCACCTTTTTTTCTTTTTGAAGTTGAGCGTTAACATTTAAAATTTATCTAGATCACAAACTGAAGGAATAAATACTTCTAGATACATAATGCTAAAACAAGTTGATTGATATTTTTGTTCTCAACAATGCTGTTGCCGTTTATGAAATTCGAGTTGTGTAAGAGTGCTATATAAAACTAATTTTACCATATAGCGGTAGAACTCTTTGTGAACGAGTTCGTCCGGGAAGTACTGCCACCATACTTATATCTACCGTGAAGCAGTAATGTTTTAAGGATATGGGTGCCAGTAAAATTAAAGGTACATGATATTTAACAACTTAATACCTCAGTATTAAGGTCTTAAATCTGATATATCTTTAATTTCACTCGCACCTTGAAGAAAGAAATTAAAGGTACATGAGATTTAACAACTTAATACCTCAGTATTAAGGTGTTAAATCTTATGTACCTTTAATTTCACTGGCACCTTGAAGAAAGAAAAGAAAGAAATTAAAGGTACATGAGATTGAACAACTTAATACCTCAGTATTAAGGTGTTAAAATCTGATGTACCTTTAATTTCACTGGTACCTTGAAGAAAGAAAAGAAAGAAATTAAAGGTACATGAGATTGAACAACTTAATACCTCAGTATTAAGGTGTTAAAATCTGATGTACCTTTAATTTCACTGGCACCTTGAAGAAAGAAAAGAAAGAAATTAAAGTATACATGAGTATAATGGTACAATACAACGGCAGCATTGTGCAGGAAGTAGAATCAACGAGATTTCTTGGCCTAACCATTGATAGAAAACTCAACTGGAAAGCACAAATAGAGGTTGTGGCTAAAAGAATTAACTCTTGGGCATATGCCTTATATAAATTGTCATTTATAATTAACAGAGACGCACTATTAACAGCATACTACGGGATGGTAGTATCAGTTTTACGGTATGGTATTATTTTCTGGGGGAACTCTACTGATAAAAATATTGTTTTCAAAGCCCAGAAAAGATGTATTAGAGCAATGCATCACTTAAAAAAGACAGATAGTTGTAGACCTTACTTTTTAGAACATAAACTTTTGACGTTACCATCACTGTATATTTTAGAAATAGCTACTTTTATAAAAACGAAGCCAGACCTTTTTGGTCGCATCTCTGAATTAAGCACTCGTAGCAGACGTGATGATACTAGACACTGCTCGAGAGCTTGTAAAACTACTTTAATGCAAAATAGTGTTTCCTGTATGGCTCCCAATGTTTTCAATAAGATACCAAAAACTATTAGAGGATTAAACAATGGTATGTTTAAATGTAAATTAAAGAAATTGCTTGCAGAAAAATGTTATTATAGTATTACCGATTTCTTAAAAGACAAATCCATTGATAAATATTCAGTATAATTGTAATTAATTGTAATAAATAAATACTAAATTATGCATGTGTAAATATTATAAAATATGACTAATTCTTAACAATAACCAATATATGACATACAATTACCTATTTTGAAATTGAATTTGCACGCCTAACAGGTAAGGACATGTGATCTATTCATTAAGCCTTTATAAGATCTTGTATGCCTCTCTGTATGTTGTATACCTACCATGTTCCTAGCAAATAAATTATTTTGACTTTGACTTTGACTTTGAGATTTAACACCATCATACTGAGGTATTTAGTTGTTAAATCTTGTGTACCTTTAATTTCACTGGCACCCATATCTTAAAATATTACTGCTTGAGAGTCGTTCCTAATGTAGTTCGTCAATCGTGAAGAATTGCATCTGTTATAGACAGAGGTTACTGTTTAACACCAGATGGGGATGGTGCTTATCCGGTTACTTATATAATAGATACCGACTGACATTAATAAAAATGAAAATGTATTTGTTACGACTTTAATGATTGTTTTTTATTTTATTTAAAACTAACTGTCTTTTATACATAAAGGGTTTATAAGTATGACGAAGAAAAAAAAATTCGGCAATTATGAATGAACAATGATATTTGGCAAATGGCCTCCATGACCACGCTGACAGATGTCGATTCTTTTATCAAAGTTTTTAATCACTTTTTGGCAAAATAGCGGGTCTATTTCGTTAATCACATCATGAAAAAATTATCCAGTGGTGTTAAATCACACGATCTGGCTGGCGATTTCGTGAAATTATACGATCGGGAAATTTGGTTTGCAATAAATTTATCGTTTCATTAGCTGTGTGACATAATATGGCACCGTCCTGTTGAAACCACATGTCAATGATATCCACGTCTTCAATAATAGGCCAAAATGGAGTTGGTAACATTTCGCGATGTAATATCACGAATTTTAGGAAATGTAACTTTAACAGAACCACCATTTTCATAGTGGACTTTATTTGTAGTGTATTATTTAGATGCGATTTTAAAAGCAAAATTTAATTCATTGTAACAATTCAAAGCATATCTACTATGAATATTATAAAAATGTAACAAACAGTAGATTTCAGTATATAATTGAAATTTTAAATAACTTTTAATAGGTTTCGGTTTTGGCTGAAAATCCAGTTTCGGTCGGACACTATTATATAATGACACAAATATATGATAAGGATCGGAAATAACTGCAATGCTGCTCCGTGACGTATATAAATGTGTTTATATATGCTTCTAATATGGTGTATATTATCTTATTATCTTCTACTAGCTGATACGCCAGCGGCTACGCTCGCGTGGCTACGCGGGATACGGTTATTACAGATTTTTAATTATCCCACGGGAACTCTTTAATTTACCGAGATCAAAAATATCCTATATGTTGATCAGGGACATAAGCTACCACCGTACGAAAATTCATTTAAATCGGTCCAGTCGTTTCGGAGAGTAGCCCGTACAAACAGACAGACTAACATACAGCGAAACAAACAATTTGAATTTATTTTTCACTCCTTACATCCCCTAACTCGGTATTTAGCATAGTTTTCATTGTACAAAAATTTTACCTCTACAGTTTATAGTATGTAGTAGTTTTTACATCCCTCGTTTTACCCCCTTAAGTCATCCCTGTCAATAAATATTGAAATCATCATTTTCAACTATCCAAATGCTGATTTTCACCACTGTATGTTCAAAAACACAAAATTTTCCATAAAAACTTTCATCCCTCCATTTCACCCTCTTAAACCACCACTATCCAAAAAAAAAATAGGCCAACATTTTTTATTTTGAATGACCTATCAAAAATACAAATGTTCACAGTTATAAGTTCAAAAACAAAGGAGTTTCATACAAACGTTTTCACCCTTTTTGACCCCCTTAGGGGTTGAATTTTACAAAATCCCGTCCTAGTGAGCACCTACGTCCTAAAACAAACCCGCATACAAAATTTGAAACTCCTAGCACTTGTAGTTTCTGAGATTTCGTGATTGATTAGTGAGTGAGTGACCTTTCGCTTTTATATATATAAATAATATAGTACGCAAGCAAAACTGTGTTACAATCTGAGAGGCAATGTAGCGTGTGACGTGAATGAGACATAATAAGGCAATGCCTTCGCGTGAAAAACACAATGCAGTGCCTAGCAAAAACTCAGCTCTGCATGACACTACTAATCTCTTGGGCAGGCCTAGTGCTTACCACTAGACCCATCACTTGTCCGACTCATTTCTTGATAGAATAAAAAATCGCAAGTACCACAGATGGCGACCAGCTCTTGATTTGCTTAGCCATTTTATAAACGACAAAGTTTTATGTTTCGCAATTTAACTATCGTTAAACTTTGGTAAAGTTGTGAAAGGCTTCCATGAACAAATTTGATCAAATTTCCTGTAATTGTTCATCTCTTGGGCAGGCCTAGTGCTTACCACTAGACCCATCACTTGTGCGACTCATTTCTTGATAGAATAAAAAATCTCAAGTGACACAGATGGCGACCAGCTCTTGATTTGCTTAGCCATTTTATAAACGACAAAGTTTTATGTTTCGCAATTTAACTATCGTTAAACTTTGGTAAATTTGTGAAAGGCTTCCATGAACAAATTTGATCAAATTTCCTGTAATTGTTCATCTCTTGGGCAGGCCTAGTGCTTACCACTAGACCCATCACTTGTCCGACTCATTTCTTGATAGAATAAAAAATCGCAAGTACCACAGATGGCGACCAGCTCTTGATTTGCTTAGCCATTTTATAAACGACAAAGTTTTATGTTTCGCAATTTAACTATCGTTAAACTTTGGTAAAGTTGTGAAAGGCTTCCATGAACAAATTTGATCAAATTTCCTGTAATTGTTCATCTCTTGGGCAGGCCTAGTGCTTACCACTAGACCCATCACTTGTGCGACTCATTTCTTGATAGAATAAAAAATCTCAAGTGCCACAGATGGCGACCAGCTCTTGATTTGCTTAGCCATTTTATAAACGACAAAGTTTTATGTTTCGCAATTTACCTATCGTTAAACTTTGGTAAAGTTGTGAAAGGCTCCATGAACACATTTGATCAAATTTCCTGTAATTGTTCAACTTTTCCATGTTAAGAAATTACGAGATACAGAATGTTTACATTTGCAAATTTATCAGAAGTGAATTATTAACACAGGTAAAATTGCGTGCATAGGCGGTCTGTGGCTGCGTCATTTAACACTATAAACCGACCATTTATAAACTTTACTTATTAAAATTGACACTATGATAACCAAAGGCATTTTTCAATAAGTCATGCGTCTCTCATTTTCATGGTATAGTTTATAGTTAAAGTGCTAGTCATATATAGTTTGCACATATGTAAGTACTAGCAAATAGTATTTTTGGGTTCAATTTTAAGTTGCCAAATCTGCTTTATTCATAAACTGTATTTTTAATGTAATAAACTATTATCAATACAAAAACAATCGACCTACTTACTCACTGAAATAAGATTTCCTAATCTACCTTCTAATTGCGATATTTTTTTCTTGAGTTTGTTATTAAAAATAAGCATCCTGTGTAAGCTTATTAATTGCAGAGAAAAACATTCACTACCGCGAATTAAGTAATTAATGAACTCAAATAAACTTGGAAGGGTTTTGTATGGCTACAGTAATTTTCGTGGTAAAACTAGAAAGTTTTATGTTTTCGTTATGCGTCAGAATCGCTTCAAAAATATTGTAAAGTTTCAATTTTTTAACGAAGTTACCTGGACAGAGTAGGACAAGGAGGTAGTTCGGCACAATATGTTTTTCCCTAAGCACACTATTCACAAGATAAAGGTATAAACAGTACCATATGCTGGTGTGTCTGAGTATTATATCCGAGGAGTAACCATAACCCTGTCTCTCTCTATTGTGTCATCTCGGATGTACGCGAGATGTATCCAGTATTGACTATGTCATATTTTTATCCTTCTTTTTCCTGCTAATTAACGCAACTCGTTAGATATCAGATCGTAACTTCCTGAAAACGATGAGATAACAACTAAAACTAATCGATAATACATATATTGAGTTTCCATAGAGTTTAATTTTGCGCATTTATCACTAATATAACTTGCTGTGATTCATTAAACTGTAAATATTTATAATAAAACTCTACATTTTCACCTTCTCTGTTGACCGACGTTAATATACACACTGTCATATTTCCCACTGGGCATTCTATAGCTAATTGCCGCTGTCAGGTGACGTGTAAAGGTGACCCACACACACTCCTACTCAACCTATACCAATCGATAACTGATAAACAAAAGATAACACTATCTAATTGATTCGCGATATTTGTTATCTCGCCTTCACAGTAATCAGGTAATGAATCGGGCGGGTGTCACTCAAGCGCTGACCATTATCAGAGTAAGGTGTTTAATTGCATTTCGGTGTTACTGGAAGTGGTCAGATATCAGTGTCAGTCAGTTTCCTCAGTTGCATACAGTGTGTGTAATCAGTTCCGCCAGTGACTTACAGAGTGCCAAAGTCAGTTTATCCAGTGTGACAGTCAGTCTTGCTGGTGTGGCTAGTCTAGCCTAGCTAGAAGTTTGGGACGTCATTCTCGTGGAAAGCATTTATGAGAGAACGTCAGTCTATAACAGCGACATACACATCAATATAGGTACCATTGAGCTGCCGGATGAGTTTGTAGTGGTTTGCTGATCCGATTTTTAGTGGAGAATATTCTTATCCTTAAAAATGAGGTAATTACTTCCAGTGCTCTTCTTAATCATTTCAAATTCCAAATCCATTTCAAAATAATTCCAACATTCTTCTTCTAGTTTGGTACAGCTGTTGCGAGTATTTGACAACCTACTTTTTCTATTTGTGTATGTTTTGCAAATGTATTGGCCATAGCATTTGTTCACCACGTGGATACGACCCACGCTGTTTACCATTATCGAAACACATATGTATCTAGACTGAAAGTTGGTATCAAATGAGACAATAATAATTGCTATGCGAATCAAAGCGATTTTCTTTCGTTCTGTTTGTTCGCAAGATTAGTGGTCTGGCACGGTTGCGATACCAAGCAAGACGTACTCTTTTAATAGAGGCCTACCCGTAGTAAGTCGGATTTCTACGCATCTTACGATTCCCATCCCGAAGGTCAAAGGAAAGCTCTTTAACCACACACGGAAACATATGATGAGCGAGTCATTTAAAAAGCAAAAGGTCAAACTAGCTTAGTACCTAAAATGCATAATATCTGATTTGTAATTTACCTAAATCGCTTTAAGTCTTAGTAGCAAAAGACCTGAAATGCGTTATGTCTGCTTTGCTAATCACCTCAACCTTATAATGGCTAAGTAGCAGTATGCCTAAAATGCACAATCACAGTTTATCAATTTACCCACACCGTAATATGTCTTAGGGGTCGCCCAATAATCAAGTGGTGTATTTTACCAACTTTTAACCGCCATACATGATTAATACAATTAATTTATATATTAGTTAATTATTTTTTTACTTCCTACATCTTGACACCTAAAAATTATGTGTTTCTGAGATTTACATAGTCGTTTTTGGGGAAGTTTAAGACGAATTCGGTCCCATGTCGTAAGCAGTCCAAAGTTCGATCGTACATATTTAGCGACAAAAATAACTAACCTAGGTATTGTGAAGATCTTTTGAATCTAGGATACAATGGAATGATAATATCCAAAGTAGGCATTTTTTAAGTTGTCAACGTGGAGGCTGCATCAAACTAACAAAAACATGTGTCTTGGAATGATTGATCTAATCTTGCTCCTTACTACTTTATAAATGCGAATATAATGACGGATGGAGGTTTGTTACTCAATCAAGCCAGTGTGTGGCTAGAATAATCCATAATGAAACTTTTCATTGTCATCATCATCATCATCATCCATCACCGCGTTAAACCGTGGGATGCAGCTAATAATTTGTCAATGTAACTAACCAGCCGAAAGAGGTTGCTTATCCTGTCTCATACAAAACAGCTTTTTCGGTTTTTCGTGAATCTTATAATCTCACGGATCACACATCCATTTCCTTTTCCTGTAAGCCTAACTCGAACACTTACAAACAAAATAAAAAAAAACTATAATATACAATATGCAAAAATAACAAAAACTGTGCAGAGTTGTAGCAGATACCTTATATTCGAATACATAGAGCGGAGAAATACAAGGAGCGGCCGTTCTCGAGTTCAACAGTTAACGAAGATTTTTTTTTATTATTTGTCCTTAATATAATATAACTATTATTAAGTAATTAATAAATTAATTTAATTATTAATAACTATAATATAATATAACTATAATTAAAACTTTTAAGAGGCGCAAATATACAAATCTTGATAGATGTTACATATTTGTGCCTTTTGGAGTAGAAACTTTGGGTCCGTGGGGTCCAGGTACATACGAAATCTTCAGGGACTTGGCTAAACGTTTGGTTGAAGCGCCAGGCGACCAGAACGCTGGTTCATATCTTGCACAAAAAATTAGTTTAGCTATTCAACGTGGAAATGCAGCCAGCATTCTGGGCACTTTTCCTTAACAAATGGTTTAATAAATTGTTAATCGTCTTCATCTACGTCGTTATCTTCTTAAGTATGTACCTTTTATAATATTTGTTAAAATTACTAATTATATGAACTATAATTATGTATATCGCGATATTTTGAATTACTGTTATACACATACATTAACGATACAAAATAATTCTATAAAATTTATCTTTTCATGTCACTTCCAGCTGCGCTTGTTTTGTCATTATACGTAGATTGGATACATTGTATTTGCGATGACGGTATTGAACTTATTTGAATATAACCAAACTCAGAGTATATGATACAACTCTATCATTATATTATCATTGTACCACAATATAATTATAACATATACATTCTATATATCTTTACAAGTTTATTTAAAATTGTTAATGTTCAATTATGTGTCTTTAGCGGTGACATCAATTATAGAATTGAAGTAATGTGTTGTTATCTACGGGTGAATCGAAACAAACATTAAAAAGTGTACTTGCAGTTTAGTTCTCAATGCGAATAACCATAAAAAGCAATATGTAAGTGAAAACTTAATCCTAACTGATAATATTTAAATTATTTTCACACTTACTCATTTTATAACCTGGAGTTGTATATATCGTTTGTTTTTAATTAATTAATTATACACAACTACCTACTACACAGTTCAACATACGTAAAACTATTTATAATATTATATTACCAAACTGAGCCGAATTGCGACGAATGAGGGCAACTTCAAGATGTTATGCATTTTTTGATGGAAAGTGTCCGGAACGATTCGTTTAGAATTGAAATTAAACAACTTTAACATCGTTTATTTCTACTAGCTTGGGCTATAAGTTATTAACAGCAATCACAATTACATTATGCACATATAAAAATAATCCAAATAATTATATATCATTCAAATTAGATAAAAATTAAATTAAATTACAGACAAAATTAAATTTATTAGGTACCTAGACAAAATTAAACTAAACATAATTGTGATTATTTATGTATTAGCCAGTACATGAACCATGCAGCAATGGTTCAGGTACTGACAGTCAAACCTTTCAGCAAATGCCTTCAGGATGCTGGCCCTAACCCTGCGCACCAGGGATTTGCACTGTTTCCGCATGGTCGCACAAAAGCAATCCACACGTGATTCGGCGAATATCCCCGATGCGCTACAGAATCGGAGCAGCCCCAATAGCACCCGGAACGCAATATTGTATTGAACCCGTAAGGCGTTGTACTGTTTCTGAGTGAAGCTTATCAGGCTTTAACTAAACAGATTACATATTAGAGATATTATTTTAGCCCGACGTTTTGAACACGTTTCAGTGATCATGGTCACGGTTAGAATCATTCAGAATTCATATAGAATTTCTCGTTTTGATCGTATTAGGATTTATTTACATTAGCTCTCTGAATAGTATTTTGGCTTTACCTAACTCAAAGAACCCAAAACAACTAATTGGTAGATTTTACTTTGGTTGAATCTTATCGTTGTATTATTTTTATTTTCTACCAATTTCCAAAAAGGAGGAGGTACTCAATTACCTTGTAGATAATATAATTGTAGGTACTGTATTTTTTTATGTTTGTTACCTCATAAATTTCGACTGGGTGAACCGATTCTCAAAATATATATATATATATATATACATATATTATATAAAAAATCCTGAGATTTAGAAAAATAGAACAGATCTATTGGCGCAGTTGGTAGAGAGTAAGAAAGATTCTTATGAGTCGCTGGTCCCGGCTTCTATCTACGGACAAGTTTAAGATGTGTGTGCTTGACCTGTCTGTTTGACATGTGTCTTGTACATAAGTATGTATATCAGTTTTTAGGTTACCATAGTACAGGTTCTGCCTAGATTGGGACGTGAAGACCCGGAAAGGCTATTATGTATCTCAGTTGCTAACAAATTTTAATTGAAATTGAAAACGAAACGGCTTTATGTCGCTTTTGTCAGCTCCAGTCATCAATTTACAAACATTTTTGCTTACAGGAGTTATCAAATCTGACATAGAGCGGACATTTTTTCAAGATTTCAATCAATATTTGTTAGTAACTGAGATACAGGTAGATAATATCCCTGCCGGTGATAAATAACTAATAGATTTTGTGTTAGCATCATGTTCATGATCTACCGAGTTACCATAATAAAAAATATGATTCAATCGTATAATTAAATTTTAATTAAATTAATTAGTTTTAACAATTTCAATCAATTAACTTCTATTAATAGATTAAAAAAAACAATTTACAAACAGGTGTGTTGACTGTAGTAAATAATTATACATAAATACTTGTTTTACAATGCTATATGATTATGCGTGTTCTGCAGCCTTAGATATCCTAAGCACAAGGAAAGGGTAAAAGGACTTAAAAGGACTTCAGATGTTATTACTTACATTAAAGCCCGATTATATTGATATCGAACCAAAGTCATAAAATGTCAAATGAATCTGAATGAGCCAAGTACACACAAACGTTAGACATTGAAATCAATCTATTTGCATTCTAGCGTTGGCGCGGTACCCTTGAAGTGTTAAATGAATATAGATTAAAGTTAGTAAGAGGTTTCATTTTATATATGTTTTGTAAGTGAGAATGCTTATAGGTTATACTAATAATAATTTTAGAATAATGATATGACGTAATATCTTTCGCAATAATTTCATTTATATACTTACATACATAGGATAAGACGTTTCGGTTTAAAAAAAGATTATCAGACGATACACCGTAAAAATTATTGTTAGCTGATCTAATCGGCATTATCGACTAAATTTCT
This sequence comes from Selenia dentaria, assembly GCA_917880725.1. Lineage (NCBI taxonomy): Eukaryota > Metazoa > Arthropoda > Insecta > Lepidoptera > Geometridae > Selenia > Selenia dentaria. The sequence goes on along the minus strand of OU862876.1, from coordinate 8,218,644 downwards.
TATCTACATTCTAATTTGTAAAGTTACAATTCAATGATAAATTTAACATTTCGGGCCTAATTATAGCATGATACATTTATATTCGAATACATTTTTTTTTAAATATTTTATTCGTATTTTATATTTGGATTTTTACGTTTTTTACGTCGGGGTGCACCTTATACATTGCAATAAATGGAGTCAACTGAGGAACGAGATATTCACCATGTATTTATTGTACATATTTATTACGACCGTAAATATCCCGTTTCTGAAGTTAATTATACAATACAAATACAAAATGTTTATTTCTTGTTCATACATATATAAACATATTAATTGGAACCCTGCCTACTGCTTTAGTATACTACTGTGTTGCAGAAGGCAGTGTCTTCCCCTAATTACTTTGACAATTTCATATGGATGACAATATTTTATATAAAAACTTATGTAAGAAGTGTGCTAATTCTAACAATTTAAAAAAAAAATTAACATAACAGATAAAACCAAATAAACGAAATTATTTAGCCGTGCGCGTGTGTTTGCGTTCATTATGTTGTATGTGTGTGTACTTGTATTTTGTGTATCTATGTAAGTGTGTGTAGTTAACATGAAGTGTTCTCGGATTTTAACGAACATTTTTTCCGTTTGTTCATAGTCTTTATTCTGCAGCCATTCAATTAATAATGGTTTTAGTTTGTACAAATTAAGCTTCCAATATGTATTTCTGTTGTTGTTTAAAGTATTATAAATCATTGGGGCCAAATGGTTATAGTGTCGCCAGGCAATGAGGCACTTGTATTTAGGGACTGGGCATTTGAAACGCCTTTTTTTGATGTCAGGTAGGAACGGAACAGTATTCGCATGATACCTTCTTATACTCTGATAAATGAATAGCTTCCTAACAGTGAGCACCTTGCATTTCTCATACAGATCTGTTGTAGAATGCTGGAATGGTAATCTAAGCATAACTTTTAGTAGAGCGCGTTGTGCACGCTCAGTTTTAATAATGTGACTTTTTGCAGCACCACCCCAGGAACAAATGCAATAATTAATTATACATTCTCCAAGAGCTCTATAGGTCTGTATCAATAGTTTATGATCTGCTACTGAGCGCAGTGTCTTAAAAGTGTATATGAGTTTTCTAACACGATTTGATACTACTTCCATGTGTGGTATCCACGTAAATTTGTTATCTATTGTCACTCCAAGATATTTAATACTATTAACCGGTGTTAGCAGATCGCATGTACACTTAGTTCTGCTGGTTGGCTGGCGATTGCATGGAAATGAATGTGCATGAATATGATATACCTCCTGACTTTATCAGGAGGTATTTGGTTAGCCTCAGTTTTCTTAAAACAGACATATCTAGTTTTTGTTGTATTAAGCAATAATAAATTATCTTCCAGCCATGATATAACGCATGATAGTCCATCTTCCGCTAGCTGTTTTACATTGTACCAATCAGAGCCATGAAATAATAGGACAGTATCATCTGCAAACATAAAGATATCTCCATTTTTTAGATGTAATTGGCAAAGCTCATTAATATAAATAAGAAATAACGTAGGCCCAAGTGTACTTCCTTGAGGTACTCCATAGTCACATATGGCACTGTCACTTTCATACCCATTGACTCTGACTTGTTGTTTACGCTCAGAAAGATAATCAGTAAACCACTTAAGTACATTTCCTCTTATACCAAGCCTTTCCATACGTACTAGAAGAATTGGAATAGAGACTGTGTCGAATGCTTTTTGTAGGTCCAGAAAGACACCGACACATTGCTCTCCTTTATCCAGATACTTGGTGATATGAGAAGTAAGTTGTAGAACAGCATCATCAGATTTTTCCTTTCGAAAACCGTACTGATTTTCAGCTAGCAGAAGCTCTTTTTCAAGATAAGATATCAATCTTTTGTTTGCAATTTTTTCAATGATCTTTGATATAGTTGACAGCAAAGAAATTGGCCTATAATAAGAAGGTAATTGCTTATCCCCTGCTTTGTATATTGGACAAACCATAGCCTTTTTTAAAACTGTTGGGAAAATTCCATTCGTAAAACTTAAATTGCAGAGATGAGCAATTGGCTCTGCTATAGACATAATGCAGGATTTAAGTATAGTAGGTGTTATTTCATCCCAACCTGGTGCACTATTAGTTTTAAGAGTAGATATTATACTTCGAACTTCTGTCGCGTCTGTTAAAAATAATGATAAAGAGCAAGCTGGAACAGACTTAAGGGTATTAATTGAAGTGGTAAGCTTCTTTACAGTCTTATTTAGCTTCGCAAGGGTAATGTTTGCAAGATCTCGTCCAATAGAAGTAAAAAAACTGTTAACCTCATTTAATGACTCCGTAGGTGTATTTTTATTTCTTAGCAATGCATTTGAAACAACCTTGGTTTTGCTAAAATTACATATTTGTTTTAAAACTTTCCATGTTTCTTTGATGTTGCCCTGATGTTTTTCTAGCAGATCTTTATAATAACTTTGTTTTAGAGACTTAATTATATTATTACAAATATTTCTATACTTGATAAACTTCTTACGAATATCTATGTTATCTGGGGATGCTCTACACTGTTTTTGCAGTTGATTTCTATGTCGAATACATTTAATGACACCGATATTGATCCATGGCTTGAGGGGTTTGTACTTGTTGGAATGAAACTTGAGTATGGTATTTTTCTGCATGGTTTCTCTAAGAGTTGATAGTAACGTCTTAGCAGCGGTATTCGTATCTAAGATTCCATAATATTCTTGCCATGAATATTGGGCTAACGTTTCTCTAACCAGATTTACATTTACGGTAGGTTTAACTTTATTGCCATGGTCATTTTGTCTTTGTCTAGAGTCTGTAGCAATGCTTAGTAAAATAGGTGAGTGGTCAGTCAGTTCGTCAAAAACAAGAGTTCGCCATTTGCAAGGTGTTTTGACCATGAAGTGGTCAAGACATGTCTTGTGTCTAGTAGGCAAATTAATCCCCTGTTTGAAACCATGTGTCGCCATGAGATCGAGATATTCCGATGCATGCCCAGTTATATTTGAACCTGGAAGGATGTTCAAATTAATATCACCGGTAAATATGACGTGATTTTTAGGTTTTATACTGCAATTTCCTTCCGCCATGTTAGGCTCAGTTACATTTACCGAGAATTGGTTTCGGACATACGTGACTATTCCATCATTCTGGTTTAGCCAATTTTTTGTGTAATACATGTTATAGTTATATATTGGTGGAGGGTCGTATTTACCTGTCCAACATTCCGATAGAACTATGACGTCAATTTGAACGTCTAAATTATTCAAAAATACAAGAAATTTGTCCATATTCTTATAAATGCTACGAATATTAAGTGAAATTATTTGAAGACTACTCAGACCATTATCATATTTTAGAAATTGCGATATTTTGGAAGGATCATCTATAAATCTGCAGTCTTTGGAGTCAGCATGATCTATATCAAATAGTAAATTATTGTTTATAAGATCAAACATTATAACTGTTTTCAAACATGATCAGTAATTTATGTACTATAGTTGTATAGTTATAGTATAGTTGAATTAATATATTGTATTAGTATCGAGATATAAAACGTGCAGAATTTGATTCTAAAGTAATATTGTGCAAGACATGTTTTTCTTAAAAACTTCACTATACAAGTGTATACCATGTAGTAGTAGTAGGAGCAGTTAAAGCAAAAAATAAATGTAGTGTTGAGTCTATTCGTGTTTGTTGATTGGGTGTAAGTAGTGTTTACGGCTTTATACCAATAAATTGTAAATGAAGTCCTATTAATGTAGTATTCGTGCATTATATCAGGTTGCTTATTAATTAAGTATGAGATAAGAAACTTATTACATAACACTATATGTGCACTAATCGAGAGCATAAAATACGAAATTAGTAAAAATGACATAAAACGATACATACTAAACATAACAAATAAACAAGCGATTTTTCTTTGCAAACCTAGTCATTTTTCTTTTAAATTATCTACGTCACCCTCACTCAGTATACGGATCTGTGAATACCATTCCGCTTTGCGTAGAAATATACGTCCAAAAGAAGTCCAACAATAGGCGTACCCCTGACTTTTAGCAAATCGCAATTGCGGTGTCGCAGATACGACACCGCAACCCGTCCCAATTGCGGTGGCGCCCATCGCAACCTACAGAGGACTTGGAGGACATAGCCCGTAGTAGCGGTCCCTCCTCTAGCCCGCCAATAATCTCCCATCACTAGCAGGCCTATTGGTTCCTCTAAGCTTCACCGTGGTTACCCAAGCCCAGGCTGAGACCCTGCCACGGCAAGATGGACGTGTATACCTACACTATCGTCGTATAACATACAATCTTTGTCGTATAATTATATTGTCTGTCCTTTAATCGTAAAACTTCAAACCTGCCTGTGTTGTTGGTGATATTCACATCAACAAAAACAAAAGGGCAAAGATTCAAGTACATGGACTATCGATTTGTTACTGTTTTTTAACCATGTAGCTCCAGAGTTTAATAAGAACTCTTACAAAATATCATGTACATATAAACTTGTTTGATTTACCTTATTTCTCAACTCAACTTTTCTCTTTAATAAAAAAAATTATGAAGAAGTATTTCCACTTTCCAAGTATTATACGGAAATATTAACTTTGTAAGATTTTTTGTTGCTAATTGAATTGTACATACTTTGAAATACTGAAAAAATCAATACGTACGGGCATAGTAAGCAATGTGTTGGAACCATGAAAAAAAAATCACTGATGTCGGACAATTTTATATGATAGAAAAGAGTTATTTCTTTTGGTACGGACAAGTACTAGATATGCAATCAAAGTTTTGCCTGCGTTTGTCTCTCTCCGAGACATATCAGAATCTGTCAAGTCCCGAACACCCACTATTTTCACTTGTTTTGTATTATATCAAACAAGTGCATGTCTATATAATTATTTATGTATCCATTCATTAACCAGTTACAATGTCACCTAAGGCAAAGCCATTTTACACAATTTGAGCGCCAGGGACTTTCCTATGAATATTAATTGTCATTATGTATATTACTATTGCAATTGGGGCCCCTGAAATTTTGTGTTACGTACGCTTATGTAAATCAAGTATTTAATATGCGTATCACTGTACAAGTATCAACACAATTGCACTCTTTGCAAGTAAATGATTAATTTATGTTGTTTATATTTACTTTTATGTTTAAAAAACTATTACCGCCGTCAGAGCATTTTAATGTTCGTGCTAACTGCGTTTCCTAATGAAATTGGTTTTTGTGCATTGGCGTGTTTGATAATTTTAAGCTTGTTAAGTCTTTACTTATTAATACAGTAATTTTTCAGAGTTATCCAAAGTCTTTTACTTGTTAAGTCTTTTTCGCCAAGACATCTTTACTTATTAACTACAGTAATTTTTCTGAATTATCCAATTATTTTTTCTTTTTAAGTCTTTTTCGCCAAGACATCTTTACTTATTAAATACAGTAATTTTTCTGAGTTATCCGAAGTCTTTTTCTTGTTAAGTCATTTTCGCCAAGACATCTTTACTTATTAACTACAGTAATTTTTCTGAATTATCCAAATTTTTTTTCTTTTTAAGTCTTTTTCGCCAAGACTTATTAAATACAGTAATTTTTCTGAGTTATCCAAAGTCTTTTTCTTGTTAAGTTTTTTTCACCAAGACATCTTTACTTATTAAATACAGTAACTCTTCTGAGTTATCCGAAGTGTTTTTCATGTTAAGTCATTTTCGCCAAGACATACTTATTAAATACAGTAATTTTAATGAGTTATCCAAAGTTAGGCTCTTAGATAACTGATTTCTTGGAGGTATGAAGAATGGAATGCCACTCACGCGTGTCACTTATAAACACGTGTGGAAAATACGCTTGAACTATAAATTGCCTTTTATCACTTTAAAGCATTTTATCACTTTAATATTTATATACGTTATCGTGGTTATTCTTGATTACGTGAAGATTATATTTTAATTAATAAAACACGTTTTTATTAAGCTTATCATTTAGTCACTAACCGAAATATTACTATTAAAAAGAGGGAAGACTCACCTAGCATAAAAGGATTCATTTTGGATTCCACAAAAACATGTAACTTTTTTTAACTTTGATGAACATACTGAACGTAAAAATGTTAATTTCATTTTGAGTATGAATTGCGATTGCATGCCGTGCGATTCTCTAAGAGCAAACTACGTTGCATTTTTTACAACATCCGTGAAACAAGTGAAGAGATGATAAGAAATGACGGAAAAACAACCTTATGTACAATAGGGCGATATCTCAAAGTATTTGACATCGGTGAGCTCATCGACGAGTGCATCGGCGAATCATTAGAGAATCGCACGGCTGTTCATAGCGAAGGTTACTTCTATAATTTACCTACCTACCTTAACATAAGAACATATAGTTATTTTCTGCATGTATGTATATGTAAAATGATGTTGAAAAGCGCTTTGCGGTATTTGCAAATAATTTTTCAGTGACCTTGCCACTTACGGGACACACCGTCAACGATGATGTCATCAAGATAGGTGAAACACTTTTTAGTTAGTGAAGTAAAATTAAAAAACGGCACGACCAAATTTGATGAAATATATATATATATATATATATGTTTGCGGATAACTTCGTCATTTATGAACCGATTTCAATGATATATATATTAAACCGATTATATATATATATACCTATATAGGACTTCCACGGAAGTATAACTCTATCAAATAAAAAAAGAATCATTGAAATCGGTTCATAAATGACGAAGTTATCCGCAAACACACAAAAAAGCATATACGGTCGAATTGAAAACCCTCCTCCTTTTTTGGAAGTCGGATAAAAAGACTACCGCATATATATGTTTGCGGATAACTTCGTCATTTATGAACCGATTTCAATTATATATATATTAAACCGATTATATATATATATATATATATACCTATATGGGACTTCCACGGAAGTATAACTCTATCAAATAAAAAAAGAATCATTGAAATCGGTTCATAAATGACGAAGTTATCCGCAAACACACAAAAAAAGCATATATACGGTCGAATTGAAAACCCTCCTCCTTTTTTGAAGTCGGTTAAAAAGACTACCGCATGTGGTCGAAACTATAGTCGGATTTATCCGAGATGTAAGTATTATGGGAGTAATCCCGTATTTTTCAGTAAAAGTGAGTTAACACCACGTTCCGTCTTTTTCTTGCCTTTACAGGTCTGCAAATTAAACCGACGTAAAGCTAAAAGTTATTAAATTCATGACAAAACATAATATCAAGTAAGAGGGCATCACTTATGAGCTAAGTGTAATACACCCTTTTCCCATTTATATAAGTGACTATGTAGTATATATATGTATATATCCTTCCGGAACCGGTCCCTTTGGAAATTTGTGGGGGAGGCTTATGTTCAGCAGTGGACGTCCTACGGCTGAGATGATGATGATGATAGTGTGATGAATGATGTAGAATATCCTACTAATCATAGAATTATTACCTAATTATTTACCTATTAGGTAATAATTCTATGCTACTAATATTATAAACGCGAAAGTTTGTGAGTATGGATGTGTAAATCTTTGTAACTCTTTCACGCTCAAACGGCGGAGACAATTTTGATGAAATTAGGTACGGAGGTACATGAGGCGCTGGATTAACACATAGGATACTTTTCATCATCATTATCATCATCCATCACTACGCGGGTGAAAAAGTGTAATATGCTTGGGCATAGCATAGAAAAAATAATAAGATCTCCGCCTACGTCAAGATCGTAATGATGACAGTACTGTCAAAGTTTGTGTCAGTTTCTGATAGCCAAGTCAATTAGACAGCTCGATACACTAGACTTGCTCGGCGGTGACCATCAAGGGTGATGAAATGTAACACAAAAACCGTCAAGGGTGATAAAATGTTATGGCAGTTGTTATCCATGGTGATTAATTTTATTTTATTATTTTTGTTTACTGATTGATATACTCAGTATTTAAATTTACTCATATAATACTATTATAGCAATTGAGTTTGACCATGTACACATTTTATGACATTTTGGTATAAAGATAGATATGCTCTTGGAGAAGATATAAGCTACTCGAAGTACTAATCCTGCGCAGACGTAGTCGCGGGCACCAGCTAGTATTTTATAATAGTTCGTTCACTTTCGCCATAGGCAATTCTTTTTATTTCTCCGGCGTAACACCTGTCCTGTATGAGAGTTCATTAACTCCCGTCTACGGTTCAAGCAGGTTACAGACTGTTTCTGTCATGTAGGTAATGGTAGTAATTCGCTTGTTTAGAACATCAAACTAAACTAGCGAACTAAAATCTGTTATTTAGTAAATTGTGGTAGTTCTTATTCTGCTCACGCTAAGTCCAAATTCGTATACTGCTTGCAAGTGACAATTCTTAAATTTGCTGTTTATGTTTAATTGTGGGTATGTTTAGTGCAAATTTAATCGTCGTGTAAGTTCGTGCTCTCTAAACTAGTCTAAAATGATGTAGAACTACCCACATTTGAACACAATAATCAAATGTTTATAATTATCGTTGTAAGTGTTTCACAAATGTGTATTTTAGTATTCACATAATAAGAACTACCATAGTTTAGAGAATTTTAGTTTAGTGTTTGCACAAGGGAATCACTGCCATTGTCTTCTAATACTTTGTTTCTCTTGTTACAGGCGTGCCCAATGCTGCTTGCCTCGCAAAGAATGCGTCTTCGTTTTGGTGGCCGCCTCCATCATCTTCACGGGCGGACTTATATATGTCAACAACTCCTGTAAGTAATAAATAAACTAAAATTTTAAGAATATTGCATTAGTTACCGAATTTTAATAAGAGGTATTGTCTGCAATAGGATATCAGTAAAGGTCAGTTTTCTAAACATTATGGCTGACTAGCTGACCTACTGGCGGCTTCACTCGCTTGGTCTTGGTTTAGTGGTGGAAGCGCCGTTTTGGAATCTCGGGGTCCTGGGTTCGATCCCCGGGTTGGACAGTTATTGGGATTGTCTGACAATGAAATTTTTCATTGCGGCCCGGAGTCTGGAACAGTGTCTCGTAGATGGCAATAGGCTCGCCCCCTATTATAGAGGACCAAAAATATATCCGGCGAAACGCAGGTGTTATAAAAACCGCTTACCCCTTAGACGATATATAGGTGTGACGATTTGATATGTTGTTTTTAATAATAACATGTATTGTATTATTTTCGTAAAAGTTTGTTTGCAAAGTTTTGAATTGCACTAGATATATTTTTTCCTTATAAAAATGTATGAACTTCCTTATATAGTCGTTGGTGTATTTGCAAAAATTAATAAAAAATGGTTTCTTAATAAGGTTTTTAGCCTTACCATAGAAGATTATGCGCGCCGACCAGTCAATCGGGATCCCAGTTTTATATAAAACTGTGTAGCATAGCAAGCTGCCATCTTGGATTTATGTAACGGATCAAATAAACAGACATACAAACAGAGTCATTTTTTAGAAAATTTCGTATTGTTGTTCAGTAGGTATAGTTCCATCATCTGTGTTTTTTTCCAAGTACAGTCTTTATGGCCTCTACTTAATACTTACTATTATAAGTATAGATAATGATGTCTTCTTCATCGGTCATTAAAATACGAGTACAATGCACGTGGTGCGCAGTATTGCTCTTGCATTATGTTTCTCGTATTACAATGTGTAAACAAATAAATAGGTAGGTACAGATATTTTGGAATATTGTCGAAATTGGTCCTTCTTTGACCATCTAACGTCTTTTCACTTTGAAAACTGACTTTAGGAACCTATTCGTATATACAGATTCCTTCCTTGTATACATTTGAAAACATAACGTATGTTATTTTTACCGATTTATGTATTAACTTTGGTTGTAAGACTTGGCAACTAAAAATAAGGATAGAACAGCTGTACTTTCTTTAAGCCTAGTGGTAGCGAATAAGGCCTTCTTAGGGAACTTAGAGCGTTTTAAGCGAAAAAAACATACCTAATAAGACAAATACGCTTGGCCTCCTTGGCTTAGTTTCCATCTACCACCCAAGTAAGTAAATACATACCGTAGAATGTTCCTACTTTGCTCCAATATTTGCTCCAAAAAAAGGGAATTATGAATATTGTTTAAACTATTAATTATGAAATATGCTCAGATGTATTAATTTAAAGAATATAATGTTATCCAACATATTTTGATAGTTAAATTAACGTAATTAGGTATTTTATAATATATATAAAACTAGGAATAAAGAGCAAAGTTACCCATGTTTATGGGTAACTTTGCTCCTGGGTATGTTTCACTAGCAATCTCCATTGTGGAAGCTTTTTGAGCAATGTTATACTTGCCATATTCAAACTATGCTCCATTTATATTACGCTTTACCTATTATGATAGTATTAATGGTCGAAAAATCATACTTTGCTCCAGGCGCAAAGTTACCCAATCGTACCTACGAAAATATGAGCACGCCAAAAAAGTGTGGTTAGATTACGACCAAATTAACAATTCAATGAAATATTAACATATTCGTTTACCTGATGTTCTTATGTTATTATGTATATATACATAATAACATAAGAACATCAGGTAAAGGTAAGAACATAAGAACATTATGTATATATACATAATAACATAAGAACATAATTCCCTTAATGCGCTATGCAGATTTCAAGATGAAAGTGGCTTTTTCGGATACACAAAACAATATAACTTTTGACGTATGGACTTCAGCTGCACCTGACATAAGAAAAAAATGGCGGATGAAAAAATTGCCAGCTCAGAGGTGCCACTTAAAAGTCAAATGTTTCGGATGCGTTCACATTTAAATGAAATGTTGCACCGATTTGGAGATATTAAGCGATAAATCAATTGAGACAATTGGAGCACAGTTAACCCCATAGGTGAATAAAATGAATAAAAATAATCTATTCTTTACATATTACATATTACATATTACATATTACACTGTAGTCAAGGCGAAATTTTTAAATGAGTGATATGGATGAATTGTGATGCCGTTTGCATCTTTTTTTGGAGAACTAAGCAGGTTTTATCTTTGTTTCATCAAAACCAGCTCATCAAAAAGAAGTTACAGGCATTTTTATTTTACGAGTAAGTTTGCACCACAGAACAAGGATAAGGTTGGTATTACAGTCCTACTGAATCAGCTGTACCACGCTCTTTTCCGGTGTCAACTATCGGATTTGACAAAGGTTACACGAGAGTTACTGCGGTTTTTATCTCCGCAATACGCCCGATACACTAAGGCTGCTTCCTGATTTGGTGGAACGGCATCGGTATGCGGTATTTTATCTTGCTATTTTATACGTTACCGCAAGCTTACTAACTTCAGCCATATCTCTTCACTAGATGGTATCTTGTCAGTCCTTTAAAACAGTACCTTCGGTTTAAAACAGTAGAATCGTCATATAAGCGGCTAGGGCTTAGTATGCAGGATTTGCAATGCCATACCGCCAAATCAGCCATCAGCGGCCTTAAATTACGGCGCGGTAAAGCGTTTACGTTAAACTTTAATTACCACGTATTGATGACAGCTCTAAAATGGAAAGGTTTTAGACAAAGTTTTTAGTATCCGAACCATATACAATAAGTGGCGTTGAAATGTTTCATACCATGCAAGTGTTTGTCGCGCAAGCTTAATACTCTATTGAAGTCCATTGACGCGGAGCGAGGCTACGGAGCGGCTAACGGAAAAATATTATCCAATAAAGGATTGCATAAAATCTCCGCTGAGCTCCAGTGAATAGGAGTTTGCAAGGTAGTTTAAAAGTCATACATTTTCAGAAGCAGCGCAAGTCCGTGGGGAGAGGCGGCGTGGGTCATGTTTTTGAATATATGGAGAGCGCAACTCATGAAAAGTAGATCGTTAATCTCTATAAGAATTTCCGAAAGTTTTCATCAGCATTTCGGAAAAAAGTATAATATTCACTGTGCAATGAGCGATACTTGATGTTATTTCTTAACTAAAATCTATGTTTTCTTATATAATTGTTAATATAGTTGTAAGTAATTCGGTTACTTCCGAGTACAGCCTTCTTTCTCAAATAATGCAAAGTATTAATATTTCAATGTTTGTGATAACATGTCTGTTTTCCGTAATATTTCGCGTATGTAGTAACTGAACTAACCGCCCGCCGCTCTCCGCTTAAATTACTCGTCGCGTGAACTCAGCCTAGCTGTGCACATTCCGCAACTCCGCTCCGCAATACTCGCTCGCTCCACTCCGCTGCCTCGCTCCGCGTCAATGCACATACACAGTCCGCACCTCAGTCCTAACCATCAGTTTGACTTTAGACAACACCATTCAACAATCGAATAAGTTCACCGAGTCTTCGACCATATTCGGAAAGCGCTTGAACAAAAACAATACTACTCTTCGGCTTTCGCTAAAATAAAAACTTGTCTGTCACACAACTATTTCACCCAATTAGCGTGTTACTTGTCCGAAAGAACATTTCAAGTCAGTCAACTGCGACGTCCGCTTTGATATTAATGCAAGAGTCCCTCAGGGATCAGTTATGGGACCAGTGTTGTACACTATCTAGACCTGATCTTCCTCAAGCTAATGACCCTATTATAGCAACATTTGCCGATGACACGGCTATTCTTGCTAATGACCACAAGTCAGTAAAAGCTTCCGCAACTCTTCAAAGAGCATTAGATAAAATAACCGAGTGGCTAAAAAAATGGGGGATAAAACCTAGCACATAAAAACCGTACAGGTGACATTCACTCTTAGAAAAGGTAACTGCCCACCTGTACTGCTAGAAAATGCTATCCTTCCACATGAGGACAAAGTAAGATACTTGTGACTCCATCTTGACCGTCATTTAATCTGAAAAGAGACTTAAAGAGAAGCGCTCAACTTGCACTATAAAGGCCTATATTGGTTACTTGGGCGAAACAGCAAACTGTCAATAGACAATAAACTTCTAATCTACAAAAGGATTCTCAAGCCAGTTTGGACCTATGGAATTCAGCTGTGGAGCACTGCGTGTAACTCCAACATATTTTGTGCTATTTTAGTTTGAAAATTCTCGTGAGTTTCATACATATTTATTTAATATTAAAACCGTATTTACTCACGTAATTAGCCGACCTTATCGACCTAGGTTTCCGGCATGTCCGATGCCCATCTTCAGGGAGTTTACGGCCACTTGTGTGGTATGTTAACGTATGAGCTCTCCAACTAGCCTGGTCACTTAAGTGCCGCTTCCGAATTAGTAAACAACATTGTTAAGAGAATTACTGTAAAATATGATATATACGTGAACTTAAGCCAAATACCATACGTAGTGGCGGGCGATAGCCACGAACATAGCTCTTTATTGTTACAATAATTCACGTCTTAAAAAATATGTACGCGGTCGAAGTCGCGGGCAAAAGCTAGTATCGCATAAAAAGCTCATAGACTTAAGTGTGTGTGTGGAGAAAATTAATACTGAGCTTCTTTCCACTTCGTCTCGATATTGGCTACATTTACTCTGTAATGCGGCAGTACACTAATTTAATTGTTTGGGGTTCATTCTTATAAAGTAGGCTTAGTTTTGATAAGGTATTAGAAGAGGCACTCAAAGAGGAATGAATGAAGTTATTCAATAATACATTTAAACAAGCAATTATTGTGTATATGTTTATATATAATCTGAATCTCAGAATGGGCTCCAACGATTTTCGTGAAATTTAGTATGCAGGGGGTTTTCATCATCATCATCTCAGCCGTAGGACGTCCACTGCTGAACATAGGCCTCCCCCATGATTTTCCAAAAGGACCGGTTGGAAGCGGCCTGCATCCAACGTCCTGCGACCTTTATCAGATCGTCTGTCCACCGTGTCGGTGGACAGACCTACGCTGCGCTTGCCGGTCCGTGGTCTCCACTCCAGAACCTTTCGGCCCCATCGGCCATCTGTTCTGCGTGCTATGTGCCCTGCCCACTGCCACTTCAACTGGCTAATCTTCTGAGCTATGTCGGTGACTTTCGTTCTTCTACGGATCTCCTCATTTCTGATTCAATCACGTAGAGAAACTCCGAGCATAGCCCTCTCCATAGCACGTTGTGCGACTTTGAGCTTATCTATGAGACCCATAGTAAGAGACCACGTTTCAGTGCCATAACGACTAGTTTGCCCGCGCCACAAAACTGCAAGGATTTTTGTGTCCTAAAGTGTCGGCGCAACAATTGTTGCAAGTAAGTGTCACGCGCGTTTTTCTTTTGTTTATTTTTTAAAGTCATCCCAATGTTTAACCATAGAGTTTAATTCTTTAGCGTAATATATTTTCTTTCTATGGCAACACTACACACGGACATGTTCTATCTGTGAACTTAAAAAAAAATATATAATCAATGTTTATATTTTCATCTGTGTTTGGCGGTGAGGTTATGTTTTGTGCTATAGTTTTTAGTGAATTAATCGGGTTAAACTCATGATTTTGATACAAATTAAACATGAATATGATCGTGAATGTGTAAGGAATACTGTAAATATGTGATTTAAGTTCTGACATCAAAATTTTACGATATAAATTTGTCACGAACCGACAACACTCGGTAAGCTAATTTCTCATTGTTATGATTGGTTATAATTTGCTTTATTTTGAATAGATTATACTTTTACATTGTAAAATATCACAGAAATAATGTTGTCAAGTAATTACACCTACTCAGTATATGATAAATACGCCATATCATGTCAGGATCGATAAAAAATCGAAGTTAGGTGACAGTTAAATTCGCTTGTACTAAAAATTCAAAATTTGTAATTTTTTTTAAATATTTCTATATATAATTATTCTTTGAAACCTAATTTGGTTTGTAGGATTTCTAATAAGAATTCCAATAAAATAAAGAAACCAAAAAGAAAATTTATATATCATACAAAAACAAATTTTTGGAAATCACCATGTCTAAGTCTAGAAAATGGGCCCCCAAGTTGAAAAAAAAAAACATTATTGGCCGAAATTTCAAAGTAGCTCTTATTTTTTATGTATTTATTAATAATCTAAGCATATATTACTAGGTAAAAATAATATTTCTGTTGTAGACATTAAAAATATTTATAAATATCAAATCAAAATCTTGTCTTGGTAAGCATTATTTATTGATAAAACTTAATTTTTGTGGTCAGATTGCAAGTTGATTTATGATATTATTTCTTCTACGAATTTAAATATTTGAGTGTAATTAGATAGATATGTGTTTTTACTATTTAATTACCGCAAAAAACCTATAGGTATTAATGTAAAATTTTTAAATTACAAATTTTTTCCACATCAATTCTGATTTTTTCGGCTACGTCAAGTTTGTCCTTGTGTAAAATAACATTTTACTAATACATTTGACATGAATGTTTATGTATCAGATTCCTTGGTTATTCAACTATCTCTGACAAAAATTTCGTTTCTTAACTCGCTATAGGTATGGCACAAGAGCCATTTATTCCCAACTCGGCGCAAACTTTTGACGTGGGCGCAGGTCGTAACACTCGGGAGCAATCACGAGGGCGCCACAGGGCTCCTTAGGCAAGTTAGTCGATAAGTCATCACTGGTAACACACATTGGTCGAAGACTCTTGTCTTGAGGCACTGAGGTATTTTGAGGGGGTTTTGGGGGCGATATATCGATCTAGCTAGGTGTCATTTTTAGAAGATTTATCCGAGTTTTCAGGCAATGAAAAACTGACACAGTAATACTACAAGTATATCAGACAGACAGCGGTTCACGCGGTCTGTTTTGCGTTCGTTGTATTACGTTACTTAGATACTTACGAGTATAACCAAACAGGAGGCGTTCTGACCGCGTCGGTCAACTGTGCGTAGGCTGTGGAGATATACCCATATGTAAAATAATACAACACAGCGAACACAATACTGACCGCGTGTACGCGTTGGCCGCTCTCTGCCTGACAGCACCCTTACTGCGGTCATGAGTAAGAGTCGGTTTTTATATCCTATCTGTTGAGAGTTCAGAAACTTTACGTCAATTCATACGAATAATGTCTTGTATAACCGTTTATTGATATACTATAGAAACGGGCTTATAGATGGGTGTCCGGCATTAGCATTTGCAACGGAATACTTCCATGCTCCAGAGGACACGTGGTAAATGAGAATTTTACTAATGAACTGTCATATACATTTTCGGAATAGCGATCTTGCTGATGGGCGGGACGGACTCGCTTATTGAAGAGAAGAAGACTGACAAGAACAACCAACAAAGGATCCTCTTAAGAAAATTTCAAAATTTCCAAGACGCGAAACCCTTAACGTGGAACGAGGTCCTGGCTGACGTATAAGTGAACAAAATAAGAATATTTTCGTTCAAAAACGAAGACAAAGAGGACCCGATAAAAAACGTCGCGCCAGTCACAAAAGAAAGGACGATCTTAACGAATTTCTTTAGCCAAATATTCGTCCTGTACAAGAAATTTATATACGATGCTTTTGTTGGAAAAAAACTAAATGATGATGACAATATAGCGATTAACGAAGGTCAAAACAGTCCAAAAAACATCGAAAACATCAGTCAAAGACTCCACTCTGAAGAAATAGACAACCCTAGTGAAGTGCTATATTCAAAGGGCCCCAAGAGTGAAGTGGAGTTAGTAGAGCCAAAGTACCATGGGAATATTACTTTCAAAGATACACCTGCATCTGTGAATTCTGGTGAGGACAATGTTGATACTGTAGAAAATGGAAAAGATGTCCCAAATGTTACACACGATGTGAATCCAGAGGACCAAAAACGTACATGTCCAGAAGGAAAAGTTCAAGTCAATCCTAGTCAAATCGACTGCATTATACCCTTCAAAAACGATGGTAGTAATCTTAACAAAGAAGAAAGAGTTGAATGCCCAGAAGGTTATGTAAGAAATGATAGTGGAAATTGTGTTAACAACAATTCAAGGCTCATTTTGGCGATACCTAATCAGTGCCCGCATGGGTACAGGCGAGACTGGCTGGGAAACTGTATAATGATATTTCACTTTTGAGTGTACCTTTATTTTTGAACTGAAGTATATGTAAAATAACACACGTTTTCATAAATGCAACCCGATTTTCGCTATTTTTAGCGATATTAATTATTCAGGTTATTGATTTTGTATCGTTTAATTCCGCGGCGACCGTTTCTAGCAATTATTGTATCAAATGACACGTTCCACTAACAATAGACTGTCTACCGCGACACAAGCAATTAATAAACAAAATTGTCGATATGTTGAAATGCGATTCAAAATACAGATTCAAAATCGACGCACGGTTTTATCAATTATTATCTTCGTAATATATAGCTAGATGGTTCGCGAAAAAAATTTACTAGGATCTAGTTTCGCAACGCGATTGAAATGTAGGAATATGATAAGTCTGATTCATGGAAATTGGCTATTTGGTCATAATATACGATTTCTTAAACACCTATTTCTCCTGGTCACTCTATAACTTAAGAACGGGTGGAACAGCCTCGCTGATTCTTTTTTTGTTGTTAGTTATTGTCAGGAGTAGGTTTTATTCAAAGAAAAACCAAAAAAAATGTGAGGTTATGGCGAGGCCGAAAGCCGAGCCTACTATGCGAACGAGGTCGCAGGAAGTCACTAGTCTACACTATATAATATTATAAAGTGGAAAGATTTGTTTGTTTGAATTGAATAGGCTCCAAAACTCCATTTAGAAAAAATCTTTCAACATTAGAATCCTACATTTTCCCCGATGAACATAGGAATTACAATATTTTCAAAAAAGTTATGGATCCGTATGAAAGTTTCGATAATGTAAGAAGTCCTTAAATCGCGTACGCTGCGGAAACTATTGACATATAATATTAGTCTATTCTATTGACAATAAAGCAAAGTGATGTACTACAGTTTTATAGAAGACGTCAATATCTACAAAGGAGTCCACATTACCATCATGTCTAACTATTACAGTAATGTCACATTTTTTTAGTGACTACTTTTTCATTTTGAAATATGCAATAGTAACGTTGGTAAAAACCAGGCCACATTATTCGTACCTTGGTAATAATCCTTATCTACTCTAATAATAAAGGGGAGAGAGAGAGAGAGAGAGAGATATTAAGATATATACATGATTGTTTGTTTGTTTGTTTGTAATGTATACGCGTAAAACGACTTAACCGATTAAAACCGAGTACAAAGCTACATAATGCCTGAGTAACATACGTTATATTTAATTCATCCTCATCATCACCAAGTAGGTGAAACCGCGGGGCGCAGCTAGAATAAGTAATTTATTTTAATCACACTATGATCTTACCTACGAAGAAATTCTTTTACTATGTAGATTGGTACTCGCGCACGTGGAAACGTGGAAATTTGTAAATGTCCCTTAGTACAATATTGTATCCTAGTTATTAGACCTAGATGTAAGTTTTCCTAAAATTGTAAAATAAAATAAAATAAGAAATAATATCAGTAAGAGTAACTGCCTTAAAAAATTACCAAATAAAAGTCGTGCTTAATCAATAACATCGTTCACGCCGCCGCTATGACTCAGCTGTCATAGTAGATGTTGCAGCACGCGCGTGAACCAATCCCTGCTTTCCGTCTGAATTTGAACTAATCACCGAACATGTGAATAGGATAGCTGTAGGTACCTAGTTTTAGACTTGCGAAGACTAATAAGTCATTCCTAGGAAATTGTGTGCGTTTTTACGATAAAATCCCAAAGCACATAACTGAGCTCACAGAGGGCAAATTCAAGTTGACTGTAAAAAACGTTTTAATAAAAAAAGCTTACTATAAAGTTCGACATTATATAGAAGATAAAGATGCTTGGAATACTCCACTTCTGGCAAGCTGTCTCTCTGCCACCCATAAAATGTAATATTTGTAGTACCTAAGTAGAAACATTGTAAACATCCATATAAAAAGAATGGCCCCGAGTTTCTTGCCGCTTCTTCTCGGTGGGTTCTATAAATTTTGGAACGCGGCGGTAGAGTCTTTAAAGTACATTATAATGAAAAGTTGACGTTCATAAGTGCGTCTCAAAGACGTTACTAAATTGAATAAATGATTTTGACTTTGACTTTGACTTTGACATGTCTATTTGATGTAACTTCGGAAGTAATTCGTATTTGGAATCATTCGTCGTTTTGATTTGAAGGGCCACTTTTTGTGTGGAATTTGTTCTGAATAAATATAGTTCCTGACATTATTTCTTCGTAGGATCTTACTATATTATATTATACATCCTATATAACGCGAAATTGAGTTTGTATGTTATCTTGTTACGCTTTCACGCCTAAACGGGTGAACGGATCGTAATGAAAGGCAAGGAGATACATTATATCCCGGGGGATGATATAGGATTTTCATCCTTTTCATCCATCACCACGAAACTGCGCGCCGCAGGTAGTATAATATTAGAAAACCGAATGTTTGGATGATGGAGGTTTGTTACTCAATCACGCCAGAACTTCGTATGCAGACAGCTGAGACGCAAGAATAACACGTAGAATACGTTTCATCACCATCATTACCATCCACTACCACGTGGGTGAAACAGCAAAGTGCTGTTACTAAGATTATAAATATAAAAGATTGCATCTATGAATGTTAATAACCTAATGCAAAAACTACTAAACAAATTTGGATTAATTTCGGAATGAAGATGGCTTATACTTGCAGTTAACACATAGGCTACTTTTTATCCCCATTCATCGGGAAATTCCCAAGAGATCGCGATGACCTTATTTCCATGCGAATTAAATTACGAGCGGAACCTACTGTAGTTCCTAAATACTAGGATATGCTAATAACTAGGTAGCTAGTTTTCTAAAACTTATTTAAATGTATTAAATACTAGCTGACCCGCCAGCGGCTTCGTTTGTTTGGTCTTGATATAGTGGTGGAACTGCCGTTTTGGAACCTTGAGGTCATGGGTTCGATCCCCAGGTTGGACAGTTTGTATGGCTGCCAGAATTATACTTTGTAATGAATTGTTATGATTACTTACATTATAAGAAAATACCTACACAAGCTAATAAATCAAAGGAAACATTAGAAATATAAATATATAATAATAGATAACGTGACCTGACAAACTTTCACATATGGATTCTTTCTTTTTGTAATATGACTTGACCAGTTTCACTTTATGGCGTCCCTCCTTCTTCTCACGAGGCAAGAAACTATATAAAAGACACAGCTTCCTTTATAATGGTTAGCAACTAATTCTTCTTTATTAATGGCTTAATGACATCGAGCCAGTTCTTCTCAGACCAAATAGCTCAATGGTTGATGGGACCTTCGCCAAGTATATCGATTTCCAATTATCCTTTCTTCTATGGGATATACGATATATTGTGATAAGCGTCTTTATTATTTTATAATATCAATCCAATCATCCAAATAATAATTCGTTTTTCTTTTAGGAATCCTCTCTCCTCAAAATCCCAAATTAAATATTAAAAATCCATAACGTCTCCATTTTGTCATTCCATCATGGTTCTCCTTTTTTTTAAAGTTTGTCACGTTGCAGGTCAATAAAGAAATAGTTTTTAAATACACAATAAGGATTTAATGCGATGAAATATGATCATGAAATTATATTACATATTTAGGGTGTAAATGATACTTTATCCGTGAAAGGACAGAGTCGAAGAATATTACTTCCGCAGTCAGGACGTGAATCGTAAGAGTACATAAACCCCGTCAAATTCTGCATAAACTCTGAGAAAAATATCTAAATACTCGTATGGAGTATATGATGATAAAATTCAATTTTCATAGTGGGATGGAAAATAAATCAATATTTTAATATGGATACGTATTAATCTGAGCCAATAATTATTTTCACAAGTCCAAGGGAAACGTAGGGGTGCGACGACGCCGGCAGTTTAATAGTAGTCATTATAGCATTCAATTCGAGTTAAATTCATTTCTGTATTCTTATTTTATTCTGTATTCTAGAACACGTGCAACTTAAAGTAGATTTGGTCATGATATTTTTATGGCAATGCGATATTGTAAGATCTTTTATTTTTTAGTTGGATTTTTCAAGGCTTGATAAAATCAAATTTAATAAAGAAACCCTATATCAGGATTCTGCTTTACGTACGAGTACAAAGTAATAGAAGGATATTTAATATGAAGTCAAACTTATTCTCTAAACCCCGCATTATAAAATCTCTTAAGCACGTCTTGTGAAGAGGGGTATACGGAATGTGTCTGACATTTTTATATCCAGGAAGTGTTGAAATAAAGATTATATAATATGAGCACGATGATATGTGTCTCTTACGACCATGTCTGATAAAAATACCGGAAAAAGGAAACGTAATAGTTTCAAGTAGACACTAAAGTTAAATTTTAAAATATTTGCGTGGATGACATAACAGTAGCTTGTGCACAGAGGAAGTAGGTAGTGTCTTACGTCACGGGCGACATATTGGATCCTGAGCGTAACGGGAGCACATGAGTTATTATGTTGTATAATAAGATGTTAATAATGAGGATTCGCTCGGGAGTTGAGTCCTGAGTGAAGCGAGGGGTTCAAGCCGCCCAAAAAGAAGACAGGCCTTACTCTCGTTGAATATTTTACTCCTCATACCTACTGCGAGACAATAAAAACTCGGGGCTTCATACGAATCATTTATTTGAAAGTAAAATAAATTACTTTTAAATAAATGATTTGTATGAAATGCAATGCTTCATACAAATCATTTATTTAAAAGTAATTTATTTTACTTTCAAATAAATGATTCGTATGAAGCCCCGAATTTTTATTGTCTCGCAGTAGGTATGAAGAGTCTAATGCCCATATTTTACCTATCCCAATATCAGTTGGGAACTCAGTTCTCGAAGTTGTTGACGAGTACATCTTCCTGGGACAGACAGTCAAACTAGGCAGTTCCAACTTCGAAAAAGAGGTCAATCGTCGAATCTAACTCGGCTGGGCAGCGTTCCGGAAACTTCTCGTCAAAAATACCTCAGTGCCTCAAGACAAGAGTCTTCGACCAATGTGTGTTACCAGTGATGACTCATGGCACTGAAACGTGGTCTCTTACTATGGGCCTCATAGATAAGCTCAAAGTCGCACAACGAGCTATGGAGAGGGCTATGCTCGGGGATTCTCTACGTGATCGAATCAGAAATGAGGAGATCCGTAGACGAACTAAAGTACATAGCCCAGAAGATTAGCCAGTTAAAGTGGCAGCGGGCAGGCCACATAGCACGCAGAACAGATGGCCGATGGGGCCGAAAGGTTCTGGAGTGGAGACCACGGACCGGCAAGCGCAGCGTAGGTCGTCCACCGACATGGTGGACAGACGACCTGAGGAAGGTCGCAGGACGACGTTGGATGCAGGCCGCTTCCAACCGGTCCTTTTGGAAAATCATGGAGGAGGCCTTTGTTCAGCAGTGGACGTCCTACGGCTGAGATGATGATGATGATGAAAATAAATTAAAAGTTGATAATAATATTTGATGCATATGTCCAGTTATGGAGGGACAGAGTATTATTTTTGTTAAACATTTTATGTATGACACCAAACACCGTCTTTTGTTTCAAATTCATTACACTCGCGCCTTTTTTTCGTTTTTCTGTGTATTGTCTGTGGTAACCAGTTCAGTTTTCGAGTAAACTCTCTTCATAAGTTCACAGTGCCCGTATCTACTCACTTTTCAAGTTCAAAATCTAAATCACTTTAATCCCTTGGGAGTTTCATACAACATTGCCTGCCTGGGGATGTAATGCCTTGCTTTACGTCGAAATATCGTGATGCGTAATTGAACAGTGTCGAGCAGGTGCTATGAAAATGATATTTACCTATTGACAACAATAAATTGTATATTTTATGATGCGTTAAGCCAGCGTTTGGCTGCTATGTCATCTGCTATTAAGTGGTGATACGGTCTACGATGTATCACGCTTGTCATAAATATACCTACTTCAAAATCAGCTCATTTAGTTCCCACTGCTGGGACACGAGCCCCCCTCTCCGAGAGATGGGATCGGCCATAATTCACCACACGGGCCCAGTTCGGCTTGGTGGATAGGCTAGTGGCTAACCTATGTCAAAGTTTTCAAGCCGCCCAAATGTCTTCGACATAGCCTAACGACAAATAACTGGGACCGATGGTTTAACGTGCGCTCCTAAGAACGGAAGCGTTCAGTTGAATAATGCCACTAGCGGTCACCCATCCAAGCTGTGACAGCAGCAAGTGTGCCTTGACTGGTTGATCGGTTAAGATCGAAAAGTTAAGCTCCATTTTAAGCACTTCCTACTCATATACCTTTCATATACCAATTTACTCATATCGTATCTACGTCTTGTTTCGTCACCATTTCTTTCCATTCGTAAGTGGACTCGTATGTTCATAGATAGATAGATAGATAGATAGATAATACTTTATTGTTCACAAAAACATAACAATATGAATACTTAAATATAATAATTACAAAAATTGTGTCACAATGGGCAGCCTTATTGCTAAAAGCAATCTCTTCCAGGCAACCTTAGCATGGAATGAATATTTAAAATTCAATTCATGGGCGCGTTTTTAAAACATAAGTAAACATGGATATAAAAAGCAATGGAAATATAACAATAACATAGCGAGATAATACAAAAAGGATATAACAATACGTACTCTTGTAATATCATATTATTACCATGTACTAGAAAAGTGTCATACCCAATAATAAAAATATGTAACCAATAGCTATAAATACCAATATAATAACATAAATACATATATAAATACATAAACCTAAAGCAATTAAGGGACAATAAAAAAGTGCAGTGCAGTATTATATGTTTAGATAAATTTTTTTAATTTGATCCTTAAAAATGTTTATAGATGTTGCACGTCTGATTGAAATAGGTAAGGAATTCCACAGGAGGATGGCTTGGACAGTAAATGAACCATTGTAAAAATAACTTATGTACATAATGTACGTGGAGTCAGAGTCAAGTCACCGTCACATAATTAAGTCACTGTTCTGTCTAAAGGAGGATCCCAATAATCTATCTATCCACGGTTTTCCTTACTACCGATAGAAATTTGACGTAACGTTCATACAAATAGTGTCAAATATCTAACTCTAGTAAGGTAAACCGGCGATAGATAGATTATTGGGACCGGCCGTAAGACGTGAAGTAAGAATTAGTGAAACGGTGGACACATCACTAAAACTTTCTATGGCGATTGACGAGGAAAACACTAAAACGTCATATAATTATTTTGTACACTTTAACTAGAGTGCCGTAACGAACGGTTATAATCCACCATTCTTACAAAATTTCGAACACACACAATTGTAGTGAAATTAAACAATTAGCCATTTGGGTTTTGTTCGTGTCATACTTCACTTGATATTACAAAAATACTTGGACAATAGTAGAAAAAAAAAATCTATTTAATAATGTTTTAATTTACTATAATTCAGAAACTGGCACTTGCACATTAATTTAATAGAGCAAAGTGGTTTTTTGCTGCGAGTGCTGATTTTGAATCCTGAGTGTGGCGAGCGATTCAAAGGCACGAGATGCATAAAACTTTGCTCTCGTGTAACACACATAACTTTTCACTTCAGCAGCGAGAACACATTAAGAAATAAAATAATAAACAGGAATAGATTGAAATAACTATTTATTGTGAATCGAAATAATTAACATTGTAGGTAGAAGTACCAATTCAATAAATTACATTACTTAATAGACAAAATTATCATTTTTGCAAAATTTCTTTAGTTAGTACGAAATGCCGAACGTGTTTGTCTTTGAGGTCGAATTCAAAATCGGAACTTCGAAAGGGCTGGTCTTTGTCTTTCTCTCTTTCTAATGGCGGGAAAGAGAGTGTGAATGTTTCGAATTGTACGATTAATTAACCCAAGGCTGAATAAGATATTGCGGCTATTTGATAAAAATAATTAAAAAGTTACTTTGTCTCACTCAGTGATCAAAAACCGCATTTTGCATTCTGATTTTAGGCAGCAAAACCTACATGTTTGAGCTACTGAAGTAAAAATAATGTTATGTTTCATTGTATTATAGAAGCGTCGTGAAAGACAGCCTAAATGCCGAGTATAATTTTAAGAACCGCTTTCATTATCCATAACCCAATAAATATTTTACTAACACCAGCAGGGCAATTGCATAACTGAGTTGTATGCACATTTTGATGGAAATCTAAATAAATGTCTGCTTTATGCCAGTTTTGAGAACTCAGTAAGCCGAAATGTAAGTAAGTTTTTATAGTATTACTTTTTAAAGCACTAACGCCTGCTTAAGCGATCTCAATGTCCCGCAAGACGGTTAGTCAAATAGAGAGTTAAAATTCGATGCGCAGACCAGATTCTCGGCGCCCTAGTTGGTCAATGGCGTCTGACACGGAGAGTCAGAAGATGCGGGTTCAAATCCCGTCCGAGGATGGAATTTTTCTCTCTATAAATTTCAATGTGTGAGATCGCTTAAGCAGGCGTTAGTGCTTTAAAAAGTAACACTATAAAAATTACAAGGGATGCGATGTCAATACGAAAGTTTCAAGTATATCTAAATAATGCTTCTTTCAGTTGGATGGTACTGTTAAACTGTCCAATAGATGTCGATCCGTCCCCGCAAGACGGTTAGTCAAATAGAGAGTTAAAATTCGATGCTCGGACCAGATTCTCGGTGGCCTAGTTGGTCAACGGCTTCTGACACGGAGAGTCAGAAGACGCGGGTTCGATTCCAGTCCGAGGATGGAATTTTTCTCTCTATAAATTTCAATTTAAGTAAGTTGCTGACTGCAGCTGACAAATGGGTTGAATTCGATTGCAATTCAGATAGGTACGAGTATTATAGTACAGACGAAAAAATAGAAATACAGAATGGGCCTTTTAAGTCCGAAACGAACAGAGGTAAGATAATAAAAGGTCGAACTAGAACAATGAAATGGCTATTACCTTTTTAGCTCAGATTGTTCACACTCCTTTTGTGTAAGGTTTAATCAAAGGTGTGGTAGAGCTTTGAGCTCTATATCTGGAGATGTCTTTGTAAAGTCATCGCTGTCATATATACAATAGAATGACGCCAATGTTATCAAATGCATTATCTTGGATGGCTTTTAGGTTCCTTAATGGAATACTCTTGACATGGATGAAAAAAGTTGTCACTTATCAGTTGATAGCATACTACATGAACACTCTACGCCCGCTAAATATAATTAACCCTAAATAGTTATCTGATTTGATGATTGTATTAATAAAACAATAGAAAATTGTTGGAGCCTGAACAAGTTTTTCATGCAATAGAACAAATAGATCAATAGAACTATAGCACACGTTTTGTGTTTTGTTTTGCAAACTGACATGTGTGTTGAGTTTAGTGATGTAAAGAAAATAATTAGGACCGAATCTCCCCAACGTCTGTAGTGCTGTTGGCAGAAATGATAGGTATAGGACAAAGAATAGACAAATAATTCGGTCATAACAATTTTAGAGAGATAAATTGTAATATTCGGTCTCGTTAAGCAGGCGTTAGTGCTTTGAAAATCATATCACAAAAAATATAAAGGGTCGCGACATCAATACGAAAGTAAAGTATTTTAAAAAAATCTTCTTAATAATGCTGTTAAGCTCATAATAATAATAATTGCTTATTCAGAGAAATTACAATTGCAATATTTCTTCAGCTTAGATAATAATGTAGATATTTAACACAATTATATCAGTGGGCTAGAAACATTTGTACATTCTAAGCTAGAGTATCTGCTGGTGAACTAGGCTTATCACCTGTATTTAAGCATACAGCGCTCCTCCCCTTATATCAGACTGCTACTAGCCTCTTTACTATTTTAAATTAATATTGCTATAAAGTAAAACTCATACAAGTGATTTCTTAAACTACTTTGTGAGACCGTGCCTCTCTTTGTGAATGTAAAATCTACTAATAAAAACTGTATTAAAACGTTAGGTTTGATCACCAACTTTGTATTTTAATCTTTTTTGTAACATTTGGTGCTCTAAATGTGAACCAGTGTGTTCAAGCTGGTCAGTAGATGTCGCTCCGTACCCATATGACAATTAAACTCATATAAAGAGTTAAAATTTGATACTTGGACGGTGAACCTTGTCGGAGGATGCGGGCTCGAATCCCGCCCGAGGTTTTGAATTTTTACCTCACTAAAATGTTTATGTTTGCTCTCAATGAGGAAGCGTTAGTGCATTAAAAATTGTATAATAAAAATAATTCAGTCTCAGAAAACAGTGTGCGTTTTTACAATAAAATCTCAGAACACATAAAAGACGTTACAAAAAAAAATTTATGCATTCAACTTTTTAATGAAAATGGTGCATGTAGTAAGACAATATTTAGAAGTCAAAGATGCCAGTACTCAATTTCTGACAAGTCGACATCAGCCTATATCTTACTATTTAAGATTGTATCAAAATTAATACCTACACTCTAAAACATTATTGTGCATAATGCCCTCAAGTTTCTTGCCTGTGCTTCTCGGTAGAGCCTCTATTTATTTTGGAAGAAGCAGTAGAAGCGGCAGTAGAGTCTTTAGACTACATATATTAATAACCGACCGACCGAATAACCGACGAAGATACCCGCGACTTCGTCTGCGCAGGATTAGTACTTCGTGTAGCTTATTACGAGTATCTTCTCCAAGGCTATAACTATCTTTATACCAAAATGTCATAAAATATGTTCATGGTCAAACGCAATTGCTATACATAATAATATTATTAAATTTAAATACTTAATAAATCAATCAGTAAACACTAATAATGAAATACAGTACCTACGTAAATACAAATATCAAATTAATCACCATGGAAAAAACAGTCCTTACATTTCGTCTTCCTTGACGATATTTGTGTTACATTTTAGTGGCCACACACCGATTCGAACTACAACAAGCGAAGTTACCGAGTCACGTTAACATAGATGCATGTTCATTCGAAATAGTCGGCGCGACGGTATACTTGCACAATAGATTTTTGTTTTTGTGTTGTGTGTTATATATACCTCCGCGAAGTAAGGAAATTGAATACATGATTTTGTTTGAGATAATAGAATATTGGTGTACTAAATACAAAACATTGATAGTAGTAGGAGATTTCAATTTACATTCTTCTAATGATAATGTAATTAATTATTATGAATATTTTTTAGCCTTTTGCGAGTTGAAACAATTGAATGAGATTCCAAATTGTAATAATAGGCAGCTCGATTTGGTGTTATGTTCATCGAGTATAGCGATGGGAGTGGAGGTGAGCGCGGCGGACGAAGCGCTGGTGCCGGTAGACGAGCATCACCCGCCGCTGGCCGTCATGGTGTGCTTCCCCCGCCCCGCGCCCCCTTCCACCCCCGCAGCCCTCTCTCACGAGCCACACAATGCTTCGCACTACTTTAACTTTGCTAAAGCCGATTACAATAGATTTTATGCGTTAATGGCTGAGGTTGACTGGAATCCACTATATACTATGCGAGAGCCCGAAAATGCCGTAAGTTATTTTTATAATATGCTTGACAGTATTATTTATGAATGTGTGCCAAAAAAACAGTTATTCAAAAAACCAGGTAGGTATAGCTATCCAGAGTGGTATACTTTAGACATTATTCGAACCATACGATTAAAGGCCAGACTTCATAAAATGTACAAAACTAATAGAACGTCAGAAAACTACAAGGCTTTTTCTGACTGTAGGTCTAAGGTCAAAGACATGATTAATACTGCACATCGTAGTCATAAAGAGACAGTACAAATTAATTTGGTCCGAGATCCTAAGTCATTTTGGAAATACGTTAGGTCGAAAAAGGGTTCTGAAAATAATAAAAAAATTACTAAAGAAGGAAAAGTACTATCAGATTCGGAATGTGCAAACGAGTTTGCGAAATTCTTTCATTCTGTGTACGGCAGGGAGTGGGCAAAATTAGATGTGGAGGGCGCGGAGGCGAGCGCGGGCGCGGGTGGCGCGAGCGCAGCCTGTGTGCAGCTACCGCACCTGTCACTCGCCGAGGTACGCGCGGCGCTCCAGCGGCTCAAGCCAAAACGCTCAGCAGGGCCGGACGGCATTCCACCTTTTGTCGTTAAAGATTGCCGCACAGTTTTAGCAAGACCACTTTTACACGTATTTAATTTATGTCTAGAAGCATCATATTTTCCCGACTGTTGGAAATTAACACGCGTGGTTCCAATATTCAAAGGTGGTACCGGTTCGGAAGTGAACAGCTTTAGACCTGTAGCTATCCTTTCGACACCGGCGAAAGTCTTTGAGTCAGCTATACAGAGCAGTATTCAACGACAGGTGTCTGCGCAACTCTCGGACCATCAGCATGGTTTTAGACCAGCGCGTAGCACCAACAGCAATCTGCTCGATGCAATGGCTTATGTCATTCCTCACATGGACGCCGGGAGGCAAGTTGATGCCGCCTACTTTGACTTTAAAAAAGCTTTTGACTTGGTCGACAATGATATACTTTTGTCAAAGTTGGCGGCTATCGGTTGCACCAAGAAGTTATTGCTATTTTTTGCGAGTTACATGAGAGGTAGAAAGCAGTATGTGGAATACGCAGGTATCAAATCGGAGCCATATTTCACTAAAACTGGGGTGAGTCAAGGCTCGAATCTCGGTCCATTAGAATTTTTAATTCTAATAAACGACCTCCCAGACGTAGTTCGATCAGCTCGATGCTTACTCTTCGCAGATGACCTTAAGTTACTCTTGGCTGTTAAAGACAGTAGTGACTGCAGGCGTTTGCAGGAGGACGTAGATAGAGTGGTCGAGTGGAGTCGAAACAATAAACTACAGTTCAATATTACGAAATGCTCAGTAATATCTTTTAGTAGGTCACCGGTTCCACTCCACTTTGACTATAAAGTCGACAACGAAGCTATGAAGCGTGTTATCGCGATTAAGGACCTTGGAGTAAATATAAATATTGATATGACGTTCAGAGACCACATTGTTCAAGTCTGTAAAAAGGCGTACAGAAATTTAGGCTTTGTGCTGCGTCAAGCAGAAGGCTTCACAAACATAAAGGCCATATCAGCCCTGTACGATGCCCTTATCCGAAGCCAGCTAGAATGCAATGCTGTAGTGTGGGCTCCACATGAAACTAAATACAGAATCATGTTGGAGCGCATACAAAATAAATTTATGAGGTACCTATACCTAAGACGTTACGGAGTGTACCCTTTCTATCCATTGAGGTATCCCACATTGTTCGTTTTGGGCATGGTGGGATACAACAAGTTGGAGACGAGAAGGGATTTGGCACTCGCATATTATATGATTAGAGTGTTTCGGGGCATTGTCTCAAACCCGGACATATTGATAATGATGAGTCTATGTGTGCCGGACAAATACGTAACGCGGCGGCGGCGGCCACTACTGTTTGCTGTGCCCGTCGCACGAACTAACCTGTTAGCCAAGACTCCGTTGATCCGTACGTTGCACATACTAAATCGAGTTGCCAATAAAATTGACCTATTTATATGCTCAGTTGCAGAATTTAAGACATGCACTCTATTTCACTTATGTTATGACACAAATGAATAATTCATATTTCCGCTGATACTTTTTATTATATACCAGATATTTTTAATTTGTATTAATTTGTATTGTCATTTGATTGGTGTAATTGACATTAATACCTATTAATTAGTTTAGATTAATGATTAACATTATTTATTATTAGAAATTAGATTTATCTTATTGACTTTTGTAATTATTGACATGAATTTTTGAGTTTGTAATTATTGACAGGAAATTTAAATTGTAATTATTGACATGGTTTTTAATTTGTAATTACTGACATGGATTTAAACTTGTAATAATGGACGTTGACTTATTTATCATAATGCATAGTAGTTGAATTTGATTTAATTGGTAATATTTTAGATTAGACTGTAATTTTAATTATTGCTTTTCGTTTGTATTGTTTGGTGAAGGTATTTAGTCATTTTTTTAAATCATATTATGTTACATACACGATTGAATTAGGACACTCCTGTAATAATTTGTGTATATGAATTTTGCAATAAATAAATAAATAAATAAATAAATACATTTCATTTTTGACGGTCATCGAACACGTCTAGTGTATCGAGCTGTCAAAATGATAACGTACTTTAGACTAAACTATCAGAAACTGACACAAACTTTGACAGAACTGCCATCAATACGATCGTTTTTATCGTAGGCGGAGATCTTGTTATTTTGTCTATGATGTGCCTATCAATAATATTACGCTTTTTCACCAGCGCGGTGATGGATGATGATGATGAAAAGTAGCCTTTGTGCTATTCCAGACTATAATTTATCTCTGTGCCAAATTTCGTTCAGCCGTCCTGCCTTTTTTAGCAACAAACATTAATCCATCATCCAAACTTTCACATATATAATATTAGCGGGATTGACTATTAATGATTAACTAGAAATCAATACAAATACCTAAATTATCCTTAGATAATTTATAAACAAATAGTTATTATTTATATAAAGTTATAACAAACAGAGATTTTTAGGTATTTTTTAAGTATTTTGTAAATTACTCACGGTTATATACTTTTTTATCATATTATAATATTTTCGTGATGTTCTTTTTTACTGTTATATTTTATTTTTTCTCCAGCTACTCGTTGGGCCCACCAAGAGACATTGCAAGAGACTGTAGCTGTTATGCAGACGCGGTTGAAGTTTCTTGAATCACAATTCGGTGGGAAAATGGAAGAATTGTATAACATGCAGGTGAATGTAGTGACTCAGTCACCAACTAAAGGGGGATCCCAATAATCTATCTATCCACAGTTTTCTTTACTACAGATAGAAATTTGACATAACGCCCATACAAATAGTGTCAAATATCTATCTCTAGTAAGGTAAACCGGCGATAGATAGATTATTGGCACCGGCCGTTAGAAATTTAATTGCGTTAACTTGGGAACACATAATTATCATTGAAGACTTTGTCTCTTCTAGGAGAAGTTTTATTACTATATGGCTTTTATAATAACACGAGAAAATAAAATCACTGGTTCATCAATTTAATTACAGGAAAGAAACTTTCCGTGTTACAAATACTATAATACTATATTATTCCCACAATAACTTGCTGATTGAAACTTCAATCACGGGCAATAAAGCGCGGGATCCTTATTGCAAAATATCTGCTCTTTGCATCTGCTTTAAAATTATTAAAAACTTGGGTTTAATTAATACACCGGTTCACTGCATTTTCGTAGTCAGTATTCGATATACTGTTATTCAATATGATATACTGGTATCGTCACAAATTAAATTTTAAGTGATACCTACTGATTGTTTGTATCTAAGAATTTACATATATCATCATCATCATCATCTCAGCTGTAGGGTGTCCACTGCTGAACATATGCCTTCCCATAATTTTCCAAAAGAACCGGATGGAAGCGGCCTGCATCCACGTTGTCCTGAGACCTTTATCAGGTCGTCTGCACACCGTGTCGGTGGACGACCTACGCTATGCTTGCTGGTCCGTGGTCTTTACTCCAGAACCTTCCGGCCCCATCGGCCATCTGTTCTGCCTGCTATGTGCCCTGCCATTTCAACTGGCTAATCTTCTGGGCTATGTCGGTGACTTTCGTTCTTCTACGGATCTCCTCATTTCTGATTCGATCACGTACAGAAACCCCGAGCATAGCCCCTCCATAGCTCGTCGTGCGACTTTGAGCTAACCTATGAGGGCCATGGTAAGAGACCACTTTTCAGTGCCATAAATCATCACTGGTAACACACATTGGTCGAAGTCTCTTGTCTTGAGGCACTGAGATATTTCAGACGAGAAGACTTCGCGAATATTCCGGAACGCTGCCCAGCCGAGTTGGATTCGACGATTGACCTCTTTCTCGAAGTTGGACCTGCCTAGTTTGACTGTCTGTCCTAGGTTGATGTATTCGTCAACAACTTCGAGAACTGAGTACCCAACTGATATTGGGGTAGGCACAACATGGGCATTAGACATAATTTTCGTCTTGTCCATGTTCATCTTAACGCTGTTGTGAAACTCGATGGAGGCCTTTGAGCATTTGCCGACGATATTGTACTGAGGTACAATATCGTCGGCAAATCGAAGGTAAGTGATGTACTCGCCGTTAACATTGATGCCAAGTCCTTGCCATTTCAGGAGCTTGAAGGCATCTTCCAATGCAGCGGTGAACAGTTTCGGATATATAACGTCTCCCTGTCGCACGCATCTTTAAAATTAAATTGCGTTCGAACTCTGCTCCTGTACTCAAACTGACATGTTGGCGTTTTTGTACAATGACTTCAGCACTTCAATATACCGATAGTCAATACGGCACCGCTGGAGAAACTCAAGCACTGCCCACGTCTCGATCGAATCAAAGGCTTTCTCATGGTCCACAAGCGCTAAACATAAAGGCAAGTTATACTCTTCTGTCTTCCGTATAACTTGCCGTAGCGTGTGGATATGGTCTATGGTACTATAGACTTTTTGGAAACCGGTTTGTTCCGGAAGCTGGAATTCATCAAACCTGTGACTGAGAAGGGTCGTAATGACCTTCAAAATCAGCTTGTAAACATGGCTCAAAAGCGAGATGAGTCTGTAATTTTTAACTAATGTGTTGTCACCTTTCTTAAAAATCAGCACCACCACGCCTTTGTTCTATGTTTCTGGCGTTAAAACTTCGAGTAAGACGGTATTAAAGAGCTTCTGAAGGCCTTTAAGTACCGGTGCTTTCAGAAGCTCAGATATGATACTGTCGTCACCCGGCGCCTTGTTGTTTCAAGGCCATTCTAATCTCATACAGGCTGTCCGGGATATCTTCAGTATAATGTAGGGTCAGCTTGGCTCTTGGGTCTTTGACCGAGCTGCTAACAGGTTTAGCGACCGAGGAGTATAACTGTCCCTAGAAACTCTCTACTTATCCTAACACTTCTGCTTTGGTCTACGCTACACTGCCGTCTTCGCTCTTCAGCTTCGTCAACTGGTTTTATTTAAGAGACATGTCTCTTCCTAACACTTTCGAGCCTTTTTTCCGCTCTACCGTCTCTTTAATACGATTTGTATTGAAGATCCGGATGTCGTACCGCAAGGACTTCCATATTCGTCAATTCAGCAGCCTATATGCTTCAGCATTATCCGAAGATTGCAGTTTTAATAAGCGTCGTTCAGCCATGAGCTTGACAGTATCATTGGAGAGTTTCTGTGGCCCATCTGTACGGTGGGGTTTAAAGAACTTGGAACCCACTGTATGGACAGTTTCTACTAACCTGTTATTGATCTCGTCCACTGAAGCGATGATGTTCTCAAGGCAATCGAAGCGATTGGACAGCTCGAGTTGAAAGCTCTCGGGGTCTTGAATATGGGCACGAGTGGGTCAGAGCGTAGACTTCATAAGACGAGAACTCTCAAGTTTGACATTAATATTCAACGTGCCTCTTACTATTCGGTGATCACTACCGGTTTTAACCCTGTTGATCACGGAGACATGAGTGAATATTTGTCTCTTGATGGTCATAATGAAGTCAATCTCATTTCTCGTGGAACCATCGGGCCAGGTTTATATATACGAGTATATCGTAATTGCTAACTTTATTACTTATAATGATGTAATATAGTTAGTATTGGTTGTTAACTTAAACTATTGGTATCTATTTGACATTCGCTGACTCTATAACTCCATATAACATTTTGATATCTCATCTTTACGCACTACAATATCAGCCGTGTGAAGGATCTCTAATCTCTAAGGAATGATTTGTCGTTGCGATCATCGGCGAGCTCAACAGATGCTAAATAAGAGATATCTTCCTTGTAATATATTATAACAAGGTTGTTTCTCCGTTGTCAATTACAATTTACGGATGTTGTCAAAGATGTAACGATGTTTGCTCTTAGAGAATCGTACGGCTGTAAATACAATAGCTGAATAATACATTTCACACATACGTATAAAATTGATTATTCACACAAACAATGTCATTCTTATACGTAAATTAAACAATAGAGTACAATCATATGATTGTGTTACAAATAGAGAGACCGAAAGAATCAGACATAACAAAAGCTTCATTTTTAAAGAAATATACATTCGAGACTTTAATATTTATATTAGGACTAAAATTAGTTTGGGGTTGACATTCAATATTAATAAAAAAAACTGAACTTACTTCTTTACTGAGCACTTGAACCAAAAATACTATCGTGGTTAACGTTAAAACCAATAATGAGATCATGCCATGTAAAGACAAAGCACGTTGCTCTAATTTGTCTCAACTAAGAGTTTTTCAATAAGTTCAATCGTTACTAAGTAAAGAATGTTAGATTTTCGTAACATATTCCAGGCTCAATTTATCTAAAGAACTATCCCTTATTTTCTTATACGTCACATGTATTCATACTTTGATAAGTATTATTTCTCAGCAATCTGAGAAATAATAAGAAAGCTTATAATATACATACACATATCGTATTTTGTACGCATACATTTACCCATTAACACAGTTTCGGGGTTTGTAGAAGATATGCGTTTGATTCGAACGCGACAGCGACAGCGCGTAGACAGGGCTGGGGTATGCTCAACGGTGTCGGTAGCATTCAAGTTCCTTTAATGGCAAGGACACGACATCAATATTACCGGCGAGTGCATCAGCCACGTTCGTTTTGTCGACAACCTTGTCATGACAGAATCGATGAAAGATGTGGTCTTTCATCGATTCTGTTATGTAAAAGCCTCAATCGAGGTTCCCAACGAATGGGCACATGGCACACAGAACTAATAGCCGACGGGCCCGAACAATTTTGAAGCGGCACTACCACAGATCGGCAAGCGTTGCATAATATAGATATTTTACCAACAAGGTGGACTAACGACCTGGTAAAGATCGCAGTTCAATTTTAATGCACGTTTCTTGTAACCGGTTCTTGGAAATCCCTTGGGGAGGCTTATGTACAGCAGTGGACGTCCTACGGCTGAAATGATGATAGTGATGATAAATGCATCGTTCCCGTGAATATGAAGCATATTAAGAACTATGAACATTACATATAAATATTATAAAGTCCATTGGTACTCATAATAATATCATAAAATTTATTTTTTAAATTAGGTCGATTATCGCCCCTCATCGCTTAATATCTTTAAATCTTTTAATATCGCTATGAAAAAGGATTCGATAAGCACCCAAAGTAAAAACCTGATAATTTTTCAGGCAAAAGTTGAAGGGGGATACGATCAAATTCCAAAGGTGACTGAGAAAGATGGGTCCAACACTACTTATTCAGCGAGTCTCGAAGAGTTACTCAAAAATATGAGCGGTATTTACTAATTTATATTAAATAAGGGATCATGTCATTTTACCCCATCTGCTTGTAAGCATAGTCCTTCATCTAGATATAAGCACATTATTCATTAAAAGGTTTTTTGTCCTTCATCAACATCACTCGAAAATAGAAATCAAGTTAACCATTCCCATTTGTCCTACATTCTGCAAGTATTCATTTAAAAAAAAAACCATTTGTATATTTTTATGTGTATTTACTATAGCTAAATCTGATTCCCTCGCATTATAGGCACGTAGTCTTACCAACCTCAATATGTAGCCGGTTGCTAAGGTGACCTAAGTTCTGCACTGACGTCTCGCTTTTATATCCTATTTTCAATCCGTGTATTGAGATTATTTATTCGGCCCATAGCCAATCCCAACTCCTTTATAAAACGGGGCATAACCATGGGCTCGCTGGCACAACTGTTCCAGTGATATATATGCTGTGTAGTCCACTAAGGATCTAGAACTATGTAGAAGTAGTCCGGTTGCGTTGCGTATATTTTCCGTAGCACTGCAACAGCACGCATTACGATTATCGTCCTCCTGTTGGCACCCTCTGAACAGTGAACTATCAGTTACACCAGTTTCGTACAGGTGGTGGTGGTGGTTTATGATAGTTTGTATAGGTTGCAATAACCTGTGATCAGGCCTACTATTATGCGAAGGTCCTGTCGTTGTACTTTTAATAATTTGTTGGTTGTGTTTTTGTTCAATAACGAAAAATACATTTTGCAATTTATAAAAAGAAAAAGAATCCAACTCGGATAGCCAGCGTTCGGGAAGCTTCGATCCATCTTTTCGTCCCCAATACCTCAGAACCTGAAAACCAAGGTTTTCAACCAGTGTGTGTTGCCAGTGATGGCTTATGGCACTGAGACGTGGTGCCTTATTGTGGGCCCTCATTAACAAGCTTAAGGTCGCTCAACGAGCAATGAAGACGGCTATGCTTGGGGTTTCCCTGCGTGATAAGATCCGAAATGAGGAGATCCGTAGGAGAACTAAGGTCACTGACATAGCTCTCAAAATTAGCAAGTTGAAGTGGCAATGGGCAGGCCACATCGCTCGCAGAACTGATAACCGATGGGGAAGAAAGGTTCTCGAGTGACAACCACGCACAGGGAGACAATGTGTAGGCCAGCCCCCCGCTAGGTGGATCGACGGGCTCGTCAGAACCGCGGGGATTCGCTGGATGCAGGAAGCTACTAACCGGTCCAAGTGACATTCTATGGGGGAGGCATATGAAAAAGAAAAAGAAATAAACAATTTATAAACACATAGATTGCAATCCTTACAAAAAGTATGTGGTATTGTATTTTTTTAATGAAGCGATAAAGGAGATCCCGTACTGCCACCGCTCACGGGTAATAGAGATCATACTTATTTTTTTCCTCAATTATCTGTAAGACAATCAAAATATTAATATTATCATTGAAACTCTATAGTACATGCCGATTTTTATGGATAAAAACAGGTGCTATAATTATATATAACTAAAAATTTTTTTTTTTTATATTATTGTAAAATTCTAAAAAAAAATGTGTACAAACCACGTTAGTTTTCATAATAATACTGTAATATAGTTTGAAAAGCAATGTAGCAGTTGGAAAGGAAATTACTGGCTGTTTTGAAGTGATAAGCACAACGCGTGGCTGCGCAGTACATTAAATGGTTTGTCTCTGTGTGTCTGTGTTGCTGCAACTGTCGTGGCCGTGTTACCCATAAAAATATAAATAAAATTAAATATATTATATATATATATATATATATATATATATATATATATATATATATATATATATATATATATATATATATATATATAATATATATAGAAATATATTTGAGACGTAGTTACCTATCCAATATTACCTAATACATTAATAAAAATTGTTTTATAATGATATATATATATATATTATATATATAGTTCGTAAAGTTAACCGCAAAATTAACAAACAGATAACGCGCGAAATGCGTTTTCATCATATACACCTCTGTTCACCGGAATAAACATAGTGTAAAAAAACTGCTAAAATGAAGTTCTGATATCGTTAAATTTATTCATAAGTTGCATCTAAAAGCGCCTCTAATTTCATTTTCACATACAAGGAACCGAACGACTTCTATCGTTCGGTTCGGTACCTATCGCGCGGTATCATTATTATTTTGTCGGCGTAAATTAAATCTTGCTTCGTTCAGAATTTTACTTTAGAGAGCGTGCTCAAAATTGCGCCCTTACCGTGAAAATAAAGCTTCACGATATTATTTTCAAACTAGCTCGGATAGATTCGTGCTAGCTAAAGATGGAGACATGTAAAAAAATCGTTTAGGAGCTGCACTTCGTCTGAGATTTCTGTTTCTAACCATTACGTAAATGTTCATGATGGTTAACGGGAGTAGGCAAAGTGTTTAAATCATGAAACGTTTGGTTTCTCCTCGCTAATGGCCCTAAAAAGTTTTAGTATTGCATCCATCTATTTATTAGAACGCAACATGACTTACTGTCTTGAATAAAAATATCACTTGACGCAGCCAAATATGGTAAATGTATAACCAAACGCAGAATCCATTTTGGTACCACTGCAATACCAGGTGGTATTGCATTGGTACCACCTAACCAAAATGGATTCTGCCGTCAAACAAATCCGTGCAAGCATTGCATACGACTAAGGATGTATCAAGAATCATTAAAAGGATGACAAAAGGCAAATCCCCCGGCCATGACGGACTCAGTATTGAGCACCTACAACATGCCGGCCCACATATATCTAGAGTGTTAGCAATGTTCTATTCGTTGTGCGTGAGTCATTCGTACCTACCTGGCGATTTTATGAAAACTATTGTGATACCTATAGTGAAGAATAAAACAGGTGACCTGGCTAATAAAAATAACTATAGGCCGATTTCCCTGGCAACGATTTTTGCTAAAGTGTTTGATGGTTTGCTTAGGACACAGTTAGATAAGTGCATAACATTGCACGACAATCAGTTTGGGTTTAGACCTCAACTATCTACCGAAAGTGCAATACTGTGTCTTAAGCACACCGTCAGATATTACACGGATAGAAAGACGCCAGTGTATGCGTGTTTTCTTGACCTATCACGGGCCTTTGACCTGGTGTCGTATGACCTCCTGTGGAAAAAGCTGGAAAGCATGAACTTACATAATGGACTCATCAATATCTTTAAATATTGGTATACACATCAGGTAAACAACGTCCGTTGGGCGGAAGCAATGTCAGAGCCATATCGGCTGGAGTGTGGGGTGAGGCAGGGGGGGTTAACATCACCAACTCTGTTTAACCTATACATGAACGCACTGATCGTCGCGCTGAGTAGTCAGAAGGTCGGATGTCATATAGATGGAGTTTGCGTCAATAACTTGAGCTATGCTGATGACATGGTACTACTGAGCGCGTCGGTCTGTGGGTTAAGAAAGCTGCTGCAGGTTTGTGAAGAGTACGCGGTGGTGCACGGACTTAATTATAATGTGTCTAAAAGTCAGTGCCTGGTCTTTGAGGGTGCTGCCCAATTCAATCGAAAGGTACCACCTGTATTCCTTAATGGTATTCCCCTGAGTTGGGTGAAAGAGTACAAATATTTGGGACATTGGGTCACAGCTGACCTCAGAGACCATAAGGATATGGAACGAGAGCGGAGGGCGTTGTCCAGTAGAGCAAACATGATAGCACGCAGGTTTGCACGCTGTACGGCGGAGGTGAAAGTAACGCTTTTTAGAGCGTATTGCTCGTCGCTGTACACGTGCAACTTGTGGCTAAACTATACCAAAAAAGCCTACAACGCACTCCGTATCCAGTACAATAATGCGTTCAGGGCGGTGCTGGGGCTGCCGCGCTTTTGCAGCGCTTCGGGCATGTTCGCGGATGCACGCACCAGTTGTTTTAATGCGAGCATGCGCAAGCGAGCAGCGTCCTTGGTGCGCAGAGTGCGGACCAGCTCTAACTCCGTTCTAGCGATGATTGCGGGGAGGTTGGACTGCCCCTTCATTCGACATTGCTGCGACAGACATGTCACGGCAATGTCGAATAGGTTTTAGATATTTTTTTGTGTTTTATTTAATTTTTTTAGTTTATGTTTTGTGTATGTGTAAATCTTAGTGTATATGGGTCTTTGTTACCTGATAATAAATGAATTTTGATTTTGATTTGATTGCTATATCAGTAAGCGTATATGCATGCAAGTGACGGGACTTGCATGCCGTTTGTCTTATCACAAGCGTTTTATGCCTGCCCACAGCGGTGGCAGTGCTAATTATATCGAGTCCTGCGGGCCCCTGAATTAGTTGTGCGCGCGCTGTTAGGCGGCATTACAACTAACACAGAGAATGTAGCGCGCTGGCACATAACATTAGGCGAACGATTTACTGTCAGTTGACAGAAAACTGCCTCTCGACTTGGTTATGGTTGATTGCAAATCACCTTGCAAGAACAACAGTGATATTACTGCTGATAAATCAATAACTGATCAATTAACTAGCGATGCCATGCAAATAGCAACTAAAGGCCACGCTAAGTAACAAAGATAATTTAGTTAGAACTCTACTCTCGTGCCTGAGTACTCTTGCTTTAGAATTTACTGAAGGAGAAGAAAGGTTTTGATGTTTAAATGTTTTGGACGCGGCATGTTCAGAGTACTTTTTCTCAATAATAATATAATAACTACATATATAAATAACTAGCTGGTGCCCACGACTACGTACGCGCAGGATTAGTACTTCGAGTAGCTTATTATCTTCTCCAGTGGCATATCTATCTGTACACCAAAATGTCATAAAATATGTACATGGTCAAACGCAATTGCCATAATAGTATTATAAGAGTATATTTAAATACTTAGTAGCTAAACAAATCAGTGTATGGATGTGTGGATCTATGTTACTCTTTCACGATCAAACGGCGCCGGCAATTTTAATGAAATTTTGTATGGAGGTAGATGAGGCGCTGGATTAACACATAGGACACTTTTCATCATCATCATCATCCATCACCTCGCGGGTGAAAAAGCGTAATATGCTTGGGCACAGCATAGACAAAATAATAAGATCTCCACCTACGTCAAGATGATGACAGTTTAGTCAAAGTTTGTGTCAGTTTCTGATAGCTGAAGTCAACTCAATTTGACAGCACGATACACTAGACATGCTCGGCGACCGTCAAGGGTGATTAAATGTAATGACAGTTTTTTTTCCATGGTGACTAATTTTATATTTGTATGTACGTAAGTCCTGTATTTTATTACTAACTAGCTGGTGCCCGCGACTACGTCTGCGCAGAGTGTGAATTTTAGCGCTAATACTAATCTTTGGTCGCGAAAGTTTGGCATGATACAATAATCCTTAACACTGTTATAATATAATATTATCTAAGATGTTAAGAGCGGACACGAACACGGACTGCTCGCGCAGTCATAGTTAACAGCTTGAAGCTGCCATTGATAACTGCTGGTGCAGTCGGTATTAAATGTTCAACAAGTCACAATTTCAATTCAGGGGCAGGACTTGCACGCGACGTTGAATGAAGAGCGCGGGCGGAGGTAACTGCGCGAGAGCAGTCGGCAGCTCTAGCATTCAGTGTATGCCTGCTTGACTGCCAACCGCCCGAAGCATTTGCAACTGCTCGAGCGGTTTCGTGTTCGTGTGTACGTATAAAACTGTAGTTCACTGTGCAGTCGCAGTTTGAACTTTGAAGCAGTCCATGCTGACTGCTTCAAGCTGCACGTGTATCTGGGTCCTAAGAGTATACACAGACTGCTAAGAATGTAGAGTGGATCAAATTAGGGTCCAGAGTTTAGTGGCAACCAGATTATTACATTTTATTAAATCAAATGATATGGTTTCTCAATCTTTCTATTTTCCTGGAATATTGAAAATAAAACATATAACGTACTCCAAAACCGGGAACTTTGTTCCATAAATTTAACAGACACAAATGTGTATTAACCTTGTTAACATTCTGTTCTTATATTATATCATGAGCAAATAATAAGTGCGTACTATTGTTTCGCTACAGATTTCTTTACATCTATCTCTTTCACAAAAGACCTAACACCATGTAAGCCCGGTTCTACATTTTAAGCCGCGCAGCCGCTGCTACTCGCACGGATGTGAATTCTATTGAAACATTCTTCGGCCATCAGTCCTGCGTGATATATGGCCTTCCATCTGCCACTTTAACAGGCTTATCTTCTGGGCTATGTCGGTAACTTTGATTCGTCTACGAATCTCCTCATTTCTAATTTGATCATGTAGATAAAATAAATATGATAATAATATATTAAATATGTCAACTGATAAACACGAAACAATTAAATAAACATCAAACCACGTGTAAGGATATGTTGAAGGATATTCTACAAAACCCTTTATTTCCTAAGGACGTGGGTGACCCTGCCCCCGTAGCTCTTGTCGTTATTGAACGTTTTAGTAATTACTTTCGGCCCAATCTTAAAACTGACATATTTTTATACTGTGATAAGATTACTGTGTTTTCAACATTTTATTCATATGAAAAGCGTGTGCTAACCATGCTCTCTTTGATGGCAGCATAAAATACTTACATAATTTCTTTGCAGTTCCTTAGAACGAAGACTTACCTGCCAGTTCCTAAAATTTTAATTTTCGTCGGTTATTGTCGTTTGATGCAGCTATAGTAGCTATAGTCTGTAAAATTCTTAACTATTAAGCTTCTTTGCCGCCATTATGGCATAATCATTGATTTTATCTTTAACTTCTGGTAGAACTTAAATCATACGGAATTTGTTTAAAACTGTGTACTCCAAAACATAGGGACAGGAGCGTTTCCGAAATTCATGTTTTATATTTTACTAATATCTGATTCACGTACGAGCATACAACAAACAACAACCAAAGGGGGGTCTAAACAATTGTATAATCACCCACATTTACCCAACTAAGACGCTTTGCTTCATTTAATACCTTCATCATCATTATGATCATCTCAGCCGTAGGACGTCCACTGCTGAACATAGGCCCCCATGATTTTCCAAAAGGACCGGTTGAAAGCGGCCTGCATCCAACGTCGTCCTGCGACCTTCCTCAGGTCGTCTGTCCACCGTGTCGGTGGACGACCTACGCTGCGCTTGCCGGTCCGTGGTCTCCACTCCAGAACCTTTCGGCCCCATCGGCCATCTGTTCTGCCTGCTATGTGCCCTGCCATTTCAACTGGCTAATCTTCTGAGCTATGTCGGTGAATTTCGTTCTTCTACGGATCTCCTCATTTCTGATTCGATCACTTAGAGAAACCCCGAGCATAGCCCTCTCCATAGCTCGTTGTGCGACTTTGAGCTTATCTATGAGGCCCATAGTAAGAGACCACGTTTCAGTGCCATAAGTCATCACTGGTAACACACATTAGTCGAAGACTCTTGTCTTGAGGCACTGAGGTATTTTTGACGAGATGACTTCGCGAAGTTTCCGGAACGCTGCCCAGCCAAGTTGGATTTGACGATTGACCTCTTTCTCGAAGTTGGACCTGCCTAAATTGACTGTCTGTCCCAGGTAGATGTACTCGTCAACAACTTCGAGAACTGAGTTCCCAACTGATATTGGGGTAGGTACAACATGGGCATTAGACATAATTTTCGTCTTATCCATGTTCATCTTAAGATCTACCCGTTGGGAAACTCGATGGAGACCTTCGAGCATTGCACTGAGGTCTTCCATGGATTTTGCCATGACTACCTTATATAGACTC
This sequence comes from Selenia dentaria, assembly GCA_917880725.1. Lineage (NCBI taxonomy): Eukaryota > Metazoa > Arthropoda > Insecta > Lepidoptera > Geometridae > Selenia > Selenia dentaria. The sequence continues at coordinate 8,174,597 of OU862876.1, read as the reverse complement.
TATTTGCATCTTATACGTACTTAAAAAATAAGTCCCCTACTTTTCCATTCCAGGGGCTCGGGCCTTCTTCTCAGAGACAGTGTGGCTTGGCAGACGGGCTAATAGCCAAACCAAGTATTGAAACGTTTTAGACCACTCGAATGCAACCAATAAATTCTAACTATGGTTATTCTACGACAAACAGAACTGACGGCTTAACGTGCCCTCCTATTGAAAATACTAGTGTTCACCGATCTAAGTCGTAACTGCAGTAAGGATTGCTTAACCTAGTTAACAGTTTCACTGCGAGTGAAAGATACAAAAGAGTCCAACTCTTACAGCACTTTAAGCACAGTATTAATCCATAACGGACGTCACCTGCTCGAGAGGGGTGATAAGCGTGGACACTGGTTCGTCGCTTCTCCTACCAGTTATCACGCCTTTTTAGGTCAGCAACTCCACTTAAACTTCTCGTAGTGGTAGCATCCACCCTCTCAGTTGAGTGTGCTGCACAACAACGCTGTGTATGTATTGTGACAGTAGGGGACCCGAACCCAAGGATCAATTCTAGGATCCGCCTTAGGAGTGTCCCACCAACTGACACATAATCCAGCGCAGTTGCTATTCCATGAGGTTCCATGTTTTTGAAGCATTTTACTCAAGCTTTCGGAGATCATTGCAGTTTTCAGATTCGTCATTTCTGCCACTGTAAAGTTCTCCAACAATAATTCATGTAAAGCTTGTATCGGAGCTTGGTACTAAATAGGGCGACACAGTACTTCACGTCATGTTTTTTTTTTCAATTTATCAATGCCATACAAAGCGCAAGTCTAACCCATAATACTGTTCTCACTTTTGGAATGAAGAACCTAACTATCAGCTTGATTCCTTTGATGCGTTATGGTGTAAAGTAGTCAGAATTGTAGACGACTCTAAGCTCACGGACCTACTCAGTATTTGTAGAGACATTGGTTTTCTTTGTATCTTCTAATGGAGAGTCTTACGAAGAAGTGTGCAACCTTATACGCGTCATAAACCTCTTCATCATATAATTGAATAGTGGAAGTCATATCCCGTGGGATTAACGCCAACTTTAATACACAATGATCCGTGTAAAAACTGTGTATCACGACAATCAAAATCGTCTAAATATCTATCCAACTATGGATTAAACTACTTCTTAAGACGTGTTTATATTACTCATCTAGGTCAGAACCTTTGCTTTTATGTTGGCTTAGAATACATGTGTATAGTGTTATAGTATTAATGTCCTGACTACCAACCCCATAAATTCATTATTTCGAGGGCCACCCATCGATGACCTGATCAGGAAATTGATCCTGTACTGTACAAAGCAATGGATATCCTGGAAATGCTTGGAAGTTGAAATCGAACTTATATGTGGCCTTATCAAGCCACCCCTTAAGATGTTTTCCGTCCGTATATATACAGACTGGAAAACATCAATTGGCCCTGATGGGAAACCACTTTGAATCGTTAAGATTTAAGCGAATTATATGACACAGATTATATTTCTTATAAAGTTTTTTTTTTCTTAATGATAAAATTTCTGTTTTTATTAAAAATACAAAGCTGCTTTCACTGATTTCTCGACAAGTTACCTAAACCAGGATGCGAACCAGCTTAAACATTCGCTATTTTATTTCACTTCTGTATGCAGTTTTGCTTATTTTTAAAAATAAATAAATGTTTCCTTTAATTAAAATAATACAACATAAGGATTTAACGTAGTTTCCCTTCTGGGCTAGGACTTTTTCCACTTCGGGTACCACAAACCAAAACGTTATCTGTGTCACATTACAAATGTATGCACTCAAATCTATCATCCGAGTATATAGTTTTGGAATTGAAGATTTTTTAAGAAGCACTGATATTTTTTTTTACATAGTATATGGGACCACATCTGAAGTATGACCTACCAAAGCTTCATAATTGGCGGAATAATCGCGTACAAACACACAAACACACTTACATATAATACACCCGTGTATTATATGTAAGTGTATGGTATGTGTGGAGCCAAATTGAAAAATCCCTTTTTTATTGAAGTCGATTTACCACACACGTTGCAGTTCCTGGAAAAGTAGGTTGATTTCTGCGAAATGTATTGTATTATAGGCCAAATATGGCGAATCGCAAGTCAAAGGGTTAATAATATAATGAGAAAAGAAAAAAGTGTAATCCATGAAAAGTCAAACGGCCAGACACAATAGAAATTTCATTGTTATAATGACATCGACACTTGAAGGAATATAGAGAATAGAAATATCTGATAGCATATTTGTGTTCTAATTTAATAGTTAATTGGTCTTGAGGTAATATAACAAGCAAACTTGCATGATTTAAATTGTAATGTTATTTTAAATCATGCAATTGTACGTGCAATTGACAATTAAAATTAAAACTATTTACCACTAAAGCGTTCTTGATATCTGGATTAATATTAGTATGAATTTATACAGTATTCGTATGTTTTTATTAATTAATATTATTATATGAATATTATTATTAGTATTAACTTAAGTTAGTTATAGTTTTATTTACCTAAGAAACTCTATACATATCCAAAATAAACAAGAATATTCATGATTTAGTCTTTTTTTAAACTGTGAAGTAAGTGTATAAAAAAAATTAAATTTACGGAACACTAAAGATTATTTTATGGTATACCTAGTTCATACACAGCACTTCTATATTTATTTATATATCATCCTTTTACCTCTAGTTGTTCACAACTTCACTGTGTCTCATCATCATATTTAATGTTTTCTCTCTTCTATATTTTGGGATTTCATTGTACAAAGCTCGCAGTTAACATTAAGGAAGGACTTGTTCTTTGTCACTCGTCAAAAATAACGTAGATACAGTTATTACTGTCATTATTTCAAATGTAACATTATGATAATTCCACTAGTTTATCTGTGTGAACAGTGTAAAACGCTGGGTGAACATCAGATGTGGTCAGTTTACAAAGCGTATAAAACATAATGTCCATAAAATACAAATTTGAATACAGATTTATTGAAAAAGCAACATTACAGCAGGCATTCTAAGCTCTAGGGTTTAACACAGGTTCGTAGCTGAAATCCCACGCCAGGGAAAATCTTTTTGTGATAGGCAGAAATGGGTTGTCAGTTCTTGGATTTTGTGTTGAGTTATGTACGTGTATACCATGCCTTCCGTCACACTGTGATTGTTAATAATATAATAATAATAATAATATTTTTTTAATATAAGTAATAGGTTTTTACAATGTTTTTCATTTATTGTTTTTTATTGTATATAGAAATATTGTAAAAAATGTAATTTTAAGAAAAGGAAATTAATAATGTGAATAATAATAATATATTTATTTCGATAAAGTTGTACAGAGTTTTTATTAATTTTTAATTGGCTAGCTATGTTAGCTAAAAGATCAGTTAACTGCTGCCGAACTAGGCACTAAGCCTGTGTTTCAGCGTACAGCGCCCTCCCCACTAGATTGTTTTATTTACTAGCCTAGACATATTATAAATTATCCATTTCTATACAATATAAATGTGATATCTACTATATATTTATACAAATTCACATTATCTTACATTTATACAGTTAAATTTAAACAATAACTAACTTATATTATATTTATAAATATATATGTTTTAATGCGTATCTACTTATAGCGAGTGTGTAGCTACTGTTCCTCTTTTTGTATTCTATGTTTGTGATAGGGTATGTAGGGCGTGTGTATGTGCGTGAGGTATCATCGTGTACGTCAGCCTCGGACGAGTTGGGTTCACGGCGATGTCCTCGTGTATGTGTGTTACTGGGTGTGCGGTGTGTATGGGTGTGAGAGGGTGTAGTTTATGTGATTTATTGGAATTATACATTACTTGGGTCATATTACTTCTGTTGCTCATAATTAACATCTGCAAAGGAGATAGTTAGTTACTTAACAACTTGTAATAATTTCTCTGTCTCATCACAAGTTAACGTCTATTAACCATGGTTAATTATATATTATATATATGTATAATATTATAGGTTTTAACTTTAACTTCATGTTTCGATAATTTATTTATGTTTAGGAATTATTGAATTTATTATAAAGAAAAGGACATATAAAAAATAAAAATCTTTTGATAAAGGCTGTGTTCAGTCGTTGGGGCAGTGAACAAACTGTATGATTTCGTCTTCGATCTATTTGCGTCTGGGGATCATATATTAAAAGAGCGTGCTGCTTTAGAATAATGCTTACTATAAATCATTGTCGAACTGTAAGAACATGACAAGATTTATACAAAAGTGTAGTATCAAATAGGATTGGTTTACCAGTAATAATTTTTAATGCAGCCCGTTGAGATATCTCAATAGGTCGCAACATTGTTTTAGGTGCACCTCCCCAAGATGAAACGCAATATGTAATTATAGATTGACAAAGAGCTAAGTAAATTTGTTTGACAAGTTGTGGTTTCGCAATTGATTTAAGTTTGTTTAAAACATAAAAAGTTTTACGTAAACGTTTACTTAAGTTTATGATATGTTCTTTGAAATTTAGATTTTTTATAAATATTGATACCTAAATATTTTATGGAAAAGGTTGATTCTAAGGTCTTACAATTACACGTTACTAAATTTTAAGAGAGACATTTTTTAGCATGAGCTAATAAATTATTTAAGTTATTTTGGCGAGGAACATTTGTTATAGAGAATGTGATATATTTAGTTTTTTTCCGTATTTAAAGATAAGATGTTATCATACAGCCATATAGTAACTTTATTGTATCCAATTTGAGCAGCATCGTAGACCTCGCACCATGTATTAGCAGTGAACATTAAAACTGTGTCATCCGCATATGAGATAAGTTTGCCGTTATCAAGGTTAAGGGAACATAGATCATTTAGGTATATTAAAAACAGAGTAGGATCTAGAATGCTGCCTTGTGGAACCCCATGCGTGACTGGTAGTCCATCACTAATGTGAGGGCCAACTTTACCGCTCTGACATCTATTAGTTAAGTAGTCCCTAAAAAGAGTAAGCTGATTACCCTTAATTCCATTTTTTTCAAGTTTGGATATGAGAATGGGCACGGAGACTGTATCAAACGCTTTTGCCAAATCTAGGAAAATGGCTATGCATTTTTTCCTTTTGTCTAGTCCATCTGATATAAAACTAGCTAATTTATGCACCGCGTCATCGGTTGATATACCACGGCGAAAACCAAATTGATTATTGCTTAGAATATTGTTTTGTTCTAAATAATTAATTAGTCTATTGTTCATTAAGCGTTCGAGTATTTTGGAAATCGAAGTTAGGATAGATATGGGCCTATAGTTGTTTATACAGTCTCTGTCTCCTTTCTTGTGTATAGGTATAATAAGTGACTTTTTTAAGACTCTAGGGAAAATACCCAATTCAAAGCTGAGATTGAATATGTAAGTAAGAGGAGGAACAAGTAGTTCTCTATTTTATTTTAAAAACCTATTGTATATTCCATCCCATCCAACTGAGCATTAATTTTTTAGCCCTAATATAAGTCTTTCCACTTCCTCTGTGTCTGTTTCTAGAAGGACAAAAGATTGCATCTCTGATTCTGGTATATTAGGTGTGGCTGCAGTTAGATTATCTGTATTCGTATTAGGTGCTATACCTTCAGTTAAATTTTTACCAATATTTACAAAAAAATTGTTAACTTCATTAACTGATCTCTGAGTAGCTCTTTAGGGTACTCATGAATAATTTTAGTGCCTGATATTTCCCGTACTGCCGACCATATTTGTTTGCTGTTGTTACCAGCCTTTTCTAGTTTATCTTTTTCGTAAGATGTTTTAATTTTCTTTATGAGAGAGTAACAAAAAATCCTATAATGAGAGTTGGTTAGTTTTAAAATTTTATTATTTGTCGAGTTTCTGGATTTTTTGTGCAACTTATCTCTATTTCGAATACATCTAAGTAAGCCTGTAGTCATCCATGGTTTTATAATCTTTTTACGCCTAGAGTAAGTAAAATTCGTTGTGTTCTTTTTTATTGCAGTTTGTAACTGTTTAATCAAATAGAAAAATAAAAAAAATTGGAGCTTTTAAGTTGTATATAGGTAATAAATCAATATTTATCATATCTTGCTTTAACCTAACGCTGTCTATTTTAGAATAAGTAGTTTTTGCATAGTTTCTAATCACATTGCGTTCTAAACATAATAAGGTAGGTCGGTGATCAATGATTTTTGTAAGTGGTACAAGAGTGAGTGCTAGAAATTAAGTTCTTATAATAACGTGGTCTAAGTAAGTACCGCTTTCTTCACGTGTCACAAAAGAGTGTGCTGGAAAGAGCCCATGATATGCTAACAAATCCAAGTACTGATCGCAATCTTCACTACTTTTCTCTGGGTTTATCGAAATATTAACATCACCAGTAATAATAATATTTTTATTGAAGATAATTTACTAAGTAGATTATTCAGTGATTTCAGATATGTGTTAAGCTTTTTGAAAGTAGGAGAGCGATATATTGCAAATACAACGGTATTATTGTCGTAGGAAAAACTAAGCTCTCGTTTTACATAGACCACGACGCCATCATTTTTATTGATGTTTATTTTTGAGTCAACTGAACTATATCCATCTAACAAGTGTATTACAGACAAGCATTTAAGCCAGCATTCTGTCAAGACTAGAATATCGTAATCAAATTTAAGACTTGCTAATAGAATTTCAAATTTGTTGATGTTACATCCGAGACTTCTTATGTTTTGCGCCAAAATAGAAAGAGTTTTATTAGAAAAAGGAAGAAATTGAATACATTTTTCTAGATCACATTCATATGCTGTTGACACTTCTGTGTCTAGTTCATCTGTTAAGTGAGATGTGTTACCCATAATGAGAGTAGAGGTAGGTTGCTCGTGCTAATCTTTTATTCATATCTGTTTTGTGAACATTATCAAAGTTGTAACTATATAGAAGAAATATGATTGTTTGTAAGTAGGTAAGATAGCGTGGTGTAATACAAAAAAATTGTGAGTATTTGAGCAGTGAGTGTGAAATATGTGTATAATTGTTTTTAAAGATGTTTTGGTTATTGTATAGACGTATTATAAATATACATAACAAAAATTTTTTGCATATTACATATAATTTGTTGACAAAAATTAGTAAATTTTGACAAAAAGATACTTATTTATACGTATCTTTTTAACTAGTACATGCGGATCTAGATAACCTACGTAAACAAACATGACTAGACAACATTGTCTAGTCATGTTTGTTTACGTAGGTTATCTAGATCCGCATCCCATTCTATCCTTATCTGTGGCATGTTATCCTCTTTACGTAAGTATACTACTCCACGCGAGGTCCAGCAATATTTATATCCAGAGCTTTTTTGAAAGTTGCGGGCCAAAAAGAACAGTCTCTGTGTTTTTTGTGTTAACGTCTCAGACACAAATATAGGTTTTGCCGGTTTCATATAAAGAAGATGTGTGGTATTAAGCTAGTCACCTAGGTTTATTTTTGTTAAAGCTTTTTACTGCTGTCATAACTTTTTCCTTTAGTAAGGTGGTAGTAAATATTCCGTAATATCTGGCCTTAGCGCAGAATCTGCTGAATGAGTCCTGTACACATCTTTTATGTCTGATGTTTTAATCTCGATATTTAATGACTTTCCTAGTTTTTTAACGACTTCACAAAGTTCTTCTTTAGACTCAGGTTTTTGATCTATTTTAGGGATATTTCGTATCTCAATACCAGACGATCTCGACTATTTTTCTGTCTTTTCTAGTCTATCCTCTAGTTAGAGAATATATTTTGATTTTTCTTGAATCACTCTTTCTAGATGTTGAATTGTTTGAATGAACTCGTCATTTTTTTGGGACAAAAGATCAACCGTTTTTGTCAGATCATAATTTTGATCTTTGACAGAGCAGACAATGCTTTTTAGTTCGCTAAATTGCTCATCCTGTTTCTTAGACAACGCTGCCAAGGACTCCTTGATGGTGGCCGCCATAACAATATCCTGGCCGTCATGCTTTCTTTTTTTGTTGCGCGCTATACGTAAGTCCGGCTCAGAGTCATAGTGCACACTGTCACTAATAGTTGCTATAGTGCGCGTATCAGAATATGCAACCAACTAAGGTATTTGCGGTGGGCCCATTTCTGGAGTACCAGGTGGAGTGCGCTTAAGTGGCATGTTGATACCAGGAGAACAGCAATCAAAGAGAGTTCTTAATAAATTGCAAAATTTCTATAAACAAAATCATTCTTTATGTCTCAATAAATATACAGCAAGCAGATTTGAAGTCTAAAAATCACCAGGATTTCAGAAAGATGCAGAAGGAATTATCACTTGTTCAGTAGAAGTGGTGCATCCGTGGCAACCTGTCCACGGCGGCGAGCGCGGCGTATATCATACAGACTGCAAAAATCAAACCGCACGTACCAGGAGCCCAGAGTAGTTCAAAAGGTGTAACTTAAAATCCACAGCGACTAAATGCGTGTGACTGTTACGGTGTATAGGCGCGTGCGCGTCAGTACAGACCTCTCTTTCTTACTGCTTGGTAAACATTGTATGTATACCAACCTGTTGCGCGTGGGGTGTTTTCAACGCGTGCGAAAGGAACGGATATATCGTACTTGGCTGGGTGGCTAACCGCATTGCAGTTCCGTGATGCTATATGACGCGTTTCAACCTCCTGTGCTTTTCTGCGCTCCTATTTTTTGTTCTTGATTTTTACGAAAAACTATTTATTTAATTGAAATTTTATGCAAATTGACACTAGTTTTGCACACGTCTACTCAGTGACGAGGTCCAGGGGGGAGAGGACTTAGTGTATTACTTATTTATTGGAGGTTCAATAGCTTTGTCTCTCAGACACTATTATAATCAGGAGCGACAAGCACGTATCACAAATGTATGCAACACAAATAAACCTCTATTTAAAATAGTATTTTTCTTCTCCAGCAGGAAGCAAGGCTGCAGCTGCGCTCTCGGAGACGCCAGAAAGGATCAACTTTCCGTTCTCCTTGCATCTGATGCCGCATCTGCTTAAAAACCCAAAAGGCCTCCGCCCAGCGTACCACTTAAGTTCCAAACGAAGATTATCGGAATACATTATCGGCGTTCCCCATGTCAAACGGGATAAGGAAACTTACCTGTATGGCACTATTCGTGTAAGTATGATGGTGATGGACGTGGACACTCTATCCTGCTCGAACTACTACTGCAATGCATGTAGTCAACATTATTGGAATAACTGACGCGAAAACAGTCTACAAAAACTATAATGTCTTATGTTATTAAATGCATTGTATACTGCCCTAATGATATAAGTGCTCATTTATATTACGTACTCGTGATACTTTAAGAATTGAGCTGTTTTATGTTTTCTGAAATAGATATCATAAAAGCCAACTAACATGTTAAGAGTGCACCAGATTCGCTTCCTCATAAAGCAAAGACGTGACCGAAGAAATATGGAGGTGTAGAAAGTTGACCAATCATACATCCTATCTCACTTCGTTGACCAAAATAAGTACAATAATACTTCATTTGTCAAAATTATTTAATTTTAAGGTTTTCAACGGTCCTAAGAATATTTCTAAACGAAGGAAACTCTAGGACGTATATCTAACTAGCTTCTGTCCACGTTTATATTGGCTTGAGATAAGGATATTGTGATCACTCGTTGAATCAGAATAGAAACATTATTGGTTGCGATCTTTCAGCCTCTTTATCAAACAAAACTAAAAGATGCACATAATTAGTCAATTACTTTTATTTTTTAATACCCTCCAGGAACTCTTTTGATTTTATCAAAAAACGTCAAAAAATCTCATAACGCCAATGCTCATTTTAAATTATTACAGTGAGGCCCCATTGGTGCGTTACGTTGCGTTGTGTCGTCGCGGTGTCAACGCTGCGACTTTTTACATATATATTTTGTGACATGCCCCATTAGTGTATTGCGTAGTCGCACGCGACGATTCAGATCGACGCAAAAGAGACGAGGTGTGTGTGTGCGTTGCGCTGTCGAAGCTCCGGTGCGACGACGGATAGTGTTCCACTGCTAGATGGGCAAACTATTGCTTCTAAGTTTGTTTCGTAGGCGTGCGTAAACTCTTGCGTTGTGACGTCGTGCATAGTCGTAACGGCATACAATGCGTTGAAACGTTGCGACAACGCGACACAATGCGAAGCGTCGCACTAATGGGGCATCACTTTAACTGTATTATATACTCATGTATTGTTAGTATCTAATATTTAGCTTAGTTAATATCGTACTTTTTTTACAGTTCCTTCTGAAAAACTTATCAGACCGCGACATTAACAGCACTCAGGTGGTGGTGATGGTCGGCGAAACCGACCAAAAATATGTTCTAGATACGGCTCAGCAAATAGAAAAACGGTAATATGACTTTCTATTTATCATAAACCTTTAATATTTCATAATAAAGGGTTTTTCAACAAGGAGTTTGTGAAGACAAACTCCTTGTTGAAAAACCCTTTATAAAATAAAACAATACTTATAATAATAATACCTAATATAAAACAAATTAAAATAATGAATTTAGTTGAAGATGATTATATTTTTTATTGTAGTATCAAGACAAAAGTTCGGCAATTATTAATGAAAAATGATATCTGGCAAATGTCCACCATGACCACGCTGACAGATGTCGATTCTTTCATCAACGTTTTTAATCACTTTTTGGCAAAATAGCGGGTTTATTTCCTTATCACAACACGGATTTTGAGTTTTAAGGCTGCATTCGATTCGATTAGCTTCATATATACTCTGTCCTTAACATAGCCTCACAAAAAATAATCCAGTGGTGTTAAATCACACGCTCTGGCTGGCCACTTAACAGCTGAATTTCGTGAAATTATGCGATCGGGAAATTTGGTTTGCAATAAATTTATCGTTTCATTAGCTGTGTGACATAATATGGCACCGTCCTGTTGAAACCACATGTCAGTGATATCCACGTCTTCAATAATAGGCCAAAATAGCGGTCTCACAAGGACGATTATGTTGTCCGAAAATATCACGAATTTAACTAAATGTAACTTTAACAGAACCACCATATTCATAGTAGCAGTAGCATAGTAGCATTCATAGCGGCAGTGACGAATGTATTAAGTAAATAAATATATTTGTTTCCCAATTAAGCGTAAACCAAATAGTAAACGTGACACAACGACACAACACCCGATATAATTAATCTAAAAGCAATGTTGTTGGACCTTTCTAAATTAAGTGACATGTTTCCGGATGAATCGTTATTACGAGATTTTATCGACTACCTGAATAAGAAATATACTCTAAATATAAATATAAATCAATCTAAATCAATTTATTACAACAAGATGATACATAAAAGCGTCAATCCGTCAAAAACAATGTGGGGAATTGTAAATACAGAGAGGGTGAACACAACACTCCGAAGCTGAACTTCCCTGATATTGTAAAGGATTGTAATGGAGTTAAGTTAATTTCTCCGAAAGCGGCTGTCAACGCGATCAATGCCCGCTTCCTGAATGCGGCAACGGCATGTGGAGCACCTAAAGCTGATATTGTGTCTGTACATCGCACATTAGTGTCCGCGCACGGATCCTCGGACCGGTCCCTTAGACTAACGAGTTTCTCTGCCGATGAGGTGTTTCGAATTGTTTCAACCCAAATACCCCCGAAAAAGACTAAGGATGTACGGTCTATCCATGGAGTTGATAAAAATGGCAATTGTGCCCCTTGCCCCGGTGCTGGCAATTTTGTTTAATAAATGCCTTATGGAAGGATCATACCCATCGCCTAAATGCTGCTTGATGAATGAATGAAAGCATGCCTGAAAATATCAAAAAGGTCGCCGATATTCAAGGGCAAGCGGGAAGATATAGACGGGTACAGACCAGTATCAATAATACCGGAAATAGCTAAAGTGTTCGAGAACGGATTAAGTTCAAGGATAGACGCTGGGTATTGGCCGCTCGCGAACAGAAGGAACAAGTAGCTGTACTGTGCTGCGATTTATCCAAGGCCTTCGATGCAGCAGACCACGAAACACTCGCCCTAAAACTTCAACATTATGGCATAGCTGTTAAGGCATACGTAGTGCTTACAGACATGATGCGGGGCCGCTCCCAGGTAGTAGACGCTGGAGATGGCTGTAATAATTTGGATCCGCTGTCTGTAACCATGGGTGTAGCCCAGGGTTCATCAGTCTCAAACATCATGTTCTCACTACTGCTGAACGATCTTCCTGACGCCGTGAATGGCGCGGACATATTTATGTATGCTGACGACGTTGTAGCTATTGTTACCGCCTTCACAGTAGATCAGCTAGAAGATAAATTAAATATTATTGCTGCCAACCTCCAAACGTGGTTTCGTGTGAATGGCTTGAAGTTGAACTCAAAAAAGACACATTTTATTCACTTTCGCCTCAGGTCATTCTACGAAGCCTCTAAAAGTACATATAGATGGCGTCTTGGTTGAACAAGTCCAGAGTACCACCTTCCTAGGGTTCGAGATCGATCGCAGCATGACGTGGGACCGCCATATCGACAAGCTGTGCGGCAAGGTCAGCAGAGCGTGCTTCGCGCTCAGGCGGGTGTCCCGAGTGGTGTAGGCGGATGTGTCTCGCGCTTGCTACTTTGCCACGGTGCACTCCAGGCTGCAGTATGGTGCCGAGCTGTACGCGAGCGCTACCGACTGGGAGCGGGCATTCCGAGCGCAAAAACGTGCCGTACGTGCAATCGTAGGCATATCGCGATGCACATCCGTCAGACCACATTTCAAGGAATACTAACATTACCTGCCATCCTGATTTTCCAGGTGGCAATATACGTACGGAATAACCTCGACTCATATAAGAGGCGTGGAGAGAAGCACACTTACAACATCCGCAACGCTGACAAGCTGTTTAGTATCTCGCGCTCTCTTGTGAAGTCGGGTAAGCTGTCTCACGTTATGGGGCCGGAAGTATACAACAAGTTACCGGATATAGTAACAACCGCTCCGAGCTTAAGTTGCTTTAAAAGCAGACTGAAGCGCTGGCTTGTCGATCAAACGTTTTATGATTTCAATGAGTTCATGAATGGTAATTGCAAACTGAGGATAAAATAACTTTTACCTTTGTTGACATATAAGTACTGACATAATATTAATTATTAGAATTTAATGTTATTTAAATTTTATATTGTTTTGACATTTTAATAATAATTTTATTGTAATTCATTTTGTAAGTATACTATTGTTTACGTCTGGTTTTGTTTGACTTGTAAATGAATATTTACCAATAAATAACTTAGACTTTGACTTTGGCTTTGTAGATTTTAATTATTTTAGTGCGATTTTCAAGCAAAATTTAATTCATTGTAACAATTGCCAAAGCATCTACTACGAATACGTCAAAAAACTAAATGTCAAAACTGACATGTTGTTGGTGCTGCCCCAATTGAAAAACAAAGCTCTTGTTGAAAAACCCTTTATAAGGTACTCTATGGTCTCTTACTATGGGCCTCATAAGTAAGCTCAAATTCGCACAACGAGCTATGGAGAGGGCTATGCTCGGGGTTTCTCTACGTTATCGAATCAGAAATGAGGAGATCCGTAGAATAACGATAGTCACCGACATAGCCCATAAGACTTACCAGTTGTCCATAAGTCGTCCACCGATACGGTGGAGAGATGACCTGATAAAGGTCGCAGGATGACGTTGGATGCAGGCCGCTTCCAACCGGTCCTTTTGGAAAATTATGGGGGAGGCATATGTTCAGCAGTGGACGTCCTACGGCTGAGATGATGATGATGAATATAAGGTATGCTTAGGTAATAATATGACTACAATTGTTATATTCGCAGTAATAAGTGTAATAATTCTGGTTAGTTCATTTTTGGTTTAGGTAAGTGTTAAGTCGATTACACAATCGTATATATATCAATAGTACGTAAATACGATAAATGGTGTCAAACGAGGTTATGAATAAATTGTATATCTTTAGTTCATTTGGACCCATGGACACACGGTTCATTTGAAAAGTCCGTGTCTACACAGGGAAATGATGAGAGTTCTAGGAGCCATTCTAATTCTTAATCCTAATGTTGAAGCAATGAGCTATTGAAGAATAAGCAATCGTGAATAGGTACACGAGGTGTGGTGCGTCAGCGCCCCCATTTGTGGAATACATGTGGAAAAGTCCTTTCGAGGCAATTAAGCAGTTCACAACTATTTATGTTAACTATATTTAAGACTTGTGTCATTTTATTATTACTTTATAAAACTCATTGTATACAGATTCTCTGATGAGCTGGAGCGCGGGCTTATAGAAGTGATCTCACCTGCCAAAGAATATTATCCGGATTTTACCGCGCTGGCTCCAACCCTCGGCGATTCTCCGAAGCGAGCCCACTGGCGCACCAAGCAGAACTTGGACGCCATATTCCTAATGGCATTCGCTCAATCAAGGTGTTTATACTACTTGATGGTTGAGGATGACGTCATTGCCGAAGATGGATATATAACCGTAAGTATATCTTGCTTTGTGGCTTTTATGGATAAAAATATTTTTATTTATTTATGTTTACTTATTTAAGAAACACCCTCCAGTTCCTGGAACATATGTCAAAGTTTGATCAGCTTACAGACGGAATACTGACCGCTGATTGGTCACATATCGCGTCAAAGTGTACCATGGACCAATGAGCGTTTAGTATTCAGTTGGTCAACTAATCAAGGATTTGACAAACGTTCTAGAAACTGGGGGACAGTCTTATACAAATATGATGTCTATACAATGTTCACAAATAGACTTAATGTTCCATGAAATGTTACGAGCTTTAAACGTTTTTGGAGCTGTTAGGTTAGAAAAAGTGCCTTTTAACCGTGACTCGACCCATAACATCAAACATTAAACAACATAATACATAAAGTTACAATCTTGCACAATTCTCAGAGTAGTTAAATAGTTAACAAAGATTCACTCTTTTTCTACCGACTTCCAAAAAGGAGGTACTCGATTTGACTGTATTTTTTTTAATGTTTGTTAAATCATAACTTTCGATTGGATGCACCGATTCTCAAAGTTCTTTTTTTGTTGGAAAGCTGGTGATTCCCATGTAGCTTCATTCAAATTTGATCAAATTAGGTCAAATAGTTCTTTGAGTTGCACTCCAATAACTGAATAGAATGAAAGTGGGTATTAAATTTTTCAAATTGTACATGTTTTATTCTGTTAATGATGAAGAGAAAATATCTACTTATATGTTAAAATATGTGGTATAGACCCAAGAAAAAAGTTTGATAGATACCTTCTAGGCATTGCTGCCTCGCTCCTTCAAATCTGGGAATCATATATTTGAGCTCCTACTCAGAGTTTTTCATTAATCTGATTATTGTGTAGCATTTGTTTTATTACTCATGAATTATCAGATGCCGGACATTTAAAAATGAGGACAGCACAAAGAAGCTAAAATAGCTAATAATATATTTGTAATAGTAGCCGTTGCTGACTACATCTTTGAATATAAAGGTAGGACCTGTATGTGAAGTTACATGTATTATAATTGAACCCACTCTAGTCGAAAATGGTTAAGAAACTTCTCGTAAAAACACGTTTACTCAAATAAATTCAAATACAACTAAAGTGACCATTGATTCCAGAAATATGAATAGGTACTGTATTGAAAGGCTCTGAAGTCAAACACCGAACTATTTTATGGCCAGAGTAAAAAAATATATACAATAAACAATGTAAACTGGTAGCCTTGCTAGATTTGTTAGTAGTAGTTAGGTACCTACCTTCAAAATGCAAAGTCCCAGATTCAAAATCTAAATCGGACAAATATTAATTTGGTTTTGGTTCTAGTACGTAAATCTGTGATGTGAGAATGTGCGTGTCTATTGCCTCTAGTGAATATACGTAAACAGAACATACGAGTACAAACTCGTGTGACATAGAAGGACTTGATTAGCTGTTCTTAACTATTTAAATAGAATTAGCAAAGCTTGCTGCAGTCTCGTTGCTGAATGCATTTTCAATTGAGAGCCTTCTTTCTTTCGAAGGACATTACTGTCCTATAAGAACCACAGTCGATAGACCATGTTGGGAGCATATATGACGTTTAAACCTCCACATGCGCTGACAACTAGCTTATACATTTCAATATAACAATGAAAATGTATTGTCTAAGATTACAGTCCATAGTTTCACATTAACATGATTATGCTCCGTAAGTACTCTAGGATTACTCTACCCAACGTTTTCCTGAAAATCCTTTTCTGAGTACAATCGTAGTTGTCAAGTACGATATGTGCTCGTTAGTGAAGCATGCATGCTTTACGCGTGCGAATACAAATGTCGAAAGAAGTAGCGTTGAAATATTGTTCATACTAGCATGTGCTACAAAATGGCTGCTACGCCCTGCAACTGAAAATCCAGGTTTCTTGACTGAGTCAGTTCGAAGCTCGCGAAGCGTTTCTATGGCTAGAATGCTTTCAGGTTCCCTAAAACAGAATCGACAAAAAAACTATATAATTATCAAATCTGCTCATAAAGTTTCACGAGAAGCGGCTGAAAATGCTACCTGTAGACGAGAACAGACGGACATACGGAAGCATTTTTCCCCAAGTTATTGCAGAGTCGCTACGTAAGTGCAATTGCAATTCAAATACTATTTTTTTAAATGCAAATTGTCATCATATTCCCAAACGCGAATTTGTTCACGCAATTTTTATTTACGAGTATGTCTGTATCATGAATATTTATAGATCAAAATTATAATTGCATAGGCATGTCATATCATCAATTACATATTTTCGCTTTAAATTGCAATGGCAAATCCATAATAGATATTCCATCGACCAAAGACCAAACTGTAATTTGCAAGTGACAAAGCGGGAACTATGCTATGATGCAATTCAGTGCAGTAACAGTAAATACATAGTAGCAAAGGCTAAGCCATTGCCCTGCAAGGAAATATGAAGTGCATTGCGGCCGCGCTCGTGTCAGCAACACGCGTTCACAAACACTTCCCGGTGAAGTTAATTGAAATAATAGTGAAAAGTGTCTTAATCTAATAGGAAGTTAAATTGATAAAATGAGCAGTTCACAGGCTTCAAGGTATGCCATTAGAAATTACTTTATAATTGCTATTTGTAGATCTATCACGATATTAGAAGAATATATAAAGATCAGCTGTTTGACACACGTGAATCAGCACGGTGACCGGTCAATGACCTGCGGGGGCAATTCTGTCTACCAGAAACGACATCATTAATATACAATATACATGGTGTACATTATATTAATATTAGTATATATTTTAATGTTATTTGACGGTTTAACTTACGCGGTAGGTATAGTCGAATATCTCGACCGGTTTCGTGACCGTCCGGGCCACTTCTTCATGGAGTACGTGCGCACCCGGCTGCGTTCGCGCTAGTACTTACCTACCGCGTAAGTTAAACCATAATTAATGTCAAATAACATTAAAATGTGTGATACTTACGAAAGTTTCAATCACGTTTTAGTATATATTGTCATGTATAAAAATAAATTAGGACAAGTCGTAATCAAGTACGTTTATACGACGTACATGTTTTTAACATTGTATACACATTTGCATAATGTTATGTTTTGTTAAGTTATACTTATTGCAGAAATATCATACTTTAGAAGTGGATGTCGATTTCATATATTTAAATAATATATTATTGCACATGCAAGAGAAAATATAATATTACAATTAAATTGATTATACTAGAATTGTCCTCATGAGCGTACGCACTGTTGCACTCAGGCGCATCCAAGTATTGCCGTGCTGCTTCCACACTCAATGCCTATCATATAACATTAGCATAAACATAAATTAAATAATTCAACCTATGCTACAAATATTAGTAGGCACCGAGTATGTTGGTGTCAGCATAATAGATAGAGACACCAATAGCTAATTATTTTATTGGGGAAAGAGTCAGAGTGCTTAATAAGCCAACAAGCCTAAACGTACAACCTAAGTAAAGCATATTTATGTACAAATATCTAGGTGAGCATTGAGGTCCCAATTTAAGGCTGATCATGTTTTCTGGAAGGCTTGAAGTAAAGATAACCATGTGCCTAGCCCGATATTCAATAATTCTCATGCATAAATCGGTGAGAGTTTACCTACAGTTTAGTAACAAAATTGTGTGCTGCGCTTCTTTGCACACGTCAGACTCTGTTACATAATCAGCCCATGACGTGCTTACTGGTATAGCGTACGGGATTACCTCTCGGGGAGAAAAGTCACATTTAATAGATACCACATCAAAAAACAATCTGGCCTTAAGGCTAATAAGTAATTTAAATTTAACCTTAATTGATAAATATAGAATAGCTAAGAATGTGTCCAATAACACCTTATAATCTTATTATCTTTATTAAGGGGAAGGCACTTTGTTTATGTGTTCTATTAAAATAGTACTTACAGACTGCACTATTTTACACCTTTCCCTTCACTGCACTAACTCGAAAGGTTTTGTCATCTTAAGTCTTCTACTATGTCCGTATTGTATAGGTAGTAAGAAGGCAATATAATCCACAACGCAAGCGTAGTGCAAGTAGACGGATAGGCACGAGTACCTACAACATGGTCTAACGATTTAATGAATTAACGTAGCCGCTAAAGTTAGACCCGTTAAAGAGTTGTTGATGACGGTCACCAATCCAATCAATAACCGCAACATATTTTGCTTCGACAAGTTGTATGGAACGAGTCTAAACCATCTATGCCATACATAACTGCATTAATAAAAATAAACGTTAAAAATATGATCGTTATCTTTATAACCAAGTGCCTGCCCGCGTCTTCGTTCGCGTAGTAGGCTCGGCCTTCGGGTTCGCCATAACCCCCTATCTTTTCTTGGTTTTTCTTTCATAAAAACCTTGTCCTAAGAATAATTAACACAACAAAAAAAGGATTATCGAGATTGTTCCATCCGTTCTTTAGTTATAGCGTGACTAGTAAAAAATAAAGTCCGACTGATTTCAATACGGTATTCACCATAAGTAAGATCAGTTTCCAAGGAAGGTTGGATATTTCAATTTTTTTTTCGACTTTAGGCAAAAAGATGGGACGAGTCGCTAGTATTTTATATGATTATATAAATGAGATACGGACTGACGGCCAGGCTGAATTATCTCAAAATAGTTCTTGTAGTACAACGGAACTCTGATTAAAACGAAACGATGAATGTGTCCCGTATGCTTTTATAGGATAAAATGAACGATAAACAACTAAAAGACGTCATATTTCAGGCAATCCAAAAGTTCACCGCTTCTACGACCGTCTCGAATCCGGGCTGGTTCTTCATCCAGTATAGCACCATTGGCGGAATCGGCAAACTCTTTCGCTCTACAGATCTCATTCACTTCATCACTTATGTGCAATTATTTTTTGATAAAATGCCGATTGACTGGCTGACAGAGTCTTATTTGGCTGATCGTGTATGTGGCATTAACAAAGGCGCGGTAAGAGGTTTTCTTATAAATAATATCACATATTTATATCTTAAGAATAATTTTATTGTAATAAGTCTTTATTCAATGTGGTGTTGTTAGGTAGTGAAATCAATAAATGCGTGAAGATGATATTATAAACTTAAGTAACAGGTGTTGGCAGATGTCACGAGTAAACCAAACAAATAAGCCTTTTTTATGTCATTATGTAATGGTAACAACGAGCTATGGAGAGGGCTATGCTCGGGGTTTCTCTACGTGATCGAATCAGAAATGAGGAGATCCGTAGAAGAACGAAAGTCACCGACATAGCTCAGAAGATTAGCCAGTTAAAGTGGCAGTGGGCAGGGCACATAGCACGCAGGACATATGGTTGATGTGGCTGGAAGTTTCTGGAATGGAGACCACGGACCGGCAAGCGCAGCGTAAGTCGTCCACCGACACGGTGGATGAATCTATGTTCAGCAGTGAACGTCCTACGGCTGAGATGATGATTAAATAACTGTACAAGCATTAGGCCCACCTAGTGTTAAGCGGTAATCTCCACCTAAGACATATGCATTTCCTCACATGTTTCGAACTGCACTGCGCCTGTAAACCTAAAATATTAAGTTGTTACGTCTCAGGTGCCTATAATTCCGCCGAAAACCATACCTTCAAACCAAAACACAGTATTGCGAACATTACTGATTCACGGTAGAAAAATGTATAGAAGCAGTACTACCCCGGACAAACTCATTCACAAAGAGTTCTACAGCGACGATCATGTGTTCGTCGATTGTGAAGGAATGTGACGGATGCACTGCGTCTATCACCCTAAGATATTATGTTGTTAGATCTCATGTGCCTGTTAAAAAGCACCGGCAACCTCTCCCCTCGAACCGGAACACAGTAATGGGAACATTAATGCATTTTAATAGAAATGGTTACGGTGGCAGTAGTTCCCTGGACAAAAACAATCACAAAGAGTTCTATTGTTCTTTAAGCTTAGCTGTACTCTAGTGTTAATAGCGAAGGTGTGAATGTTCTGTCTTCTTCTGTCTTATCAACCAGTAGCGGGACACTAATCCTCTTCTATTTTTGCAGAAAGAGTGTGCTGATGCTAAAACAAAAATAAGACCCACCTATCCCAAAAATTTATTTAAACACGTTGGCCTGTTCTCTTCGTTGAAAGGCAAAATTCAAAAAGTGAAGGTAAGCAGATTCTTAGACCATATAATGCCCAGTAGAATTAAACAGATATGCATCCAGGCAAAAGAGCAAAGTAGTCACGAAGGAAATTTGGTTTACTAAACGTCTCGATCTGTGCTTGAAGTGGAGCAGAAGTTCAGTAAATAAGTTATTTATAGAAATTGTAAAGAAGTGAGTGAATTTCAACAAAAAAAAATGGGTAATAAAAAAATTTAGTACATGTGTGACAACTGATATAGTTTGTGTTATTTTTGTCAGTAACATAGAGAGAAAGTTGTTCTTTTTATGCTAAGCTATGTCCATGAAATTATTGGTCACAGACAGTACCGATGCTCAATATGGCAGTCAACCGGCAGTTTTACTGTACTAAGCAAAACTGCTATTGTACTACGTAAGCCACCAGTCATTACTCTTGTTACTTGTAACAACTTAACTGCCGTATTTATAAACAAGGAAAAGTAATAACGATTTTAATCCCATTGACTAGAATTTGCCTGAAGTTAGAACTATCAAAGGCTAGAAATCTTAGCCGAGTAATAGTCACCATTTCCTTTGCTTAAGCAATGAGAACACGTCAATTTTAGATCATATTGCAAAAGTGAAGTTGTATAAAAATGACATTCGCACAAAAGTCTGAACTGTGAAAGATCTATTATACTGTAAAAATTAAAATTCCATGACAACAACATAATACAAGTGTAAAAAGATACATCCAATTTTGATAGGGTTATGTCATGGATTTATTTTAGTAAGTAACGTTCATTGCTCGGCTATAGAATAAAATTTTATGTTGAAGTCAAGTGCTTACTTCATTGAAAAATTGCTTAGCAACAAGTAATTACTTGTTTATAAACACGGCTGTTAGACTTTAACGGTAATTTCGTGTACGCAGGATATTAGACACTACTGTGTAGCAACCTACTTACGGAATCCTTCAGCGTCGCGCTTGACGTTTTGCACCTTGTCCGTTTTTTGACCGATATATTCTACCTTTATTTGTTGCAGTATGCAACATACTTATCTTATGCGTAGTGATACATGTCGTATCCATGATATTCCAAACTAAATAGCTTTAATGTCTGCCTCGATGTATATCTGTTATAAACTTTAGAATATATATTGAATTATCCACTAATTAACGTGTTTAAATAGACCAACAGAAAAAATATTTATAAACGTTATCGTATATTTAAGCGCTTGAGGCGGAACAAGTCAAGAAAGCCATACCGTCTCAAATGCAAGTCTATAAAGCAGATAGTTGTTAAATTTGACATCAAGAAGTCATAATATTAATAGAAATAAATTCCAAGTGATGGTGGTAAATATATTATAATATTAAAATGTAGAAATAATTGTAAAGCTTCGACCAAACCTACATAAGACACCATAGCGACAAAAGCTTTTTATCAAAGCAGGACCATTTACATCCAAAAGCTAGTACACCTGAGAGACCAGCACAATCTTCACTTGTACCATGGTTGTAATCATCAGCACCATCATGATCAACATCATAATTATAACGACGGTCTTATCGCTTAAAAGCGATCTGTTCGAGACAACCTTCCGACTGAGAGAAATTCTTCAACCAGTTCAGCATTAGTGAAAACTAGAAAGGTGTAAGTCTGTGACAATTACATCTTAACCTGATCCATGAAGACAGGAAGTGACTGCGATTACTTGATAGAGACAGGCAATGCATTCCACAAACGAACAGCTTGTCTTCATCATCATCATCATCATTCATCGGAAAAAGATTTCGTGTACTTACTTCTTCTTCTGAATACGTGTTTTAATGTAGGTTTAGTCGAAGCTTATCGAATAATAATATAATATAAGAGTGTA
The DNA here is from genome assembly GCA_917880725.1 of Selenia dentaria. Classification (NCBI taxonomy): domain Eukaryota; kingdom Metazoa; phylum Arthropoda; class Insecta; order Lepidoptera; family Geometridae; genus Selenia; species Selenia dentaria. The sequence continues at coordinate 8,152,099 of OU862876.1, read as the reverse complement.
ATAAGAAAATCTTAGAAAGTAGAAGTAAATATTATAGATTTTAGATATTTTTTCATGGATTTCGCGCGATTGAACAATAATAGTATTTATTAATGCAGTTGAGTACCACTTAGATAGTTACTTTTAGGACATTATTTCGGTATAATTTACAGCGTTGTGTACATACAATGTATATCTAATTTAGCTTATTTTATTAGATGTCTTGAAACATACATTTATGTAGTAATTACATTATGAACAAAATGCCTACTGCATGTTTGCGTATCCAAGTCGATTAACGGCCGTTTTCAATAATCTATATATCCACAGTTTACCTTACTACCGATAGAAATTTGGCATAACGTCCTTACAAATAGTGTCAAATATCTATCTCTAGTAAGGTAAACCACGATAGATAGGTTATTGAAAACGGCCATAATATTATCAGATCCAGCTCCCCCTGAAACTATGCGTTTCATAGGAATAAACAATATGTATTAGGTATTTCTGAGTCGAAACTATCATAAATCGAAATTCCATGCTGATCGTCCAGTCGTTCCATGGTTGTTCTTAACCATGAAACGACTGGACGATCAGGGACGATCAGGACAAAACATACTGACTCAGAAACTTTTGCATTTACTTGACCCAAACTTGTATCGATGGTTTGTCTTGTGTTTATCCTTTTTACGCTTGATATTTCATTTTTTTTTTTGATACAAACTGCTGCTGATATAGTCTGTAGCCTGGAGAAATATTTATAAATTAGTAGTTATAGCGAAAAAATTACAATATAAAATAGACATTACGTGCGTATGTCAGTTTGGGTATAATAAATGAAAAGTTTGTATGTCCTGGCTCCTTCGCAAACCTGAAATAACTAAGGTGATTGGAATGAAAGTTTATTCAAGATGTCTAGCGCAGAATAACCCATATTGTTTATTAACATGCAACAGGTAGTTTCTGAAGGATCTGAATAAAATTCTTCGACATGGAGGAAGTTGCGAGCAGCAGGTTACCTATCTTATATGGACAGAAACAGCCTTTTAGATACAGTTTTATGAAAATTATCATAATTAATAGATATAGATTAAGACTAGTAAGGAAAGCCAAATTAAAAAGAAATTGCTGTATAGTGTATGTAGGCATAGTACTTGGCACCATCTTATGTTCATAATGTAGTATAGAGAAATAGTGGTAAAGATGTAAAAAGTAAAACAATCATGATTTTTTCAGGACACCCCCAAAGCAACTATTCCTAAATTTTTTCCCCACGAGAATCCTCCCATAGAAAAAATAAAAAACGATCTTGGCTCTCACGATGGGTATACCATTGAAAAGGCCTATGCGGGCGAATCTTTCTTTTGGGGATCAAGCCCCAAAAAAGGCGACGTTATCGAATTTTGGTTCAAAAAACCTACAAAACTTGGCCGGTAAGTACTGATTTCGGTTAATACATTTTTTTGTTAGTTGCCTGTCAGAAAACTAAAGTAGTGTGTAGTATGTAGCGTGTAAGGCATGTGAAGTCTTTATTTGGACAAAAAGATGACGTCCAAAAACCTACAGAAGTTGACGGGTCATATGTTTATTACCACTTTTATTTTGAGTTATCTGCCAGGAAACTTTTTGATTGGATTGGATTGTCCTCCTTTAAATGTGACGAAATTATATAATTTTGTAATGAGCGCATGAAATTTTGTACATATATGTCGGTTTTTTGCCGTCATACCAATATGATGGCAAAAAACCGACCAAAAGTAATACGAACAAAAATGCCTTCTATACAGAAAGCGATAAACGCCTTATATATACAGCGATTTATTTTTGCAGTCCGGTATATATTGATTAACATTTAACGTAGTATACTCCCCTCATTAAAATATGTTCTGTAGCTCGGAAATGGTTAAATAAGCACAAGGTACGATACGAGCTTGTGGTCGTCATAATGGAGAACACAAGCTGTAGATTATTCCCCTAGAATTAATATTGTTACAAAATTAAGCCTTCTTGATCTGCTGGGTTATTCTAATTCACACGGAAACGATTCGGAGACAGAGACGGATATGCCGTTTCAGTCTCCGAATCGTTTCCGAGTGAATTAGAATAACGGGCCTGATTACCTGAATAGAAAGATGCCAAGGAGAAAAAGACGAAGAGATGAAAGCATTATACCTTAATCAGAGGTTGACTAGGAAACTGTTTGCCTTAATGTAAGGTGAAATGTCAAATTGTGTTAATATTTAATATGTACTTATACATAACGAGCATAATCTAATTGATTTCCTTGTTGCAGATACATGATACGGAGTGGTAACTTTGACCGCACTACTGACAAGATCTACAATGCGTCGGTGGAAGTCTTATCAAACAAGACCGATGCATCATTTGTGAAGATAGACCAGTTTGATGAATTTGGCCTGGTTGAAGGACACGTAAGTTGTTTGTCATTAGATTTCGTTTTAAGCTGTAACGTGTCGTTCACGTAAAACAGTACAAACTGTCATTTATTTTTCATATGTTTTATTTATTTTTTAATCTGTGACACAGATAACTCGTAGTTTTTCACCTATGACTTGACGCTTTTGATACTAATAAGTTTTCGCAAATTGTTTGTGCTTCGGCCTCTGGTGCTAAGTATGTAACAGTTGCATTTCGTCACAAGTGACAAACTGCACTGCGCTCGTCACCCTGAGGCATTAAGCTGTTAAGTCTCCTGTGCAACCATACCATACAAACTGGAACATAGTAATGTGAACATTACTCTAGAGCTGTAGAAATAGATATGGTCAAAGATTTCTAGTTTATATTTTTCCTCTACGCTATATAAATGAGTAATTCAATAACTGTTATTTGATGGTAAAACTGAAATACCGATACAATAGTTAATCTAGCATTTTTCATCCGGATTCTCGCTTTGTACAATAAATTCACACACAAGGAGGTTCATACTACTAATGAAAAACTAGAAATAATGTTTGTTTCATATATTCCTCAGTACTAAGTAAGAGTCATAGCTAAAGCATAGCATCAGAGGAATTGACAAGACGTTAGACAAACGTTGTGGTATTGGTTTATCACACTAATATTCCATGCTAATAAACACTAATATGTCTATGCTGTGCCCAAGAATATTAGGCTTTTTCACCCTTCAGGTGATAGATGTTGATGATGATGATGACGATGAAAAGTAGCCTATGTGCTATTCCAGACTATAATATATCACTGTGCCAAATTTCAACCAGATCCGTTCAGCCGTTCTGCCGTGATTGAGTAACCAACATCCAGATATCCATCCATCCGTCTAAACTTTCACATTTATAATATTATTATTATATTAGTATTTCCTTTATTTAATTTTTATCATTGATATCAGCCGGTCCTTACACAGAAATAAGCGGAGCTGTAGCCAACATTTAGAGGCCTGTTTGGTATGAAAAAATACGAAGTAGTATAAAAACCGAATTTGGGATGACGGTGACATGATTATCTATTACAAAAGTGGGCTTAAATACAATAGTAGATTATGCACCAAAGGAGTAAAGCAGTGTCTTACGTCATGGGCGGTATATTGAACCCTGAGTGTCTCGGGAATTAAATCTTAATCCCCTCGCTGCGCTCAGGGATTAAGATTTAATTCCCGAGCCATGCGAAGGGAGTTATGTAGAGTCCTGAGTGAAGCGAGGGGTTAAAACCGCCCAAGACGAAAACAGGCTTTATTCTCGAGGTGCATACTCTACTTTTCATACCTACTGCGAGACATTAAAAACTCAGAACTATAAAATAGCAGTTATTTCGTTAAAATTTAAATACATTGATAGTTAATATTCAAATTGGACACATTTGTCCCGTTATAGACGGACAGAGACAATATCTTTGGAAGGATTTTTTTTATGGAAAACACTGTTTTAGACCTTCGCGGTTGTTAACTAAGTTATAATTAGTACTCACTGAAAATGCACCACGTTGAAAATAATAATTTGAATAACAATGAAAGTTGAATAACACCAAACACCAGAACATAGATGAATATAATACCACCGATCGCAACACGTAACTTCAACTACGACCTTGAATGCGCAGAGCGGACCGTGCGTAACCCATAGCAACGCGGCGCGTAACAATCACACTCCTTAGGTTCGTTTAGCAATGAGGGCATTGGTGGTGTTGCTATTGTTGACTCTTTTGTTAAAGCGTTCGTAAAACCCAATTTTGGTAGCAAATATAACTCTTTTTTTTAGCTTTTTGAACGCTGAACATAAACGACATTTTCATCCATAGATTCCAAATTCGAACGCCCTTGTGAGCGTCTTTCGCCCTTTTAGCGCCAACTATTTTCGCAACTTAGGGCTATTCGAACGCACTATTAATAATACAATCCCGTCTTTTTTCTTTTTTTTCTGGTTGCTGTCTACGTACTATGAGTTTTCCTACAAGTAACGTTCCAAATCACTTTACTTCCCAGGGAGTTTCATACAACTTTACAGCCCCGCGTTTGTAATGCCTTGCTTTACGTAGAGATTGGGTGATATGTAATTGGACATTTTCGAGCAGGTGATATGAAAATTTATTGAAATGATACATGTAAGGAAATTATATGGCTGTGGATGAGACTACGGCACCTGCCAATTTCAGTCTCATTGGTGACTTGGCACCCACTAAACGGGCCCCCCATAAGGGCCACCATCATAAGGGTGAAAAAAGGGGCAACGTTGGTGTGGATGGCTAAAGGGTGTTGAGAGGTGTACTGCGATTTCACTATAGCGCTACTACCGGCGTTATGCCCTTTAACACTTCCACCCTAGGACCTTTTTGTTACTTTCTCTTGCGTCTCCACCCCCTGACAATGGGGAGTCAATAATTCATAACATGATTACGATATTATTTTCTTTCAAAGCTATTCTTCTCTCTTACAGCTGAGTGGATACACCCACGGAGATCTACTGGCGATTCGAATTAATTTTGAAACCACCAGCAAATACTGGGTCATAATCACTGAGGTAAGTGCTACATTTTACTGACACGATTTTACCAAAAGAAGTAAAGCATAAAACATCTGGCATTTTATTTATTACAATAATAATTATTCGTATATATAAGAATAAAAAATATTTATATAATATTTAATTAGTATTTTATTTATTTTACAAATGAACGCAACACAACGATATAATTTCATCAATAATGTTAAACGTGATCGATATTGAATATTATTTGAATATACGAACATGTTCACCTACGCAACCCTCTTCACACCCAACATTATATGGCATGATGTCACACAATCATCTTTTTCGAAGGTAATTTTTGTTGTACTTACTTTTACGACAAAGTAATATATGAACATGACAAATACATAATACTGTCAACATCTAATGGCAAAACAAAATCATCTTTATCGAAGGTCAATGTTGTTCTTTTTATTTTTAGACTTTTCTCAAAATGTATGAATATGAAAATAAACTCGAATATATTAATATGGCACGGTGACACACAATATCTTTTTCGAATATAATTTTTGTTGTAATTTTTCTTAAAATCTATAGTTTTTTTCAAAATATATGAATATCGCACTGTGACACACAATATCTTTTTCGAAGATCATTTTTGATGTCATTTTTCTTAAAATCTTTATAGATTTTTTTCAAAATATATGAATATTCATAATGTATGAATTATAAAATAAATATGAATATATTAATTTGGAACAGTGGCCACAATTATCTTTTATAAAGTCATATATATCTCTATTTCTATATCATATATATTCTATATTCTATTTCTATATTCTATATCTCTATTTTCTATAATTTATTTTTTATTTTTTACAACATTTTTATTACTACATTAAACAATATTATTATTACATGATAACAGTCAATAAACACTAAAGTTCACTCAATATTTTTATTGTTATTTTTTATTAAATTTGACTCAACATGATACATTATTAATTTATTAGTATAAAAGTATCTATTCGTTGCAAATGTTACACCGCCGACTAAGTTTACCTGAACATGCAAAACAATATATACCAGCGGAGTGAAGATATTTATCGAGTATTTTGTTTCATCCTAGATCTATATGTACTAATTTCACACTTTTACTTTAAACTTTTTGTAAGTAACTATCCATGGAATGTTGTGAAGCAAACTTACATTCCGCTACTATTAAGGGTATGGAGCGTTATAGATTATTATTATTATAGAGTTAAATGTCTATGTTGCTTTGATAATAGCCTGTCTAATGTCTGATTATTTAAGGATTATCTTCAAGAAGAATAGTTCTTGAGTAAACATCAGATACCACATTCGAAATATTATATTACGAAAACTAACGTGGTTTGTACACATTTTAATCTGAAAAACTGGATTTAATCACGTACAAAAAGTCAGATCTTTCCATTCGAGACGCACCCGCGAGCGTTCTGCACTCTCCTTGAAAAAGACCACCGGATGTGGTTGAAACTATAGTCGGAAAGATCTGACTTTTTGTACGTGAGTAAATCCCGTTTTTCATATTAAAATGTGTACAAACCATGTTAGTTTTCATAATATAATATTTCGAATGTGGTATCTGATGTTTACTCAAGAACTATTCTTCTTGAAGATAATCCTTAAATAATCAGTCATTAGACAGGCTATTATCAAAGCAACATAGACATTTAGCCAAAATGCATTTCTACATTATATGTCACGAGTAATTTGCGATAGTTTTGTTTTAAATAATGTAATTAACGTCTGACATATTGCTGTTAGCGCGTAGTGCAAGCGAGCCCTACACAAGTACTAGTAAGGTCATGAGATTTAATGGATCTATTATGATTTCAGATAGAGTTCGTTTCTATACAGGATGAGTTGGATGCGATATGACGAAGAATCGAACTCCAGGGCCAATTACTGAGACAGAACCGGATCTAAATGTAGAGTACATGTAAGTACGAGACCTAATTATCAGATAGTGAACCCTTTCTTGGCAAATATCTGGTAATTTAGAATTAATCCGGTCTGAAGATCAACAACGCATTGTAATTCATGGCTACTTACTGCTTCACTTCACAGGTGTGTGCTGATGTGATTCTAAAATGGACAATACCAATTTTTAATCTTTACTAGATGTATATTTATTAGTAACTTTATGAATGTTTACAACGTCATAATATAAAACATATAAATCCAAAAAAAATATCTGTTTGTTAGTCAATGTAAACGTATTGTACCCCCTATGTAACCCCTTATGTAATACGAAAGCCTTATTATTGTTAAAATAAATGCCAAATTAGGTAATTCTTCTTTTGATTATTGTATTGTATTCATATGACTTTTTTCAAATATAATCCGAATTATAAAATATATTCTGCATAATTTAGTAATTATACGAAGTTTAGATATAGTTAAGTAGGGCTATTTTTGCAAATCAAACACCGACTGCTCATATTACTAGTTATAAAATACGAGAATGATTTAGCTAATGATAATATCCCAGTCTTATGATAAAATTCAAGCTTAATTACTTAAATTTTAGTTACACCGTGATTTTTTTTTTTTCACCATACGAACAAACTTTGTTGGATGCTACTCGTATCTTGAGCAGTATAACATTCCTGTAATTGTGTAACCTATAATATGATCTAAGTATATGTCTGCTTTTCCAATGGGTCTCGTTACAATGATGGATTGGTGAATTGTACCTTATTTATTCGTTCTGAATAGCTCTCCGGCTCTTTTTCAATTTGTTATATTCATTGAGTTGTTTTCAACTATATGAATAAATCAGTTTATATATTACTTAAGGTGTTTTATTTGCTTTGATTATGCATTTCAATTGTATTAATAATAAACATTGTTTCCTTTAATGTGTTTTGTAACTTGTAGTTTCGATAATTAGTTATAATTATTTAATTCGATATAAATCCGTCTATATATATTTATATAGCTAGTATGTATGTTAAGTATTCTTACTCTATGTATTGGAACATGTATTTTATTAATAAATCTCTACATATACAAAAATGAACCCCTATTTCTCCTGGTCACGCTATAGCTTGAGAATGGATGGAACAATCTCGCATATATTTTGCATGTATTAATTATTGTCAGGAGAAGGTGCTTATGAAAGTCATACCAAGAAAAGATGGGATGTTATGGCGAAGCCGAAGGCCGAGCCTACTACGTGAACAAAGTCGCGGGCAGTAGTTATAATTAGAATGTTTGGAAAAAAGAACGTAAGTGTTATTAAGCACGTAGAAGCAGTAGCAGCTTCCTCAGCGCATCCCTTGAATTAATAAATAATTATTATTTAAAATTCAAATAATTTTTCTAACACTTACAATTCGAAGTATTGGCATAAGCCTCGGTAAATTACTAATATGTCATTGCAATTTACAACCGTAGGCAACATTCTGATCATTTCAATAAACGTAAAGGGAGTAGAAATGTATATAAAACACTACTGAAGTAAAATAAATGTTTTTGAAAAACATCTAATACATATTGTGTTAATAGGTAACCTACTTCCTACTTGCTCATAACACTTGTGTTCTTTCAATGAGGAAAAGACTTGACTATGGTGGTGTTCTCGTATTTATATATAATGTATACGTACTAAGTATTATATTTATAATTAATTAAATATATGTGATATGTATTAATTATATATACAATATATAATTATTTACGTATACCTAAATTTTATAATTGTGTTGTACCTATTTGGACTATTAAATAAATTATCGTTATATGAAAACATTGTCTCTATTTATAATTAAATATCTATTGTACTGTTTTTCCTAAGTTTTAAGCGCTTGAATTAATGATATTTGGTGTGATTTAGTCACAGACGAGAAAACACTCTGGATTTATATATTATTGTGATTATCTATTTTATTCAGGCCACGGTGATGCGATTTTGTTTATTTAATTAAATAATTAGTCGATGTTTATTTGTTTTTAAGAATTCTCTTGTAGTCTACCCTCTTCTCTTGAAGATCTTGATTATAGAGTCCGTTTGTAATCGTAAGTTAGATAACCTATTTAGGAAAGCATTTATAAATTAGCAGTAGTTATGTGTGACGATAATAAACATATTTGGTATGAAATAAGTAGTATTCGTGTTCATGGTATGTCGTTATATAAAGTTTAAGCTAATTATTAATGAATGATGATTGCGATTTTTCCTTTACTAGCTTTTTACACTAGCTTGTATTATTATATGTATTAATCTGACAAAAATGATGTTGCCAGGATATGGCTAATTATTCACCTATGGCATAAACAGCAAGTGTATTGTGTATTATTATATTGCAGGTTTTCCACTATGGGATATCATATTATTAATTTCTAACTTAGTTTTATATAAGACACTTACTTGAGATGTAATATTATTTGCATATAGAGTACAGCGTTATAAAACACACGCAAACATGTAGTAAATTAAGTTATTTAACGAAAAGTATTTATTTTATTGTTTTGAAAGATTTTGATATTGTGCTAAGACTCCTAACCCTGACCACCCCTCTTGAGCCCGTGATTGATTCCTGTTTGTATATGATTCAATTATGATGGAAACCAACCAGATAATTCCGGATAAATTTGATACCTACAAGAACATTATATTCCATATATAAAATCTGACTTTAATGTCCAGTGTGCCACTTGTCACAATGGCGACAAGAACACCATTGCACTATAACTTACGCAAACAAATAAGAAATGCGTGCTTCGTCGCACGAAATAGTCCGTGCAGCAGACCTAGACAAAAGATGTTTCCGCCAAACGACAATTTCATAATGTATGGCGTTGTCATTACCTGGAAAAGTCACGTGACGTCGCGCTAAGTTCGTATTGTGTAGCGTGTGCAGAAACACGCCTAGGCGCCTGTTTGAATTTTATCTAAGCCTGCAGGACACTATGGCACAGCTGCACCGTTTTGACTTAATTCAATTATTTTACTGAGTTATATAACTTTACTAGGGGGCTAGGACCTTGCGTGCCGTTAAAGAATAAAATTACAATTTTGTTTCTCATTTGAAATTATTTTAAAATGACTTTGAAATATGATTTCATTGTTATCATAATAATGTAACTTTTATACATAAATTTGTTACATTCGATTTTATTTATATGTACATATTTTTTACCATATTTTATTATAATATCTTTAAGTCATTCTACTCTACGATATTCCGAGTTTTGAACCGTTTGAATTGAAATTTGAAGTGAATTTGAATTGAATTTGAAGAAATTTGAAGTATCTACATACTTCAAATTTCCGCAGAATATAACTTAAAAAAGTAAAGAATTCAACGGGATCTCCGTATAAGAAATGTGTTTACACTCACTTGTTTTTCACTCAATCATAAAAACAGTAAGTGCATACAAGTAATAGTAGGAACGTTACAGAAAATGTAATAATGAAAATATATTCTGTGCAAACGTGATAATGATTGAAACATTTTTATTGACGGGCGTTTATTTCTTCTGTCCAGCCAGTACTGTCCATCGTTCCCCAACATTATTGTATAATTTAGTATTAACATTTAGTTAAGTTTAATTATAATTATGTAAGTAAGAATATCGCTTACCTAGTGGCAGAAATAAGTAACTAACACATTTAGCGAAATCAACTTTGGGACACAATTTGGTAATACATGTTCCTAAATGGTTAATAAATAAATTTTTGTCGTTTATGTTTGAGAATACTCCAACTATCTATGTGTTAGTGTATATATTCATAAACTTTCTCCTTTATTATATATTCCTTTGTATAAACTTTCTCTTTTATATAACTGCGCTCCGCGGTTCCACCCGGATGATGATTAACATCAAGATACGAATCATGTGGCCTAGCTTGTACTGGCGTTCATATTGCATATTTTAACACGTAAAAAGTACTTTTTGTTACATAACTGTAACAGTAAGACATGGTATTACATAATTAATTGTAGGTATTGATGTTTTCTATTAAACGGCTGTACATTGATTTGCTGTATTGTCAATAGCTTTCGCAGCTAACGTGATATAAGTATGTTTTTGGTATTTTTCACACCTTGGGTTACATCATCGAAGTTTTCATACGGATTTTTTTAAGTATTATATAGCCTATGTTAATCAGTGATAATGTAGCTTTCTAACGTAAAAGAGTTTTTTAAATCGGTCCATTTTAGAAATATATTCGTTACACACTAAAATATAAATCATTCCTCTTTATCCTATTTTTATACTTATTACAAGAACGTGTTCTTCTTCTGTTATATTGTGTTAGTTAAATAAATCTTCCACTGCGTAGACGATGTTGAAAGTGTACCACCTCGACGTGTTCAGCAACCTCTTAGTTGTAAATATGATTAATTTGTAATGTGTTAATTGTGTTGTTTTGTAACTAATGTACTCTTTTTTAAATTGCGCCGTGTAATATTGATAGTACATAAATATAAATGTTTAAATCTTAATGTGATGAAATAAATTGAAAAACGTACGAGTTGTTTCATTATTTTTTTGTGTTTAAACAAATATCTGGACAGGCAAGTGGTGAAGATAGTAAAATATTCAATGTTTACGAGGCACTGTACTGTGCTTGTCACCTCGAGACAGTTGTTTAATAAATGTTTTCGCCATTTGCTATTGTGGCTTTTAACCTAACACAGGAGTGCTTTTACCCTAGATGTTTATTTCACATCTTGGCACAGTGACGATAGGTAGTAAATCAAGTTAATTATAGGGATTCTAAGTTAGATTATTAATAGAGTACTGAGCGTAGTGAGGGATTCAGAGGCACAATAAAATGACAACTTTAATTTTCATGTGGCCTACGAAGGTGGGTGATATTTTATAACAAAACTTACAATTTAAAAATACTAGATTTGATCTAGAAACATGAACTGGTTTTTATTATTGATGTCAAATTTTATATCTAAATTTTTTTCAAGTTTCACTTTTCAATGTTTAACACGTTTGCAAATGTTGTTGTTTTTTAAAAACAATTAGGTATAAAACAATACCTAATACAAGAGAAACTCAACAGTGATTTCAATTTCCTATTTACTTTTTTAACCAACGATATTTTCAAATGTGTTCAGCATTTGTAAACACGAATTAGTAAGAAAAACAAAATTGTTCCAAGTGGAACAAAAGTGTTCCATAATCCGCGAAGGTAGTGAAATAAGGTGGAGAATTGGGCCGTACGCTTTTTATTTTAAACAAGCAACTGCCTGCGATTTCATTCGCGTAGTAGGCATTGCCTTCGGCATCGCCATAACCTCCCATCTTTTCTTAGTTTTTCTTTCATAAGAACAAAAAAAGAACTATCGAAATTGTTCCACCCGTTCTCAAGTTATAGCGTGATCAGAAGAAATGGGGGTTATTTTTGGTACAGCTTACATTATATTAACATATATTTGCATTTCTAGTATTGGTGGGTGGTGATCACTATTTAACTTGTATTTATGTAAGTTTTTACGAACACACATTATATTTTCAAATACATATAAGAAAGGCAAAGTTAATATATTGATTTCTTTAAATAAAACTCTCAAAGATTCACGGGGGTCCATTTCATAAATAACTCCAATATCGCGTTTTTGTAGGATGATCTCTATATCAGACGCTGAACTTCATAGCAATATCCCATATGACATTACGCTGTGGAAATATGAAATATGCAAACGGTTAGAAAACGCTAAGAGAAAATATATATAAATGTTCGAATCTTATCATAAAAACAGATATCTAGTAGTAAAACTAGCTGACAATAATCAAAGTGATGCCTTAACCATAACGTGTGGAGTTCCGCAAGGATCTATATTAGGACCTATGCTATTTTTAATTTATATAAATAATATCGCAGACATTGAGTTGCATGGTCATCTTACTCTGTATGCGGGTGATACTTATCTATTCTATTTTGGTCCTTCAGTACACGACATTATATCACAAGCACAAACTGATTTAAATAAATTATTCTCATGGTTTCAGTCTAGTTTATTAACAATTAACATTTCTAAAACATGCTATGTTATATTCAAAGCCAATAACAAAGTGATCCTGATGCACAGATTATTAACGATAAACATGGTACAATTAGAACAAAAATACAGTGAAACATATCTAGGTTTACGAATGGTCTACTACAATAGTTTGGCTGCTGGCTTATTACGGTTGTTTTGACCATGTTCCGGGACCTGTTTTGGAATGAATCATACCTCGTTAGAAAGCTACTGAAACGATCTTTCAGACGTAGTATTCAGAAATTACTCGCGACTTTTCAGAAACTCGCAAATCAGAAATAACTTAACGTCGAATGTGCACTTAGAACACATAAAAAGTAAGATCTCATCTCTTGTATATCATTTCGTAGCATAGTTCGATTAATGCCGCGCAATCTACGATACTCCATTTACAACGCCTTAGTCAAACCGCATTTGCTATATCTGATTGAGATCTGGGGTAGTGCCGCTAAAACAAAACTTGCAAATATTCAAATACTACAAAATAAAATTATTAAAATCTTGTTCAACTTTCCTTACCTACCTTACATCCACAGATAAAGTTTACAAGGAGACAAAAATAATGAACATAAAACAGTTATACATCTACAATGCTTGTATTTTGATTCGTAAAACTCTTGACAAACATACATGCAGCTATAACATTTACCGAAGTAAACAATATTAGCAAACGTAGCACCCGGCGAGCTAGTTTCCTAGTTGTGCCTAGAACTCGTACTAATTATGGTAAAAAACTATCACGTATGAAAAAGCAAAACTTTACAATAAATTACCTTCAAATATAAAAAATATACCCTCTTTTAATATATTCAAAACTAAGTTGTATGAACACATATTTTAAGAAACCATTTGTGTTAGATGAGTGATCACCTGAATTTTTTTTTATAACATTGGAACGACGTATTCTGTAAATTTTTAATTTGTAATTATTGTTCTCATGTAAGTGACCTTGGTCTTTTTTGAGAATAAATATCTTTAAACCTAAGAGAAGCTATAGTTCGGCACATTTGTAGGGTTTCTAGGTGTTCATCATCATCATCATCATCATCAGCCTGTAGCAGTCCACTGTTGGACATAGGCCTCTCCAATTGCACGCCACTTAGGTCTATCTTGGGCTTCTCGCATCCAGTTTTTGCCAGCCGTCTTGCGCAGATCGTCACTCCACCGTGCCTCAGGACGTCCTACACTACGTTTGCCGTTTCTAGGTGTTGGGTCTCTTCAATAATACGGGCAGTACAGTCTGTCGAGACCATACATTAGGTACTTAGCGGATCCATCCCAGAGGTGGCTATGAAAACAAAAGATAGAGGGTTATGAAAACAATCCAAGACATTCCAATAGTATTTTAAAAGGCTAAACGTACACGGGTATACTTAAATCTAAAACGGTCTGCGTTATTTTAAAAGCGTACAAGTTATTCTTACTCAGTCACCTTAAGAGCTAACACTAAAGGCATAACTGGCCTTATCCCTGGCGCCGAAGACCATATTACCAAATATGCTAGCCACCGTCTCTCGCAGCACACCACATTGGTAAAAAGTTGGTAAAAAAGCTGAACTACATTCAAAGTTATCCGACTCTCTTCATGCGAACAGCTCAAGAACATTGTTATAACTCCTATAACCGACAACACGAGCAGGTCTTTAGCCGCATAACAGAGTTATAATTTGATTTGTAAAGCCTTATTAAGAAATTCTAGTGTTAAAATCTTCTAACTTCAATGAACGGACCGCTGTCAATCTATACAATGAGCTGATAGGTACAGGGGGCCTACTTCCACCTTTTACGAAACTATCATAAATCAGGAGCGTAATAAGCCTAAAATAATCATACTTACTATCGTACTCCTACCGACACAAAACGGTCGAACATATTACTTCAATACTATTTACGGCATGTTCCTTTTTTAGCCGAAATCGATATCAACACCTATAAAATGCCCAACCCGAATAGAACACTAAACGTAATCCATTATTATTTTAAGCTTGCTATATTGACGTGGTGGTACTAAGTTTAAAGGTAAGGTTTTTTTTTCAGGAGGAGGTAATCCTTTATGGATACCGCAGAAGAGCAGTATCTCTGAGGTTATGTCCGAGTCCACCGGCGGGGATGGGAGTGCCAGTGTGTACGGACTAAGACCTTCTCCCTATTTCCTATACATTACAGACACCAGGCCCGTACCCTTAGAATATTAAGCCTTTTATTTATTACTAGTCTGAACCCCAAGTATCTAACGAGACTTATAGACTAAGTGTGAGTCCAATCATACACCCATCAACAAAGTCTAGGGATATTAAATAGGGAAAACTTTAAAAAATAGTTATGACTGTAAATAGAAGAATTAATAGTTATTTGAGCAACAAAATAGCAAAGTGGTTTTTTGCTGCGGGTGCTGATTTTGAATCCTGAGTGTGGCGAGGGATTCAAAGGCACCAGTCATTCCCCGCTGCACTACCAAGCTGCACTATTGGTAGTCCAGAAGGGAATGTTTATTCCCCACTGCACTACTAGCTGGTAGTGCCGTGGGGTATTTAGAATCTACATACATTGCCATTCCCCGCCGCACTACCAAACATTATTTCAAAATATTCAACTCGTAAGGGTTCCGTGTTGATGTTTTTACACGCTATGGTTTTATCCGTGGCTGGCGTGAATACATTGACATGTCGACTTCTATGTTATTTTTTTATTGGCTTAATCGTTCCTACGCATTAAGAATTTATATGAAATAAATTGGTAGCTCAAAATGTATTATATATTCGGAGCAATTGACTTTGGTAATATGTTGACATCTTTCATTTTAACGTGTTTTTATTGACCAAACCTCATGTTTAATGAAAGACTTACAAGATTTTGCGAACGAACATTGATATTTAGTTATATATGCTATATTTTGCTATACTGAGTAAAAAAAACAATATTCACTGTCTGATATCTCAACGTATACACATAAAAGTTTTATTTTTGTACTCTTTTTAATATGACTTATTGAAATGTCAAGTTATGGCCAGCTGCGGTCTTCTTGATTAAATCGTAATACATTGAGATGTCAACTTTTTTAACAGTTAACGTTAAGGTTAACAGGGAATCCTAGTGTGGGGACCAAAGTGCTGTAATATAAAAAATAAGTTTGTGTATGAGATATGAAAATGTTATTTAAGTTATAACATATAAGTTTGCCGTGGGGTACCGGCTTGCCGTGGGGTACCGGCTTAGAATAGTACCCCCCCAACTCTACCCGTGGGTGCGTAAAAATCTGCTAAGGGATAACAATCGGAAGGTGGGCAGCAGCACCTTCCCAGTATTAAAACCTCAAAACTGCGCTCGCCAACCCGCCTGCCAAGCGTGGCGAGTATTGGCAAAATCCCCCCAAATGACAGACACATTAGGAACCAGGCCCCCAGTCCCCGGCAGCCCCGCTATTCCTGGCTACGGTAGCGGCCACGGTAACGGTGGGGCAGGGGGTGCTAAGAATCCCCGGCAGACGCCCGGCTACCACTCCCAACGACGACGACTGGCCCTGGTAACACACAACATACGCACAATGAGGACAGACGAGAAGATATATGAGCTGGAAGAAGAAATGAGTAAGTTACACTGGGACATTGTGGGGTTATCTGAAGTCCGTAGAGCGGGTGAGGACACGATAACCCTAAAATCAGGTAACTTACTCTACTACCGGGAGGGCGACCAACAGTCCCAAGGTGGTGACGGTTTTCTCGTCCACAAGTCCCTTACTAACAACATAGTTAAGATCGATAGCGTTTCCAATAGGGTCGTATACCTAATACTCAGAGTATCCAAACGATATTCGCTGAAGGTCATTCAGGTATACGCACCGACGAATTCGCACCCGGATGATGAGGTGGAGGATATGTATGAGGACATTAGTCGGGCCATACATACCTCTGAAACGCTTTTTCTAGTTGTTATGGGGGACTTCAACGCGAAGTTGGGTAAGAGAAGCGAGGATGAGTTGAAAGTGGGGCAATTTAGATATGGACAACGGAACCGTAGGGGACAGAGGTTGGCCGACTTCCTGGAGAAAGAGGGACTCTTTATGATGAACTCTTTCTTTCAGAAGCCACCTCACAGGAAATGGACCTGGCTGAGTCCCGATGGTTCCACGAGTAATGAGATTGACTTCATTATGACCACCAAAAGGCAAATATTCACTGATGTCTCCGTGATCAACAGGGTTAAAACCGGTAGTGATCACCGAATGGTAAGAGGCACGGTGAATATTAATGTCAAACTGGAGAGGTCTCGTCTGATGAAGTCTACGCTCCGACCCACTCGTGCCCATATACAAGACCCCGAGAGCTTTCAACTTGAGCTATCCAATCGCTTCGATTGCCTTGAGAACATCGCTTCAGTGGACGAGATCAATAACAGGTTAGTAGAAACTGTCCATACAGTGGGTTCCAAATACTTTAAACCCCACCGTACAGATAGGCCACAGAAACTCTCCAACGATACCCTCAACCTCATGGCTGAACGACGCTCACTGAAAATGCAGTCTTCGCCTGCATATTCAGCATCATGTTGAAGCATATAGGCTGCTCAATAGACGAATATGGAAGTCCTTGCGACACGACATCCGGATCTTTAATACAAACCGTATTAAAGAGACGATAGAGCGGAAAAAAGGCTCCAAAGTGTTTGCAAGAGACATGTCTATTGGGCAAAGCCAGTTGACAAAGCTGAAGAGAGAAGACGGCAATGTAGCGTCGACCAAAGCAGACGTATTAGGAGAGGTAGAGAGTTTCTACGGACAGCTATACACCTCGGTCGATAAACCTGTTAGCAGCTTGACCAAAGACCCAAGAGCCAAGCTGACCCGACATTATACCGAAGATATCCCGGACATCAGCCTGTAAGAGATTAGAATGGCCTTGAAACAGCTTAAGAACAACAAGGCGCCTGGTGACGACGGTATCACAACTGAGCTTCTGAAAGCGGGTGGAACACCGGTACTTAAAGTCCTTCAGAAGCTCTTTAATACCGTCTTACTCGAAGGTTCAAAGCCAGAAGCATGGAACAAAAGCGTGGTGGTGCTGTTTTTCAAGAAAGGTGACAACACTTTACTTAAAAATTACAGACCCATCTCGCTTTTGAACCATGTTTATAAGCTGTTTTCGAAGGTCATAACGAACCGTCTCAGTCGCAGGTTTGATGAATTCCAGCCTCCGGAACAAGCCGGTTTCCGAAAAGGCTATAGTACCATAGACCACATCCACACGCTACGGCAAGTTATACAGAAGACCGAAGAGTATAACTTGCCTCTTTGTTTAGCTTTTGTGGACTATGAGAAAGCCTTTGATTCGATCGAGACGTGGGCAGTGCTTGAGTCTCTCCAGCGGTGCCGTATTGACTATCGGTATATTGAAGTGCTGAAGTGTTTGTACAAAAACGCCTACATGTCAGTCCGAGTACAGGAGCAGAGTTCGAAGGCAATTCCATTGCAAAGAGGCGTGAGACAGGGAGACGTTATATCTCCGAAATTGTTCACCGCTACATTGGAAGACGCCTTCAAGCTTCTGGAATGGCAAGGACTTGGCATTAATATTAACGGCGAATACATCACTCACCTTCGATTTGCCGACGATATTGTAGTCATGGCAGAATCCATGGAAGACCTCAGTACAATGCTCGAAGGCCTCCATCGAGTTTCCCAACGGGTAGGTCTTAAGATGAACATGGATAAGACGAAAATTATGTCTAATGCCCATGTTGTACCTACCCCAATATCAGTTGGGAACTCAGTTCTCGAAGTTGTTGACGAGTACATCTACCTGGGACAGACAGTCAAACTAGGCAGGTCCAACTTCGAGAAAGAGGTCAATCGTCGAATCCAACTCGGCTGGGCAGTGTTCCGGAAACTTCGCGAAGTCTTCTCGTCAAAAATACCTCAGTGCCTCAAGACAAGAGTCTTCGACCAATGTGTGTTACTAGTGATGACTTATGGCACTGAAACGTGGTCTCTTACTATGGGCCTCATAGAAAAGCTCAAAGTCGCACAACGAGCTATGGAGAGGGCTATGCTCGGGGTTTCTCTACGTGATCGAATCAGAAATGAGGAGATCCGTAGAAGAACGAAAGTCACCGACATAGCCCAGAAGATTAGCCAGTTGAAGTGGCAGTGGGCAGGGCACATAGCACGCAGAACAGATGGCCGATGGGGCCGAAAGGTTCTGGAGTGGAGACCACGGACCGGCAAGCGCAGCGTAGGTCGTCCACCGACACGGTGGACAGACGACCTGATGAAGGTCGCAGGACGACGTTGGATGCAGGCCGCTTCCAACCGGTCCTTTTGGAAAATCATGGGGGAGGCCTATGTTCAGCAGTGGACGTCCTACGGCTGAGATGATGATGATGATGATATAAGTTTAGTTGCTGAATAAATTTATTATTATTTATTTTATTCAAAACAAAATCTGGGATTTCATCCGGTCCTTTACAAAATCATAAGTGGGGCTGTAGCCAACACTTAGAGGCCTGTTTGGTATAAAATATACAATATAGTACAAAAACAGACATTTTGTATGAAGGGTTACATGGTAGGCACTTATATCTATTACAAAAATGTGTAAAATGGTAAGGCTATTTATATGAACGTATTAGTGATTAGGGATATAGTGGGCTATGGACAAGACTACGGCACCTGTCAATTTCAGTCTCATTTTAAAATACTTAGGCAGGTGGTGACTTGCCACCCACTAAACGGGCCCCCCATAAGGGCCACCATCAATGGTGACAAAAGAGGCAACGTTGGTGTGGATGGCTAAAGGGTGTCCAGAGGTGTGCTGCGGTTTCACTAGAGCGCTACTACGGGCGTTATGCCCTTTAACACTTCCACCCTTGGAGCTTTTTGTTACTTGCTCTTGCGTCTCCACCCCCAGACGGCCAATTAAGGCAAGCCGGGGGTCAGGGGTCGCATTTAGCCCCAGGGAGAATCAGGGTTCGCGGTGTCGCCACTCACCGACGGCTCGCCACAAAATTAATTATTATTATTATTATTTCTGATGGTTAGTGGCATTGCTAGGACATTGTAAATGGTGGAATTCGTGGTCTTTTCAATAGAGTAACTCCAGCGTGCTAGTGAACGACCTCGGGATCTCTTTCCTTCCACTTGGCCTTGCAATATTAATCTCTTCATCGAGTTCTTGTTCCTGGAAATATACCCGAAGAACTTCATTCACATCTGCACAATCGACGAATCGCTCGCTTAGCTCGCTCGGCTCGCGCTCTGTTGTGGTCACAGTTCTAACCTAACCTAACCCACTTTTCTTGCAGTTCTAATCTAACCTAAATTATTTTATTTTAATTTATTTATAATTTATTATTAATGAGACATGCTTTTTGTTTTAGGCAAGTTAAAGCCCAGGGTTGTGCAAAAAAGTACGCATACAGATACGACTTTTAATAAGCAAGTGAAATGTTTGTTAGCACTCAGCTGTTTGCCTGAAGAAGAAATCCCTGAATATTTTCTTTATTCTATTCAGACTTTTCATATTTTAACAATTTATCACCTATATTAAAATTGAAGTTTGAACGATCTTATTATTGGGATATATTTTTTACAAAATAAAGCATTTGCTTAAAGCAAATATACATTATACGGGAACGTTATGCCAGCGTACGTTTTTCCTTGCAACTATGACCCTATCTTTCAGGTCAACATAGGGGTGGCGATTAATGTAGCTTACGGCTGCATTATGGTCAATTCTTTTTTGATTCCATCTCCGCTTTCCATCAGGCGAGAGGAAGTCACTTTGATGAATCAATATAAAAATAAAAATATAGCCAACACAGTAGCAAACTAAGCCATACCGACTAAACCTCGCACGGCGTTCTATCGCTGCCGCTTTTGGCGGTACCCGGGAACGCTTTGGCACATGACCGCAAACCCGCAGCGGCTATCCGTTGCCAGATTCCTCTCTCTTACGGCATGCTGAAACAAACGACGCGCTGGAACTTCCGAGGATGAAATTCACAAATGGGCGCCAGATTTCCTCGCATCCGGACGCCCAAGGCCGCCCGCCTGCGATTGGTCAGGTGAGTAGCCCCACTGTCTGCTACTTCGGCCGCAAAGAACAGGGAGAGCGGCGCCTCTCTATACTTACGAATACTCTTCTCCGTCTTCCGGGAACGTTATGCCAGCGTACGTTTTTCCTTGCAAGTATGACCCTATCTTTCAGGTCAACATAAGGGTGGCGATTAATGTAGCTTACGACTGCATTAACGGTCAATTCTTTTTTGATTCCATCTCCGCTTTCCATCAGGCGAGAGGAAGTCACTTTGATGAATCAATATAAAAATAAAAATATAGCCAACACAGTAGCAAACTAAGCCATACCGACTAAACCTCGCACGGCGTTCTATCGCTGCCGCTTTTGGCGGTACCCGGGAACGCTTTGGCACATGACCGCAAACCCGCAGCGGCTATCCGTAGCCAGATTCCTCTCTCTTACGGCATGCTGAAACAAACGACGCGCTGGAACTTCCGAGGATGAAATTCGCAAATGGGCGCCAGATTTCCTCGCATCCGGACGCCCAAGGCCGCCCGCCTGCGATGGGTCAGGTGAGTAGCCCCACTGTCTGCTACTTCGGCCGCAAAGAACAGGGAGAGCGGCGCCTCTCTATACTTACGAATACTCTACTCCGTCTGCGACTCGACCACGTCCACCATCTAATGTTGGTGGCCTCGTTTAACCCGCGTGTATAGGTGAGGCTCTTCCAGTTTTAAGAAAGTGGCAATTTCTCGCGGTATAGCACCTATTTTATGTACTCCCATAGGCTGTAAGGAGCATTTCTAAATAATGCTTCTTTCGGTTGGATGGTACTGTAAAACTGCCCAATAGATGTCGCTCCGTCCCCGCAAGACGGTTAGTCAAATAGAGAGTTAAAATTCGATGCTCGGACCAGATTCTTGGTGGCCTAGTTGGTCAATGGCGTCTGACACGGAGAGTCAGAAGACGCGGGTTCGAATCCCGTCCAAGGATGGAATTTTTCTCTCTATAAATTTCAATGTTTGAGATCGCTTAAGCAGGCGTTAGTGCTTTAAAAAGTTATACTATATATACATAATTAAAATATTTATTGTATATATATAAATATACATAAATTATATATATATATATATATATATATATATATATATATATATATATATATATATACCATACATACATATCGAAATCAATATTTTAACAGTATTGCTAAGCCAGACTAGGATGGATTCATTGCGCCTACAAAAATTTGTAGTAGGTAGTAAGTACCTTTTATACATATAACACTACACACAAATTTTAATAATAACATAGATTCATAGGTACCACTTATTTTAGCGTCGAGAAAATTGCAGTCTATGTTAAGGGCCGTGAAAATTTTGGACATTTTAGCCTTGTGCCTAACTGACATATTTTTGGAAAAGATACGTGTTTTAGAGTATGTTACACGTTAGCACGTTATGTTTTGTTTTTAAAGTACTCGTAGCTTTCAACATTGAGTAAATACTTCACATTGAGCAAAATCACAATTATGAAAATTTCAAGATCGATATTTTGACATTAACTAAACGATGCCTTTTTTTTTAGTAAGTGTTAAATTATGAAAGCCATAGAAAATTACTTGGTAAACAATACTTTTTATTAATATAAAATGATGGTTATGCTACTGGTG
This sequence comes from Selenia dentaria, assembly GCA_917880725.1. Taxonomy (NCBI): domain Eukaryota; kingdom Metazoa; phylum Arthropoda; class Insecta; order Lepidoptera; family Geometridae; genus Selenia; species Selenia dentaria. The sequence continues at coordinate 8,129,436 of OU862876.1, read as the reverse complement.
GTAATTGTGTGAAAGCGATCCTATTTTAAGTGATAACACTATATCTATCCGTGTGCCGTTATACCACATCCCCAGTAGCGCAATAACGTGACTACAGCCTGGATATCACATTTTGCCTTGTGCCCAGAGCCTCAGCAACGATGCATTGAATAGCACCTTTTTCTAACATGCCAACTGCTCGTAACATTTCATCTTGCCTTAAATGATGGCGTGGCATAAAGCTGAAAAGCTTACACAGCCAATTGATACAAGAATAAAACAAACTAATCCTTTTTCTTCACTTAACACCTGAAAAAGCATTCAAAAATTTAATGTGAGTTCTTACAACCAGGTATCTACTTATTGCGCTGTTCTCTGTGGTTTTAATTTGATTCTCTTTATATTTTTTTTACATTTCCAAAGAAGAATAAACAAGGTTTTAATCTGTATATTTGTGTATCTTTTTAATCAAAAATGGCTTTATTGTTATAAAGTCATTTTTAATTTTGAATAATGTATCCCTAGACTTTGTTGACGTGTGTATATATACTTTTCTAAACTTAGATAAAAAAAAAATTGTTCTTAATGGTAAGGTTTAAATATGACTACTTTAAGAGCTGGGAATAGGGCCCCTGGTATTGAGCCTGTGGCCCTCAACCGATGGTTACCATAGACCTAACAAGTGATCACCCTTTATTACCCTAATTCGAATTTTATTAGTCATAAGAAATTAGGAAATATTTTAAAGTTTAATACATTAAACACATATGCCAGACAAACACTTAAAAATTGCAGTTATTGCGTCAAAATTGTAGATTTAATCAAAGAAAAGTTGCTCTTAGAAGAAAATCTGCAAAGCTGCACTGATGAATTGGAAATTACTAAGCGTGTGTTTGATGATGATATTCTGAAGCTTTGCTTTGACCTGCTTGAGTAAGAAAAAATCTAACAAGATATTTTCTGTGGCTAACATGTACCTATGTTAGCTCAAAAGCATCTGAGTGAATAGCATGAACAAGCACTTGGGCTGATAGACCTGGTAACTAGTAATGAGGAGAGCTTGAGATACTTTGAGAGGAATAGCCCAAGCTCTTACAGTCAGCCACGGTCTAGAGCTGGGTCTGATTCAATGGAAGCTTAATATGATAATTTCATCTTACCAACAGACCAGAGGTAGGATAAGAATGTCATACGTCTAAATCATATCAAGAAAGTTCTAGTGTTCGCAGATGCAATTGGCAGAAATTGTTAATAATATTAAGTAACCAGCAGTGTGTGCGCTCTAGGATTGACGCGTTTGAAATGTGGTGCTGGCGCAAAATGCTGAGAGTATACTGGACGGAACGCCGGACACACGAGTCAATCCAAAAGCAGCTAAATATAAAAACACGACTCTCTACAATCTGCAGACAAAGAGTCCTCAAGTCAATTCAAAAAAAGTCAATCTTCGGACACACGGTCAGGCGAGACCCAGACACTCTTGAAAGGCTATCACTGGCTGTGTCGAAGGAAAATGAGGCAGGGGGCGCTCTCCAACGCCATGGATACACACCAATCAAGAGGCAACAGGGGCTACCTTAGAATCATCCATTCAAATGGCGCAAGATAGAGAGAGCTGGAGAAAAATGGTGGCTCAGACTACACACCAAAATCACGTCCCTCAGTCATGAGGATACGACTAAGAAGAAGAAACCAGCAGCACTGTTTAGTAATAAAGCAGTGCATGACTGGAGCCTCATATGTTAAGAATGAAAAGAGTAGCATGGCTTCTGAAATAGATAATACTACAATAGTGGTTGTCTATCTAGGCCAAAGTTTAGGTATTGACAGAAAAGATATAATTAGTAGAACTACCTCTCTTCTCAAACTTAATGCAATTGAAATGATGTTAATATCTACTTTAATATTATAATGAGGAAAGATTTCCTTGTTTGTTTGTTTGATATGAATTGGCTCCGAAACTACTGGACCAATTAGAAAACTTCTTTCACCATTAGAATCATACATTATCCCTGATGGTCATAGGGCATAGTAGATATGCCAAAATTTAGGGAAACTTATGAAAACTTCGATAATGTAACACAAGGTCTGAAAAAACTCCTTATATCGCGTACGCTACGAAAACTATAGACATAGAGCAAAGTGATTAAACTTTTTATAGAAGACGCAAATGTCTGCAAAAATGTCTACAATACCATATGTCTGACTTAAGTTATGTTAAAGTTATTCGGGTATATCTCCAGGAACAAGAACTCGATGGAGAGATCAATACTGCAAGGCCAAATGGTCGACGAGATCCCGAGGTCGTTCGCCAACACGCTGGACTTACTTTATTAAAAAGGCCACGAATTCCACCATTGTACAATGTGTTCGCAATGCCAGTAACCGTCAAAAGTGGAGAGATATCGCGAGGAGATCAACAGCCCTGGAATAAGAAACTGGCGCTTGGTCTTGGTGAAGAGGTAGAAGTGCCGTTTTGGAACCTCGAGGTCCTGGTTGGATCCCCGGGTTGGACAGTTACTGGCTTAATCTGACAAAGAAATTTTGAAAGAGTGCCCCGTAGTGTGCAATAGACTTGCCTCTTATGAAATAAGACTAAAAACATGTCTAGCGAAACGTAGGTGCTTAAGACACCGCTGCTTCCCCCTTCGAGGATATATAGGCGAAACTATTTGTAATGTTGTATTTAAAAATAAAATGTAAAAATTGCAAGCGATTCACTCAAGACCGCTAGACTGATGTTTCACCTCCGTGGTGATGGATGATGATGAGGATGAATCAAATATAGCGTATGTTACTCAGGCATAATGTAACTAGCTCTAAACTCATGAAAGAACTGTTTGAATCTGTTAAGCCTTCAGCTGTAGTTTACGTGAATCCATTAAGAATAAACAATCATATGTCTTTTCTCTTTATTATTATAATCTTCGTAGTCGGGCACTCTTGGTCGTGGTCATGGTCACATTGTACAATGGTGGAATTCGTGGCCTTTGTAATAGAGTAAGTCCAGTGTGATGGTGAACTAACTCGGGATCTCTTTCCTTCCACTTGACCTTACACTATTAATCTCTCCATCGAGTTCTTGTTCCTGGAGATATACCCGAAGTGCTTCATCATATTCGCATCTGCACAATCGACGATAGTCTAAATTGAATTTGAAGTTCTTAGAGGATAAAATTATTGGTGCGGAACGCTATCCACGGTATTTTTAGTAGTTGTCTCCAGCACCACAAGTCTAGTGCATCGATTTTTGGCGATCCTGTAGTTTTAGTGAACAAGTTTCCGCGCCATAAAGAAAGATTGGAAACACCAGATATATAATACCTACATTACTTCGCTCTATTATCAATAATTTACGCATCGTAAGCGATTTAAGGATTTTTCGGCCATACCGACTAACTTGCCTAAGGAGCCCTGTGGCGCCCTCGTGATTGCTCCCGAGTGTTACGACCTGCGCCCGCGTCAAAAGTTTGCGCCGAGTTGGGAATAAATGGCTCTTTTGCCATATCTATAGCGAGTTAAGAAACGAAATTTTTGTCAGAGATAGTTGAATAACCAAGGAATCTGATACATAAACATTCAAGCCAAATGTATTAGTAAAATGTTATGTTACACGAGACAAACTTGGCGTAGCCGAAAAAATCTGAATTGATGTGAAAAAAATTGTAATTTAAAAAAATTACATATATATTTATAGGTTTTGTGCGGTAATTAAATAGTAAAAACACATATCTAACTAATCACATTCAAATATTTGAATTCGTAGAAGAAATATTATCATAAAAAAAAACTTGCAATCTGACCACAAAAATTAAGTTTTATCAATAAATAATGCTTACAAAGTATAGATTAGAAATATTATTTTAACCTAGTAGGTTATTAATAATTACATAAAAAATAAGAGCTACTTGAAAATTTCTGCCAATATTTTTTTTTTTTCAACTTGGGGGGCCTATTTTCTAGACTTAGACATGGTGATAACAAATTTTTTTTTTTTATAAAATGTGAAAGTTCTTGTTGGTTTTTTTTATTTTATCGGAATTCTTATTAGAAATTCTACAAACCAAACTTGGTTTCAAAGAATAATTATAAATCAGAAATATTAAAAAAAATTACAAATTTAGAATTTTTTGTACTAGCGAATTTAACTGTCACGTGACTTCGATTTTTATCGATCCTGACATGATATGGCGTATTTATTATATTCTGAGTGGGTTTAATTTCTTGACGAACTTATTTCTGTGATATTTTACAATGAAAAGTATAATCTATTCAAAATAAAGCAAATTATAACCAATCATTACAATGAGAATTAGCTTACCGAGAGTTGTCGATTGATGACCAAATTTTTTCATGTAAATTTTGATGTCAGAACTTAAATCACATATTTAAAGTATTCCCTACACATTCACGATCACATTCATGTATAATTTGTATCAAAATCATGAGTTTAACCCTATTAATTCACTAAAAACTATAGCACAAAACATAACTTCACCGCCAAACACAGATGAAAATATAAACATTGATTATATTTTTTTTAAAGTTCACAGATAGAACATGTCCGTGTGTAGTGTTGCCATAGAAAGAAAATATATTACGCTAAAGAATTAAACTCTATGGTTAAACATTGGGATGACTTAAAAAAATAAACAAAAGAAAAACGCGCGTGACACTTCCACGCAACAATTGTTGCGCCGACACTTTGGATCTCAAAATCCTTGCAGTTTTGTGGCGCGGGCAAAGTAGTCGATACAATTGCATATTATGTAAACATGAAAATGTATTTAGTTTGACATTACTTTAAAAGTCAGACATATGGTATTGTTGACATTTTTGAAGACATTGACGTCTTTTATAAAATGGTGCTATCACTTTGTTTTATTGGTTATGCGTCTGTCCTTCCAAATCTTTCCTACTATTAGAGTAGATGAGGATTGATTACTTTGTCTAAGTTTTTCAATTCAAACTGTAATTTTCTCTTCATCTTTTCTCCTAAGCGACCATGCCTGGCAACCGTATGCAGTAATAGTTCACATATGGCACTGCAGTCTTTTTTGTAGATATTAATGTGCTCTATAATACGTACATCTCTTCACTCTATTATCAATGATTTTTGCATTGTAAGCGATTTAAGGATTTATCGGCAATACAATTGCATATGTAAACATGAAAATGTATTTATTTTGACGTATGGTATAGCCGACATTTTTGTAGACATTGACGTCTTCTATAAAAAGGTTCAATCACTTTGTTCTATGTCAACAGTTTTCATCGCGTACGCAATATAAGAATATTTTTCACACCTTGTGTTACATTATCGAAGTGTTCATACGTTTCCCTGAATTTGTGCAAATTAGCTATGTCCTTTAACCATCAGGGATAATGTAGGATTCTAATGGTGAAAGAATTTTTATGATTGGTCCAGTAGTTTTGAAGCCTATTCATATCAAACAAATAAACAAACAAATCGTTCCTCTTTATAATATTGGTGTGGATTAATATTATGTTGGCCAATGAAATATATTTTCGGCATTAAATTGTTAAATAAAATATGTCTTCATGTATATCTTTCGTACAGTTATTAGAATTAGAAATGAAGGAAATTTGGCTCAAGCATCAAATAGTAAAATTGTTACACCAGGGGACCAATTTCGTATATAGCTCGAATAGCACGTTTCTGTAGGATGAAGATGGTCTCTATATCAGCCTGTGAACCCCATAGCAATATCCCATATGACATTACACTGTGGAAATATGCAAAATATACTAACCACGCCGTAAAAGCGTCTGCTAACTCTCTTATTTTACGTACCGCATATGCAGCAGAACTGAGTCTCCCAGACTGTACATTTATATTAGGACCCCATTGTAATTTAACGTCAATTTTAATGCCTAGGAAGACTGTTGCCTTGTCCATTACGAGTTTAACTCCATCAAGCGTAACATTGGACTCCAAATATGGAACAGTAGGCAAAGAAAACTTCAAAATTTTGTCTTTTTTTAATTCAGAAGTAAATTATTATTTGAGAACCATTTAGAGATACTAAACAGATCGTTGTTTACTTGAATTAGTGTGCTATCATTCCTATCTACATTGAAAATCAGAGATGTCTCATCCGCAAATAAAACAATATCACAAAGATCCTTGGCCATAAGCGGCAAGTCGTTAATGTATACTGTATGTATGTAATGGTAGAACACCTGGTGGTAGGTAGATTCCGAAGATGTTACACCACTTATGCTAACCTTTTGCATCCTGTCCGATAAATATGACTCGATGACATCAAGTGCGGCTCCACGAATACCATAATGGAAAAGCTTTCGAATCAGTATACGGTGTTCCACACAATCAAGTGCTTTAGAGAGATCACAAAAAAACACCAATAGCATCATGTGAGCTCTCTCAAGCCTTTAAGACATACGTCATTAACTTCACACCGGCATCCGTAGTTGATCTTGTTTTCGTGAAGCCGAACTGATTTTCGTGCAGTATTAAATGCTCGTCAAGCGCCAAAAGTAGGATGAGCATATTTTTTTCAAATATCTTACTCAAAATTAGTAGTATACATACTGGTATAATATATGGTAATTTGAGGGGTCTGTTTTCTCTCCAGCATAAAAAATAGAAAGTGACTCTACTATATTTCGTTAAATAAGGCAAGGTACCTCTATCTATATAAAGATTAAATAAGCGGGTCAAAATAGGACCCATAAAACGAATAATTGGCTCTACAATTTTTACCGACATTCCCCATAAGTCTTCAGTACTCTTTATATTTAAGCTTTTGAATGTTTTTATAATTTCGACAGTTGAAGTATATTTAAAGGAAAAACGGGGTACTTCGTTCTTAAAATTAGCTTTAAGAATAGCTTCTGCTGCATTGGGGCAAGAATTCAGTGACTTGGTGACTTCTAGAGGTTAATTTGAGGAGAAATTATCAAAAGTATTTGCTACATTTATTGGTTCTGAGACAGTCTGATTGTTAATTACAAGGACACATGCAGTGTCTTTTGGTTTATTTTTGGCGGTCTCAGTATTTTTAGTCTTCCAAACTGTTTTTATTTCGTTATTCGTATTTCCGAATTGTATCTCTAATAAACAAAGCTTTAGCACGCATACAAACAGTCTTAAACAATTTTGAATAAGTTTTGACATAGTTATGGAAAACTTTATTGGATGTCTTAGTTTGTTTATGATATAGCTCATATATCTCTACTTTTTCGAATACCTCGAGTAGCCCAGTCACCAAAAACTAACTTCCCACTTGTACACATTATAACCTTTGGACAAACTTCATTGATCTCGGTACTAACTAAAGATAACAATCTATTATAATAATCATTAGGATCCTCTTCTGAAAGATTCGCGATGCAAAGTTTTGCTTCAATATTTTGCTGAAACTTTCCGAGCCTACTAGTTGTTAACGGCCTATGTTCGATTATCATCTTTTTCATGTTTTTATTGCCATTAAATTTTATCGCAAGGCCCTTGTGATCAGACCTAACACCAGTCATAATTGTGTTTTCCTTAGCCTTATAATTTGAATAAATATTGTCTATGCAATTTAAAAAAAGTATAATAGTTTCACAGTCTGCTATTTCTAACATAAACAAATCACAATTGAATGAAAATGAAGTTAAATAGTGTCATGGATGAGATCACCACATCCCTCAACAACATATCCCACATACTATTAGTGAATAATTTTAAGATTAAAATTAATACTGCATTGAAGGTTTTACAAAGTAATCTACTAACTCTTTCCTTCAAAATCGAAGACATTTTAAACTCTATGTTATTTGTAAAAAGCAACAGTATTCACCCATCAATTGTTACAATACGTCAATTATTATGAAGATATTAAAAGTAATCTTAAGTTAGTTCCTAAGTACAGAGACTTCCCAGTGAACCTCGAATTTAACAATATTCACACTCTAATGAATATTGCTGATTTAGTTTGTTATTATTTAGACGGAAAATTTGTGTTTGTAATTAGAATACCTTCTGAAAACCCTAACTCTTATATAATGATTCTGCCTACCGAATAATATTCAGCTCTTAGTAAAGACAAATCTTCATTTACATATCTCAATAACCTAAACCCCTGTTAACGTATCTTAAGTGAAACTTACCTTTGCGAAATCAACGACATCTACAGTATCTCAAGAAATTCATCCTGCAAAGGTTAAATACTTACCAAAGCCGTATCTTCTTTGCCGAATAATTGTCAGTATAGATTTCTTTATGGAGAAATTGATATTTGTCATAGGTTGAATAAATATAATGGATATTTGTTCAATCGCACCCCACCAAAATTTCTATTGATTGTCATAATAACGACTTAACTGAAATAGTATTATCCGGTACGAGTATACTTGATATTCCACTTGAATGTATAGCCTATTATAAGAACATTAGAATATTTAAGAAAGTTTTCCTACAATATATGTACCTTAAGTAACCTCTGATTTTAATATTAATAATGATAGCTGTTGTAATTTAGGTCACCTTAACAAATTAATTATTCTATTATCTACTATTAAAAATGTTAACTTAGATAAACTAAGAAATATGAAAAGTGTATCTGATCAATTCATACAAGATTTAGTGAAAGGCAGAAAATTCAAATATCTTAAGTAATCACATCAGCTTTCCAATCCTCACTATTTTATCAATAACCTTATGTTTTAGTTTTGTGACTTTATACTTTTGTTAAAAGAACAAGTATTGAAATCATTATTCTATAAATCCAATGAAACTACAGTTCTTTCAGATGATAATGCAATTATTGAATCGAATCAACAGCGCTTACGTGCAATTTAAATTCATGTAAAGTTACATTTTCCAGTAAGTTTTCTCTTAGCGTGGGGGTTGTTATATCCCTACTAACGGCCGTTTTCAATAATCTATCTATCCTCAGTTTTCCTTACTACCGATATAAATTTGACATAACGTCCATACAAATAGTGTCATATATCTATCTCTAGTAGGGTAAACCGGCAATATATAGGTAATTGAAAACGGCCGTAAGTAGTAACCCCCACGCTATGAGATACTTCATACATATGCATACTATAGTATGGAGACCCTACACGCTTATAGCAATATCAGCATTTTCTCTTTCTTTCATTTTGATGCTCATTCATCTTTACGCCAGGCTCAATCCGTCATCGGTTCCAAACACTTGTCTCTTTCTCCGTAAAATAAGTTGTAATTATTTCTAAATCAATTAAAATCTGTATTCATAAAACAGTTCTTTTAAAAAAATACATTTTCCGAGTGCCGTATAACAGTACGCTAACATTCCATTTCATATAAAAACCCACGCCACCCCCCGCGACCGATACTCGTGTCGTCGAGCAGTGGCAAAACCGGTAGCCAGGAAGCATAAGGGCGCGACGCGACCCTCCTCTCATGCCCAGATAAATAGTTGTTACTTTACTCTAGCTAAGCCAAAGTCTTACTTTCGAACCGTACCAAGCATCGCTTTTGGATAAATAGACAGTACTTTATAGCAATACTTAAGCGAAAGTCAACCTAATACTTAGTAAAGGCAGAGTCATAAATATCGTGTACTTAGCACTTACTTTTCGATAAGTTAGACATCTGACTACTACGTTCCAGCCAAAAAAATCACATGAAAAAGTTTCTCAAACAATGGATCGGGGAAATGTTATTATACCAGAGCTTTCAGAGTTAAAACCCATCACAAATAGAGGGATTCCAATTTCCTTGGAAATTTTTAATACTTATTGCCTTACGATTTCACGCTACAGGATATTTCCAAGTAAGTGAAATATGTTTGTTGCTGGGTAGGAACGTAGGAAACAATCAACATGGACAAAATTAAATTTATATGGAACGTACCTAGGTACATTTACTTAGATGCAAATATATATTCTCTTTGGATTTACCTACCTACTGTTGTGAATTAAATTAAGTAATAAAACAAATCCACTATGTACCTACCTGTTATTATCGAAAATGCAAATGATATAGTTACCCTCATAATTACCTACATATAATGAAAAACCTAGCCAGGTTACATAATTATCTAGGTACCCTATTTGATTTTCAGAAGGTCTGTGCCGATTTTTCATACCTATCACAGCCCACAGCATGCCATATTGTAAAGCGAATCTCTACAGTTCTAGCTGGAACACTGCCTAAATTCATTCACTACCCCAGAAATCAATTAAGCCGGTTAAAAATTGAATTTAAAAATGCTGGTTCAATAAGAAACCTTCCTGGGCTGCCAAATATTATAGGTGCTATAGATAAATATTTCAAAGGTATACTTTCGCTAAGCCAAAGCAGTACTTTGCTAAGTTAAGTTGAAAGTAACGTCTATTTTAGACCTTCAGCGATAGGTTACTTATAGAAATCAAAGTCGTATTTTCGAAAGTAATACTTTCGACTATTGCTAAGAATTGACTATTTATCTGGGCCTCACACTCTTAGCCAGGTCTCATTTATGGCTAGTAAATCAACGTCGTTCCGAGTGAACGTTATTTATTAAATTAAGAAAGTTCTTTTATTGAAACTAACATGAACGTAGGTAACATAATTGTATAGTGAATATTTCCATTAAAAATAACTACGTTTATTTCATATTTTTGTTTTGATGACTTTAACAATCTTTCCATACCTGGGCCTTAATAGTCTGAACTTTAGATTAGATTCCTAACATTGTTCATCTTTATATGTGGACTCATAGATTTTATATGCTATTGCTCAAGTTATTATTTATTAAATAAATATTTGTTCCCTCAAGTGAGATTGATATTCAACTTTTCTAACTTGCAATGCCATCTCGCGGGGATGCGTCTCGATCGTGACCGTCAAATGTAGATGGCGCTGTTCACCCTTAACACACGCAAGTGTTTCATTCGCAGCTTCAAGGACTAGAAATGATGTGACCTATCCTGTATACTGCTACTGATCGATTCATATATGAATTTTTTTGAAACACGATTCTTATATCGTGTATATTGTACAGAATGCATGTGCTAGGTGTTTGTTGATGATAATGTGTTTTTTTTGCATTCCCAGAAAGAAACACGTAAGTTCTCCTTATCTAGTTAAAAACATGTTCTGAGTATGAAAGCACGTAAAGAGCTTCACATCGGACGAAAGTTAGTTATATCTAAGTTTGATAATATGTTAAAGACACGTCAAAAGACTACTTTGCCTTTGCAAGTACAAATACAACTTTTTGGTCCCAAACACACATTCATTTCAATTTATTAGCCTGCTGAAAAACCAAGCTTCACAACATGCTAATATCTTGCAGCAGGCCCACCTTCACTCTGAACCGAGTAGAAAGAGATTGAGACGCAACGTTAATATTGACGTGCGAATACGAGAGATAGCAGACATTTTTGTGCTTGGAATAACTGACTTGTTCGCTTGTGTAAAACGTTTATGTCTTCTAAAGTTCTTTTCGATCATAAATTCATTAAAATAACTGTTAATTAGAATCTTTAACTTTAAACGCACAGGACCGCAGCAATCACGTGAATATATTTCAATCTACGAATAATAATAAGTATTTCAATAAATGGTACAAAAGTAGTTTTAACGTGATGCGCGACCACACAGGAAACAGACAGCCAGCCAGAGACAAGAAATGTAAATTAAACTGCTTTAGGGGCCTTGTAGCAGCAGTTCGGTTGTTAGTCCGGTTGACCAAACTAGTGCAACTTTTCAGTGACAATAGTCCGGTTGATACAAAGCACCGAACTATTAACAATCTCTACTCTAACTAGCAGTAGTTCGGTTGTTAGTTCGGGTGACCGAACTAATGCACATTTTCAATGGCAATAGTCCGGTTGGTACAAAGCACCGAACTTTTGACACTCTCTAGTAGCAGTAGTTCAGTTGATTAATGAAAAGCTGTTTTCTCAGATAATATAAATTAATTTCTACTCAATATTTATAAATGCGATTCAACTTCAATTTCAAATATAATGACGAGTTACCACAAGACCTACACACACATAAACACTACTTTTCACTTTTGTGTGACATGAAAACAAATGCCAGCGGTATTACATAATTTACTGTCTCAACTGTACTACCCAAGTCTTCATGAATGCTAAATAACTGAGCAAATAGAGTAGGGCTGGCCTTGAAGGTGCCATCAATAAAGTAATCTTTAATCGTTTTCATATGAATACGTGCATCATTGCTACAAAAAATTTGTATTCTGATTTCACTATCAAAATAATCCGCTAGTAATATATCAAAAAACAGCGATGGGACTTCCACATCAGAAAGGGAAGTAGAACGTAACTTCTCCACTTCCGCATTCTTACGAATATGGCGATAAATCGTATATTTTTTTGTAACACAGATGGGATTGGATTGGAAGATGTTAAATCTAGGCCTTTATTTCGTATTGCCACCAAACATTTGCGATATACTTTGGGTGCAGTTTCTCTTCCTTCTGCAGCCTCAAGTATGCTTTGATTAATAAGTACATCAATTTCATTTTGCCATTGATCTGGACTACAAGTATGATCGCCAGTTTTATCGATTGTAACTTCATCCTTGAAAGTAAAAAAAAACAACATTTCAACATTATAAACAGAAAATATCATTATTATAATAAAACAGAAAAAAGAGATGACTATAAATATGCAGATATGTAACGCCTTACCTTTGCTAATGTAAAATAGCTTTTACAACGTATATTCACATTTTTGTAGTGTTTACAACGCCAGTAGCTGCTTTTTGTGGCATACACAGAATTTCGATTAAATTGATGTCCACGAAAGAACATAACTCATCCTCGTCCGCGTTTAATTATTTTGAAATCACATTTATAATTATATAAATGTGAAATTATAGCCGTATTGGCCATGATTGCCAGAAGATTGGACTGCCCGTATATCCGGCATGGTTGCGGTAGGCATGTCGCACTTCCAATGCCGATTAGAAAATTATAATTTGTTAGTAGAGATTTGTGTTATATATTGTTATTATTATTCAATTTTATTTTAATGTACTTATGACTTGATTAATTTAATGACAATACTGACTATGATATTTGCTGACATAAGATAATTTTTGAATTTATTATTTTTATTTTTTTTTGGTTTATATTTATATTTGATTGTGATTTTTATGTGCTTGATTTTATTTTAATGAGTCACGTTACTCGAAATAAACAATTTTGAAAATTCATTTTTGATGAAATTGTAAAACATGCGTGGAATCAGAGAACAAGCGCGTGGAATTGTATTCAAATTAAATGAAAGACTTGAACACAGCTTATATCAAAGAGTAGATTAATGGCTTATCAAAGGGTTTATATTGATGGATGTTCAGCTAGAAACGACTCAACTAAAAACAATTGAAAATACAATTGAAAACAGACATTGTCATTGTGACTTCACTAATACATTGAAACTTTAAAAGAGCCCGCATATATCTAAAAGAGACTACATAACTTGTGCCCAAACTATTGCTACTAAAGGGCCACAGAACAATAGAAGAAATTGCTGAAATAAAGTAAGAAATATATCATCATCATCATCATCTCAGCCGTAGGACGTCCACTGCTAAACATACGCCTCCCCCATGATTTTCCAAAAGGAACGGTTGGAAGCGGCCTGCGTCCAACGTCACCCTGCGACCTTCATCAGGTCGCCTGTCCACCATGTCGGTGGACGACCTACGCTGCGCTTGCCGGTCCGTGGTCGCCACTCCAGAACCTTTCGGCCCCATCGGCCATCTGTTCTGCTATGTGCCCTGCCCACTGCCACTTCAACTGGCTAATCTTCTGAGGTATGTCGGTGACTTTCGTTCTTCTACGGATCTCCTCATTTCTGATTCGATCACGTAGAGAAACCCCAAGCATAGCCCTCTCCATAGCTCGTTGTGCGACTTTGAGCTTATCAATGAGGCCCATAGTAAGAGACCACGTTTCAGTGCCATAAGTCATCACTGGTAACACACATTGGTCGAAGACTCTTGTCTTGAGGCACTGAGGTATTTTTGACGAGAAGACTTCGTGAAGTTTCCGGAACGCTGCCCAGCCGAGTCGGATTTGACGATTGACCTCTTTCTCGAAGTTAGACCTGCCTAGTTTGACTGTCTGTCCCAAGTAGATGTACTCGTCAACAACTTCGAGAACTGAGTTCCCAACTGATATTGGGGTAGGTGGTAACAACATGGGCATTAGGCATAAATTTCGTCTTATCCATGTTCATCTTAAGACCTACCCGTTGGGAAACTCGATGGAGGCTTTCGAGCATTGTACTGAGGTCTTCCATGGATTCTGCCATGACTACAATATCGTCGGCAAATCGAAGGTGAGTGATGTCTTCGCCGTTAATATTGATGCCAAGTCCTTGCCATTCCAGAAGCTTGAAGGCGTCTTCCAAGGTAGCGGTGAACAGTTTCGGAGATATAACGTCTCCCTGTCTCACGCCTCTTTGCAATGGAATTGCCTTCGAACTCTGCTCCTGTACTCGGACTGACATGTAAGCGTTTTTGTACAAACACTTCAATATACCTATAGTCAATACGGCACCGCTGGAGAGACTCAAGCACTGCCCACGTCTCGATGGAATCAAAGGCTTTCTCATAGTCCACAAACGCTAAACAATGAGGCAAGTTATACTCTTCGGTCTTCTGAATAACTTGTCGTAGATGTCAATAAAGATGTAAGAGCAGATTTGGAGGTAGCGGCCGAGTTTGAGAAATTTTTCACTAATATTCCTTCTTTAACAACCAAAACTCTAAAATCTTCCTCCATTTCTGCTGAGATCTTACCTAAACAAAGTGTAACTGAATGTGACACAACTTTTAAATTTTCAGTAGTTAATTGCAAAGATATTGTAAGCAGTTTCAAAAGTCTAGATGCAAAAAAAAAACGGCAGACCTATGGGGTCTTTCTGTGAAGACCGTTTCTTCAATTATAGATGTCATTGCACCCAATCTAGCAGCTGTGTTTAATAGTTGTGTTGCAAGTGGTGTATTTCCTGACCTAATGAAGCACAGTAAAGTGGTTCCTTTATTCAAATCTGGTAGTACTACTGATCCAACAAATTTTCGGCCTATTTCTGTACTACCTACGCTAAGTAAGATTTTCGAAAAAATCATATTACATCAATTAGAAACTCATTTTAGTGCAAACAAAATTTTCCATAAAAATCAATTTGGGTTTACAAGGAATCGCTCTACTATAGACGCAGGTATAGAACTAATAAAAGATGTGTTTGATGCCTGGGAGAACTCTCAGGATGCCTTAGGTGTTTTTTGTGACTTATCTAAGGCATTTGACTGCGTCCGACATGATATACTTGTCAGGAAATTACAACACTACGGTATTAGGAACATGGCTCTCAACCTTTTGACTTCATATTTAAATGGTAGAATTCAAAGGGTTGACATAAATGGTAAAAAATCGCCCGGCTCTATAATCTCAATGGGCGTTCCACAAGGTTCAATACTAGGGCCGTTCTTGTTTTTAATCTATATTAATGACTTACCCTATTATGTAGAGAAGAATCACGAGATTGTATTGTTTGCAGATGACACTACACTGTTATTTAAAATTAAAAGGCAGTTACTAAACTATGACGATGTTAACAATGCATTAGCTAAAGTTGTGAATTGGTTCAATACAAATAATCTTCTCCTCAATGAGAAGAAAACTAATTGTATAAAATTCTCGACACCAAATGTGAGACAAGTAGAATCCAATATACAATTGAATGGAACAGGGTTGGACCTTGTGGAGTCAACAGTCTTTTTAGGAATTACTATAGACGCTGAATTGCAATGGGGTCCCCACATTAAAAAATTGTCTAGTAGGCTCAGTTCAGCAGCTTATGCTGTTAAAAAAATTAGACTATTAACTGATGTAGACACAGCTAGAATAGTTTATTTTAGTTATTTCCATAGCGTTATGACTTATGGCATACTGCTCTGGGGATGTTCTGCAGATATTAATTCTATTTTTATCCTGCAAAAAAGGGCTATACGAGCAATCTACAGTTTGGCTCCCAGAGTTTCCCTTAGACAGAAATTTAAAGACATAAACATTCTAACTGTTGTCTCTCAGTTTATCTATGAAAATCTAATGTATGAAAAGAAAAACATTAGCAGTTTTGATAAAAGGAGTGATGCTCATTCCATCAACACGCGAAATAAGCACAAGCTATCCGTACATGTAACGCGTCTCCACAGAATAAGTCATTCTTTTATGGGACAATGTATACGATTTTATAATAAAGTTCCCAATGTTATCCGAGATTTGCCTATTAATAAGTTTAAAATTACTATTAAAACTAAACTCTGTCAAAAAGGTTATTACAAAATTTCGGATTACTTGGAGGATAAAACAGCTTGGGACTGATCACTCCAGGATCTATCTACTCGTGTACTAAGATGTCAAAGTGTAGCGTGTCTTGCCCTACTGATACCATTATTATGTTCTCTTTTGTAAGGCAACACACTGGAGCTAATATTTGTAGTACCTAAGTAAAAACATTGTAAAAACATCTATATAAAAAGAATGGCCCCGAGTTTCTTGCCGCTTCTTCTCGGTTGGCTCTATGTATTTTGGAACGCGGCGGTAGGCTTTAAAGTACATTATAATGAAAAATTGACGTTCATAAGTGCGTCTTTGATGCCTAAATTGAATAAATGATTTTGACTTTGACTTTGACTTTGTAGCGTGTGGATGTAGTCTATGGTACTATAGCCTTTTCGGAAACCGGCTTGTTCCGGAGGCTGGAATCCGTCAAACCTGCGAGTGAGACGGTTCGTTATGGCCTTCGAAAACAGCTTATAAACATGGCTCAAAAGCGAGATGGGTCTGTAATTTTTAAGTAAAGTGTTGTCACTTTTCTTGAAGAACAGCACCACCACGCTTTTGTTCCATGCTTCTGGCGTTGAACCTTCGAGTATCTAGACTCGACTCGAGTAACTATAGAGTCTAAGACGGTATTAAAGAGCTTCTGAAGGACTTTAAGTACCGGTGTTCCACCCACTTTCAAAAGCTCAGATATGATACCGTCGTCACCAGGCGCCTTGTTGTTTTTAATAATAATAATAATAATGATGGGTGGCAAGTCACCACCTGCCTAAATATTTTAAGATGAGACTGAAATTAGCAGGTGCCGTAGTCTCGTCCATAGCCCACTATCTCCCATACCACTAATAAGTACGAGTACATATCAATAGCTATGCTATTTTACCCATTT
Source organism: Selenia dentaria (assembly GCA_917880725.1). NCBI lineage: Eukaryota > Metazoa > Arthropoda > Insecta > Lepidoptera > Geometridae > Selenia > Selenia dentaria. Next base: position 8,112,234 of record OU862876.1, on the reverse strand, counting down.
TTGTAATAGATATACCATGTAACCATCCGTCCAAAATGTTTCTGTTTTTACTATTTTGTATTTTTATACTACATTGTATTTTTATACCAAACGGGCCTCTAAGTGTTGGCTACAACCCCACTTATGCCTATGTAAAGGACCGGGTGAAACCCGTGAAATATGTCAAATAAAAGGAATGATAATAATAATAATCATTTATTTATCAGACACGAGATCCATGGTACAAGAAAAAAAAAATTATAACTTACAATAAATAATAAAAATAAAAATAAATTAAATTAAATAAAACTATTTAGGTGGCTATAGCCAACCATTTTCTATATGTGGCAGTCAGCAGCAGCCTATCTGCCAGACCTTTAACAATTGTGTTTTTAGACTATCAACTCTGAACATGAAAGACGCTATACGTTTCCGCTGAAAAGCATTAAACGTATCAACACTTAAGCTGTTCCAAGGCCATTCTAATCTCGTACAGGCTGATGTCCGGGATATCTTCGGTATAATGTCGGGTCAGCTTGGCTCTTGGGTCTTTGACCGAGCTGCTAACAGGTTTAGCGACCGAGGTGTATAGCTGTCCGTAGAAACTCTCTACATCTCCTAATACTTCTGCTTTGGTCGACGCTACACTGCCGTCTTCTCTCTTCAGCTTCGTCAACTGGCTTTGCCCAATAGACCTGTCTCTTGCAAACACTTTGGAGCCCTTGTTCCGCTCTATCGTCTCTTTGATACGGTTTGTATTAAAGATCTGGATGTCGTGTCGCAAGGACTTCCGTATTCGTCTATTGAGCAGCCTATATGCTTCAGCATCATCCGAAGACCGCAGTTTCAGTGAGCGTCGTTCAGCCATGAGGTTGAGGGTATCGTTGGATAGTTTCTGTGGTCTATCTATACGGTGAAGTTTAAAAGTATTTGGAACCCACTGTATGGACAGTTTCTACTAACCTGTTATTGATCTCGTCCTCTGAAGCGATGTTCTCAAGGCAATTGAAGCGATTGGATAGCTCAAGTTGAAAGCTCTCGGGGTCTTGAATACGGGCATAAGTGGTTTGGAGCGTAGACTTCATCAGACGAGACCTCTCCAGTTTGACATTAATATTCACCGTGCCTCTTACCATTCGGTGATCACTACCGGTTTTAACCTTGTTGTTCACGGAGACATCAGTGAATATTTGCCTTTTGGTGGTCAAAATGAAGTCAATCTCATTTCTCGTGGAACCATCGGGACTCAGCCAGGTCCATTTCCTGTGAGGTGGCTTCTGAAAGAAAGAGTTCATCATAAAGAGTCCCTCTTTCTCCAGGAAGTCGGCCAACCTCTGTCCCCCACGGTTCCGTTGTCCATAGCCAAATTGCCCCACTTTCAACTCATCCTCGCTTCTCTTACCCAACTTCGCGTTGAAGTCCCCCATAACAACTAGAAAGTGCGTTTCAGAGGTATGTATGGCCCGACTAATGTCCTCATACATATCCTCCACCTCATCATCCGGGTGCGACTTCGTCGGTGCGTATACCTGAATTACCTTCAGCGAATATCGTTTGGATACTCTGAGTATTAGGTTTATGACCCTATTGGAAACGCTTTCGATCGTAACTATGTTGTTAGTAAGGGACTTGTGGACGAGAAAACCGACACCACCTTGGGACTGTTGGTCGCCCTCCCGGTAGTAGAGTAGGTTATTTAGGGTTATCGTGTCCTCACCCGCTCTACGTACTTCAGATAACCCCACAATGTCCCAGTGTAACTTACTCATTTCTTCTTCCAGCTCATAAATCTTCTATATATCTGACTGATTTTCGGTAAACTATCTGTCATAACAGTTGTACCGATTCATCGGATTCCTTTGGTGTAAATGTTGGCGAGAGAGGGCAATCGTGAGGTGTTTCGTAACAGCTCATTTTTGATGTAGAAGGGCCAGTCCAAGGATCTGACTGAGGCTCTTTTAGTGTAATGGCTCCTACAATGCCTTATTATTTATGACTATTTATAGACTTATTTTGGATGGAATCCTGTATCCCTCTATTGTTACGTATTCCTTGCGAATGACGAAGTTCTGGTTTGATTTTGTATTTATATTAGGTAAATTAAATAATAGCAAGGATCATATTAGTAAGTCGTCTGAATCTGAATGTGTAAGTGAATTCTTCACACGATAAAAAAGTGATGTTTCGTTGATACCATGCTCCACCTATAAACTACTTCAGGAACAATTAAACAACCTGCGTGCGATACACACAACTAGATAACTAGGTAGTAAGGTAGACGAACCGACATGGCGTAGGTTCAGTTAGTTCCAGTTCAAGTGGATAGGTGTCGCTCTCTTACAAACACGTTATATGGCTACAATTACACGTTAATTTATTTTGAATGTCACATATTTTAATTAATTGATAAAAAAAACGATACGGATATTTATTTAAATCTAGTGACTGCCCGCAACTTCATTCGCGTAGAAGGCTCGGTCTTCGGCCTCACCATAGCTTCATGTCCTTTCATGTTTAAAAAAAAATTAATGAAATTGGTAAAGCCGTGACGAAAGGGTTCATTCTTATATACTTATTATATAGATAAGATTGACTAGCTGACCAGTGGCTTCGCTCGCTTGGTCTAGCTGTAGTGATGGGAGTGCCTCTGTGGGATTTCGACGTCTAGGGTTCGATACCTGGGTTGGACCGTTATTGTAGTTTGGATTAGTTCTTCGTATTTGGGAATAGACTCACCTCCTATTTCATACAATTCTTTTTTCTTCTCATTTACACGGAACCAAAAAACATTATCCCTCTGACGAAACGTACGTGTTTCAAGCACCGCTGCTTACCCCTTCGAGGATGTAGGCGTGACGATGTGTTATGTTGTATTTAAAAATAACATGTATTTCATTATGTAAGTATAGTTTAAAGTACTGTAGTGGTAGTTTGGCGAAAATAAAATACATGTTACCTACATTCTTAATTATAATTATTTATACACCTCTGCCCTCGGTGCGTGTATTCCTAGCGGTAGTGTTTTATTTTATTGTTATGCGTGAATATACAGACAGACAGACTGTTTTTTCATAAATGTCATATTCTCGTTCATTAGTTAATTGTACGTCTTCTGACGCACATATTATTTTATTTTTCTCCTAAGTAAAGGCTGCCTAATACAAGTGGGTCTGAAAAATAAAAACAGTTTTGTGTCATATCATAATATGAATGTAGAATTATTATATATTATACCCATTGACCAAAACACTTAAGTTTGTAAGTATGCCTATCAGAGACGCTGAAGACCGGTGATGACGATTTAACCATCCATAGATGTTGATACATAGCAATAAAACCATAAGTACCAGGCTACGAATAAATAATAAGTCAGGAAATGTAACTGCGTTAAAAATATGACCCAACATAAGTCGTGTTTAGTACGTCATCAGTCGGACATTTATTACAAGCGAGCACACGTCAAATCTTCGCATACATTTTCATTTTTATCATTGTGAACTACAGATGTAAATCATCGTGCCAGCATGTGTTGTGAAGTGGTGCAGGATCCATACAAGATAAAAATATCCAGGTATCACTTTTATGAGTAAGTAGTAGCAAAATTATAATTGTATTCAAAGATGTTCAAAAACGTAAACAAATCGAGATGGCCAATACTATGCAAAATAAGGTCTGTCTATTTTTGATTTAATCAGGTTATTTTTTCAGGACTGAATGTTGAAATGTAAAAGCTATTCTATATTATTGTATTTTGTTTTGTTTTATTTTCATTTTATTGCCGATCCAATGCAGTAAAATAAGTGCCGCTAGAAAGACAAGAGTATGACTAGATGCCTGTGAAAACCAGCATTATATACTCCGTTCATTTTGACAAAAAAAATTAATTGAATGAAATTGTATGTGTACCATGTTACACAAAACTGCAGTACCTCCCATTTTGTACAGAAAGTACCTACTATTTTTTTAGTTATGTTTTTATGTGTATCAAATCTTATATTAAGCATTTTTATGCTGATGATTCGTCCCGAAAAAAATCAACATCTCTAAGAAATACTACAGAAAATGAACAATTAAACGTAATAAACGATTACCTACAGTTGCATAATATAGCATTAAGAAATAGTTCATTGTTTGATGGAATTAAAGTAGGTACGTTTAATTTTTCAAGGTAATGAAATTTTACCCTCTGCAAATTTTGAAGTGGTTTACTTGAGTTGCTCATAAATCTGTCCGTAATATCGATACAATGCTTTTCTAAAATAATTCATAATCAATGTATTCTGCGACCACTGGAAAACATCCACCAGGCAAATAACGAATATTAAATATAAGCGCATTTTTTTTTTAATCGCACTTCACTACATTTCGAAGAAAGAGTCTCTTCTAATTACTTCTAGACGAAAACTTAATAAATTAATCATATTTTGCGGGACATAAAGGTCATTGAGTTTTAAAAAGAAACCGATATAAAAATCAGAAATAAAAACATAGGTTATACTCGTATTATTGACTTGGTTCAATCCACTTGTTGCATTACATCGTCCACGCCGCTATGACTCAGCTGTCATAGTAGACGTTACAGCACGCGCGTGAACCAATGCCTGCTTTCCTTCTGAATTTAAAGCAATCACCGAACTTGTCTGTTTCTAACCTCGGAAGTAATTTGTATTTGGAATCGTACGTCGTTTTGGTTTGAAGGGCAACTGTGTGGAATTTGTTCTGAGTTATGCTTCCTGACTTATTATTTAGCCGTAGGTACCAGGGTTGATCTAGGTGGAATTTGTTCTGAGTTATGCTTCCTGACTTATTATTTAGCCGTAGGTACCAGGGTTGATCTAGTAATGTTTTGTTGTTACTGTGTTCCACCTATAAACTAGTTAAGGAACTTGTAAACGTTACACCAACCTGGTTGTGACATACACAATTAATTACTGACAAACCGTCATGGTTTAGGTTAAGCTAGTTCAAGTTTAAGTAGATAGATGTCAGTTTCTCACAAACACGTTTTATGGCTGAAACTACAGGCTTATTTATTTTGAATTTTAAATACTTTCATTAAAGGTCGCCATACGGACATTTATTTCAAATGCACTGAAAGTGACTGTTATTATTTGTTTTACTAAGAAAGCATGATTTAATTACACAAAACCTTGTGAAAGTGACACCTGTCGACGTAGACTGGAACCAACAAAAACTTAACTCTACTCGAAAAGTTTTGACAAAGTAGAATGCCAGCAGAACCATTGTTGCGAGCATAATTGTGCCGTAAAGTGGATTCTGATCATAGATGACACTACCATCGCCTAGATACTGGTTATAATTTTGTCTTACAAAGTAGTGTAACGCTACTTTTGTGTAATTTGTCTACGTTCGAATAGAACTTTCCAATGTTAGTGTTATTGCAATTGTTACTTAACTAATGTTAGCATACTGTAAATTCTGTTGAGTATAATTGTTATAGATTTGAGTTTCAAGTTAAGGAATACATGTGCATAATCTGGTTTTATTGTGTTATTATAATGTGTGTTACATTTGGTACTTTTTTGGTTCCCATTCGGGATCAAAGGAAATACATACTTTCGATATTCTCAAACCCATGTATGTAAAGTAAGCCTCCTGTACTAGGCTGCTGAAAACGAACTAGTTATTAACAGCTATGGCAGTATAGTGTTTGTTCACAGAAATTTTATATATTTTAACCGACTTAAAAAAGGGAGGACGCATATATTCGCCTGTATGCATTTTATGTGTGTTCACCGTAAATGAGGGATCTATTCCGCAATTTTATTTGTTTATTTGGGAATAGCCTCATGTTGCCGCTATTTAAATTTCATGACAATTGGTTGATATTATTATCAATACTAAAAAGTTGGTTCGTATGAATATGATATAGTTTATGGCATAGGATATGGATTTTATAGAAGTAGCACACCAGTAGGGAAGTCGGTATCGTATTTGTTAAATATTCAGTCATTCCCCGCTGCACTACCAAGCTGCACTACCAAGCTGCACTACTAAGCTGCACTACCAAGCTGCACTACCAAACTGCACTACCGAGTTGCACTACCAAGCTGCACTACCAAACTGCACTACCAAGCTGCACTACCAAGCCTCACTACTGGTAGTGCAGAAGGAAATATTTAATCAACTTATTTTTTATTTAATTATATTGGTTTTCATGAAAAGTTATGCAATTTTCTACCGAGTTCCAAAAAAAGGAGGAGGTACCTACTCAATTCTACTATATTTTTTTATGTTTGTTACCTCATAACTTTCGACTGGGTGAACCGATTCTCAAAATTTTCAAAGTGGTGCTTCCCGTGTTAATCCCATTTAAATTTCATTTAATTCGGTCCAGTAGTTTTTGAGATACACTCCAATAACTGAATAGAATGGAAGTCGGTATTATATTTTTCAAATTGTACATCTTGTGTTTAAATGTTAATATAAATTTGATTAATTAAAAATTTGAGTATTTAAATCAATGGACGGTACCTACCTACTATTATTGTAATGTTAGTTTGTGAATTTGTATGCTTAAAATGTGAGCAAAACAATCATGTTTGGCCTACCTCTCTACTATTAAGAACTTGCATACTTGCTTAGCTTAGTGTGTATACACATGTTTTACACTTAAATGGTTTTATTTGATCTGATTTGATAACTAAGTCGTTTAGCACATTTATGATGTGTTTTCTATTGCTTCGTAATGGACTAATCGACGTTTTTCGCACTGACGATCATTCCACACTACCAACGCGAATGCATTTTTCCATATGGATAGGTATGATGGATTTGCTTCTGTTTGGAAATCTATTTGTGGTTGTTGTGTTGCATTATTGATTGCGTTTTTACCGATCCGTGCGCTGAATACATAACCTGGTGTCGCACGCAGCGGCCGTATTCCGTGCCAACATATTATGTTAGCTTCAATAAGATCATTATCCACTGCGGTATTAAAACTTAAGAGGATTGCATAGCTAGTACTTTCCATGCTAAAAGAGAAAACTCTTTTCTACCTCTTAACATTGTCCGATTTCAGTGTTTTTTTTTCATGGAGTATTGACATTGTTAACTATGCCCGTACGTTTTGATTTTTTCATTTTTTTGATATTCTAAAAATGTATAGTACTTTGAAATACTGAAAAAATCAAACCGTACGGGCATAGTAAACAATGTCATGACTCCATTTGGCCATTTGGATGGTCTGTCAGTACTTTTGAATCCGTGATAAGTTATACGTATCCCGACATCTTACCGTCAGTATTCCATAAACAGGCTAACAACAATTTGGAATAGATTTATGTGATGCTGAAGAGTATCTCCAAAAGGGCCAACTCATACAATACTAGCTGCGCCCCGCGCCGCCGCCTGCGTGTACATACGGCTACGAATAAATAGTATCAGGAAGAGTAACTGCCTTTAAAAAATGACCCCATAAAAGTCGAGCTAATTCAATAACATCGTTCACGCCGCTATGACTCAGCTGTCATAGTAGACGTTGCAGCACGCGCTTGAACCAATCCCTGCTTTCCTTCTGAAATTTAAACCAATCACCGAACATGTATATTTATAACCTCGGAAGTAATTCGTATTTGGAATCATACGTCGTTTTGGTTTGAGGACCACTTATTGTGTGGAATTTGTTCTGAGTTATGCTTCCTGACATTATTTCTTCGTAGGCACACGGTAACTTTTTCCGAATTAAAAAGTATGTGTAAGTATAAGCTTTAACTGCTCAAGCTGATTGTTACTAAAATCCCTTAAATAAGAAATAGACACTAACTCACAGATTTTCGCATAAATATGAGCGTGATATTCCATGTGAGTTGAGACCAAGGATTATATTCAGTTGCGAGAAAAAGGCACTGTACTAGAAAATACAAAAAATAAATGGAAGGAAATAAAGAAACAGCGTTAAATACTCTTTAATGGATAAAACATATAATAACAATGAAACTCCATATATTTTATAAATTTGACGTAGATACTTAAATAACATACAATTTATACATTACTTATAGGACAGTTAACATCACAGAAAACTCAGTCAAGAGAATTTATTTCTAACTTTATTTATGTAACCATTTCGTTATAAATGTATGTCGCCGAGATTTTGCCAAGTGATTTCTAATAAACTCTATTCAGGATTCGGATAATCTCGTGGGAGTTTTCGTCATTAAGGGCATTGAAAAGTATCAATGTTACTATAATGTTATTTGATATTGGGACCTATAAAAATAATATTTAGCATAAAACATACACTACCTGTCGAAGTATTTAAGGCCGCCCGAAGGCCCTAGACATAGCCTAACGACTGTTGTCCTATGACAAACTACCGGGACCGACGGCTTAACGTGCCCTCCGAAGCACGGAAGCGCTCAGTTGAATAATGCCACTAGCCGAAAAATAAAACTTCGACATGGGTTGGCCACTAACCTATCCACCAATCCGCACTGGGCCCACGTGGTGGATTATGGCCCAACTCCACTCTCTCGGCAAGGCTCGAGTCTCAGCAGTGGGAACACAGTGGCTGATTATGATGATAGACTACCTACGTGAATGTTTGGTGTATTTAGTAATTAGATAATAATGACGAGCAGTTTTTGGGAGCCTGCTAACTTCGGGCATTTGGATGTCCAGTCAGTGCAGCCCTTCGTGCACGTGTCTCCAAGCGACAAACAACGGTTTAATGTTAGTAGATAACTGCCGTAATGAGTCAGAGAGAAGTTTTATCTCACTAATTGTAAATATTATTTTGTGTGCAATTGGGGATAAAGAAAACACTTTGCTAGCTTATTCGGTGTAGATAGAATAGGTACCTATAACTCCGCTATATATAATATAATATTATAAATGTGAAAGTTTAGATGGATGGATATGCATGAATGTTTGTTGCTCTTTCACCCTCAAACGGCTAGTCCATTTTGATAAAAGAATGGAGATAGATGAGGCTTTGGATTGACACATAGGATTCTTTTTATCATCATCATCATCCATCACCACACCTGCCACCTGCCTTTTGTATTATCCTATTACACCTCTTACTCCCAGGCTGTCACGTTACTGTAACACTAGCTAAACTATTCTAGGCACGACCAAGGCTTTGAAAGGAGCCGCGGACGGCGTGACACCATCTACATGTTTTAAAGAAGGCAGAGGTTCTCCAGGCACCGGAAGAAATGAGAACCTCTGCAGCATTGTGGATGTGAACACGAAGATGTTACACTTGGCCAGCACGTCACCCATGCACCGGTGCTTCGCCAGTCCGAATGGGAAGTAGTAGTCCGGGATGGAGACTCTTCCGTTTGATAGGAATCTGTCAGGCTGGAAGGCGTATGGATCCGGGAACAGGGCCTCATCCATGAGGATATTGGTGAAGTTACTCACAACCATCGTATCCTGAAACAATGAATTGGCAACTATATTGTTGATGTCTTTATTTACTAGTAAGGAAAAAGACAAAAAAAAAAATTATGCAATAAATGTTCTTTTATTTATTTATTTTCATGTTACTGATTCGATACAAAAGAAATGATATGCCGTTTCTAATGTGAGCTTACTCTTTTACATTTATGTGCATGCACATAACACATAAGTTATCGAATATAGGGTAGATATAAGTAAACAGTTTCTATTAAAACAAATAATGTTTTGTTTTATAAATTACGAGTACCTACACTTTTGTTTTGCCGCTTCTAATAGAGCACAAAGCTATAGTAGCTTTTATGACGCTATCCGTGACACGGCGAGGAGTTCTCCGTAGGACTGAACATTTTCCACCGCCTTCCAAAACTGTATTTTTTTGTGTTTGTTACCTCATAACTTTGGACTGGGTGAACCGATTATCAAAATTATTTGTTTGAAATCTGGTGCCTCCCGTGTGGTCCCAATCAAATTCGGTCTAACAGTTTTTGAGATACAATCCAATAACTGAATGGAAGTCGGTGTAAAAAGTTTCAAATTATACTTGTAATTTTTTTTTCATTTTTGAAAGTCCTAAGTCAACGCTTATTTCTTTAGCCCCGCCAGAATACAACATTATTTTTCTTTAACATCATGCTTAATACCACTTGCCCGTCTTGTTAATTACATTAAAACAAAAGACATAAAACAGCTAACAGAAAAATAAATGAAGTGGGTTGTAAAAAATCTAATTTAAACCGGATTTATGTAAGTGATGAGGAGATGATGATGATTATGTAAGAAGAAATATAAAGAAGACAAAGATGCTGAGTACTCCACTTCTACAAGTCAATACAAAATTAATAAATCCTACTAATATTATAAACGGTGTATGAGTAGGGATGTATGGATGTTTGTTACTCTTTCACGCTCAAACGGCGTGGCAATTTTGATGAAATTTGGTATGGAGGTATAATGAGGCGCTGGATTAACACATAGGATACTTTTCATCATCATTATCATCAACCACGCGGGTGAAAAAGCGTAATATTCTTAGGCACAGCATATACAAAATATCGGCCTACGTTAAGATCGTAATGATGACAGTTTTGCCAAAGTTTGTGTCAGTTTCTGATAGATTAGTTAAAAGCACGCTATCATTTTGACGCTCGATACACTAGACGTGTAACAGAAATATCGTCAAGGATGATGAAATGTAATGACAGTTTTTTCCATCGTGATTAATTTTACATATGTATGTACGTAGGTACTGTATTTTATTATCAGTGTTTACTGATTGATTTACTAAGTACTTAAATTTACATAAATAACCATGTAAATTTTAAGACTATTTGGTATAAAGATAGATATGGCTTTGGAGAAGATAATAAGCTACTCGAAGTACTAATCCTGCGCAGACAACGTCGCGGGCATCAGATAGTTGTATAATAATACTTAATTGAAAAAAATGGCCCCTTTTTTCATGCTCGTTTTTCTCTGTAAATACCCTATTTATTTACGAAAAAATTAATAAGAGTATTTAAACTACATAAATATTATCATTAACGCTTTTCGTGCGTCTTTGTTGACTAAACTATTAATAGTAGGTATTTAGTATTACTAAATAATTGATTTTGAATTGATTTACTTCTTAATTGTAAATTTTATGTCATCGTCGGTCAAAGGATGAAAATGTAAATACAGCTGAAAAATATTTATCTCTGGCATATTGAAATATAATCGAGTTATCTCGGTAATATATTTTTTCATTTCTCGAACTGTCTAGCCAGTTTATCAAATAAATTCCTCATTTCAAGTTAGTTATGACACGACTAACAAAAGCTTAACTGCTTCTCCAGGTTCCAAGCAAATCAACCTCTTTCCTCGGCTATGCTTGCGAAATCAGCGTTCGTGTTCTAATAACATGAAATAAACCAAAAACGTTTTATATTATAAGGGTACTTAGGATCTAGGTACCTTCAATCAGGGTTTTAAGACATTGTAAATATTTTCCACGCAAGTTGTAATTTTTACTGAAGTTTTACATTTGTAACTATATATATTATATTTGTATAGTGTTACCTTTTTAAAGCCCCAACGCCTGCTTAGCGATACCAAAAAAAAAATGTGTTTATTTACATCACATTAGAAACCTGTAAATTCATCAGTGTTTCTCTACAATATTATGCATGTATCATACATACAAACCTTCCTCTTGAATCACTCTATCTATTAAAAAAAGCGCTTCAAAATCCGTTGCGTAGTTTTGAAGATTTAAGCATACATAGGGACGGACAGACAACGCTAGCAACTTTGTTTTATACTATGTAGTGATATTGCAATTTTAAGAGAGAAAAATTCACAGACGGGATTCATGCCCGCGTCTTCCGACGTGTCAGACGCCATGACCATTGGCCATGATAAATTTTTCTCTCTAAAAATTGCAATATCACTACATAGTATAAAACAAAGTTGCTAGCGTTGTCTGTCCGTCCCTATGTATGCTTAAATCTTCAAAACTACGCAACGGATTTTGAAGCGCTTTTTTAATAGATAGAGTGATTCAAGAGGAAGGTTTATATGTATGATAAATGCATAATATTGGAGAGAAACACTGATGAATTTACAGGTTTCTAATGTGATGTCGTAAATAAACACATTTGTTTTCGCTTACATTGCAAACGCTGACTGAACCCCACGAGATAAATCAAAATAATGTACTACGGTATTGTACACCTTAAAAAGGTCAACAAAAAATTCCGTGATGGTATATGTCTATCTCTTAAGGATAACCCACAATAACCATTTTTTATCCTTTGCATTTTACGGGAAAAATGGCTTATTCAGGAAGTTAATTTAAGCAATACAACATTAATCATTATCCAATTAAGTACCTTAAATACATTGTCCATTCAATATATATCAATGTGGCCCTTTACAGCATGTAATTTTAATGAATATTTCCGAAGATATTACAGATTTAAAATGCAGGGGCATAGCGGTGCGGCGGCGCGGGCGGTTAGATTTGAGCGTCGAGTGTTTTTCTTATGGCCAATTATATGTCGCTCTTTCAAGAGTAACTTCTAAACAAAATATGTTTGTATTGTCTAACGACAAAAAAGCTGTAAACGTAGTTCATAAGGACATTCTGTAGTAGGTAGGTATATTATTTAGTATCAGCATTGCACCCGTGCGAGGCCGGGGCGGTTCGCTAGTCGCTATTATATATTATTATTACCATAACCAATTATGTCAACTGTTCTTTCAAAACATATACATACAAATATATATACTTATTCAAATAGTTACGTAAACTAGGTACGTATATACTAAAATAAAAATTGTTTAAATGTTTGTTAGCTATCACTTATTTCCAAACATAACCGTTCTGTTTTTCATATATTTCAGGATGTATGTTTTTTTTGTAACTGAGATTGAAGAAACGAATGAACTAGGTCAACTGTTTTAACGCTATGCATGAAGGCGTAAATATACAAACAAGGATGAACTGCGAAAAATTCTGATAGATTTCTGTTTTTAACCGACTTCAAAAAAGGAGGCGGTATATGTTCGTGTGTATGTATTTTTTTATGTGTATGTTAATAGGTTTCTCTCTCATTTATAGTATGGTTTGGTAGAGTATACTTCCAAGGTGGTCCCATTTAAATTTCATCAAATTCGGTCAATTAGTTTTTGAGTTACTCTTCTAAAACTGAAAGTTGTTAAGCCTATTTTGGTCATTAAAAATAGTGAATTTTTTTATACCAAAAATGAAACCGACTTCAATACCAAAAAGTGTGAAATAACTTGTCGAAGTCGGTGCCATGCGCATAGTATTGTGATAAAAGGTACTTTTGAACTATCATAGTACGGACTTCAACAAATTATTTCACACTCTGATGACTTCATATATATATTGATGATATTGAAGAAGTAAGAAGTTTGGTTTTTTTTAAATTTATTATCACATATGCTTCGCAACTCTATATTATTTTATTTAAACGCTTCGCGGACGTGGATGCTACGGAGAAGGAAGGCGGTTAGGCGGTAGGGATTTATTTCGCCAGTCCCAGGTTTTAAAAGCACTGTAACGATCAAAGAATATAATGGAGCATCCATGTATGATGTATGCACCCTTTAATGAAAGAAGGACAACTGACAACCACTGAACTTTGACACCAACAAACACCATTCCGGTATGATTATAGTAATTTGATGCACAAAGTAATATGCAACGTCAAATACGCACAACTAAAAAGAAAAAAAAACATGTTAAAATAATACTTGTTTAACATTTACGTCATTATCGTCGTCGTCATCACCATCTCAGTCGTAAGACGTTCACCGCTGGACATAAATTTCCAAAATAACCGGTTGGAAGCAGTCTGCATCCAACGTCGTCCTGCGACCTTCATATACGTACCTCAGGGATAAAATAACCGGCTAGACTGGTGTCTCTCAAGGCACGATGTGGTACGCCAAAAGTACGGCCCATGAAGTGTCGCACGCATTCATGGACTATGGCTTCTGTGTACGGCATACTGAAAGCATAATTACAAACTGCTCAAGTTCTCGTCACTTTACGTTCAAGGGCCCATCAATCCTCATTTTGTTTCAAATTATCTTTTGTTGTATAAATCTGCAACAATACTGTTGTTAAAAATAATTTGATGAAGTTGCGTATGTATGCAAACTACATATTGATGAATTTAATAACAATAAATAGATTTTATTCAATTTTACCGAAGTCAATAAAAATACTGAACCCGATAAAATGCAACGTCATGAAAGATTAATGAGTTATTTTGGCATGTTTTACGAACTTTATGTAATGAAGTCCTAATTTTGTTTATAATCAAGGAAATATAAGGGACGTACTATGAAACTTGATGAAATTTCACAAAAAACACAATAATACGTAAATAAATACATAATAACATTTTTGACTACTTTTATGAAAAAGAAAAACGAATTACGTTTTTAATCTTCTCAATGACTTCTAGACACGCGAAATTCTAAAATAAGCAAGTACCTAATACATTTCGGGATGTTTTATAATTAGGGCCTCCTAAAAAGTATATTATAATTTAATGGTTATTTCAATATTCTTTTCTAGAGCCAACATTTATCACAATATATTTGACTCATTCGGTTCAACGAGCTAGTAACCTGTGACATAAGGACTGGAAGAAAGGCAATAGCAATCCGTTTAGCTTTTAAGGACACAGAACCCCAAATGTTTAACGATTTGGGTTTGAAAAAATCACCAATGATTTAACTTGATGCTCATGTAGTAACTAAGTCATGGCAAAATCTAACTACTATAAAATTAGTATATTAAAGCATATACAATATATATTATAGTTAAAATTATCGACTAGTAGATGAAAAAGCTATACAATAATTCGAAATTTAAAATCAATTATCATACGAGTAACATATTATTAACGGTTTAACGCAAGGCAATACACAAGCAAACCATGCAAATAATATATCTATATATTACTGCGAGGTAAATTAAACATTTAAATGTTAACTTATTAATCACCTATTTGATACTATTAAAATAAGTAGTATGGTAAAATAATAGTTCGAATATAGTACTTACTTAGGCCGATCATCCAGACAAGGATACCGATCCTTCCCAACAACTCTGTCTATCTCTTCTTGTGCTTTCTTCTGTATATCTTGTTCCCTGACTAGGTAGCTAAAGCAGAAACTCATGCTTTTACTCGTCGTTTCGGTGCCAGCCATAAACATATCCATACACATCGCTACCAGTTGTCCTTCAGAATATGTATTCGCTTCACCATGCTGTCTCAATACTCTAATATAAACGTCCATAAAATCTTTGTCTTCTTTCTCAGGCTCAAAATTATCCTTGTGAGTCCCAAGCTCCTCCCTCAAAAATCTCCATATTCTCTTGTGAGTCTTCACAAATTCTCGATAACCTGACATTGTTGGTGTCACAATAGCCAATATCGGGAAATGGCTAAAAACTGCTCCTACCATATCAACGGCGGCGAACAAGTCAAATAAAAGAGTTTGTAATACAATCATCTGTGGATCACTGGGCTTGTACCTAATGCCAGCCAACATTTTCCAGAGTGTATTTAAAATATACACATTGAAGAAATTGTGCATCACAATCTCAGCTGACTTGGTATTGTTCTTCGTGATGACTTCCATCACGTCACTCACCATGTGATGAGCCTCAGAACAGGCAATGTTCCCCATGCCTTCTCTTTTTCCAAATCCAAACTCTTTCAAATGTTTTATCAAGAACCTCCTCTGCTCTTTCCACAACTCACCGTCTGTGAGAAGCACTCCGCGTCTTTCGCCCCAGGTTCTTGTCTGGTAAAAAATTCCTTTGGGTCTCCCGTCTATGTCTTCGTTAAAGAGCATTTCTTTATTTGCTTCTAAAGAGTTGACCATAACGATTCTGTCTTTTCCAATTCTGAGTCCAAGTAGAGGAGCATTATTGGTGCCAATGGAGAGTTCTTTGACGGCTTTATAAAGATATCCAGTTTTTTCTCGTAGTTTGTAAACTTCGCTGGCACAACCAAGAATAGGAAGCCATAGGGGGCCTGGCGGGTATTTCTTGGGTTTGACTGTGTCCAAATATAAGTATAAGCAAATTGCTAATACAAGAGCTAGCGCTGCTAACCACATCTGGAACAGAAAACACATTCTCTTGTGATATATCACTAACTACGAGACGTAGAAATTCAAATTTCTGCAGACGCTTAGCCAGAATAACTATTTACTAGGAGTTTGCTTATTACTAACACGCAGTCTATAAATAATCATACTATAAATAAATATGTTAAAGCTAATAATTAAATAATAATATGTATCTATATATCTAAGATACTATAATGAAAAATATTACAAATACACTTACATGATAATCAATATATTACTCACACTCCATTTATTAACAAAAATTATATGCCGGTATTTCCTAGGATTACCATCTAGGCTACTATACTATAGAAGTAATAGTAATCTAATAAAAAAAAAAAAATACAAGTCTTGACAACCACTGGCAACGACTGACTTATAATGAAAAATTGACGTTCATAAGTGCGTCTTTGATGCCTAAATTGAATAAATGATTTTGACATTGACTTTGACTTTGACTTCGACGTGTGGTCAGATTTGCAAAGAAAGTGAGCCAAAACAAATTGAAAAAAGTTTCTAACAATAAATGCATAAGGAATACTGAGTTTTGTATTCGTGGTAGTACATAGGTAGTGAGATCATAAAAACTATAAACGATTATTTTTTATATGTGTGGTCTAGTGACCACTATCTCACTTGATAGACAGTGATGATGGGTTGAGGGTGGCTCTTAACAAAAGCTGCCGGGGCACAGTAATGATAGTTAGTTAGATATAAGATTAGTAGATACATTTGCCACACTGGATGCGGTCTGCGGTCAGTTCAGATTAAGCGCCGCCCGCATTATGTATAAACAACATTGTTCTTCAGGCAATCGATCAGCAATCCGAGCAGGGAAACCGGTTAGCGATGCGGGAAGGGCAAACAGCGGAATTTTGTTCTCTGATTGCGTGAATCAGTAGATTCACGCAATCAGTGTGAATCAGTGATCAGTTTTTTCGTTGTCTTTGATCCAGGAAAATGATAACCAAGGAAGAAGCAAATGTTATAAAGCAAACGTTTTCCGCCGACATATATAGAGACCGACTATGTTGTTCAAACGTAGTGCTTTCAATTTGACCTGACTGCAGACCACATCCACTGTGGCAAAGCCTTAAAAAGACTAATGTTAATGCCAAACATGTAGGACCAATTTTTATTTAGCTCCCTTTGCAACACCGTTCCTCAGTACGTTTCCCGACTGTGACATATTTACTGATAGTTGGTCTAATATTATAAATTTAATGCTGACATTTTGTGAATAATATTTGATTTGACATTTTATTACGTATTATTATTTAAGTTTGACATTATATATATAATTTTATTTTTAAATTACTTTATTAGCTAAGACTTTGTTTTGTTTCATTTAAGAACTAATAATATGTATAATTGCAAGTGCGTTCATATTAATAAATAAATAAACACCATCACCCGAAACTTTAAAATCTCTCAGCTGTCGATGGTTTACCAAGAATAATTTCTTATGTAGATATTGGATATGTTAAAATTAATTTCAATCTAAGAGTCAAATATATGAATGCATACACTTCGGCAAACAGCTTGAAACATTACTGGCTTACGAAACATTAGCGTGGCGTAGGTGCGTACAAAGTTACTTAGAAATTACGCGAGCTCAAACATACTAGATTGTTGCGTTACATTATTAATAGTGTATCGTAACACGCAACACAGCAGCAGCAGTAACACGTTAGTAATTTTATGCAAAAAAAATCTTTCCTACTCCCACTAATATTATAAACGCGAAAATTTGTGAGTATGGATTTATAGATATATGGATGTATGGATGTGTGGATGTTTGACGCTCAAACGGCGGGGCCAATTTTGATGAAATTTGGTATAAAGGTAGATGAGGCGCTGGATTAACACATAGGATACTTTTCATCATCATCATTCATCACTATGCGGACGAAAAAGCGTAATATGTTTGGGCACAGAATAGACAAAATAACAAGATTCCGGCTTACATTAAGATCGTAATGATGAAAGTTATGTCAAAGTTTATTTTCTAATAGCTAAGTCAAAATTACGCTCACAACATATTGACAGCTCGATACACTAGACGTGCTCGGCGACCGTCAAGGGTGATGAAATGTAACACAAATACCGTCAAGGTTGATGAAATGTAATGACACTTTTTCCATGGTGATAATTTTATATCTGTATGTACGTAGGAACTGTATTTCATTAATAGTGTTTACTGATTAATTTACCAAGTACTTAAATTTACTCATATAATCATGTTATTATTTTATGACATTTTAGTATAAAGATATATATATGTCTTTGGAGAAGATAATAAGCTACCCGAAGAACTAATCCTGCGCAGACGACGTCGCGGGAACCAGCTAGTAGTACATAAAGCACCAAAAGGTGAGTTTCGGAGCACCACGAGAAAAACTTCGTTATTGAACCTTTTTTTTTAATTTAATTTAAAACTTTACGGGAAACTTTACTTTCTTGTTTAGTTTGCTTGGAAACTTTGAAGAGATCAGAATGAAAGTTGGGGTATGTTTGTGTAAGAACCTTGCTAAGTATAATAGAAAATCTACCCAGATGTGCAATCGAGGCATGTTTAACCGTACGGCATTCAACGTTATGTAGTGAAAAGAAAGCAGACATTTTTTACGAGTTTAGTTTTGTTTCCTTATATTATTTTATTTTTATAGTATTACTTTTTATTTCAATGTTTGAGATCGCTAAAGCAGGCGTTAGTGCTTTTAAAAAGTAATACTATAAAACTACAAGGGCCGCGATGTCAATACGAAAGTTTAAAGTATTCCTAAATAATGCTTCTTTCGGTTGGATGGTACTGTAAAACTGCCCAATAGATGTCGCTCCGTCCCCACAAGACGGTTAGTCAAATAGAGAGTTAAAATTCGATGCTCGGACCAGATTCTCGGTGGCCTAGTTGGTCAATGGCGTCTGACACGGAGAGTCAGAAAACGCGAGTTCGAATCCCGTCCGAGGATGGAATTTTTCTCTCTATAAATTTCAATTATTTTGTTATTTTTTATTTTTTGAAGTATTATTTTAGTGTAATCTTAATTTAGTATTATTAAGGAGTATTTATTCTGGTGTTATTATAGAAAAACGAATTATAGTCCGCTACTTGTCAAATTTGGAGGAAATTAATGCAACAATGAACATTTTAACTTCTCATTTTTTAATATAAATGTCAAATTATTTACTGATAATGTATGAAAAGGAAAGAGAAGTTTCGGACCAAGCTAGGTCACCACCCAACCAAATTTCAAAGGTTGAAGTTTAATAAAGTAAGTAGATAATTTATGTATATTATAATAACAGTGAATTTATTTCATTTCGATATTTTCAAGCCATAGATGCAAGTTACTCCATTGAACTGTTAGAAATATCCGACGAAAACTTTTTTGTTATGCTTAATAATGAAATAACAGATGTTTGCGAGTGCGGATAATATAACAGTTCGTATTGGAAATCAGTTTTTTAATTTATAAGTAAATAACTTAGTACTTGATTATTTAGCTTAAACTTGAGTAGATAGCTTAACACTGGCTAAATTTATAGATCTCGCGGTGCTAATATAGTTAATAAGTGTTTTATGGATGTATGATGATGGAAGTGTTTTATAGTGATGATGTATTAGACCTTTTATTCAACCTCACCAACCATATTTAGGACTACAAAACACATTGCGTAGAATATTTTTATGTTAATTTTTGTGTGGCCCTATTTGAGAATGATAAACCAATAGGGCTATTATGTATGTCAGTTGCTAACAACTGTTGATTGAAATCTCGAATCATGACGGTTCTATGTCACTTTTGTCAGCTCCAGTCATCAACTTACTAACATTTTTGCTTACTGGAGTTGTCCAAACTGACATAGAGCCGCCATTTTTCAAGATTTCAATCAGCATTTGTTACTAACTGAGATACATAATAAACTTACTGGCTACTTCATATGACGTGTTTATAAAGTACTACCAAATCAATCGAATCTTGCTAGCGTGATGGAGTAACAAACACATATACATCACACAACATTCTCAATCACAATCTTTTGAATTTATAGAGTGTGACAATAAACATAGATCAAGTCGAGAATACATAACCATTTGTGTAGTTCTTTCTTCACAATATGATGATTATAAGGTTAAGAGTGAGATAACCGAGACGCAGACCCATTATGTATCTCAGTTGCTAACAAATTTTGATTGAAATCTTGAACAATGGCCGCTTTATGTCACAAAATGTTAGTAAGTGTAGCTGACAAAAGTGACATAGAGGCGCCATATTTTGTTTCAATCAAGATTTGTTAGCAACTGAGATACATAATAGCTCTGCTGGTTGTCAAAATTGTAAGATAATTTCACTTTATAATAACGTTATGTTCTCATTTTGTCATCAACTACGTGTAGAAATAGGCGGCTAGTCAAATGAAATACATTCGAGAATGGGGTCACAGTAGGTATTACTTTCACTTATGTAACAACAAAGGTATATAACGCTAAATTTAGCTTAAAACTGGTTAAGAATAGTTCAACTTTATAATAATATAATTTCTTTTTCATTTCCAGAGTTAAATCATCTTAAGGAACAAATATAAAGGCAAAAATAAAGTAAGTTATAAAGAGATAGGTATGTAGGTACTATACATCAAATATCAGTAATTTGCCAACCTGTAACTATCGTAAAAACGAGAATTAATTATAACAAAGTACGTAACAAAATGAAATAGAGATGTTATGAAAATGTAAAGCATGTTTACATCAATAAAAATACTTCTGAAGAAGTTATCAGTAAATCCATTATTACTGAAAAACAACTAAAAACTATTTAAATATAGTTTTTGTTTTTATACGCTATAAAACTCTAGTTGTCAATTAATGAGATGGTATGACAATTCATTCAATTCATTCGTCAATGCAGTCAACTCAAAATTTGGGAAATCAAATGTATCCTGAATAAAAATAACCAAAATAACACACAGAGTACATACAAAGGCAAAAACATTAAACTGTATCAAGAACTTCGCAATACACAATACATTGAGCACCTTATAATAATTACATGATCGCAATATGGTTAAAACTTATCACTCACTGTATTAAATTCACTTTCAAATATATACGTAATAGAAAGCAGGATAAATATATTATAAAACGGGACCCAAAAATACGTCGGTGTACCAAACTCCAAGATGCTAATACATTAAATGATTCTCTATGGACGATACGTAAATGGAAACTCGTAAGTACTGAAGTTCGTTAACCCGCTTTGTATAATATCGTGTCACTTATTCCTACAAAGGCCTGATTGTTACACTGACTATACCTAAATCCAGAACTTGTCAGGTCATCCGCGAATTTATCAGACCACGTAAGGAACGGGTTTTACCTTAGCACTGTCGTGTCCAACTGGAAAGCTTTCACTGCACCGCGTCCGGAAATGCAATGTGTAATAAATGCACCCCGCCAGTTGCATTTGATCCCACACAGGCCGCTGCCGAGTCGACCGTAAATACTTCTCGTGGTAATCCTTTTACGCAAGAGTACGTTTTGATACAACCACAACATATTATTAGTTTTAAATCTTCATCTATCTATATATTAAATGAACCCCTAACTGGAGAACGGATGGAAAAATGTCGCTTCTTTTTTTTTGGGTTAATTATTGTCAGGAGAAGGTCTACTGATAGAAAAACCAAGAAAACATGAGTTTATGGCGGGTTCGAAGGCAGAGCCTACAATGCGAACGAAGTCGCGAGCAGTCGCTAGTCTAAAAATGAACCTCTATTTCTCCTGGTCACGCTATAACTGGAGAACGGATGGAACAATTTCGCTAATAATTTTTTGTTATTGTCAGGAGAAGATTATTCAGGAAGAAAAATTAAGAATAGATGGGATGCTATGTAGAGGCCGTAGGCCGAGCCTACTACGCGAACGATGTTGCGGGCAGTCGCTTGTATATATAAAATATTATCGCTATTACCCTTAATCATCGAATCACGCTGTAATGTTATGGTATAATATATGTAAGTAACATTGGTAGAATACCTAGCTGAAGGCGTAGCTAGCTAACTAAAAAATAAAAAGGAACATCCGAAATATAAATAAAGTTATAATAATAAGTATTACATGACCTGGCGGATAAATCTTCACCACAAGTCCACACACACACGTTCCATCAAAGGTTCCAGTTAGCTTCTTGCTTTATCGAAGGCTTCAGTTCTGGGATCAGAGAACACGGAATACCCCCAATAGCTTGTTTTATATATCAGGGCGAGAGTATTCATCAATTAAACACCCTCGATTTGTTATTAATTGATACATATGAAAATATCTTATCCAAGTCTTGACTTCAGTAATGTAATTGACGATATCGAGAGTGACTCGTCGGGTGCAAATCACTATTTCACCAACTTCAACACCTCACCGTCAACTAAGGTTTCCAGGGAATATAATTATTTCGTGTCTCGGCACACCAAATTGGAATCTTCCTATAATATTTTTTTTAATCGGACGTAATCCGTGATCCAATCCTTTTCCATCCCAATTTCTAAGTACATATATATTTTAGTCTATGCTTCCCAAATCCAAATTAAAAATTATACGTCTCCATTGTGTCATTCCATCATGGATCTCCTTTTTTAAAGTTTGTCATGTTGCA
This sequence comes from Selenia dentaria, assembly GCA_917880725.1. NCBI lineage: Eukaryota > Metazoa > Arthropoda > Insecta > Lepidoptera > Geometridae > Selenia > Selenia dentaria. The sequence continues at coordinate 8,089,513 of OU862876.1, read as the reverse complement.
GGTCAATAAAGAAATAGTTTTTAAATACACACAATAAGGATTTAATGCAATGAAATATGATCATGAAATTATATTACAACGCGTGAACGGAGGAACAATTTCGCTAGTTATTTTTTTGTTGAGTTAATTATTGTCAGGAGAAAGAAGATATATCAAAAAAGGTTGGTAGGTCATGGTGAAGTCAAAGGCCGAGCCTACTATGCGAACAAAGTTGCGGACAGTCGCTAGTAGTATATTGAATAGAAATATATTTACTGTCTGTTTACTAATCAGATTACTTACACTGGGTGCGTTTTAATTTATTTTGTTGTAATCTGAAAACCATGTATGATGGTTCCCGATACTTTAAAAATAGGTCAATTCTACGAAGAAATAATATCAGGAATAGTGCTTTAAAAAAATTACCCTATAAAAGTCGTGCTAAATCAATAACATCGTTCACGCCGCTATGACTCAGTTGTCATAGTAGGCGTTGCAGCACGCGCGTGGACCAATCCCTGCTTTCCTTCTGAAATTTAAACCAATCACCGAACATGTCTATTTGTAACCTCGGAAGTAATTCGTATTTGGAATTATACGTCGTTTTGTTTTGAAGGACCACTTTTTGTGTGGAATTTGTTCTGAGTTATGCTTCCTGACATTATTTCTTCGTAGGGCTCATAAACATCGTCATTTGTTTAACAGGTATGCTGTTGTAAATAATAATATTCTAATCAAATCTAATAATCTAAATAAGAAATAATTTCTTCGTAGATTCTAATTATACCTTCGCTTTCGAAATATATATCACCTATCTATTCTATGTAACTTTGCAGTATTTTTATTTATTAATTTGCTTACTTGTTTTACAGCTCAAGTAACAATATCATATCTCTGTTTAAAGTTTTAAACTAGATACAGGTTGTTACCCCTTTTCTAGTCATGTGAGAGTTATTGCAATGTTATATTTAAGCATAGCCAAGCATAGCCAAGCCATTAGCATAACTTTTCCCATATTGGTTCGCCAATTAATTACGGTGAGCTCTCGTGTTAGCATGAGGTCGGGGCAGCCTAACTTTGTTATAACAAGTTCGTTATAGCAAGTTTTATTGTGAACAACCTAAATGTTTAATACATTTTCAGCGTCACCGAACAGGGGGTGGCAAATCATTGTTATTTTCTCTCCTACTGATCTGGTTGCAACTGTAATTCATCAAGTAATAAAGTTCCTTTTAAATTGTATGTACTATGTAAACGAGCAATTAAGTCCAGAAACCCATTAAGATTTATAAAGGATGTTTGGTGGAGCGTTAGAAAAATTTGGTGGGTGTGTGGTGGGGAAACAAACAGGGAGGGATTAATTAATATAATTGTATACTTTGGCAAAGATGAAAGATGATATGACGCTCCGTACAGTAGATATCCGAAGTAGATGTCGCACATGTTAGAATAGATAATCGAACTAAATTGGTCCTATATGTATTCACTCCAACTTGTTTTAATTTATTATGTACGTGTAGTGTAATTTTTCTCTAAAAACGCTTTTGATGGATCATATAGCCAAATAAAAAATTGCATCGAGAACATGTACCAAAAACAGTTGTATGGGTAAACATGTAAAATTTTATATAAAAAGAATTATATGGATTTAAAAAAAAGAACTGAAGACTGTTACACTCTTTTTATTTAATTTTGCAAAGAGATCCACCAACATTTTGTCGAACCCTCCACCAAACATTTATAACGTTGCTATGTACATAATGCTCTACTAACATTATTTGATCAAAAAAGTTAAGCATTTGTATACTAGCTTGTGCCCGCGACATCGTCTGCGCAGGATTAGTACTTCGTGTCGTTTATTATCTTCTCCAAAGCGAAATCAATCTTTATACCAAAATGTCATAAAATAATTACCTGCTAATGTGAGTAAATTTAAGTACTTGATAAATCAATCAGTAAACACTAATAATAAAATACAGTACCTACGTACATACAAATATATAATTATCACCATGGAAAAAAAACTGTCATTACATTTCAGCACCCTTGACGGTATTTGTGTTAAATTTCATCACCCTTGACGGTCGTCGAGCACGTCAGCCGTGCGATTCTCTAATGATTCGTCGACGAGCTCACCGATGTCAAATACTTTATGAGATATCGCCCTTGTACATAAGGTTGTTTTTCCAACGATTCTTGTCATCTAGTCATTTGTTTCTCGGATGTTGTCAAAGATGCAGCGTTGTTTGCCCTTACAGAATCGCACGGCTGTATCGAGCTGTCAAAATGATATCGTGCTAGACTAAACTATCAGAAACTGATACAAACTTTGACAGAACTGTCATCAAAACGATCGTTTTTTGTCGTAGGCGGATATCTTGTTATTTTGTCTGTGCTGTGCCCAATAATATTAAACTTTTTCACCCACGTGGTGAATGATGAATGGTGATTTTGATGATGATGAAAAGTATCCTATTTATCAATCCAGCGCCTCATCTACCTACATATTAAATTTCATCAAAATTGGCCGCGCCGTTTGAACGTGAAAGAGTAACATGCACACATCCATACTCACAAACTTCGCGTTTATAATATTAGTAGGAAATAGGATAAGTACACTCCTAATAAAACTTAAACAAGACTCGTTTTCTCGCTGCAAGTCTTGTACTTGGAAACTGGAAACACTCGTTTAAAAGTAATATACCATTGGTGATTTTCCTATGAACTATGAATATGAACACATGAACTTGATACACTTGTACTTATGTAGAACAAGCTGCGCCCCGCGGTTACTCCCGTGTGGGTGGATGATGATGATGAAAAAGTATCCTATATGTTATTCCAACGCCTCGTCTATCTAAATACCAAATTTCATTAAAATTGATACAGTAGCTTTTGCGTGAAATAGTAACAAACATCCATACACACAAACTTTCGCGTTTATAATATAATAAGGACGCCATCGTGCTTATTTTCCGCTATAGGTACAATACAAGATTTGTTGCTTCATAAGATCAGCCCGATGTCTAATAATGCAAGAACCGTCTTAAGGCGCGGTTGTATCCTGATAATAGTAAAAAGCAGAATCTTTAAACATCGAGTGTAACGAAACAGTTCGAAAATAATCTATGAAAAAAATACTTAGGTTAGAAAAGGAACAGGCAAAGAGTAATAATCGAACAGAATTCCTAAATATTACTCGCTCTCTGCAAAAAAAAATATAAATAGGTGCATAAAAATAAACTTTCACGTCCAAACTCTCAGAATTTTCAGCGATAACACTATATTATTTTTTAGGTAACACATAGCTAACGTATAGTACTAAAGTAGTAACCCGCAGTTTTTTCAATTGTGTTAGTATATATCGAAAAATATAAAGAAAACGTACAAAATTAACGCATTTTCGCATTACATCGTCCAATCTAACAAGCAATTTTCAACCTTACGTAAAGCAATGTATATTATTTTAAAATTGGGGTTAGACCGCGTCTTAAACACAAAATATATGCTTTATTACGTTAATATGGCCTGAAAAATAATTTACCTTCAATATAGTCGTAACAAGGTCGATTGTAGCTGCGGTAGTTCCTACATAGGTCAAACGAAGCGTACCATAGCTGAAAGAATCAAAGAACATATCGCGGCCGTCAAAAATCGCCAGACACAGAAGTCGGCTATTGCAGAACATTTGCTTGAGGCGGGATCCGGTCACTGGATCGAGCTCCACGATCCGAAGGTCCTCTCCACTGAACGACATTATTTCTCAAGAATGGTTCGTGAAGCGGTTGAAATTAGAAAACATCGCAATTTCAACCGGGAAGATGGATTTAGGTTAGCGGCGTCGTGGAATCCCGTAGTGAGCAAGTGTACAAACCGCGGTGTCGGTACTAGAACATTTACCGATACAGTCAGTGTTGTGTGTCGTAGTGACAACCCTGCGATTTTTCAAGATCAAGTGAGGGTAGGAGAACAAAACACCCGCTCTTCTCGCCGGACTCACCCGCAGTTTTCAGTCAGCTCGTGACCACGGCCATTGTAACATGGTCGAAACGTCGAGCGAAAGGTACATATTTTTACCTATATTAATTAATACGTGATAAGTCCCGATAAACATTTAAAACATGTGTTCAAATCGCGAAAGTTTTAAAAATTACTAATATAGTCGTAATAGAGCTTTAATAAACCTTTGTATACATAATTCAATTTGCAAGCGGCCAATCACCAATTAATATAATTCACCTGTCAAAGCGTTGTAAAGTTAATTTTATTGTGGTTAAATTAACGCTTTAACTAGGGAAATGGCTTAAAATCAACGTTGGACAAATTACAGGAATATGCAGGCCTAAATTTACTGTATTATCATTAAACTAGGCTATATCTAAATTTGCACTGCATTCCAAAATATTGGTATCATCTAAACATTTATAAGTAAATAGAGTGTTTATTGGTATATGCAGTATGAAGTAACCTTATACTTTTAGTTTGTGTGTAGTACTTACTTTTTTTTAAATTGCAGTACGTTTTATACGATCAAGTAACGAGGCGTCCGAGACGTCCAAGTCGTTCACCTGATGGTCACCATCAAGCTTGCCCATGACAGTTAAAGCGCCACTCAGAGCTTAAAACTGAAGTTTTGCTTGGTACTTCACTGCGCGTCACTTTAAGTCTCTTTCGCCCAGTAATTTCACTTGCTACCGTGTTAGTGTCCATCGTACAGGCTCGTACTTTTACTTTCTTTGGACACGTTGCACGGTGCGGTGACGAGTCGATTGATCGACTACTTGTCCAGGAACGTGTTATAGACACTAGATCGCGAGGGAGATCACCGAAATGGACCGACCAGATACGAACAGCCATAAACCGTCCTCTACACGCGTGCACGAGGAAGGCTGCAGGCAGGAAGGAATGGCGACGCATTGCGTAACATTAATACCAATCGATGCTCGATACCGACTGCAGTGAAATCAATTATGAAAAGGGAACAGTGCCACGTCGCGGTCAATTGTAGAACTAAAATTGACAGCAAGTACGCCGATCATAAGCTTAATAGGTAGGCGAAATCGAGTATCGACTATAGATGACTGTTTCCAACACATGCTAAATGCCGCTCGCTTCTGGTTGACCTCTAGCTGCTCTCACACTAGAGACTCGCAGGATCCCCCGAGCTGCGTTCTGTGTGGCACACACATAAGATCCATACTTCACCCCGCCACGCTGCCGCCCACGACACCTCCTGGATCCGGACGACCCCATCACGACAGCTCTGGCGTCGTTCAGTCAGCCTCCTGGTAATATTGGTATTTCAGGTATTTCAGGGTCTACTCGCCGAGCCACGAGAGGTAATATGTCTGATTTTGGATTTCCAGTCTTCACAGTTAGTCATCGAGGTCGTCGTAAGCGACCTCGAAATAATCCTAAATCAGATACAAGGTAATCTGTGTTATATTTAGGTAATGTGTATTAAGTTAAAGGTAACGTATCGATTTTCGATTGAAAGTTTATAAGTATCATCAATATTAACCTGTGTTTTGTTTTCTTTCAGACAGTGCTGGCGGCTAACGGCACCTACTAGGCAAAAATTCCCTACTAGGCAAGGGTTTGCCCTTGTCGTTGTCTAGCGCTTTATGCGCCCTTGTCTCTCGGTTGAGTGCTGCGTGCACTCACCAACAGTTCTGTGTCGCTTACTGAAGTGACGACCGCGACCACTCTGTCAAGAGCATACCGACCAAGAAAACAGTGCCTTTCAGTGTTAGGGAGTAATAATGCTTGCGCACTATTGCCTCATAGAAAATATCGCCAAAAAGTACGCCTTCCCGTAACAGTTAAAGTGCGATCGATACAGCACCCTTCGCAGCCAAACATATAATAATTCTTGTGCACTATTGCTTCACAGCAGAATATCGGGTACCTACCAAGATAGCTTGTTTGCGCAAGAGGCCTACCGCCTCGTCTAATGTAACAAAAGTATATATAGCGTAATAAAAGTAACGTACCCACTAATCCTTCCTAACTATTTTCTACCGACTTCCAAAAAAAGGAGAAGGTAAATCAATTCGACTGTATTTTTTTATGTTTGTTACCTCATAGCTTTCGGCTGGGCGAATAGATTCTCATTTTTTTTATGTTTGAAAGCGGGTGCTTCTTTCTGTAAGGTCGCATTTAAATTTCATCAAATTATGTCCAGTAGTTTTTGAGATACACTCCAATAACTGAATAGAATGGAAGTCGTTATTAAATTTTTCAAATTGTACTTGTACTCATTTTTACTTACAATACTTCCCCATTATAATTTATAAAACATACGGTATATGCTTTATAAGAACATTTATACAAGTGCGTGAGTAGGTTTTGCGATGGCCCAATAATTTGACCACGCAGTGTAATTATGGCTCACAGAGTAAATTGAACAATTATTGCTTTAAAGGTAACACTGTTGGTTTTCACGCCAACAGCCAAATTGCTAATTTAAAGCTATGTTACGTCAACACCAACATTAAAATTATTAATTACGTATTTTGATAATTTTCTTGATCCTCGATGATATACAGACGTCTCCAAGCTCTGCAGTGACAACCTTTGCACAGGAATAAGTGGATCCTCAAAGTGGATTGGATGCGTCTTTTTATTGGCCGAGGGTTCGAGGAGGTTTCTGAACACCAGTAACGGCGTGATTAAGTACGAACGTCATTAAGGCGCTGTCAGGTCAGCGCTTGGCTACGTTATATTTCCTTTACTTGAAATCAAGCAAATGCATAGCGTAAAAATGTAGAAAATTCATTAAAAAATGTGCACTCTGAAATAAATAAATAATCCGTCAATGTATGTGTATTAAAAATTACTATTTTATGATAAGTATGTGTTTCATGACAAATACAATAGTGAATAAAGAGAAAAACTGCTTTAAAGTTCAAATCACTTTTCCATGTAAAAATTAAAATAAACGTGATAATGCAATTATAAGATTTTAGCCCTACCTCTTTTCGGGTGTAAATAAGAAATTATCGATCCGACAAAAAAATATTAGATCCAAAATTGTAGAAATCTTAATTTTATACAACTTTGTACTTAATATTTTTTTAACTGAAATTAAAAACTAAATTAATTTACTGATCTAATTAACTATTTCTAAACGAGTTCTAAATCAAACAAAAATTCGCCCTCATTTGGTTATGAATCGGAAAATATCAATCTTAGGCAAAAAATAATTGGCTTCAAAATTATGGGAAATTTTATTCTTTACATCTTTTGTATAATAATTTTTCGTGTAAAATTGAAATAAAAACGAGATAATCAATATACATAAATTCAACCTTAAAATCAAGATGGCGGATGACGCAACGGATCGATTACCACACAAAACAAAATTTAGACTGCCAGTGACCTTCCCCAACGAATTCCGAAAGAAAAGTGCTACTTAAATATTTTTTTCCGAGTCAAATCCAAACTTGACTAGTCGACTATACTAGGTACCACAAAACATTTGATTGGCGCCTTATGCAAACTGACAGCTTTTGCGCGACGCATTCAACCTTTGGGACATTACATTGAGTCCAAACTAAATATCATAGATTTGGAAATCCTTATTTGGAAAAAAATGCTCCGTTTAATAAATTCATTACAACATTAAACATTCAAAACACATAAGCTGCAAAACCCACATAAACCGCTATGCCCACAGTCATACTTGAGCAATTCTCTTAGCAATAGTGATTACGGCAGAATATTGGCACTGTGGTGATACCAAACAAGATGGTGGCTTTCACAAGGGGCCTACCACCTAGTAAATCAGGGATTATCGCTTCTAACGATTCGCATACCGACAACGAACTTTTATTCTTTTACCCCGTCCCCTCACGGAATAAATCATGAAACATTCTTCAAATCTGTTTTGATTCAAAGGTAGAATAACAGTTTTGGGGTAACGGGCGTATTGCCGTGAAGAACTTAAATGTTCTGTACAATAGTACATCTAGCTTCTCTTAGAAGCCAGTGCGGCGCTTAATATAAGATCAAAGAGATACCCTTCTCTTCACTTAAAGCCTCAAAAGTTATCGCCCTTACGAGATATGCCAAGAAGTTCATACGAAAATGCCTACATACGTCAATGTGCAAACTAGGCCAGCGGCTCCACAAACGAAAATGATCAAATAAAAAGGAAGTTCAAAATGTTATATGAATGTCCGATTGTAATTAAACTTTCAATCCTACGGTTTCAATGCGACTGCGGATAACCGTTTAATAAGCGGAGCTCAATGGGCTTTGTTTTGCTCGCGTTTTGCAACGAGCTGTTGCGGTTCACTTCATCGAACTCATATGTCAGTGCTCCCTAGTCCCTACCATCGACCTAAAATGTATATCGAGGTCGATGAAGCTCTATCTTTACGAGGGGCGGCTGATAATTTCGCGGCCTAAGATACTTAATGAAAAAAAAATGTGATATATATTTTATTTTTCAATATAATCCCCTTCGAGTGAAATACACTTTTCTTATCGTGAATATAAGGCTTTTCACCCATTGATAAAATATTCTTTAGATTGCTCTTGAAAATGGCTTTCCACGGCTGCTTTCATCTCACTGCCGTCTGAAAATCTTCGGCCTCGTAACTACTTTTTCAATATTGAAAAATGAAAAAAGTCGCTGGTAGCCAGGTCCTGACTGTAGGGTGGGTGGTATATACATATACCCGTATATACAAAGGCTGCGCCCCTGGCTTATTGCTTCAGCTGCACGCTCACTAAAGTCTGACTAGAAACCATTGGCATTCTTATCATAATACTGGCACCTTAATGTGAGTGAAATGTCATGGGTAGACTAGTATTCGTAGTAATAGGTTACTCGTTCGTAACTATTCAATTAAGGTGGTACAACCTGGTGCATACAACCTCAAAAGAAATTTATTCGGGGTTGATGAGTGCCTATCACAATTAGAGTTGCAATAGGATAACGTTGTTTAGGTTTTACGATATTATAGAAAACTAGCTGACCCGCCAGCGGCTTCGCTCGCTTGGTCTTGGTGTAGTGGTGGAAGTGCCGTTTTCGAAGTCATGGGTTCGATCCCCGGGTTTGACAGTTATTGTGTTTTTCTGAGAAAGAGAGATTTACTCAATAACAATCTGGAATAGTGACCCGTAGATGGCAATAGGCTTGCCCCTTATTACATGATCACATGACCAAAAACGCCGCTGTTTATCCGTTCGAAGATTTTATAGGCAATAGTATCGATTCACTCAAGACCGCTAGACTGATGTTATCGTCCCGCGGTTGCACCTGCGTGGCGATGGATGGTGATGATGAGGAAAAGTATCCTAGTAAAATACCACTGCTTACCCCTTATTTTGTCTATGCTGTGCCCAAGAATATTAGGATTTTTCACCCGCGTGGTGATAGATGTTGATAATTATGATGATGAAAAGTAGCCAATGTGCTATTCCAGACTATAATCTATTACTGTGCCAAATTACAACCAAATCCGTTCAGCCGTTCTGCCGTGATTGAGTAACAAAAATCCAGATATCCATTCATCTATACTTTCACATTTATAATATTAGTGGGAAGAAGCGTGTTGTTGCTTGCTTTAAAAATAAACCGAGCAATAAACATTATGAAAGACTACTAACCTTTGTACAAAAAAACTGAGTACTTCTCGAGCAGACTCCAGGCAGGGTCCAAGTGTAGAGGGGATAACTCAACTCCTATTCAGGGTTTTACCCCAGGGTTATAAATAGCGGTGCTAAATGCCTTGAGAGCTGCGCGCGAAATAATTTATCGGATGCGCAGGAGCAGGACTCTAGTATAAGAGTTTACTGTGGACTGGGGCGTTAGAAATCCTCTTATATAGTTTCTGTGTGAACAAAACCAGTTGCATTGACAGCCAGATGCCTCCTTGCAATGTTATACGAATTAATAGCTAATTAACGTTGTTACATTATTTATATTACAATAATATGCGTGACCACTTCGCTTGCAGCTTATCTTTTTTGTACTGAATAGTCTTGCGTTACATGCTTAATTTAATGCGTAATTTGTAGTATTTTATTTTGTTTCAACCCTCACCTTTTGTCAGCGTAAGCACAACCTTAGTGCCACGTCCACTAAGCTTTAAAAAGAAGTCCGTTATGGTATGCCGTTTCTAGTTATAAATTGTGCAATTTATAAAAGCACCGATTTTTTTTTTAAAACCGCTTGCAATAGAAGTTTTATAGTCCAGCCATGATTCGTCGACGTGCGATTCTCTAATGATTCGTCGACGAGCTCACCAATGTCAAATACTTTATGAGATATCGCCCTTGTACGTAAGGTTGTTTTTCCAACATTTTTTAACATCTCGTCATTTGTTTCACGGATGTCATCAAAGATGCAACGATGTTTGCACTTAGAGAATCGCACGGCTGAAGTGTTTGTTTGTTTCTCGCATTGGAGCTCCATCAACGTGTGATCCAATCTCGCTGCGGTGGTTTTAAAATTTGAAAACGTGTCGTTGGGTGATTGCTTTAAAGGTTGTGCAGAAACATTAATTTCACTTTTAGTTTTTATAACAGGTTTTCATACCAACGTTCATATGTTTATTCTGAAGGCGTTACCTTTTCTGCCGACTTCCAAAAAGGAGGAGGTACTCAATTCTTGTGTATTTTTTATGTTTGTTACCTCATAACTTTCGACTGGGTGGACCGATTTCAAAAACTCTTTTTGTTTGAAAGCTAGTGCTTCCTGTGTGGTCCCATGTAAATTTTATTAAATTTGGTGCAGTATTTTTTGAGTTACATTCCAATGCCTGATTTTTACCAAAGTAATAGAAAGAAAGTCGGTATACATTTTTCAAATAGCACTTGTCACTAAAAGAATGATCCTGAAGACAATATGTATATATTTATGAGTGTGTTGTGTAATAATGCCAAGAAAACAAAAACATGTCGCATTATGTAAGCGGCCGCCTCAGAGTATACATAAGCGTAGCTTACTTTTGTATTAAGCATGCCACGTTCGCCATCACCTTATGAAATCATATAAGCAACATGCAGATCCGTAAAAATATAGATCACTATATATATTCTCGAAGTATAAATATGCTAGAATGTAAATAACAATAAAGTGCAAGTCTGACTCCCGAAACGAGGGTTCCGAACAACTTAACTTTGTAATTGTAAAAATGGTCTCTATATACACTTACATCGATATACCCGCAGTCAATAATTCTCAATCTGCAAATGTAAGCCGAAAAAAGTATGAACTGACTACAATTTATTCATAAGGGGCTAAAGGGGTTATAGATATAAAGAAAAAAGTTATAATATATAAAGGGCTAAAGAATATGTCCTCCGCTGTCGGATACGAATCGTAAAAGGTAAGAAAAGCCGAACTAATAGATAGGCGTCTAGTGCAACATACTGCCCTGGTAACACCGATATGTACCTTTACCATGAGTTGGCAACATAAATGTCATCTATAGACGATACTCGTTGTGATTGGCGTACTCGCTGTCAATTTTAGTTCTGCAATTGACCGTGAGGTGGCACTGTTCTTTTTATCATAATTTTTTTCGCAGCAGTCGATATCGAGCATCGATTGGTGTCAATGTTGTAAACTCATGGTAGATGTCATCATACCAGATATTCTGCTGTGAAGCAATAGTGCGCAAGCATTACGTGTGTGAAGGTGTGAAGGGCACTGAAGCAAGTTAATTGAACCTGGGCGAAAGAGCCTCAAAATCCAATGTCTCGGGGTGAGGAATACACTGGAAAAAATATACGGCTTTTAAGCACGGCTACGATTCCTATAGCCATGTAAACGGCTGCACCAGTCGCGTTTGGCAGCCGTGTGAAGTGCTGTGTACACGGCTCCATCTGTAACACGCCTATGTCACTCGCTTACACGGTCGCGTTAGCTAGTATAGACGGTTAGGTAGACCTTTACCGTTTCAAATATTTTCCCAGCTGTTTGAAAATCGTAACCGTTCAAAAATACACGGCTACGCTTTAAGACGGTTGTCGGAGCGGCGATGACACAGCGCATTGGTAAGTGTGAAAAACAAACACGGTAAAGCGTTGGATCATGTGTAAACACACATGATCCAACGAGCTGTATGCTTAAACAAATATCGTTGTTTGTATTTGAACCGTGTGTAACCGTGTTAGCTAAACCCACCAACCCTTACCGCGTTAACGCGGTTGCAACTGCAGTACCGGGTTTACACGGCTCTACTTTGCCGAAATCGACCCATTTTTCCCCAGTGTACAGTACTGTGTCACTCAATACTATGATTCCAAGCTCTGGGTGTAGGTCATCCACCGACAAGATGGACTGACGACCTGATAAAGGTCACAGGACGACGTTGGATGCAGGTCGCTTCCGACCGGTCCTTTTGGAAATTTGTGGGGGAGGCATATGTGGCGTCCTGTGGCTGAGATGATGCTGAAGCTTTGGGTGGCACTACAATTATCGCTCATGACAGTCACTTGCTTATCTAGTCACTTGATTGCAAATAGATTGTATGACCTTTCCAAAAGGAACTTGCGCTGTGAGATCGTGTCTCAAATCAGTTTCTTGTCAAAAATGATAAGAAAGAGGAATAATAGAGGAGAACCGCGTATGTTTCGAGATACTAGCGAGTGTCAGTTTATCAAGATCTCCCTAAAAGACGGTTTCTTAAAAATAAATATTTAACCCTGTCAGTTCCATAACTACAAGCCTCAATCTGAATTCCCTACCAATTAAGAAATAATTATGATTTTTTTAATGAGAAACACTTTGATGGATTACAAACCCCGTAAATAACAAAAGCATTAAGCTCATTATTTATTATGGCCTAGATTTCCAAGACAGGAAAGTCGTTCGCCAGATATCACAGCGACATCCACAAGTTTTAGATGGAATGCAATGCACCAAATGCCCCTGGACACAGTCACTTAGTCCATTCTCTGCAGTTTAACTAGTTAAATTAAGTACCCTTGAAATCTGAACAATTTTAGTGAGATTGATATTTTAGTGAGACTTGAAAATGCACAGATTAAGTTTATTTTGCATCATTCTAGAGATTTTTTAGTTTTGTAGATATAATCTTTCTTCTTTTTTGAATCCTCATTTCAAAGTACACCATTGACAACATGCTTTTGAGCATGGAGGAACGATGCAGAGATTTACCAATGCGTTCTAAGGTTGACAAGTTGTTTTGTTAACCTTAGAGTTATTATATATTCGCTTTTGATTACTTTTGTATTGTTTTTCTATCTATGCGTATAGCAAAGGAGTAGAGGCCAAAAAGTCTGTACTTGGATTTTGTTTTAATAAATGTGAGTCAGAAGACGTAAAATTACCTACTGAACAAGAATATGACGGTTTGAAAAAAATTCTGTTTATCTATCTATCTGTATGCTCACGCATAACTTAAAAACTACTTCACAGATTTTTATAAAATTTAGTATATGTAAGTATAGAAAAGAGCGCGGGGAACTCAACTATACACTTTTAATCAACCGATTTCAAATAAAGGAGGAGATTTCTTGATTAAACTGTGTATATATATTATTTTATGTTATTTGCGGATTACTTCGCCGTTTATAAACCGATTTTGATAATTATTTGTTTATTGAAAAGGAGATATCTCAGGGGTAGTACCATAATGTTAGTGGCGTCAAAATTTTTGTTTTTTGTTTTTTCACTAAGTATTTCAAAGCACTACTATTTATTGAAGGTCTGGAGTCGATCTGATGATTTTAGCATTTACCTGGTGTTTGGGCTTGATTAATTTGTACTTCGGACAACTTTACACATAGATGGGTTGTGACTGTCATTAGACATCTGATGATGAAAACTAAGAATTGATTCGCGACGTAGGTATCTAGAAGCTGTTACGTTATATAACGTTGTTAATAACAATTTTGATTGTACAGATCTAGTTAAAAAAGTATGTTATGCTGTCCCAAGATCAATCAACCAAAGAGGAACCCGTGATAAAACACTTTTCGCACTGAATGCCTGTCGCACTAACTCAGGACTTCGTGTACCTATACGGCGTATGTTTGAGTCTTACAATAAATCATTTCAAAGTATAGACATTTTTGCTTGTTCCTTATATAAATTCAAAAAGCTGCTCTTTGCATCACTTCTAAAAGACGACATTGCACTGTGCTCGTCTACATAATAATTGTAGCTTGTCAGTTATACTGTTATGTATATTGTTTCAAAAAACTAATACAATTGTCATCATTTTTATTTTTATTTGCTGTTCATTTGAACCGCCTTACACTTATTTATTTGAATATGTGGACGATGTTGTGGACTACATTATAAATAATTTTATTTTGTACTTAGATGTAAACAATATGTATAATGTAGTTGTTTATTGTTCCTATATCAATAAAATAAATTAAAATAAAGAACAGTCAAGGGAACTCCTCAACATTTTACAGTAGCTACCTTGTGTTTGTACTAAATTAATTTCCATTGATCAGAACTCACCTCTATGGTGATATGGTTATAGGTGAGTCCAGCAGTTTTTGAGATACACTCCAACTACTGAATAGTATTAATTTCGCCTATTTGGATGATATCATCATTGACGGTGAAAAACAATCGATCCCGTAATTAGCATGGGTCACTAAAATAGGCGAAAGTATTTTTTTGCGAAATATGGAACCGAATTCGCCACCTAAAAGTGTGAAATAACTAATAACGCACAATATTGTCATATTAGGTACTTTTGGACTATAATTTTAACATTTTTAACAAGATATTTCACACTTTTCGGTGTTGAAGTCGGTTCCATTTTTAACCGACTTGGTAGGGTACCGGGTAGGGGTAGCATTATTTATGGGACATTGTTTCAAACTCCAGACTGCTATTGGGAATTTCTTTGTCAGAAAACACTCAATAACGGTCCAACCCGGGGATCGAACCTAGGACCCTGAGATTCTAAAACGGCGCTTCCACCACTATACCGAGACCGAGCGAGCGAAGCCGCTGGTGGGTCAGCTAGTTATTTAATAAATATATAAGTTAAAATGTCATACATTTTACTTGTCTAACATTTATTTCAAGATCTGCTTTTTTGATTAGTTTTATATTTTAACAATGACATCAATCAATAAATGTAGAGACAAACTGAGCCCACGTACGCAACGTATGCAACGCATTACGACATCTAGAGTCTTGAATTTGTAGGAAAACAGTTGAATCAGAAACATGCTTATCATACCTTATACGCAGCGCTGTCACACGCGGTCCACGCAACGTTAGATCTGTCAATCTGGGAACGGGTGGTGATATCGTACGCTATCCCACACGTAACGTGATGCCGGGTACAGACCAAGCGAACGAGACCGAGCGAATGCTAACGAGTGGGATTTGCCGATCAGTACCGCACGCTCGCTCGCTTACGCTGTTGTGTCCACACTAAATGAACACATTGAAGTTCTTCGACAATCGGCGAACCACGGCGAAGCGACTCACGTAGTATTTTAGTGATCATGGACGACAACGATCTTCTACTACCTAGTTCCATTTTTCTTTAATGTACCGACAGCTACCTGAGCACGGCCGAATGCGAACGAAGGCCCTCGTTTGGCTTCGCTTGCTTACGGCATGACGTCCACAATGATTCGTTTGCGCTCGCTCGTTACCCTTCGTTCGCTCTTGTTCGCTTGGTCTGTACCCAGCATTAGACTACTGTGTGTTTCTAGAATTTCCGCACGCATCGCGTTAGTCATGTATTGACGTTGGGATTGTACGTTACGATTCGAAAATGGGAGATAAAAGAATTCAAGAATGGATTCCAGTTTATCTAAAATGTATGGTACCTATTAGCCAAACCTTTCTCTTTCTTTGTTTATCTCATGAACCCAATATCTTCTCTTTTTAATTCTTTTTCTTTTTCTAGCAGCCTGCAAATAATCATTTTATAAAAGCATAATAAATCTCAGAATTACACTCTCAGAATCGGAAATTGTACACATTGTACACTACATCACCCGAAGAAATGATATCATAATAATTTGCGTAGTATAGAACGCGGGACAAGTGTGCAAACCAAGTCTCCCTGTTGCGTAGTATACGTTGCATCCCTGGGCTCAGTTTGTCTCTATCTTAATAAAGTTACACTTGTATACAGCAACTAGCAAAATAACAGTCATATTTTGAAAAAAATAATATGTTTGATCCCTAGACTTTGTTGTTGTGTGTAAATAGGTAGAACTAATATTGCAATTTTAATGGCACTGTCTTTTTAAGTGACATAATTTCAATGGACGGCCTAACACTGATAGTTTATAGTCAGACAGATTGTCCGAGGATTCAATTTATCATTTTAATTTTACATTTTCAGTGGAAAATGGTTTCGCTAACATGTGTTAGTGCATTAAAATCAAATAATATGTATTCAATAATAATGCTACAGTTCATAATTGATTTTTCTCTTCGCGCCAATTTCATTTGTCATTCAAATATCCTCAAAATCAATTATTCCTCGCCTTTATTTCTTAGTGTTATACACATACAACCAAAGCAAAGTTTCACGCACTCTTTGCGTTACTTGAGTATGGATCTATTACGTTAATAGTAACTACAAAAAAGGACTGATCTCAAGCATATTACAAAAATAACTTATAAATGACTAGCATCAGCAAATTCTAAGTAACTTAACGCTTTCCCACGGCTAAACTTTAGCCATTCTTGTATAAGAATTTAAGAGAGCCTTTTACCACGCAGACTCAGTGTGTTTAGAACTTTAGAAGATACACCCACTAGAGCGCAAAAGCTTTCCACGATTATTAATGAACTAATTGACTTATGCATTGGCCAACAAAACAATAGAATGCTTACAGTCTAAGCCTTAACGCAAACTAACAAACTACATATAAGTAATGCTAACTTATAAACAACCATAAAAAGCTACAAATAGAGTTCATATTGCCCAAAGAGAATGCCGACATGCTGGAGTTTGCCGATAACTGTATTTAGTAGGGACACGGCGGCCGCAGTGTGGGCTTATAGTTTGCATTTTCGCTACCAGTAACCTGTGATGCCATCAGCGACCGCCGTACCGCGAGTAATTTCAGGCGCGTAGAGCCCAATACTGCCCAATAAAGCCTAACAAACTCTAGCGCATAGAAAACGAACGACAGACTCAGCGTTTCTGTGATCTAGGCATCTTTTTTATGAAACCTTGTGATTTTAGGGAACGACATGCAACTGATGGTAAGCAATACGCTTGTCCATGACAGTGGCGGTGCCATGTAGAGGTTATAACTGTAGTTTTGCGTGGCACTGTATTGTGTTTGTCATCCCGACACGTTTATTTTTAAGTCTCTTTCGCGTGCTACAGTGCCCTTCACACCCTACGGTTCCACCTGTTACGGTACCTACTATTCAAAGGCACGAGATGCAAAAAACTTTGCTCTCGTGTAACACACATAACTTTTCACTTCAGCAGCGAGAACACTTTAGGAGATAAAATAATAAACAGGAATAGATTGAAATAACTATTTATTGTGAATCAAAATAATTAACATTGTATAGGCAGAGGTACCAATTATATTTTTTATATATTTTTTGCAAATTTTCTTTATTAACCTATAAACACGCGCCGGTACACCGGTGGCCAAATCTATACATGTACGAAATTTCGAACGTGTTTGTCTTTGGTCGAATTCAAAATCGGAACTTCGAAGGGGCTGGTCTTTGTTTTTGTCTTTTTCTCTTTCTAATGGCGGAAAAGAGATAGAGTGTGTATGTTTCGAATTGTATGATTAACCCAAGGCTGAGATATGAAAACAAGAATGAGATATTCACACCTATCTGAAAAAAAATATTAAAGTTACTTTGTCTCACTCGGTGAGCAAAATCGCTATTTGCTTTCTGATTTCAGACATCAAAACCTACATGTTTGAGCTACTGAAGGAAAAAAGCATTTCCCGTAACACCCCATTGTATTTAAAATCAAAATGTTTCCAACCGCAGAGATTGTCTTATAATAATTATGATTAATTATTACTTTACGATTACTGTGTTTATGTTACAAAATGTAAGTTAACTAAGCCTCAAAATAGTAACATATTAATGTATTATGATTTTAGACATATGTACGTGTAGTACACTAGGGTTGCTCGCTAACATAAATCACAACCTAATATTACACTAGCGAAAGCTGTAATTGTATAATTGAATGAGTGTGTATATTAGTTCTTCATGCTGAATCGGATTAACTAATTAGAGAAATGAAACTGTGAAGAAGAAAAGTGATGATTCCAGAGATGGATCTAATGCGAGATTTTTAATTAAATCGGAACTGCAGCGAAGTTTCGTAACTTCGAAAATAACTTCAAAGTTTAATAACTTCCCGATGGAAGTTTAAAGTCCTTGCATTTTAAAAGTTGCTTGCATACTTGGTTAAGTCAGAAAACCATTTATCGAGGTGGTTAGTAAAATTAAGACGCAGCGCCTTCAGTAAACGCATTTATACCTAGACCTCGGCACCTGGGCAGATTTGCTTTTAATATTTATTACAAAAATAGTTGTACCCTGCGGTATCCCTCATATACTGGGATTAAAAAAAACAGTCTAGTGTTATATGGTATATACGTTGATGTTCACAATGGTGAACGAGTGTCAGTTTAGTGTGTAAAATCATAAAAAAAAATATTTTTGTATAGTTTTTTTTTCGGCAATCGTGTTAGCAAGTTTTAGTAATACATCCACGTGACTTGTACAAAACTGTAGTTAAATAACTGACTTATTTCTTAGATCAGCCTCTAACTACCTACTTAAAAAAAAGTTTATAACTCTGCAGTTACATAAATAAACCTATACAGTTTAGCCACATAATTTGTTGTATGTAGGATAGTCCACCTCTAAAAGACAAATCAACTCTTATCGGATCACTTTCTTGTCCGTGTGTTCGTCTGTCTGTCTGTCAAGATCCTTTATCATTCATTAAAAAAAACTGAAATTCATAAATGTGTAACAACAGTGATAACAAGAAAAACAAATTTACTATTGAATATTATTATTAACTTAGGTAACTATTTAATTAATTTAAAAAAATGTATAATAAACATATTATTTGTAGTTGCCGTTATAACAGTGTTTATAGATCGACGGTTTGTCCTTTGACCTAGTATGTATTAAGTTTTAAAGCAATAATATTACGAGTAGATGCTTTCTTCACTTGCTTGATCCTCAATCTGTTGATAAGGCACGACACTATCATACCAGGGCCCCGTTTCATAAAGCTACAAGTAAAAAATTGTAATTTACTATTTGCAAGCCGAAAATTTTGACAATTTACAATGACAAGTGTTTCACAGAATTCATGAAAACCACCGACACTTGTAAAACTGGCTTCGTACTCTGGTTACAAGTAAAAATCTCGATTCATTAATATAGTCGAATTATACAGCTCTAAATCATTCGTTCAGTTATTCAATTTTTTTCACACTTACGTATTCAAAATTTCTGTTTGTTTGATTTTGTGCTAAAACCTAATAATATTATACTCTCTGCTTTAAGCTACCTAGTAGAAAATGGGTAGAAAAGAATAAAATAATATAAAAAAAGATAATTCTTCTTGGTACTTTTTCGCTGTTGAACTTTGTTCTAAGGATGGCCCTAGCAAACTGACCATTTGATCATCACCATCACTGACCAGAGACAGTTCTTTCATTATTTCGGAATTCATATGAAATATTATTTGAATGTGCCCTGCCCACTGCCAGGCAGGGCTGTGGGCAGGGCACATAGCACGCAGAACAGATGGCCGATGGGGCCGAAAGGTTCTGGAGTGGAGACCACGGACCGGCAAGCGCAGCGTAGGTCGTCCACCGACACGGTGGACAGACGACCTGAGGAAGGTCGCAGGACGACGTTGGATGCAGGCCGCTTCCAACCGGTCCTTTTGGAAAATCATGGGGGAGACCAATGTTCAGCAGTGGACGTCCTACCGCTGAGATGATGATGATGATTATTTGAATTCATATTCCGCCTTAAAACTCTGTGTTGATTTGATATGCTCTGACGAAAAGTCCTGGGCAACCGGTTGTTTTCATCGTCTGAGGAATCCATTAATTGCCACATCTTTTTATGTAGAATTAAATTATGGTAGATTCTTAATCGTGGTATATTAAATATAGTTATTTTCATGCACCGAGGATAAAACGATTTTACAAGTTACTTAACTTTGAAGCTATTAGACTTGTAGAAAATATGACGGTAAAAATACTTATTTAGTGCCGACAAATAACGATTTTTTATGAAACACTTGTTCGACTCTTGCAATATGTAACAATAAACATAGACAATTTGTCTATATTTGTAACTTTGTAATTGTAGCCAGAAAATCAACTATTGTAGAAAGTGTCGTACGTGAAACACTTGTTCTGAATAATGTTGCCAGTTTAGGCCAATGTTGCTATTTAATTTTACAATAGTTGTTACTTGTAGCTTTATGAAACGGGCCCAGAGGTTTGTTTTTTCCCTTATGACATCATTTCCGCCGCTTCTTCCGTTCGAGGTCACGTGACTTTTAGAAACTTTTGTACACATTTTGTTTATTCAAAATAAAGTAAATCCAATGCATATTATTTTTTTCTCAATTCGTTGAGTTATTTGCTCCAACTACTATTAAGTTAACATTACATTGTTATTTATTTTTGACTGCGTGAACTAATTTATTATTATTAGTATGTAGGTACGTACGTAATATATTGATGATGTTTTTTTGAGATAAAAAGAGCATAATTTGCCTGTCTGAGTTTTTGGCTAATAAATCGTATGAAGCAGGCTCCAAAGACCTTAAAATAGGTGTAAGACTATTCTAGACAGAACAATAAAGACTTAAATCATTTTATTTCAGTTACATGACAATAGGAACCGTGAAAAGCAATAAGCAAACTACATGTTATCAAGAATATATTGATCGTATTATTTTTAGAATGTCTAGTGTATAAAAGAAATAAACACAGTACCCCTTTGATTGCGAATCATAGAGGACTTCTATTTGATTTTTTAAAATAAAATGATTAAGGTGTTTAGTACAATTTGCGTAGCCTCTGTGAGTAATTTTATAATTTGAATGAATGATTTTGTTATTTTATATATATATATATATATATATATATATATATATATATTGTGATTATTTAACTTTTATCCCTCGTAGATAGGATCGGTCAATAAAAGTAGATATCATTGAAATTCTCGTGAGTTCGACACATATAATTATTGATTAAAATAAAAATTACTTACTTATATATCCCGGTAAAACATTAACGTATGATTTTTTGTAATTTGTAATTTGTAATTTTAAATTTAAATTTTATCCTATATTATATTTTGTCCTGTATCACATTGTATCTGTATACATCTCTCTTGTTATTATGATAGTAATTTATTGGTTTAACGACACGAAGTGATTATCACAGACTATGTCACAGACCATTATTAAATGGTGATAGTATTTCTTTAACAGTGACATTGAACCAGTTTAAACACAGATAACAATGGGTATTTAGCGTTTTTCTCCACAGACTATGTCAAACTTTTTCATACTCATTTTAATGATGTGTATGTTATGTGATATATTTTATAAATGGATTTAGAGTGTATGGTATTGTTGATGTTGAATCACGCATAGTGTTTTATGTCCGTGCGTGACGTCACCTGTCGGTCCCAACGGAAGACCAGCGTTGGTTCTTTACAACCGGCACTATGCTGAGTTGGGACCGGCTTGTGTCAACGAAAACCAGTTCATTTTCTTAATTATGTTTTATTTCCCTTTTCTGTAACCTGTTTTTTTGGCACAATAAAATTTATGTCTATGTCTATGTCTTTATGTCTATATTGAACTATTATTATTAACCGGAAAAACATTCACGTTAAGGATCGAATACGTCGAATACGTGAGTGTTTTCCCGGTTAATAATAATAGTTAAGTAGAAATCATGTTATACTGATGGAAGATAAAAGACTTCACTAGTTATGGATGCTTCATCATGGACATCATTATTGGGTATTAGAGGAAATAGTGGTTTAAGGAGAGCCATATGTGTGAAAAATTAGACGAGGATGAGTAAAGTATTTGAGTGATATTTAGTGGCGCATCGGTGCATGGTCAGCCGTGCGATTCTCTAATGATTCGTCAATGCGCTCATCGACGAGCTCACCGATGTCAAATATTTCGCCCTTGTACATAAGGTTGATTTTCTAACGTTTCTTGTCATCTCTTCATTTGTTTCACGGATGTTGAAGATGCAACGATGTTTGCTCTTAGAGAATCGCACGGCAGGTATTTTGTTTAGATGCCGAAAGTCAATCAATATTTAACGAGAAATTATTTATTCATTATGTCATACTGTTAAGCTTGGATCATGCTAATCTTCTAGAGTTACCACTGCTTTTTAGCATCCATAACCGTAATGGAATACAGTCTACCACTAAACTTGTCTTTTCCGTGGCTTCACTTAATAGTTTTGTTTTTTTTTGTCTGTTGTCTCGCGACGTACGACAACTATATCTCACTGAGACTATTTTATTTTATTTTTACTTTATTAGCAAAAGCAAACACCTACATTATAAAGTACATATAAAATAATAGTAACATAATTCACATTTTGACAATAATGTAGCCCACAACGCTATTTACAGATTAACAAAAAATATATATCTATTAACTATTAACTACCGCCAGAAGTACCACATAAGATTGAAAATAACAAAATTAATTATGATATAATAGTTGTGGACTGAGCGAGAGAGTTGTTAAACAAAGTCATAAACATTATTAAGTAAAGAGTAGAACAAAGAGTATGTGCTTACTACGTTAAAAAAAATATATAACTGAGTATAAAGTATGAAATAATTGAATGATTATATAGCACAAGGTAACAATAAATGAATGACAAATAAACAATGTTATTGCTCTGTAAGTATCATATGAGCTTTTGTTTTAAATTGACTCAAACTAAGTGCAAAGATATCAACACTAACAAACATGCTATTGTATATTTCTACCATTCGAACAAGAGGAGCACGACGCCCACTATTTGTTCGGCAGCGACTAACAGCAAACAAGAAGTATTCGCGAACCGCTCTTATGTGAGTAGATCGAGGCTCAATATAATATATTGAGTTTACTAAACTGTTGCAATCAAAATAGTTGTTCACAATTTTATAGAGATTTGTTACTTCTAAATATAGTCGTCTTGACTCAAGACTTAGCATGTTGTACTTGATGAGCAGTTGGGGATAAGTCAAATACTTTCTGTGGCATCTATAATGCATAGCTTGTAGATACTTGCGTTGCACTCGCTCAATGGCATCAACATATTTACTGTAATAAGGGTTCCAAATAGGTACCGCGTACTCAACTTGCGAGCGTACAAGCGATTTGTATAAATACAGATATGTTGAGATACGTTTAAATTCAGAAGAAGACCTCATTATAAAACCATACATTTTAAAAGCTTTATTTACTACTGATTCAACATGTGTATAGACAGTTTTGAATCTATTTGAACTCCTAGATCGCGTAGAACATTAACTTTAGCTATAGGAACATTACATAATGTGTATAAATGATTAAAAATATTTATGTTTCTTGTGAAATTAATGAATTTACATTTAGGGATACTTACTCAAATTTAATTTGTTGGTTTTACAGTAAGCTGTTAACCTGTCAAGATCTTCTTGTAGTAATAAACAATCATTATAACTGGTGATGGTTTTATAAACTTTTAGGTCGTCTGCATATAGTAAAAGTTTAGAATGTACAAAACATTTTTTAATATCATTAATATATAAATTAAAATGAAGCGGTCCAATAATAGAGCCTTGCGGCACACCAGATGTGACCCTGACAGTACCCGATTTTACTGACTTTTTACTGATTTTGAAATCAGTGTACACCGCATCTACCTGTATTCGATTATCAGCATTCTCAAATAAAAAATTCGCAAATACCATTAAATTAGATGTAGTTGATCTGCGTTTGACGAAACCATGTTGCTGCTCAATGATAATATTGTGTAACAACGGATAGATTTTATTATGCACTAATCGCTCAAAGAGTTTCGATAAGGTAGACAGAATTGATATCGGTCTATATTGCTCTACATCATGCCTAGAGCCTCCCTTATGTACAGGAGATACGTTTGCCTTTATCCGTGTCTCAGGAAAGACACCCTCGGTTAAACATTTATTGTAAATAATGAATAAGGGGTCTGATGTTCACAGCTGTTTGCTTGAAAAAAATGGGAGGAAGCCCATCAGGACCAGCACCCTTAGAAGAGTCAAGTAGTTTTAGTTCTTTCATGATGGTAGCTTTATCAAAGTAAAGATCGGATATTAAAACACCATTGTCGGATTGTAGAGGCGAAGGTTGTCATTGAGATACATTAACAGATACCGATTCAAAAACTGATTTTAAAAAAATCAGAAAAGATGGAAGAAACAATTTCAGGATCACTTGATTTCATGTTTTTATGAAACATATAACCCGGAATATCAGATTTAATCCTACGATTATTTATATAGGTCCAAAACTGCTTAATATTAATAGAAATACCATTTTCAACAGATTGTATGTATTTTTTATAGCACAAGTCACATTTTTCCTTGAATAATGCTCTACATTTGGAAAATTCTTCATAGTCAACTTCATATTTATGTTTTTTTTCCATTTTATCCATGCTTTCTGTTTCTTTTTGAAAATTTTAATCAGAGAATGTGAAAACCTGACAGGGTATTCTGAGCTCTTAGTGCTAGTCATTGGTGCATGGTGCTTAATAATATTATCGATGGCATTGTAGAAAGTATCAAGAGCAATCTCGGAGCTTAGATCTTGCAGCAATTCTCGCCAGTTAACTTCCCCGATTTTGATGTTTATGCCATCATAGTCTGCTCTAAAAAAGTTATATTTAGTGACTGATCGCCTTTTCATAGATTTAATAAGGTAATTTACTGAAGTATGTGCAACAAATGGCGGGTGGAAAGGATCCAGCTTCGAAAGTGTCGAAGTTTGAGAACTGACTAACGTAAGTGCGTTAGATATAAGTAAGTCCAAAACGTTACCATACGAATTGACTATATCGTTAAATTGTAGAGCATCTAATAGTAAGTAATATAGACATAAAGTTGTTTATCAGAGAACAAATTTTAGAAGAGCCGTTAGCAACCAATCCTGAAGATCCTTGGCAACGTAATAGAGGAATATGGGGTTTAGTCCAACCAATCTCCGGGGCATTGTAATCACCAAATATATAAAAGTTTTCAATATTGGGGATATTAAGTGCTTCTTGTAAAAATTAAAAATGAGCCTCATACACCTCCTCGGGTGTCTTAGGTGGGATATAAGCTGCACTTATAACATGCTTTTTTGAGCGGTTAATGCTAGGGATTTCTATTAGTACATGTTCTAAGCAGTGTATTTGCTGAAAACTGGAGACACGCGATGTATCAAAAAGAATTGGCCTTAAACCACGTAACGCTGCCACGAAAACACCTCCACTATCCAGTTTTTTGGTAGCAGCGCGATTGCGATCAGCCCTGTACACAACGTATCGCTGGTCAATGAATTCATTGCTGTCAATTTCGGAGATCAGCCATGTTTCAGTAAGAACGATTATGTCATAATTATGAGACAATATATTCATATAAAGCGTATTGAGTTTTGTACGCAAGCCTATACAATTTTGCTAATAGATTGATAAATTATTCAATTTCTGGCTGTACATAACTTAGTATTCGTATAGAGAATTCTAAAGATAGTATAGTTAGCACTATGTATAATATTTTAGCCTAATCAAAATAAGTACTGCCATAATTTAAAGATTTTAAGTTAAGAGAATGCTTACAGAATCGACACCTATATCTTGAAGAACGTTATGTATTATTAGGCACTATAAAAGTAGCAGATATTTCGCATAGCAGTGGGCATATTTAAGTTGGATTAACCGACCCGCTTGCGGAATGCCAGGCATGCCCAGTTGAAATTACTTTTTCCAGCTTGTAATATTGAATATCTCGTGGCTCAAGTCGGTAACTCTGTAATATTATAGTTAGCTTAGTGTAACGTCAGATACAGCGATATTTGAGGGAAACCTGTCGTTAATTGGACAAATCTTAAGGTGCTGTCATATCACGATGTCAATAAAAATGAAAGTTTTAAAAGCAGTTTAACTCTTAAGCAGCAATTTAATTAAAACAACAATAAATCATATGTCATTTTTAAGATTTATAAGTACACATTGACGGAATTAAAACTAATTTTAACATACAAGAGTACATTAAAAATCAAACAAACCACTTAATTTATCCTTTAGATAGTTTTTCTCTTTATTCACTATTGTATTTGTTATGAAACACATATCATGAAATAGTAATTTTTAATACACATACATTGACGAATTATTTTTTATTTAAGATGGCACATTTTAATGGATTTTGATCGTTTAAACACCATGCATTTGCTTGATTTCAAGTAAAGGAAATTGAGCGTAGCCAAGCGCTGAGCTGACAGCGCCTTAATACCTCGGGGCGATGTGAGCCAAACCTTACAAATTTGCACATGAACGCTTTTGTGTTTCTTTTGAAAGTGCAAAATTTATAAATGAGTACTTTATGTCACTTGTTTATAAAAAATGTTGAGCATGCAAGTGCTGAAGCGTACCTACTCGTATACTCGTTCGATGAGCATTTTGTTTCATTTAGCTTATATCAATATTTATTTTTCAGATGGCTATAACAGGCAGCTTACAGGATGATGAAGGTAAGTTAAAAATAAAATCGAATACTTGATACATGGTGAAAACCTGTTCAAACAAGTATTTATTAAAAACTTCTACAAATTATTTCCACGGCTGAAGTATGTAAATATTATGCGTGCTAGTCAATATTTATGCTTGAAATACGTACGGCTGAAGTCGAGGATGCAAAAAAAAACCGAAGTTATTTTAAAGTTATTTAATTAATTAAAAATTTTTAATTTATTTTATAATTAAATGACACGACAATCTATTTGATATGAGAATAAGAAGTGAGTGTTCATCGATACAATGGTCCGCAAGTAACAATTTGGAAATGCTGACACGATGGTTCCACGATGCGCGGCGGTCCGATTCCGGGGAGCGCTCGGTAGGTTGAATACGGGTGGGTTGATTGCTAAACTGCAATACCGCCCTCGTGTGAGTTGGTAATGTGGATCTGCGTTATCGGTTTCCATGGTGGGTCGTTGCTTAACAAGTATGTAAATATTATGCGTGTCAATATTTATGCTTGAATATATTTTGTATATCTACGAGTACGTTAACTAACATATTGGGTTCGTTAAAAAAATAATCATCGAAAGTAAAACAATATGCGTGGTCATATCATATATAAAAAATACGCCTCTTTCAATTTGGTAGTAAGGTATGGGATTTTGTACTCAATATTTTAATTGTTTTTTCTTTCTCAACAATTTAGGAGAAGTTTTTTATCTGTTATTGTCAAAGGAATTATCAAAAAATGTACATAGTTGATAGACGATTTTATTTCATAGCTGATCCGCCAGCGGCTTTTGTAGTGGAGGGAGGGAGCACCGCTTTGGGATTTTAATGTCCTGGGTTCAATACTCGGGTCGGACCGTTAATGCATTTTTCTGACAAAGTAATTCTGGATAGCAGTCTGGAGCCTGGTACAGTGCTCCGTAGATATCAATAGGCTAGGCTCGTATTACATGAGGCCAATAAAGTTTGATCTGTCGAAACATATGTGTGTAAAACACCCTTGCCTACCCGTTTAGGGATTTAGGCGTGGCGATTTGTTATGTTGTATACATGGGGTATCGCAAAATCATAAATACTTGTTACATTCTTAATTATAATTTTTGGTACAACTCTACTCCACTGTCCCTAGTAGTACCGGTGGGCTGGTTTTATTTTATTTTTACAGCGTATGTTTTTAGCCGTACATTATAAGTACATGCACATTGACGAGACAATTGAGACCCCAGTTTTATATGAGCCCGTCTAGCATAGAGAGGTCAAGCTGCCAGCTTGGATTTATGTAACGGATCAAGATAAAAGATTTTAGTTTAGAGATCCGGGCTCTATTCTATCCTTAACCAAATTTTATCGAAATCTGTTCTGTATCTTTTAAGTTTTGCATGAATCTCAGTAGGTAATTGTACATCTTCTGACCCACATTTTTTATTGTTCTTCCAAGTTCAGACTTATTGGACTCTACTCCTTTATTAAAAGTAGATATGTAGATTACAAATTTTATTGAATGAAATACTACGAACTGAATATGTTATTATTTGTAACTAAAATGGAAATAAATGAGCAAAAAAACTTATGTATATTGCGCTACGCAAAGAGTTGGCGTTAT
Organism: Selenia dentaria; assembly: GCA_917880725.1. Lineage (NCBI taxonomy): Eukaryota > Metazoa > Arthropoda > Insecta > Lepidoptera > Geometridae > Selenia > Selenia dentaria. The sequence continues at coordinate 8,061,183 of OU862876.1, read as the reverse complement.
AGGATTCTGTGTATCACGAGAAATCGAAGAAAAAGAACAAACATGTCTGCTGAACACACATAGTTTGAGAACTGGTCTAGAAAGACCAGTTCTCAAAGGTTCAGAGGATGGTTCACTACACTGGAAAAAATACACGGCTCTTAAGCACGGCTACGATTTCTATAGCCATGTAAACGGCTGCAACAGTCGCGTTTGTCAGCCGCGTGAAGCGCTGTGTACACGGCTCAATCTATAACACGCGTACGTCACTTAGTTACACGGTTGCGTTAGATAGTATAGACGGTTACCTTTACTGTTTAAAATATTTTCCCAGCTGTTTGAAAATCGTAGCCGTGCAAAAATACACGGCTACGCTTTAAAACGGTAGTCGGAGCGGTGTTGACACAGCGCATTGGTTAGTGTTAAAAACAAACTTGGTAGTAAGTGTTTTACACATGATCCAACAAGCTGTATGCTTAAACAAACTTGGCAGCGATAGCCACGTACTATGTATTTGAACCGTGTGTGTACTGTAACCGTGTCAGCTAAACCCACCAACCCTTACTGCGGTTGCAACTGCAGTACCGGGTTTACACGGCCATTACTTTGCCGATAAATCGATCCATTTTTTTCCCAGTGTACCAATTGAGCTTAAAATTATACACTATACACTTATCATATACCTAAGACAAATTTTACGCGTACATATAGATACAGCATATCACAAAAAGGTGTAGTAATACTAATACCACACACTGAGAAGATTTAATACAATTGGAACCTAACTATTGCATCTAATAATAATTCCGAGTTATGCTTAACCAAAGTGTTACTAGTACGTACTCAAGCAGGTGCATCCCTGAAAAACTAGGCCAAAGACTGTAATGATCTCCAAAACGGAGACTAGGTAAATAAGAGGCCTAAGTGGGACCGGGGTGCGGCACGGGGAGAATGTGCATGCAGGTTAGAAGGATGGAGGTGAATGAATAGCCGGCGTGGGGATTGCAGAGTGGACATGTCTAATTGCCTAAAAAGGTAATCTAAATATGCATTAATTTTTTTTCCTTGTAAATTGTTTTAGTTGCACCAGCGATAACACCAGATATGGTCAATGGCTGCGAATCTCTTGGGTACTGCCAGAATATGCCTGCTTACCCCAAGGACCTCATAGATAAGCTTATACAAGAGGTAAGTTGACGCGAACAGCATCACCAACCGAGCAGCTTTATGCAGATCAATGTAAATATAGAAATAACTTAAAAAGGGTGTAAGCTTTCCACGTTATAACCGACTCCCCTTGTTGATATATCTGAGGAAGTAGTTCGGCTGCAGTACCATCTCGCCCTTTCGGACAGGCACTTCCAAGATCGAATTCATCATGTAGATTGCCAACCCCCAATAGGAGTAAAGCCTTAACAAGAAGCTATCGAAAAAGCTGAAGGTACTAAATCTATTTTATGCTGTACTATCTTGTGACGAGTTGAAAACGTCAATGCACCCAATTGTAAGTACTAGGTATACTTCTGCTGAAGCGCCTGACATCTTCACTGCAATTTACAGCCGAAGATTTACGTGGCACTGTACTCTACTCGTCATCCCGAATCGTTTGTTTTGTAGTCCTATTCGCTTTCTAATCTCACTTGCTACAATAACCTAGTAACAATGCTAGTGTACGATTGCTTTGTGGAAGAATATTTTAGCTTCGGTGGAACCAGTAAAGACGATACCTTACAATCTGTAACTCTGTCAAATCACGAAGATTTTTTTACAATTAATTTTATATTTGTATGATCACCGTGAGCTGCCGTGTGATTCTCTAAGAGCAAACATCGTTAGATCTTTGACAACATCCGTGCAAGAAATGACGAGATGACAAGAAACTTTGGAAAAACAACCTTATGTACAAGGGCGATATTTTGACATCGGTGAGCTCGTCGACAAACGCATCGACGAATCATTAGAGAATCGCACGGCTGATAAACATGCCAAAACTGCATAATAATTGTAATAACAGTTCGTTGGCATTACAAAATTCTAAATTCTAATTCTAATATGTATGAGTTGCATAAGTATGTATTTCATACCGTAGCACATTCTTCAAAATCGAATGCAAACAATAGTTCTAAAAAGTGTTAAGTTACTCTTCCTTTATTTTAATAAGATAATCTTGAATGTAGTTTAACTTTAGTAGGTTCTGCTTTAATTTACTTTTTAAGTTAAGTTCAAATATTTTAAAAGTTTGTGGATTTTTACAACCGGCCCGCTTTCTTTGCGACCTGTTGTAAAAGCAATTGATTAAAAATATTTTTGCAGGCTGGAGGCACACTCCCCGAATCACCTGAGTCTGTGATGCGATCTGGAGAGAAAAACTTCTACGAAACGGATTATATTAAAACATGTAATGCGAAAACAGAGGTAAAACTAATCAAACAACTTCATTCTTACGCAACTCCTGCATAATAAAGGGTATTAAAACACCGGAGCAAAACCTGATGATGGATTGCTTTCTAGTATTACTGGGTGGTATTATTTTCCTTTTATTAGTGGACTCGCACCTTTGTGCATTTGCCATTCCACAATTTAATTATTTTAATACTTACTGTTCCTTCATGGTACGATTTTTCTTCAAGTGTTCAGAGTCAATTGACAGTCGCATAAATGAGTCCGTTATTAAGTCACTGTCATGTCTGAGTTACGTTCTGAGTGAATGCATTACTAAAACTTTCTAAGGCAAATTACTAGGAAACTAATAAAACTTTTCACGATTTTGTACACTTTGCGTACACTCGGGTACCGTTAATCCATATTAAAATATACTTCGTAGAACTATATATTATTCTGTGATAAATACAACACAGAAGTACACGATCAACCTAGATGATAACCCAACGATTTAAACATTACAGTTCATACAGCCGCAAGCAGTGTACCGCGAACATCTTGGTGAATGGGCATGGGTGGTCACCAGTCCAGGATATACAGTAGAAATATGCAAGTAAGTAAACCACCACCTGAACAAAAGCGATTTCTAGATATACGCGGTGAGGGTTCGAAATAGAAGACAATAAAGCATGTGAAACTACGCTAACTATAGCGTGATTGGAAACTTTCAATTATCCAGATGCTTGCAGAAGTTTCTGGCTAATAATTTTAACACCATCAATTTCACTGGTAAGTTGTGCCGTGTTGGTTGGTGGCACTACTTTCAATTCAAGTAAGAAGAAAAGACAGGGAGACGACAGCAATAGAGTTTGGTTCGTTTTGATAGCTACACGCTACAAATAAATAAATTACCTGAAGATACTAATAGTAAACGCAGTGTTATTGAATGTTTTAAGATTTTATTTCTCATAAGATTAATACATTCACTTACAGAGCGACGCAATTTACAAAATAAAAAATATACGCCGGCAAGCATATTGCCAATTAGCTTCTAAAGAACTTAAATATTAAAATAATGTACGTTAACAAATAATTTGCTCTTATTTGTGTTTAGGTATTACGAGTATGATACTCGTATTATCTAAGTACAAATATCGTGTAAAATTTATTTATTGATTTATTTATTTATTTACAATGGTAATATACACCTTTACAGTTTATTAACCAAAGCGGTGCTACACTAAATATTACATAAAATCTACCATTTAGTGCTTAGTGAGGAGGTACCATAGGGTTATATTGATTTAACTGTAACAGGTATTATTCATTGTTACTTTGAGCTTAAAACGAAGCAATATTTTATACAACAACAAAAACTAAATTTATTATTATCTACCCTCGAGTCTCGTCACTATTTCGAAACAATCGCGGAGCGGGATTCCCCAGTGTCAAAGGTAGCATGAAAGTGGTTCGCTTAGGCCTATGACATAGTGACAAATCTAGCGAGGGCTTACAGTAACGATAGTACTTACAGTATCGAATGCTTACATGCACTTACAATATAAATTATCAATGGATGAAAATCATTTAAAATATGGCTCTTTAATAGTTTTTATAGTACGTAAACAGTTCACTGCTTTGATGTCTTTTGGTAATTTATTATATAGTTTTGCGCCTTCGTACATTATATACTTTGTCTTTCATTGTCTGTAGTTTAGTATGTGTGTGATTAGAAGCTGCGTTAGCGACTAGTACCTATGAGTATATCCCCATATTAACTCCGTCATATCTAAATTCTTCTCTTCATTAAAAAGGCTGTTCTAGCATGTTTATAAAATTAAACACCGCTCAAGTGCGAGTTGGACTCGCTTAAGAAGTCCGTATCATTTATCTCTAAACCTCCCATACAACAGACATGATATTTTTTGCCGTTTTTATAGATAATGGTACGGAACCCTTCGTGCGCGATATCAACTCGCACTTGGTCGGTTTTTAGCACAGACCATATGACCATATAACTTGACTGCGTGTAGGTCAATTACCTCTAAGAACACAAGTCACCACTGTGGGTCGGGGGGCTACGTACAAAAAAGGATTTTGATTGGCCGGCTCAAAATGTAGCTAGAAAGAAAAGAAAGAAAACATATTTATTCAAGACACACACATCACATTACATATTCTACACATTAAAGGAACACAATAAGTACACTAAATAAACACATTACACATGTAGAAAACGACGCGGTGCTGTGTGTGTCATGAACATGGGTCCCGACTCAGCATACGACTAAGGACAGAATCCTTAATCACTGATTTTCAGCCGTTACCCATTGTCATGACCTCACGAACCTCAGGACAAAATACAGTTCTTCTTATGACCATGCCATATTTGGCGCCACCTTAAGTGCCGCGATTCGTAAGCATCTGTTTAGTCTGTGGTGCCGTGGCATGTTTTGCCACGTCTTATATTCTCTTTGGCCACGTTGATCTACTACGTCGATGACAGGAAGGAATTGTACAATTGAACATGACTAAAAATTATTAGCTTACAACATAAAACACATAAAACACAGAAATCGCTATGACAAGAGATATTATACATTTAGTGTACCTACACCGAGTAATTATGTACCTAGACTGGGTCTCTGTGAACTGCCATTTGGAATTAAACAATACGTGAGTACCAACATCATTTTTACACTTTTTTGAAGTTAACCTTCAACAACTAGAGAATTAGTAATTTAATGGTAAGTAAAAGTAGCATTCGCTCTACTCATAGTACCTAAATAGTGTTGTGGTACAGCATTATGTAATCACCTTAATTGTCGATAGAGTTCATTACACATTACCGTTTACCTTAACTGTACAAAGACCTGAAATATGTATGTAAGTCTTAAGCAAATAAGGTTATGTAAACAAAACTTCAATTAATGAAATTATCTTAATAATTCATTCGATGTTTGACGGTGAAACGGAACACATTGATCTGAGTATGTTTATTTTGCGTTTTAAAAATAGTTATCACTGTCTGTTTATTGTATTCTTATTGATTATTCAGTATGTAAGTACTTAATTACTTACCACTATAAAATAATTATATATTGTACACCATAGTAAACAAACATCGTTATAATTTTAAAATAGTTGTAATTGTACAAAGTATCTAAAGCCTTTACACAATATGTGATTAAATAATGTATTCAGTATGTAAGTACGTAATATCACCATAATATAATTATATATTTTTCACCATAGTAAAACAACATCGTTATAATTTAAACAAACTTTTAATTGTACAAATTATCCAAAGCCTTTACACAAAATGTGATTAAATAATTATTGTAAACAAACAATTAGATTATATTTATATACTTTTTGGGCACTGTATATTATACAGTCATTAGGATACAACACCTCATTCTATACAATACTGGATTTGTACGACCGTTAATTTTGTTAATGTATGGACGACACCTACAAATTATATATATTTTTGACTGACTCACACTTTTTTACTTTTAGAAGCCGGTTCCATGTTATTGTTAAAAAAACTATGTGTGTATATCTAAATCATATAAAGAAGATGGCAGCTGATCAGAGAAGAAGTAGTAGAATCATTCAATTAGTCAAACTAAATAGTCACTTACAGAGGCACACACAGAGTAGGTGCTAGGTATAGTGATTATATTAAAAAAAAAGGATATTATATTTTAAGACCATTATTAATTATATTTCACATTACACTCGGGTTATTTCGCGTGTATATTTACATTATTATTAGATACGATATTATATAAATGTTACTACACAATTGATGATAACGTGAAAGTACATCTAAATAATAAATAAAACACTGAATATTTATTTGTATTTTTATGAACTCTTAAAATAATAAATGTATTGTATAGAAGAATTATTTTCCTCACAGTCGATATATACAATCGATAAGTTGCCCGTTAATATAGGAGTACCGCACTAATTTACACGTGCCAGTGGGTAAAAGAGACGGCGTTATCTACAACTGCATAGAACAGTACGGGATGGCAAAAGACATCAACGCGTTCCCATATTTTTTTTTTATATTTGAGTCGCTGTTTATTTACTTTATTTGTGTATTTTGTTTTCTTCCAATAATTAATAAACTAAAATTATCTGTGAAATATAATTCCATCCTTTGCATACCTGGATGTATGCCTGTTTTTTCCGTACCACTTTACTGAACAATAAGGCATAATTTGATTTGTTTTAATTATTTTTCATCCGCTTGTTCTCCACGCGAAGTCAAACTGGTACTGACGTGTTGGTGCGATATGTTAGCCTTTTATTGTCATAGTCTTGGCAGCTGAGGGGAAGCCGTATGAGCAGTCAAGTGGTTATATGGTCTGTGGTTTTTGGTATTAGTTGTTATAGCGATAATAACATACATCATCTGTAAAAATTTCAACTGTCTAACTATCATGGTTCACTACATACAGCCTGATGACAGGCGGACATACAGACAGACAGACGGGCGGACAGCGGAGTCTTAGGAATAGGGTTCCGTTTTACACTTTGGCTACGGAACCCTAAAACTGATTCTGGACTTTACGAGATGTCCAAAACATGCACACACAGTCAGAGAAACGCATCGTCCTACGTACGTTACGCGAAAAATATGTACTTCTATAAAAATTAAAAAAAAGTATTGTGTTACTTGTAAGTTTATTTACATCTAGTTTTGAGTGTATTGCACCAGAATAAAATAAAATCCGTCCAATCTTTAGAACTCTCTTTAAGCCCTTCTGGGGCTGCTTTCGAAAAATCAAAAAAATATTGTGTTAAATAAATTTATGAATTACAAGTGTCTCGAGTGAATCAAACCAAGGATCAAAAAATCCATAGTAATTTTACCACCGTGTTTAACCCCCTTAGGGATCCTTTTTAATAAATAATAAAAGCCCATATGATATTCCAAAACCTAATTTAACTACATTCCAGTTTTGATCGAAATCGGTTTAGAAGTAACGGAGATTCGTGGTAACAAACATTCGCTCACATAAACTTTTGCATTTATTTTATAGTTACTAGGATTCATAGTATCGTTTATCATGCTAGTATTTTTTACTATATTATTTTAGTACTTTATCTATAGACACACCCCTCGTCAACTCGCGATGGTATGCGCTAAGGCTGGTTTTACAGTGACGCTAACCGTCCGCGCAGGTGGTAAGCGCGGCCGAAATTACTGCCGTCAGCGTGGTCCATCCGCGCGTGTTGGTATGCAACGATCCTAGAGACGCAAAGCTCGTGGCCCGCGACGCTTTCCAACCGCGCTGGTGAAAGCGTCATTGTAAAACCACTAAACTCGCAATACATTTGGAACGCGTAGCGCGTAGAGTTTCACAACATCGCTTCGCTTCGCGTTCATTCAACGTAGGAAGGGGTAATGCGTATTCTCTTGAGTTTGTCGATCCTGGCAGCTGCCGCAGTGGTATGCCTTACGGCACTGCGTCGTTTTGACAGCGTTCATAGGGCACGAGCTAAAGTAGACTCTATTTGTAAACAAGTAAGAGTGAACATTGTGCACTAATATTCTAAGACAGATTCTGTGTACAGACTATGGTCACAGCTATGGCTCTACATCGAGCACCTGTTTTGGACATGACCTGTCATTCAGACTGTGCAAGTAATAAAATCTGTTGCAGTGATTTAGATTACCTTGGACAATTAAACGTCCATTGTCATATTAAGTTATTATCTATAAAACCTAAATAAACCAATAAGCTTGAGTAGTGAAGATGTCTATCGTTACATTGAATAAAATAAAATCGCTTTGCGCGCCTGTTAGTCTAATCTAAATATCTGTTAAGACAGACAAACATTATTTTCAAATAAGTGCGTCATATTCTTGTTCAGTAGGTAATTTTACGTCTTCAGACCAAAACTTTTTTATTTTTCTTCCAAGTACAGTCTATTTGGCTATTTTCTACTCCTTTATTATAAGTAATAGATATAGATTTCACGTTCGTGTTTAATGCTCGGTATGCTAATGGGACTCGGCTGCTTTCAGGTAAAAGGTTATCACACCAAGCGGTCTGAGGACGTGTTAGCATATCCACAAAGTAGTGCTAGTTCGTAGAGTCCGAATATAGTGATCAACTACGAACCAGACAAAAGCAGTCTTAAGACCTATTCTAAGGTGCTATGCCCACCACCCAAGCAACGTGACACGTGATCTAACATGTAACTTGCCACTAGCACCAACATTATTTATTTTTTATTTTCTTCTATGGCCATGACGCGACCCGCGTATTGTGCCAGTGCTTCGAGTTTCATTTTGCATTGGATTGAGAAAACATGACGTAAACTTATATTTCTATATTTTTTTACTTTTAAATAAAAGCGGGGAAACTTTGTATTTACAAAATAAAATTACACGGAATAACTACGGATAATTAAGAAATTAAAGGAAATCAGGATCAGGAAAAATCAGAAAGGTTATTTATTGGGTGACATAATAACTATCGAGGAAGATATGAATATAATATAACTACAAAAATAATATAGTACCAGAATAATTTAAATATATACATAACATATTACAATTGTATATTGTTTAAAGCCATGAAATCCGTCATGGCCTTAAACACTAGAGCGCTTTTAGAAGTTAGTAAGAACGGAATATTTACAGGAAATGGAATATCTAGAGACTCGAGGGTTTCAAAGAAGGAGGAACGACATACAAAGGGCAAGATAGTAAAATATGATTAACATCGCCAACAGCATAACCACACTCACATTTTGGATTGTCCACAATTTGAAATCTGGCAAGATGAGCAGGGCTACAGACATGCCCCAACCTTAATCTTATTAGCCTCGTTGTAGCAATCTTCCCAAGATTTATTTTTGAGAACCATGGTTTTAATTGGACTTTAGGCTGAATGAGGAAATTATATTTGCCTTTGAGCTGTGGGGTTTTTGCCCAATTGTCATTCCAAAGTCCTGGAGATAGAGCCTAGGCAAAGTAGATAAGTCATGACAATAGTTAATATAAGGCCACAAGTCTCCACATATCACAGCTTCATTAGCAAGTATGTCGGCATTCTCGTTTCTTTTTATGCCACTATGACTGGGAACCCAAATAAACGAAATTAGGTAACCTTTATGAGAGCATTCATAAAGCTTATCTCTTGCATTTATGACTACAGGCATATGGATCTTTGATTTAAATAGGAATTCTTTCAAAACTTGAAGAGCACTCATCGAGTCCGTTATAATAAGACTTTTCTTTGGTTTTGTCAACAAATATAATTTTGCGCTTTAACGATAACGAAACATTCACCAGTAAATGTTGATGATTCAGGAGGCAATCGTATTTTTGAACTATTTTATACTCACGGTGGTAAACACCTACCCCAACGTTTTGCCCTTCTTCATGCTTGGAAGCATCACAATAGATGTGGTGCCACCCTTGCCATTTGTCATTAATAATGGAATTGAAGACAATATTTGCGCCCGTATCACCTTTTCTAATGCCTTAATTAAAATGTGCGTTGGGGGAAATAACTAGGGCTTCGAAGTTGCTGTCAAAAAGTGCTAGTGTCTTTGAGCGGTACGTTGGAGTTGACAATAATTTGAATCTAATGAGACTATTTACTAGACAAGGTTTATATTTGAACTTCCAGTAAGGATTCGACAGAGTAAGGTCGCTCTCGTATTTAAAGGAGGTTCGGCACACTCTGCTTGTAAAGCATTTAAAGGGCTCGATTTCATGGCACCAGACATTATTCTGAGTGCCTTGTATTGAATGACATTCAATTTTTTGATTGCAGCTACTCTACATGGCTCCAATAAAAAGCTCCCATAATCTAGGGCACTTCGTATTAAGGCATTGTAGACCAGCTTAAGCGAAAATGCGTGGGCACCCCACCAAACGACTGAAAGGCACCTGAGCAAGTTGACTCTTCGTTCACATTTAGCCGCAACATAATCACAATGTGGCATACCAGTTAGTTTAGAGTCTAGTATCAATCCTTAAAAATTTGGCTTCTTGTTTTTGTTGGATTCGTACTCCATCGTAGTAAACATCGATCGGTGGAGGATTGCGCAACCTTGAAAACAGTACTGATATACATTTGTCTATTGATAGTTCCAGCCCATGTTTATCAAACCAGATTTTAAGACTGGATAAAGACGTGGTTATATGATCACTAGCATTAGTTATTGATTACTCTATACTATAGATTACTAAATCATCAGCATACTGCAGTATTTTTACCGACTTTTCAGTAACAGTAACTGGTTCTAATCATGGGTGTAAATGTTATATAGTAAGGGGCTAAGGACTGAGCCCTGTGGTAGACCTTTCCACAGAAGCCTATAATCATTTGAGGAATCTAATTTAACTGTTCGACCGCTCAACATATTTATGATAAAATTTTTGAGCATAATTAAAGAGGACGTTTAATTTGGTTAATTTAGTTTGAAGAATTGGTAATATCACACTGTCATATGCAGATTTTATATATAGAAATAAAGCTGTTACTGATTTATTGTGTGATAGAGCTATTCGAATATCTGTGACTAAAATACTAGCGCTATCCATTGTGCTCCTGCCTTTTCTAAAACCATATTGAGTACCAGGTAAAAGATTATTTGATTCAATGTACCATTCAAGGCGATTCTTCACCAGCAGTTCAGCTATTTTTGATATTACATTGCCTTGAAATTAAGGGTTTTTTTGGCTTCAAAATTGGAAGGATGATTTGTGATTTCCATGATGTAAGAATGTTCCCCGACATCATTATAGTGTTTATCAAGTCTAAGACGTTATACATGGACATATTACCAAGGTGCTTATAAAATGAGTATGGGAGCCCATCCTCACCTGGAGCGGTGTCTGTAGAACATGACAAAATGCCATTTAGTTCGTTATATGAAAAACGTGAATTAAGACCTGTTTGCTCAGCTATTGCACTTGTTATGGATACGATTTCATAGGGGACATATGGCGGTGCCAAGTAGTCTAAAAATTTATCAGACATTTGGTTAGGAAGAAAATATGTTTGACTATTGAATGCTTATTTAAACTTCCTAATTTTCTGGCATACTATTGACGGTGAAGTAGTCGGAGATATCGAAGCACAATAACTCCTCCAACCTAAGAATCGTTTTTGCTAGAGATTTTTTTTGAGTCCGCAACAATATATTCCAAGATTTGAAAATTTTCAGATGTCATATTACTATTGTAGTCGTGTTCAGCTTGTTTTCTTTTCTTGGTAGCATCGGAACATTCTTTGTCCCACCAAGCAGGTGAACAGATCCGATCTAAAATGGCCATTTTCAATGGAAAAGTTTCAATAGCAACAGTAGTGATAATATTCGTTAATTCTTCAGCAAAAAATTTTTTTTACAGATAGTTGGTTGTGGTAATAATAAAAAATTCTATTTTCTATATTTTTAGTATAAGTTTCCCAATCAGCATCCATCAATCTATATTTTAGACGGGGTTTATGCCTTAAAGGCTTTGCTAAACGATAGCTTTTATCTGACATACTAATAATGATTGGGAAATGTTCACTGCCATAGGCATGTGGTAGTATACTCCAATGCAACTTAATTGCTAGATTTGGTGTGCATATTGACAAGTCCACCTCGCTGTGACCTTTGTTAGGGTTAGTTCTACGTGTTGGTGCTCCGTCATTTAGCACACAAAGATTTTGTTCGTCTATAATTTCAAGTAACACATTTCCATAACAATTGGAAGTCGAGCTACCCCATATGTGGTGTTGGCAGTTGAATTCACCTAGTTTTATAAAAGGTTTTGGAACATTAGATATTATGTTATGTTCTTGCAGTACGATAGAAGAGGAATTAGGAATATATACTGAAATAAAATATAAGTTTTCTACCTTTGCCCGTTCTATAGAAAAACTTTGTTCATGAGTGGGGAAGGAGAGAGGAGTAAAAGTAAAAGATTTTTTGATGAGCAAGGCAACACCACCATACCCATCGTATCTGTCTTCTCTAAGACAGAAATAGTTTTTAATGTTATAGGCAGAACCAGGCTTAAGCCATGACTCTGCCAGTGAAAAACAAATGGGTTAAATTTATTTATAAATGATTTCATTTTTCTTATCAACTGCACTACAGCAGTTCCACTGGACAATCTTCATAAGATTGTCCGTGGTTTCGTTCTGAAAGGGATGCCTTTCAGATCCATTTCGGTAACTTACATCTTGTACATACGAGTTTTTTTAAGAGCTTCTAGTAGTGCGGCAACGTTGGACGGTAACAAAATATTGTGTTGTGTTAATGTTTCTATTAAAGATGTTATAATGTCAAAGTTATTCAAAGTACAAGTATGGAGTAGCGCCCGTTCTCGTGGCGTAGCGTGACACGACGTGCCACACAGCGTGCTACTTTGTAACGCATAAAGTGACGCTTGACCTGATACTTGTAGTGACTTGGTAGTATAAAATGTATTCCTTTATTCTAGGTTCCCTAAATATGGTCTACTGTTCTAGTAAATAAGGTCTCTATTTTTCGAGTAGCAATAAATACGTTTCTTGATTTTCATTTTATAACATGTTTTAAATGTATGAAGATATATTTTATTCCTTCATAACCATGTATGTGCCACCAGAAACATCTTCGTCCATTTTGAATGCCTGTAAGTAAGCAAGAGCATCATGATCTTCATCAGACATCAGTTTCTGGCATGTCACTCCAATAGGTCCATTGAATGTCGTGCCAGAGTCATACTACATGCCAGAGAATAATCACGTTGCTGTCATGTTGCTTAGGTGGGCACAGCGCCTACGACAATATCTAATAATTTTACCGTCACGCAGTATTTTTCAATTTACTGTATTTCGATTTACAGCGTATGGGTTGCTGTCAGCCCCGAATCTAGGGGGGCAAATCGGGGAACCCGCCCAGGTCGGCATTTTCAAATTGCGCCAAAATCATAATATAAGTACCAACCTAGTATGGGTAAAAATAAAAAATTTGCTCGGCAAGCGCCTAACATACGGAAACCTGGTTACAGAATAAAAAATAGTAAGTCCTGCTTAGCTCATCGTCGACTGGCAAGAATCAAAAGGTCTATAAAATCTCATACGCTATGACGCATACCAAGTTTCAGCCCCGATTCGAAATAATCGTAGATCCGAGGCTGGTTGCTGTATTAGTTGCTGGAGCTGTTACAGGCAGAGATAACTGCTTAACAACAGGAGGGCTCTGGGAGGAATAACTTGACACATAGCCCTCTAAGTACGAAATCACTGAGTTGAAAGTGCCTTTTTTTATTTTATTTTTTCAATTGGTTCGCAAACTGGACCTTTCAACAACATAAGAAACGGAATATGTGTAATAATGAACGCCATACTTGGTGCGAACACAGCATGCGGCATGCCTATAACGGTAAGTCTTCCAGGCATAGAACACAACAAGGTTTGCTTGCCTAGCTGAACAATTCAGAACGACTGAACAAGATCTGCTAGCAAGCTTATAAATGTTTGAGCAGTAGAAATCTTTGTGAACGAGTTCCGAGAAAGTTCTACCACCATACCTATTTCAATCATAAAGCAGTAATGTTCGCATCGCTGCAATGTGTTCCGGTTGGATGGGTATGGTTGCAATGTTATTCTCATTGCAACCATACATAGAGAACAGAGATAACCATATATAGAGAAGTTTTACTCCTTGAATATGAAGTTTAAACAATTTTATGCTATATCTATTATTATAGTATATATAGCTGCTATAGTACACAACTCGCACAACGACATTGACTACACTGACAAGATTAAAATAACACGAAGATATATAATATCCTAGTTGTCAGAAAGGGATCAACATATTAATAACAACGTTCACCTGTGGCCGACCATTCGACCGCCAATGACAGCCTCGTTCTCTCTGTCAGTCGCTTCCTGTCTCGTTCGCGTGGGTGGCGAAGCGGCAACGTCGCAAGAGTTCATTTAGATTTATTATTTTTCATTTTTGATAGATAAAATAGAAAAACAATACTTTCATACTGAAAATATAAATCATTTTTGTTTTTTACACTCGTTTTAGTATATGTTCTGCAGTTTCTGAATACACAAGAAGGCATTTTTTTTCTAAGTGTTGAACACGCCCTGCATCGTTGCCAGACAGGCTGGAACTAAGTTGACTCAAGACAACTAGCTTGTGTTAAGACGTATCTACCTCCGTTGATATATAACATCATTGTATGGTTGCCGGTGAAATTACAAGCATTTGAGATTTTTTAAGAACTTATTTTCGTATCTTAGGGTGATGGGCGCAATGCAGTGAATTGTGACGAAATGCATCTGTTCTATATATTGGTCGGTAACTTAATGAAATAAATAATTATGTAATTTTGGTTTATTGCAGCAGCAGCACCGCTAGTCCTTGCGTCGGAGTTAAAACCCAAGAGGGATATATCAGTGAATGTGTCCAAAAATATATGTATATCGAAATTTATCTCCTTGGACAAAAGGAGAGAACTATCAATAAAGGGACACTTAAGATTCCTAGTTGCTGCAGATGCCAAGGCGCGTGTAACGATGATGGTACTAAGGCACAATAATTAGTAACTCTTTATTAAAGTATGTGAAATGTATCTTTGAAGTCTTTAATATTATCACGTATGTTATAAGGTGCCAATCTATTTTAGAAGATCGACTTTTCAATGACTGCATATTATAGTAGGGGAGCCCATGATGCTAAATGGGTAACGCGAGCGTCATAGAGACCTATTGGGTTGCAAAGTTTAGATGATAATAATAAAAACGTTTTATATAATGTATACCTTTTCATCGGTGGGGGAAGCGGCTATAGAATTTAAAAAAAAAGTTATACCTGATTCTAGAGTATACTCAATAATATCAGGTGTTATGACTACATCTTCATATGCAAGTAATCACATTCTTCTATCATCAAAATATCTTCAGCCGTACAATTTTCAGGTAATTCTCTTGAGTTAAGGATTTCTTCACGAAGTTGTGTTGCAACTGAACGAATGGTTTCTTTTACTGCCATCGTTTTAAATAAATCCTTGAAGAATAAAAGAGTGGCGGAAATTGGAGCGAGAAACTTTTTCTTTTCAGCGTAAATAACTTTTATCTTTTTATCAAAAATTTAATTAATTTTCTTTCCAAGTGACGGTCTGAGAACGATTCTAATAGTAATGGAATTGGACATTAAACTTTATTGCTGCTAGAGCAAAATGCTAGAGCATTTTTTGTTACTCTTTTTCTACGTAATCGAAAAACAAGCACTTATTTTTCTTGATCACTCTTTCTTCTAGCATATCACAAAGAATAGTATACGCAGTATTGGAAACATTTTTTTTCCTTAGAAATTCGCCTTATAAATTTCTTGTAAGTATTGATAGTACGCGAAGAGGGTAATATAGGCATACACAGCTACACGTATTAAAGTGTATCGATGAATTTTTATTAGTTTGGCTTGTGGAAATCGTCAGATTATATATTTTTCGTTATCCTTGAATTATTTCCTTCAAAATAAAAAAACAAATTAGCCACGCTCGAGAATGTCGAGATGACGATTTTTACAACTTTGTAACCCTCCCCTCTCTTAACGTTACTCTCAAATTGCCAGATTAGTGGAATATAGACTTTTTAGCATGTAATTAACTCACCCTATCTTAATCTGATGGACAATTTCTGATGATCAATTTTTTTTACTAGTCTGATTTTTTATCATATACCGTTATGCGAACATTGCTGAATTTCTGTAGAAATAATTACATAGTATCGATGGGAAGATTATGTTAAATTTAAGAAGCCTGTTAAGGTTAGCACTGAAGAGACCTCCAACAGCCAAAACATGGCTGCAATCCAATATCTAAACGTGAATGTTGAAAACATGAGTTCATTTTTCAAAGCTCGTTTGTGCGTGAATTACCGAATGGATGAGTTTGTATCATGCCATTGGAATAGAAGTATTGGCGGGAACGTCTACCATGCCATTCAGCTAACTATCAAATCCGCATACGTGAATGTGCAAAACTATGTACACTATGTTGAACCGGGGAACATACCTTAGAGCATTAGCAAGTATAGTGGGAACAATTTTACTGTGCGCTCATTTAAGTTACGCAGCGTCTATAACTAAGGCCCTTTGTAGATATATACATAACTTCCTGTGCTCCGCGGTATTATCCACGTGGTGATAGATGATGATTAGAGTGATGATGAATCAAAATATGTAGCCTATGTTACTCAAGGATAATGTAGAATTCTAATGGTGAAAGGGTATATTGTAGCATTTTAATAGTGAGAGTTTTTGAGTTTATTAATTTAAAACATACAAAAATACAAATGTTCCTTTTTATAATATTAGTGTAGATATACCTAGTTTTTTATGGGATAGGTTGGCGAACGAGCAAGCGGTTTACCTGATGGTAAGTGATACCGTCGCCTACGGACATCCGCAATACCAGAGGTCTCGAGGATGCGTTGCCGACCTTTGAGGAAGGATGATAGGAAGGAAGAGACAGAAGAGGTGAGGCTGGAGAGGGAGGGGAAGGAGAGATAACGGGGAAGGGGGGAATCGGGCCTCCGGAACCTCTCACAAACCGACGAAACGCAATAGCTAGCAATGTTACTTCAGGTCGGTGTTATGAGGGAGTGTGGTACTTGTCGTGCCGGCCTATTCGGCCGTGAGTGGGGTTACAGCGTGGCACTACCACAAAAAAATATACACACACAATGACGCTCCACTTCTTTCTCTGGCCATTAAGCATTTTGCGGCCTTTCACACTTACTAGCTAAGTGACAGAAAAAAATAATTGTAGGTACGCTATGTGCTCATTGAGTCATTGCTCATTTAGGGTAGCAGCCCATTTTCCACTAGTTGACAACTGATTTAGGTGTATTAAGTACTATTTTTTTAAAGTATATCAACTACTTTAGTTCTCTGATGATAATAATAAAATTCGAATTAAGTATGTTCTGAAGAGAAACTCTGAGCAATGCTCTCTCCATAGCGCGTTGCTGTCTCACAGCGTCTAAACCTTGGCTCATCAGAAATGCATAACCAATAGATACAATAAGAATGGCTTTATTATGAAAAATATTGTTAAGCTGATTTAGAAAACAGTAGTACAACAATAATACTAAGATGAATATCCGTCAAGGTGATGGTGGAAGGTAATCTCTACAAATAGCTCAAATTCACGATAAAGGTTCCAGTGGGATAGCTATTTATTGCGCGAGCAAAGCCGCCGAAACAAGTAATAAATAAATGTAGATATGTATTGAAGTTTATCTTACTTTTTTAGAAACACAGCCTTAATCAACTAAGTACAATATAAAAAAATGCCGTTATCAGATTTTTCTATGAATACAAATGTATAGGTGTTATCTTTAGCAACAAAATATATACATATATGTACTATATAATAAATAAATACAATTACGCAATAAAATTATATTGTACCAATTTTGTTTAAAATAAGCATGGGAATTTGAGCATTTTTGTCAACCATCTTTGAGATAAATCGAAATTGCTGTACTGGCCAGATACATGCGAGCATCGGCCGGCAAAATTTGTATGAAAATCTATCTGTAGATTTTAGCGGCCAAGTAAATTACATAGTTATCTCATGTATGTCATGTAATTTAGAAATGAAATGATCCCTTACTCGGGAACATGGCAATCACGGAGATAACTTGTCAAAAGTTACATAGTATCGAACTGGCTTACAATTGTAAAGTGGTTTGATTGAAAGCATTTGATTGGTGTTTATAAACAAATTCAAAGTGTACTATACTCGTAAAATATAAGATTTTAAATATGAAAACTAGGAGACAGATTCACCTAGCATGCATAACGCAAAAAGTGATATGGATTAAAAAACCTGAGTATCTGTTTGGTAAACTTACGTGGATTAAAGACATTCACTCGGCCAGCACTCGTGCACAATCTCTGCTAAAACTTTACATACCCAAGCTACGGATTATTTAATATTTAAGGACCATTAGCTTTAAAGGTTAATTGCTTCAAGTATAGCGCCACGAAAATATGGAATAATTTGCAACCTCCTATGAGGAAAAAAGTTAATTTTGATCTTTTTAAACTTAAATTCAAAACATTATTACTTAAGCGTCAGAGAAATAATTTTGAGGCAACCTTTAAAACCAAATAAAAAATATTACACACATGTTCAACCATCACTCACATGCACTCCACACACACTACACACACGCACACATACCTAGTATAATATAAACATAACAAATCAACTGTTTGAACTGAAGAAAAATAAAGAGTAGAACTATCCGCTTCACGCAGCTACTCGAGTACTAACACCTTAGCTCGATCATAGGGGTAAGCTGAAAACCAGCCTTGCGTAGACACTCGTGTTTACGCAGCCAGTGCTGAGCTTAACTCCGTTTGCTAAGAATAAGTTTGTTTTTAATCATTAAGTTAGTTGTTATCATTGTTACACATTAATATGTTTTTGTAATAGTTCTTTAT
This sequence comes from Selenia dentaria, assembly GCA_917880725.1. Lineage (NCBI taxonomy): Eukaryota > Metazoa > Arthropoda > Insecta > Lepidoptera > Geometridae > Selenia > Selenia dentaria. The sequence continues at coordinate 8,042,328 of OU862876.1, read as the reverse complement.
GTTTTTGTGTGTATTTATTGGCAATAAAACAATTTCTATTCTATTCTATTCTATAAATAGTGTTTCACATCTTTTAAGTAAAATTTTAATAAAATGTTCTTCCTAGGTATTACATAGTTTTGTTTTCCGCGCATTATTTGAGAAATATCTTTTTAACAAAAAACGGAATCTATACTTCAACATTAAAACGTGGAAAATTACTTATTTATATCGGTTTCATAGATGTCGAGTACAATGATAGTTCAAAAGTTTCTTTTATGACAATATTGTGCGCATGTTACTGACTTCAACAAGTTATTTCCCACTTATTAGTGTTGAAGTCGGTTCAGTTTTTTGGTAAAACGTCTTGTTTTCACCCTTTTTAGTGACCCTTGCTACTTACGAGATCGATTGTCATTCGCCGTCAATTACGATGTTATATGCGAAATACTTTTCAGTTATTGGATTGTAGCTCAAACACCGTTCGACCAAATTTGATGAAATTTACACGGAACTATCTCAGAAGTAATGTCAACCAAACAAAACTAATTATGAAAATCGGACTATTCAGCAAAAAGCTATGCGTGATCATAAAAAAAAGATACGTATCGTCTTGAGATACCCCGCCTTTTTTTGAGAGTCGGTTGAAAAGTACTATCAAGTCTTGGTCAAAACTGACCATTGATGGACTTATGTATGTGTGCTTTGGCTTCGCCTCGTCCCACATTTACAGAATCGTCCATCAATGCTTCTTTTGCTGGCGCTGCAGTAATGTAGGTACTATTAATTCAGGTGCGCATGGTCCCTTACTGTTGGCCTCATAAATAAGCGCAGTCACTCAACGAGCAATGAAGAGGATTTGGGGTTTTCCTGCGTGATAAAATCCGAAATGAGGAGATCCGTAAGAGAACTAAGGTTACCGACATAGCTCTCAAAATTAGCAAGTTGAAGTGGAAATGAGCAGGCTACATCGCTCGCAGAATCGATAACGGATGGGGAAGAAAGTTTTTCGAGTGGCTACTACGTACCAGAAGACGTAGTGTAGGCCGGCCCCTTGCTAGGTGGACCAACGACCTCTTCAAAACCGCAGGGAATCAAAGCAGGAGGCAAATAGCCGTTCAAGTGGCGTTCTATGGGGGCATATGTTCAGCAGTGAAAGTCTTCCGGCTGATAATGATAATGAGATATTTAATACGCCTAGCAGTAGGTATATATAGGTATATAAGGTGGGCCAAAAGTTACCATGGGGTTTAAAAGTTTAATAACTTTTTCGTTTATTAATTTTCTTTTTTTCTCAGATTATATTATATACAAAATGGATTTTTTTCACACTATGTATGAAAAATAAGGCCTCTTAAATTACCACCATTTTCAGCTTCGCACTGATGGGCTCGTTTTAGAGCATTTTCCATAACATCTTTCAAAATTTGTGGCTGTAGCGTTCGAATTTCATTGGTTGCCTCGAGTTCAAGGATTGTCTCTGGCTTGTTCACATACACTCGCTCCTTCAAATAATCACAAAGAAAATAGTCGGGTGCTGTCAAATCTGGCGATCGCGTTGGCCAGATAATTTCCGAATTTCTGGAAATGAATCGCTCTCCAAAAATTTGACTTAAAAGTGCCATTTTGTCTCGGGCAGTGTGGGCAGTCGCTTCGTCCTGCTGAAACCACATACCAGGTCTGTTTTCAAGAGCAGGACGTTAAAAAAGAATCTATCATAAACCGATACCGCTCTCCATTTACGGTTACAGCATTTCCATCTTCATTCTCGAAGTAGTACGGCCCAATGATATTTTCAGATGTGATCCCACACCATATTGTACATCTAATGGGGTGCGATTGGCGTTGATGAATGGCTCTTGGTTTTCAGAACCCCAGAACCTACAGTTCTGCTTATTAACAAAGTCATTCAAATGAAAATTAGCTTCATCACTCATAATCAAATTTTCAATAAACTTGATTGCATTTCTCAACTCTTGAAATTTAACTGCAAAATTTAGAAGTTGCCGATGATCTGCGGGTTTTAATTCTTGCACTAATTACACCTTATATGGGTATAACTGTAAATCTTTTTTTTAAATGCGCCGTAGTGACGTGCGAGACATTCCTAGCTGAGCAGAACCCTTTCTGGCAGATGTTTCTGGTGTTTCGTTAATACTTTGCTGTACTCGCTCAATATTATTTTACAATATACTCAATTAATTATCAATATACTCAATCAACGTGGTCTACCGGTTCGAGGCAAATCTGTTACGGTGCCATGTTGGTGATGCCACGATCAACTAAGCAATGAATTAGTGCTTCAGAGGGCAAAATTCTGACGTTGAAATGTCGACGATATGATCCTTACGTTAAAATAATTGATCTCTGATTTAAATAATAAAATTCTATTGTTCTGGTTCTTTGTTCAGTTGTGAATCTCTCCATTATTTATTCTCCAAGTGTTATTTATATAATCTGAAAAAAAATATATAGAAACGAAAAAGTTATTAAATTTTTGCCTTTAAACCCCATGGTAACTTTTGGCCCAACCTGTACATCTAAGTTCTTAAACTGATTATTTTCATTGAGCCTCAATGTTTTTTTTAATTATGTGGTAGCTTAAATAATTAAATTACAACCATTATTGCTATAACATAAACAGATCTGAAATTGAACAGTCTAGGGTATAATAATAAAGTAAAAATATTTAAATATTTTTTTTTATCATTTTCTGTCCTAATATTATCAAAATCGTATTAAAATTAGGGTTATTTCTAATTTATTCGTCAAAAAGGACAAACATATACATGAATACCAGATATTGTACACTGATAAAATAATTTTATGCAATGCCATGCAAGGTTTCGAACTCTTCTTACACCCTGTTATGGGCTAACCGTCCACCTATTTCGTAACGTCAAATATTAACCTCCCCCAAACAGGAACTTACCCCGGGAGCCCCCACTTCGAAGGGACGGTCAGCATCAGCAAGACTAAATGGCCGACATTACAATATTTCAAACAAGGAATTTTATTTGCTCTAGAAGTCTAGACTATCATGCAATAAAGCTATAATATGTAAAACCGGTAAGTATGTCAATCCATTACTGAAGTGTATTTTATTCACATTTATTTGTATCAGTTTACCAGGAAATGATAAGAAGTTTCAGGTACAATGATAGTTCAAAAGTAGGTGGGTACCTTTTATCACGATGTGCGCATGGTACCGACTTCGACAAGTTATTTCACACTTTTTGGTATTGAAGTCAGTAACATTTTTTTTTCTAAAAATAATTTTCTTCATTTTTAGTGTACCCTTGCTACTTACAGGATCGATTGTCATTCACCTTCAATTATGATATCAAGATAGGAGTAATACTTTTCAAAAACTGCTGTAGCAGTTTCGACGTACCGAGTTCCTCGAAAGTATATTCTACCAAACAATAAAGAATTTTGAGAATCGGTCTACAAATGGGGGAGAAATCGGCTAACATACACATAACAAAATACATACACACGAACATAAACCTCCTCCTTTTTTGAAGTCGGTTAAAAAGAGTATAAAAATGCGTTTCTCCTAAGAGCTTCGTAAGTCGTAGAGTTCCTATAGTAAGTCTACTAAAGTAGTCTAGTCGGTAAGTCGATAATCGCTAGCGCGTCTACCACAGACACAGCCTTACGAAGTCACACGGTCTCTTCATTCATCCGAAACACAAGCGCATGCACTCGAGCGTATCGGGATGTAGTGCCAGTTTAGTTAGAGTAGCGCCCTTATGATGATTATGCCATTCATGAATTTCAGTTTCTTCTTAATGTTTTCAGGTTTTTGGCTGCTTTGAATTTAGTTTCAACTTATCCCAATTAAAACAAAATGTACCTTTACGTTCGGATAAAATATACCTTTTTGCGGTAGAAAGTTAATTCACGTTTTTTAGACAGTACTGAAGACTAACAACTACAATTTGAAAAATTTAATACCGACTTCCACTCTATTCAGTTATTGGAGCGTATCTCAAAAACTACTGGACCGAAAATTAAATGGGACCACATTTTTTTTGAGAACTGGTTTCATCCAGGCGAAATTTATGAGGTTTACATTTTTAAAAATACAGTCGCATTGAGTACCTCCTTTGGTATATATATATATATATATAGTTTATGTATATTTAGTATTATAGGAGTCTGTATTTAACCATATTAATCAATAACAACTTAGATTCATAAATTAATCAAAATATATATTCAGATACCCCGAGGCAAGAACCAGTATTTTTGCAAAACTTACCGTATGTACGTGGCGATCCAGTGCTTCGACAGTGAGATCAAGCTGGTAGGCGACTTTTTCTAGGTTTTGTATATATATTCGGGTATTTATATTCTTCTTGACTATCGTTGTGTATATGTTTATTACGTTGTAATGTAAACCTTATGTTTTAGCAAATTGAAACTAACGTTAGCATACGAGTATGTATATTTTGTGTCTTGCTTATTACGGGTCCACTATTAGTTATACTCGTATATGGTACGGATCAGACGGTTAGAAATACAAGTCTGTTTACATAGAACGGTGGCGCCACGACAATAACGTGGAGCAAGACCTTTAACTTAGCTGAACATATTGTAGCGATTATGAAAGGTGCAATTAGGGTAGAAGTATGCGATTTCTCTGGTGCTTTTTAATGTCATACATTTATTTTGGGCACCCAAATAACTCTAGAGCAAATAATAAATGACTTCCTGTTTGATACAACGACCCATGAAATTTTCAAGTTTTCAAACTTTTCTTACCGTCTGGGACGTAACTCACCACCACAGAATAAATAATAGCCACCACACAGACCGCATTTTACCGGATTTGTTTTATTTTATTGGCGGATTTGCCGGAATAGTGGACGGCTCTAGTATGGGATATTTCAGACCACTCGAAATTCTGAAACATGTCTTGATGCCTGTTATAATACCAGAACCTACAGCTTGAATTTCCCTCCCTTATTCGTTTAAGGACACATTTTGGTGGACACAGATTCAGTAGTAGACTCTTGATGTGGAATAGTATAAACAAGAAAACACTTCATAATCATAATCCTGCCCATTTTGTTCCCACTGCTGTGACTCGAGCTGTCCTCTCAGAAAGAGGAGTTGTGCCATAATCCACCACACGGGCCCAGTGCGGGTTGGTGGATAGGTTAGTGACCAACCCGTGTCGAAGTTTACAGGCCGCACGAAGGCCTTCGACATAGCCTAACGACTGTCGTCCTAACACAAACAACCGGGACCGACAGCTTAACGTGCCCTCCGAAGCACGGAAGCGCTCTGTTGAATAATGCCACTATAGCGGTCACCCACCCAAGTCCTGACCGTAGGTATATATTATTGAAACTTTCTCAAGGTCACATAAGCGTTTTGTCTGGCCGACTGCACAGTGATTCCGGGCTCGATCCCCTGAAAGATCAAAAATTTACTAGATGCTAGAAGTAGCGCTCTAGTAAAACGGTACACCTTTGGACACCCACCATGCATCCACACCATTCTCCACCAATGATGGTGGTCCTTATGGGGGACCTGTTTAATGGTAAGTCACCGTCTTAATAAAATAAGTTAAAAAATAATATAAATATATAAAACTAATATTGGCATGTGGCGTAGGCTCTACCGTTTTAAGCCATTTCTGTATGAGATCTGCCTTATACTTATCCGTCATCCCAAATGCTTTCACTTCTAATCTATTTCATTTTTTAATAAAGGGAACATACTACTATACTACTACTGCTCTAGCAAATTTTTGTTACATACGCTATGACCACTAGGTCACCGAAACCGAGCATTTAATTTATATCTTGTTTAGGTATTTCAGCTGTTTTAGTTGAGCGATTGTATTTTGATTAGAAAACTGGCCTCCAAATGTTGGCTATAGCCCCATTTATACCTTTGTAAAAGGCCGGGTATCAAGTCCGTGAAATAAACGCAATATCATAACAAAAAAATACTATTAAGTACGTTTCTAAAAGTAAACATTCAGAAGTTCTTACAGGATCCATAAACATTTGTTGACTGTAGCATACCTAACATTACCTTGTATACTACATCAGAGTATTACGTAATTTACAGTGAGCGATGTAGGCATTTCTAGCATTTAAATAAATAAATAAAACAATGTCCCACTTTTCAGACACGGCCAATCTAAGGCCTATTCAAACCTGGGCGTTATTCGCTACCGCGAGCGATAGGGAAATCCGAAAGGGTATGCGTTAATTTCACTGTTCACACCAAAGCGGATATCTCGACCGCGCGCGGTAGATATATTCGTTGGCAACGGTTAGCGGGGCGGCGGAACTAGTTTCGCCAAACAAGAGAAAATACCGGCTCACTACGCGATACAAGTTTCACTGCAGTTATGGAACTTCATGCTATTTACCCATCGAGTTTCGCGTGGTATTTTTCGCTACCCACAGCGGTAGCGAATAACGCTCAGGTCTGAATAGGCCTTAAAGTTATTGATGTAGTTCGATTTCTATGACACTAACATATTGTTTTAGTTTCGCATATATCACCTTATATTTTACGTGTCTTGCGTTACGGATTCAAATGAGTATATTATGAAAATAAGTGGTTAAGTATACATACAGTTTAACTCTGAAATTCTGTCGCAAAGATGTAGTGAAAATTTGAGGAAGCACTACTGTTTAAAGGTCGAAGGTCACTGCAGCAAATGAATTGCTGAGTGAATGGTAGTGAGCAGTTATGTTAAGGGTGATGAGCTGCGTACAGTGCTGCAAAACTTTGAAGCCTTACGAGGATTGCATAGCTACTTTCCGTACTAAAAGAAAAACTCTTTTCTATCTCTTAACATTGTCCGATTTCAGTGATTTTTTTTCATGGAATCATCATATTGTTTACTATGCCCGTACGTTTTGATTTTTTCAGTTTTTTTAAGTTTCAAAAAGGCAATTTATAGTACTTTGTAATAAGTAAAGGTGCAAGTCGGTAGCCAGCTGCACGCAGCAGCAGCAGACGACATTTGGCTATTTGATATTGAGCTAAAGTTGATAACGCCTGCATGATAATCAACATTAGCCCAATGACCGGCCCATCTTCGGTATACTTCCTTCATGTAATAACTAATATTATAAATGCAAATGTGAGTTTGTTTGTTTGTCTTATACGCTTTCACGCCTAAACTGCTGATACTTTTCATCATCATCACCCATCACCACGCGGGTGAAACAGGGGAGTGCAGCTAGCATAAAAATAAAGCCGCTTACCGCGTCTGTTAGTCTCTGTCTCCAACTCCACCTTATTTATTTTCTTAGAGGGTGATTAAAAGTAGAGCTGCCGCCTCGGGAGCAACACCATTTTAACCTCGAGTGACGTACTTTGAATCCCTCGCTACTTTCTGGATTTTCTATCCTTATATAAATGAAATCCTTCTATAATTAATAAATAAGTATAAATCGCTACAAAAGCTAGCTCCGTTAGCGATAATATTATGGGGGAGTAAGTTTTAATTAGGTTTAGTAACGTGGAGCGTTGAGAAAGCTATTAGTGATAAGGCTATACCTGATGTACATCTATTATTTTAATAAATAAATAATAAATAAATCTTTATTGTTCTTACACAATAGTAGATATCCTAATAATACTAATATTAAGTAATTTATTTATTAGTCTCTAAAAATAAACAATTTGAAAGTAGTAATTAATTATTGAACACCTATTAATTAAGTGGAATTGTGTATCAAATAGCTGATTTACTAAATACTGTTGTGTATGCACAAAGGCGGCTTTACTTATAAACGCTGTTTAAATTTAAATAACGTCACTTAGTACGGCGCAGAACATTTTTCCATTGCGCAGTACTAAATAACGTCATTTAAAGTTAAGGCGCGCTCGTACCCTGATTGAAGAAAAAGCAGAATTTTTAAACACCTAGTGTAACGAAACAGATCGATAGTATATTATGAAAAAAATACAAAGGTCAGAAAAGGAATAGAAAAAGGGTAATAACCGAATAGAATTCATAAATATAACTCTCTTTCAGCAGAAAAAAATCCTGAATAGGTCTACAAAAATAAACTTTCACGTCCAAACTCTCAGAATTTTTAGCGATAACACTATATTTTTTTTAGGTAATACTTAGCCAACGTATAGTACTAAAGTTATAACCAGCAGTTTTTTCAGTTGTGTTAGTATATATCGAAAAATATAAAGAAAACGTACAAAATGAACGCATTTTCGCATTACATCGTCCAATCTAACAAGCGATTTTCAACCTTACGTAAAGCATCGTATATTATTTTAAAATTGGGGTTGGACCCGGGTCCAGATCCCGGTGGAACCGGGTTAAGTACCGTTTATAAGTAAGGCCCTCGGCTTTACTTATAAACGCTGTTTAAAGTTAAATAACGTCATTTAAAGTTAAGCACCGTTTATAAGTAAGGCCCTCGGCTTTACTTATAAACGCTGTTTAAAGTTAAATAACGTCATTTAAAGTTAAGCACCGTTTATAAGTAAGGCCCTCGGCTTTACTTATAAACGCTGTTTAAAGTTAAATAACGTCATTTATTACGGCGCGGAACATTTTTCCAGTGCGCACCACTAAATAACGTCATTTAAAGTTAAGCACCGTTTATAAGGAAGGCCCCTAGGGCCTTACTAAACAAAGTTAACTCTACCAAACAAAAAAAAATTGGGAATCAGTCTAAAAATAGGAGAGAAAACGGTAAACATACACATAAAATAAAAACATACAAACGAACATTCTAACCTCCGCCTTTTTGAAGTCGGTTTTAAAGATTACCTACTCTCCGTACGCTTTTACTATGATGATATTTTGCAATAATATGCCCAATATTGAATTATTGATCGTGCTGGAAGTCAATAATAATAACATTTATATACAAAAGAAGAAAAAAATCTGCTCATCACTCAAACATCGGCTCCGGCTAGGGATCGAGCCTGGGACTTATCACTAAAAGGGCAGAGTCACTACCAACTACGCCAACGGGGTCGTCTCGGGGAGTAATAGTTTACTTTGTAGCGCACGTGAATACGAACTTTATTTCAAAAGTGTTTATTCTTATATTCCTCTTTTTCCGTCATTCGCATCGGTCCTGACAAAACTGCTCGGTGGACAAACCCATTCGTCTTAACCATTTCATATTGAAACTACTGATTATAAGGATTTGATTAAGATTTGATGATCATCGCGAAAGTTTTCTATTTATTACCTTAGGAGTACATTATATTTATTTATAACAAAAAGCGTATTACTACAATTGTAGCGCTCGCAGCGGAGCTCGACTTGGCGATCTTAACCGATCAAAGCTTGCTGCAGTCAGAACTTGGATGGATGACCGCTAGTGGCATTATCCAACTGATCGCTTCCGTGCTTCGGAGGTCACGGTCCCGGTAATCGGTCTTAGGACAACAGTCGCTATATCGAAGGCCTTTGGGCGGTCTGAAAACTTCTGGGTTGGCCATTAGCCTATCCATAAAGCAGCACTGGGCCAGCGTGGTGGTTTATGGCCCACTTCTCTCTCTCTCTCTCTCTCTCTAAGAGGAAGGCTCTAGTCCCAGCAGTGGAACATAATGAGCAACATAAAGTATGTATTATTACGATATTATAATTAGCTCACGACTCGCCTACTGCTGGGTACAAGGGGTCTTTCATCTTAGAGAAAAGGGTACTTAAATGGACCATAATCCGCCACGTTGGCGGACAGGCTAATAGCACATTGTGGAGAGTATTCTATTCATTCCGCCTGAATTCCTAAGGCAAACCTCCGGGACCGGGGCTTAGCTTTCATGTCGAAGTACGGAAATGCTCCGTGCAGAAATGCCTTTATCGATCTTTTTTGTTCGTTTACCTAACGATATGCTTTTGTTTTTATTTGCTGGCTTCAATGCGTGCCTTTTTTAACTTTATAATAGTCTATTTTAGCAGTATTTAGCGCAACTGGGCCGCAAAAAACGCGGGTCGATAAAGCGGTTCAGTTAAATATGGCTAGCCGCTTGGCGCAGTTAGTCAATCAATCAATCAATCAATCAAAGTATTTATTGTTGTAGAATTTGTTACAATTGAAAATGTGAAAGCCACTGGTTCCCGAACTAGTGGGTACTGTGTTTCAGGAACCAGGGTCTTCTTCCAATATTTAGTAGAAAGTTACAAAAAATATGCCTTAACCAAACTGTATTGTCTACCATACGGACTTAAATATAAGTGCAAGAGTGTACTTGTTGTGTGTGTGTGTGTGTGTGTGTGTGTGTGTGTGTTTGTGTGTGCATGTGTGTGTGTGTGAATATGTCTATGGGGTATTCCGTATTGTATGTGGAGGTGTGTGCTATTTGTATGTTGTAGGGGTCTGTTTGTTGGTGTGTGTGTCGAGAGTTAATAAATACAGTGTTTTATTCCATTCATCATACACAGGTGTCTACCATGCACTCGACATCCTCATAGTCAAGTGTCAGGCCAGGTGAGTATTATTTTTTAATTCGTTGTTGGTTTTTTGTTTAGTTTTAAATTTACTGTTTATATTATTATACAAATAGGGTGCTGCAACATCAAAATGTTTCTGGGCAATTTTACATCGTGCCCATGGTACTGGACAACGATCGTCTCTTTTGTTCGTAACAGGTAATTTAATGTTTATGATACCGTTTAAGTACATTATATATGAACAGCTTCCTTACAGATAGTACTTGGGCTTTATTGTAAACTTCTGAGGTGGGATGTCTAAAAGGTAAGTACATGAGGACTTTCAGCACCGCTCTTTGAGCTCTTTCTTCAGCAATTAGTTGTGTATGTGATGTGTTAGTAGCATGCCTTCTGACTTGGGTTCGATCCCTGGAAAAGTCAAATATTTGTGTGCACGAACATGTGCGTTTGACCTGTATCTGGGTGCGTATATGTATATAAACATGCTTATTGGTCTTCAGGTTACCATAGTTACAGACTCTGCCTAGTTTCGAAGACCTGGTGTGGACGTTGTCCGGTGTTATATAATTGCATATAATATAAAATGCGATAACATTTAAAACATTTGAGCGGCCCTTAAAAAAATTGAAATTGATGTTTATATAATTAAAATATAGATATACTTATTTATTTCTTTTTAAAATGTATTTTTACTACATTTCAAATATATAGGTACCATTTATCAAATATGCAATTTATTGATACGTTAGAATTTTGTAGTACGACCACGAACTGATGCGAAACTGTAACTTTGCAGTTGTTTTAAAAGTTAACGATTTTTATAAGCCGCTTTATTTGCGGCCCGCTTTATTTTTTCTTTTATTTGGAATCTGATAAAGATGGAATGTTTTTGAATATGCTATTAAATCATTTGTTAAGTGAATAAACTACGTACGTATTGCGTAACTTTGAATTGCGGTTTAACATTGAACGAAGTTTCGGAAAAAAATATTAATTGATTACATGGAGACTTTTCGTTACTTCAATATCGTAACTGCGTTAAACGGATCGCCAGAATGTTTTGTAGCAATGAAAATTAAAAAATTAAACTGTCAAAGTCATATTTTAGGAAAATATCCGCCTTTTCCGTGGTGAAGTCGTTGGAAGAGTTTGTTGGTCTGAATTGTCATGAAAACTTACCCAAGCATTAAATAAAATATTTGATTAATATATGGTTATAAATCCAAAAAACATCTTCTATTCGTTCGTTCTATTCACAGTTAACCAAAACTCACGATAACTTTGAATTTGAGTTTTGGGGAAATTGTGGATAGAGCTTTTCTAGTAGTAGGTTCTGCGAGTAGTACAGATCTTCGACGGCAAACTGCGGTTTCTCTGGTTTCGACATGGACCTCATGGTAACGTCCGAGCTCTTTTGCGGTAGGTTTGCCTGCTGGGTTACATTGAACTGCCGAAAGTTACCGCTATTGCCTCCTCGAAAATTACCTGAATTACCAGTACGTAAATTAGATGCATTACCTGCACGTGCATTGTTGGATGTGCGATTTTTGCATAAATTTAGTGTTTTAGGAAAATAAATCAACTCAAAAAACGCTATTTAGTCAACAAAATAAACCTGTAATAAACATAAATACCAGTGTGTTATCACAAATACTGTAAAAACGCTCTAAAGTATCCAAATCGACTGCATGTATGTCCTTAATTCCAAGTGTTTGTTCATTTACATTTCGTCATTTAAGTACCTATGTAGTCGATAAATGTTGCACATAGTGTTTTGTTAGATTCGATTCATGAATGCTTTACCAAATAGTAAATTTAATTTGTGTACATCTAGTGGTAGTTTGGAAAGTAGATTAATTTATATTCTTGTTAATAAACTTCAAGGGCGTTATGAATTTAATGCCATAGAACTTGCGTACATTTTTAAGAAAATAAAGTACATTTAAAATGGATAGTACCTTGAAAGTATTAGTCAGTAATTTAAATTTCAGGTGTTCAATTTGGTGAGTAGTTACTTATTTGCGAACATTTGCCTTTTGTATTTTAGGAATATTTGATTATATTGGTATTGTTGTAAGTATATTGGTTCTATAATTGACTTGTATTGTATTATGCAATGCATTTCTGATACGTGCGATGAAAACCTTTAACTCAAACTATTCTAAACATAGTGATTTATTCATGATGAGGCAAAACACTTTTAAAAACTTAATCGCTAAGGATTACTTCGACAAAACGTCGATTAAGTTGTCGTCACAAATTAAAATCAAGATAAAATGATACTTACTGATATAACTAATAATGTTAACGCATAATGTAACGAAAGCTGTTATAGACGGTTTTGTATGGCTTTGAATGTTAGACTGTAATTTAATACCAAACTCACTTGTAACGATACATAAATGTTTTCATTGAGATTTATCTCAATAAGTATTGGCATTTCCAAGGGACACTTGTTTATTAATGTTCCATAAGTGAAAACTATTTAAGGCTTATGTTTTTTTTTTCATTATTCTGAACTTATGCTGTGAACTAAAGCTGTTTGTTTTCCATGTAAAATAAAATATAATAAAATAAATAAAATTATAAATTTATGCATCCTAGGAACTTGCAGCTTTATTCTAACTTAGATGCATTTTGTAATGTTGAATTTAATTTAATGAGCATTTTGGTAAAGTACCTACACGTAAACGTATCTAATTATGTATTACATAAAGTCGGTTGTGGTGTAGCCGTCTTAATTATTTTTTAGAAAAAATGTTCCAAATCCCTGCGCAGACAGAATTCCCCGGTCTCATTCAGGATAAAAGGACGAACAAATGAGAGAGAAATACATCGTTATCTCTGTTTTTTGCATTAGTTGGAGTTTAAGGATAGTGGGACCGTGGAGTGTGCGGGCCGTTACGATCGCGTGCGGGTGGCGCGGGGAAGGCACAAACGTAAGACTCACACTCAGTCGGACGCGGGCCGTTTCGTTGGTGTGCCGTGCCGTAGTGTCGGAGTTTTCGATTCTCGTCACATGTAAGCACGATGGACGTATTGCCGAGCGGCAATCTTTTCCGCGAGTTGGAACACGTCACTGACACCGGGTACTTCGAGCTGAAGCTGACTCTCGAGGACTACTGGCAACAGGTGAGTCATGCTGCGCGTTTAGAACTAGCACGAAAGTCGCGCGAACTTGCTGGCGCAATTATTGTTTAAACATTTTTTGGGTACGCGGTTCGGTGATCCTACTGGGACCGAACCGAGGACGGCCGCGCTTGCGTGCCCCAGGACGACCGGTCGATTTTGGAACGGAATTTTGGGGGTACCCATCCAACTTCTAAGGCTGATGCGTTCTACAAATCATCACGATTAGTTTACACTGCGTACGTACGAGCTTACGCCACAACTAAAAATATCTTCGTTTATAAGAGCCTCTGTTTAGTTTACAGCTAGTTCGTTGAAGTTTATATTTGGTATGCTTTACTATTCTATTTTATTCTGTTACATTTTCTATCAAGAACATTTACGAAAAATCTATTTTATTACCAACCAATACGTATACAGACACATATTACATATATATATCACCTATATAGCTTCTTGTAACGATGACCTAATTTTACTAGATCAATATAAACTTTTTAACTTCTAAAAGTATGTCATATTGCAGTGTAAAAGTACACAGTTGATAATCGGATCGACCAATCAAAATACAAAAACATCGTTTCATTGGGCAATAAATAAATTGAATGGGATCAAATTGGTGCGTAAGCAAACACCGTTGCAAAACGAACTCATGAATGGCGCCTCGGTTGTCGTGGAATAGCTGACATTTTGCAGCGTAAATTCATTTCGTAGAATTCACCGGATTTTCCTACGAAATCAAAGAGCTCGGGAAACCCCGCCGACGCAGCGCTTTCATTCAGCAATAAAATGCAACACGAACTTATTTTCTTTTTACGGAGCGACCACGGCCAGTCAATGGGCTAACGGGCTAAGTACTCTACCTCGTATTTAATCGGTTACTCTACCGCGGCTCTCGTATTTTCCTATAACATATTAATTACGAATTAATATTTTTAAAGTTTAAATACCAATGTTCACTTTAATGATTTATTCAGTAGGAAAGTATTTGAATACAAGAAATAAGCTTTGTCGGTAAGTAGGTAGACTCTACTTTCCTACCTAATTTTAATTTTGCTACATGCAAGTTATTTTTAATTGATACCTACCAATTTTGTTTATTTGAATATTATGTTTTATGTTATTTTATTTATTGTTTATGTTCTTTTGTATATACCTTACCTGCTCAAACTTAAAAACTGCTTTTGCTACATGCGAATATTATTTTAAATCATCACTTTATCCATATTATAATCCTAATTCCCTAACTACATATGTTTTAAACTATTTCTTTTGGTTGTAGAATGCTAACTCGTTAACAGGGTAGGTATATAAGAAGTAGTGCGGGTAACTCGTTAACGTGTTCAAATTGTATACCCTACATTTCCATTCTTAAATGATATCCATCATGACCCTATATCATATCCATACCATAAGTATCTAAATAACTTGATCATAAAACCGGGTTTGGGTTTTACATAAGTCAAATAATGTAAACATTTATGAGTTGTTTATTATCTTTATTTACCATACTCGTTTCACCCCATCCTTCATGAATCACCCTGAATAGGTATCAGACGTTTTTACAAATAAAAAGAAACAATAATACAATTCAAATCTCTACCTCGTCCGGCTTTGACACACAGATAGGCAGGCAAGCAACACAGAGAGATAACAAAAGGCATAAAAAACGCAGTTATTTAAACTTCAACTATCTGCACTTAAAATGTACACCGTGCCTAAACAAAGGCTATTTTAGTCGTCTCTACATAGAAACATCGTAGTTTATCACCAAACAACGTGTTTTACTAACTCTACTATATTTTAAAAAGATTTAATAAACGAACTTAAATATGGTAGAGGTCACACATTTTTGTGGTACTACATCTACTTTTGATAATAGTGGTATGTGTATAGGTACCCGGTTTTTTTATCCTTGGTAACTTGATATACCTATTTATTGGAATCTGAAGACACATACCGGAAAGAAACTAGGACTAAGTAAGAAACTAGGCAAAAATAATATAAATAAATTAGGTACTGTATAACAACAGTAAGAGACCACATCCACACGCTACGCCAAGTTATATAAAAGACCGGAGAGTATAACTTGCCTCTTTGTTTAGCGTTTGTGGACTATGAGAAGGCCTTTGATTCGATCTCTCGATGGCAGTGCTTGAGTCTCTCCAGCGGTGCTGTATTGACTATCGGTATATCGAAGTGTTGAAGTGTTTGTACAATAACGCCAACATGTCAGTCCGAGTACAGGAGCAAAGTGCGAAGGCAATTCCATTGCAAAGAGGCGTGAGACAAGGAGATGTAATATCTCCGAAACTGTTCACCGCTGCATTGGAAGACGCCTTGAAGCTTCTGGAATGGCAAGGACTCGGCATCAACATCAACGGCGCATATATCACTCACATTCGATTTGCCGACGATATTGTAGTCATGGCAGAATCCATGAAAGACCTAAGTACAATGCTCGAAAGCCTCCATCGAGTTTCCCAACGGGTAGGCCCTTAAGATGAACATGGACAAGACGAAAATTATGTCTAATGCCCATGTTGTGCCTACCCCAGTATCAGTTTTGAACTCAGTTCTCGAAGTTGTTGACGAATATATCAACCTAGGACAGACAGTCAAACTAGGCTGTTCCAGCTTAGAGAAAGAGGTCAATCGTCCAATCTGACTCGGCTGGGCAGCATTCCGGAAACTTCAAGAAGTCTTCTCGTCAAAAATACCTCAGTGCCTCAAGACAAGACTCTTTGATCAATGTGTGTTACCAGTGATGACATATGGCACTGAAACGTGGACTCTTACTATAGGCCTCATAAGCAAGCTCAAAGTCACACAAGCTATGGAGAGGGTTATGCTCGGGGTTTCTCTACGTGATCGAATCAGAAATGAGGAAATCTGTAGACGAATTAAATTCACCGACATACCCCAGAAGATTAGCCAGTTAAAGTGGCAGTGGGCAGGCCACATAGCACGTAGACTAGATGACCGATGTGGCCGGAAGGTTCTGGAGTGGAGACCACGGACAGCAAGCGCAGCGTAGGTCGTCGACTGACAAGGTGGACTGACGACCTGACAAAGGTAGCAGGACGACGTTGGATGCAGGCCGCTTCCAACCGGTCCTTTTGGAAATTTCTGGAGGAGGCATATGTTCAGCAGTGGACGTCCTATGCCTGAGATGATGATGATGAAGTGTATTAACACTGAGAAAGATTTAAAAACTTAAGTACCATTTATCGCTAAAAGCACTTTCTTCCAGTCAACTTGTTTAGATGGAGAAATGATACGATACCATACCGGATGATAGTGCAAAACATTTAAACCCTTTGAAGTAAGTACTTATTATGTACGTAATTTTAGTAGATTAATATATAAAAAACAATGGTGAAGGAATGTTTCAAATAGGGCCAGTAGTGTCGGAGCCTTTTTGATTCAAATAAACAAACAAATCTTTCCTCTTTATAATATTATATTATAGTGTAGATGTAGATACCAAATGCGAGGAACCAAATTACATATTACCACGAACAGGTTATCTTGATAAAACGTAATATAACTTGGCTTTTGAAAATTGTGATGGAGCTTGTCTGTTGGCATTCAGGTGCTTACTCCAGCCACAGAATAAATAATAGTATGGTATTGTAAAGCATCCGTCGAAAAAACCTGTTTTACGGACAGGCGTGGGAGGAGATGAGGAAATGGATGAGACCAACCGATTCGAAAAGGCTTTTTCACTACATTAATGTAGAGTGTACTGATTAAACCAAACGTACAGCCTGCAATGAAATGTAAGCTGTCCGTAATTTTCAAAACTATGATATAGTACTACATTTTATAACAATTTATACAGGGTGTTTGGTAGAGGGACCGACAAACCAAATGAGCGTGTTCGGGGGCCCACTTGGAGAATACAAGTTGGCCAAAAAAAATCCCCGACACCCCAATTTTTTTTAATTTTTTTTTGTGAATTTTCTCGTTTTCTCCAATATTGTACCTATTTACCACCATAACATTTGTAAAGTATGTTTTAGACCGGATGTTTTTAGTTTTTACAAATTTTACAAATGTTATGGTGGTAAATAGGTACTAGTTCGGAGAAAAAGAGCAAAATCACAAAAAAAAGTTAAACATATTGGGGGGTCGGGGATTTTTTTTGGCCAACTTGTATTCTCCAAGTGGTCCCCCGAGCACGCTCATTTGGTTTGTCGGCCCTTCTACCAAACAACCTATATAAGGATTGTTTTAAGTGTCAGTCAAATAATATAAATATAACATAAATAACTTCATTTTAGATATTTTTAATAAATATTTTTATGAAAATGAATACTGAGACTCTTTTGAAAATTGTGAAATGTATACATCTTTCTACAATGTACTAGAGAGAAAGCATTTGAGTACATTAAATATATGAGTGTTAGTGAGTGTACATTAAATATAATATGCTTTTGAATGAGTACCTACCTAGTAAGAAACACAAGTCCCTTAAAAATATGTCACGGACTTCCACACTGCAGTATGAAATCCCCACAATCTATTATGATCTATGTATACATTTTCTTCATATTGGGCTGAACTCAAAACTAGTTTTTAAATGGAAAGGTTAGGTTAGGAAATGTTATTGTATATATAGGGTGTTTGGTAGAGGGACCGACAAACCAAATGAGCGTGTTCGGGGGACCACTTGGAGAATACAAATGGGCCAAAAAAAATCCCCGACCCCCCAATATGTTTAACTTTTTTTGTGATTTTTCCCTTTTTCTCCGAAATTGTACCTATTTACCACCATAACATTTGTAAAACCTGTTTTAGACCGGATGTTTTTAGTTGAATTTGGTCTCTAATACACCTTCAGGCCACGCAAAGCAACATTGGTACAATATTGGAGAAAACGGAAAATTTAACAAAAAAAAGTAAAAAATTGGGGTGCCGGGGATTTTTTTTTGGCCACCTTGTATTCTCCAAGTGGGCCCCCGAACACGCTCATTTGGTTTGTTGGTCCCTCTACCAAACACCCTGTATATAGATATCACAAATTTGAAATATCTGAAGTGTCTGCTTATGATTATTTCAATAATAAAATGTATTTTTTCTGTACTGGGATATTAAGTACCTATTTCATATAGGCCAAACATTAAAATTCAAGTTATTACCTCAAGCCAGGCATACGTAGCATTTAATTTAGGTACCTATTTAGGCCTCTAATATTATTTTCACATAGTAAAAGTGTAGGTAAAAGACTCTTTTTTTTTATTTCAAATGTAGAAAATATATTTTTTTAATACTACAAAGCATCACTCAAATCAACCGGCTCTACATCACATACATAAATTGATAATGATCCAAATTTCGCCATAAAATTATTTAACACAATTGTTTTGAAGCTTTAACATAAACTTATGAAAGAACAAAAAACTAAAAGAAAATAAATTATAACCTTATATTAAAAAACGTTAGAGATAGCTTACTTACATGTATGTGCACTTGCTCTTATAACTTCGATAGACGATACACAAGTTAAACTTGAAAGGATTTAACTTGTATTTTAGATCTCGAGGCTCCTGCTTTAATAGGGTATTTAAACTTCACAAGAGAGTTTAAAATCATCCAAGGTATACCTCAATATTGTAACTTGAGGCAACTTAATCCACTTGCTTCGCGCAAAAGGCGAATGGAAGACATACCTAGTTAACTTTATATCGTTTATTGCAAGAAGATAGTCTTGTTTTCAAAATCAAGTAGCAAGCTTGCCAAGTACAATAAATCTTGGTTGGTATTACCAAAAATTTTACTACCGCTTACAGACATTTGCTTTTCACTAATAAGTGGACTAGAACGTTTCTACTTTAGTTTGTGAAAACATAGTTTACTTTATCCCGTTTTATTGCAAGAAGACAGTCTTGTTTTCAAAATCAAGTAGCAAGCTTGCCAAGTGCAATATATCTTGGTTGGTATTACCAAAAATTGTACTACCGCTTTCAGACATTTGCTTTTCATTTATAAGTGGACTCGAACGTTTCTACTCTTCTTTGTGAAAACATAGTTTACTTTATCCTGTTTTATTGCAAGAAGATAGTCTTGTTTTCAAAATCAAGTAGCAAACTTGCCAAGTGCAATATATCTTGATTGGTACTACCAAAAATTTTACTACCGCATTCAGACATTTGCTTTTCATTAATAAGTGGACTAGAACGTTTCTACTCTAGTTTGTGAAAACATATTTTGGTTTATACCGTTTTATTGCAAGAAGACAGTCTTGTTTTCAAAATCAAGTAGCAAGCTTGCCAAGTGCAATATATCTTGGCTGGTATTACCAAAAATTGTACTACCGCTTTCAGACATTTGCTTTTCATTTATAAGTGGACTCGAAACTCCGTCTAGAGATATTTTGTTTAAGTTCTAAAATTGAAAAATTATTGTCCAAATTTAAATTTTTTTAAGAAAGCTTATTTTGTAAACCTTTTTGAACGATTCTAAATATGAATTTGAAAAATAAATGAAAAACACGAGATTTACGCGGCATAATGTAGCATGCGTAAGCATCTATACTAGTTGTGTAATAGTAACGAAGTCCGAAGGTTTCATTTACCTACAGTAGTTTTTGGCTATATTATTGTGTCAAATTTAGGTCATATAACAAGTTATCGGTTAATTTGGAATAATTGTTATTGTAATAATTATTCATGCAGCGGCGCCATTTAACGAGAGAGGAAATGTTAAGGGCAGTAGGCATGCTCCAAGCGGGGGCTATTTGACGGAGTATTGCTGAGGAGATTGGAACAAGACAAAAAGTGATATCAAAGGTTATTCACGAGTCCACTCTAGTGAGTGGACTCGTGAATATTTGCTCTGAGAATATAACCAGTGGTCTGTAGTGCTGTTTACCGATGAGTCCCGGTTTGGCTTCCATCCCGATAGACACGTAGAGTACTTGTTTGGCGAGTTCCTGGTCGTGAGAACCGTTTGCAACATCCTCAGGAAGTCCATTCATACCACGGCGGGACAATTATGGTTTGGGCGTAATTTTGTTTGTGCAAAAAGTTTTCTTTTATTCTGGAGTGTAATCTGATAAATGGGGTTTATAAAAATATTTACATGTTGTATGTTATTTTTGTTACAATTTGGGTAAATTGAGTAAATCCAAAATATCCTTACTCAGTGTTGATGTGTTTTCCTTTTACAAGTGTGTACAACATTTTGCATGCAATAATGTCTTCCAAATCTAAACATAAATACTCGTAGTACACGTATATTTTTACTTGGAAGATGAATATTATCTACTGTAGTATCCTCTTAGTCTTGTAGAAGGACCCTACACTGTAATACGTATTTTATTAAGCCTGACAGCTTGAAGTATGCTTCAATATTGCACAAGGAAAATATAATAACAACTAGCTGCGCTCCGCGGTTTCACATGATGGATGATGATGGTGATGAATCAAATAAAGCGTATGTTACTAAAGCATAACATAGCTCTATACTCGTGAAAGAATTGTTAGAATCGGTTAATTAGTTTTTACGTGTATCCATTACAAACACATTAACAATCATATAACTTTCTTCATTATTTTTAGAGTAGATAAGGATTAAGACCATAGTACGAATACTAAGGCCTATTTTGCACCAGCGTTACTATTGCATAGTTTAAAATTTAAAAGTATTTAAATTTAAATTGGGCTGCCGGCGGTGTTCCAACTTCAGTGTAGATCCTCAAACCGGTGTAATGTACCACTCTAACACTATACACGCAACATGGCCTACAGCGTGATCGAATTTACGCTCAATTAATTATACATTTCAACAACAAATATGGCTTACAGCCATTTTACTCAAAGCAAGCTATCATCTCAACTTATTTCAACAAAATTCAAATTGCAAGAGATCAACATATATAGACAACACTAAGTATGACAGTATCTGTCAGCCCAAAGAGTGGCTTTCCAAAACAATACAAAATCCAAATGAAATTACGAGCGGCGCCATCTATGTCATCGTTCGGGAACAAACAGTTAGACATATCATAATGTGGACTTCTTTGTAGATGTTGCAGTCTTTTATAAAACTGTCACTTCTCACTCTTTCAATCACTTTGCTCTATAGTCAATAGTTTCTGCAGCGTACGTGATGTAACACTTTTTTGTTATCTTTTTCACACCTTGGATATCATTATCGTAGTTTTCATACGGGTCCCTAACCTTTTCGAAAGTATTATAAAGCATATGTTCGTCAGGGATAACGTAGGATTCAATACGTAAAATTTTTCTAATCGGTCCAGTAGCTTTGGCGCCAATTCAATTCAAACAAACAAGCAAATATTTACTTTATAATCTATTAGTGTAGAAGTGTAGATTAGTGTAGATGTAGATATAAATAACGATTACACATTTATACCCCGCACTTGGATACCCTCTGTCGAGGCAGGGATGCACTGAATAACACGTCACAGCATCTAAATCCAGGACAAATATTTCTGTTCATCACAAAAATATTTGCTCTGACCGTCCGGGTTCGCGATCCCTGTATAGGCCAAACTCTCTCTCTGTGGTCGTTTCCTCCTGACTGAGGATCGTGGTCATCGGTGGATGTGGATGGTGTACACCGAGATTGTATAATCTGCTTCCATCGGTGCCTATCCGTCACGTCTAACGGCCGGTCCAGATATCCAATCTTCTATCGAGAGATCGCCTCAATCCAAGATTGAATACGATCTCTCGATCGAGACAACAGTGCAAAACTCGATTGAAGAGGGATCTTTCAATTGGTCGCTCCATCTGGTTGGGGATCGCCCGCGGGGTCTTTTACCCTCCGTGTTCCCACCACGAAGTCTTTCAAGACTCTCGTAACCTCTTCTAACTATGCGGCCAAAGTAGGTCAGTATGCGCTGTTGGCAGATTGTGGAGAGACGAATCCGAACACGAAGCTGTGAAAGGATCGATGCATTAGCGCGTTTAGCGATTCATGGTATCCGCAACATCCGCCTCCAACACCACATCTCGAATGCATCGATCCTTTGCCTTTCTTTGGCTCGTATCGTCCATCACACAGGTCAAACATTTGAGTGCATAAAAAGGTCTGTTTAACCTGTAGGTGTGTATATGTACATAAGTATGTCTAACCTTGTGTTCATGTTGTCCCATACTATATTATGACCAGGAATTCCTGTAAAATTACTACAATAATAAATATTGTATGTACTGTTTACAGAATGACCTCACATTACAGATAGTGCCTATTATAAGTATGAAATGAGATGAAACGTAAACTTCTCGTATTATATTATAAATGCCACAGCCTGTGAAATACTATACCTATGTTTGTTATTTCTGCACGCTGAAAGAGCTGACTGGATTTGAGTAAAATTTGGATTGGAACCGTATGCCGAAGTTCAACACAGAGTTATGTATAGGTTTTTTTCCTGTGGGATAGTCATTTTCCACGTGGATAGAACTGCCGTGAACAGCGGGTCGCCATGTGCTGCGCCACCGAATGCTGCTCACACAGGCCAATTCTATTATTTCACAACTTTCAACAATGTGTCGTTTGATAATTGCCCTAAAAGCCAATCTACTATTATTGTAGACAAATTGGAGCGTTACGTCATCATAAACAACTTCACTATGTTAAAAATATATTATACGCTACTTATAAGAATGACGAAGCATACGCAGTGAAGCTATACTTGGCGATCTGAACCGACCAACAAAGTTATGCTACGCTTGTGGCGGTCAGGAGTTGGATGGGTTACCGCTAATAGCATTAATTAAACTAAGCGCTTCTGTGCTTAAGCACGTTAAGCCGTCGTCAGTCCCGGTTGTTTGTCTTAGCACAAGGCTTTCGGGCGGCCTGAAATTTCGACATGGGTTGGCGACTAGTCTATTCACCAAGCCTTGCTGGGCCCGCTTGGCCCATCTCCTCTCTAATGATTAAGATATTTTGGAACTTTTATACGAATATGACCGTTGCGTTCATGATCTATCGAGTTAGCAGAATATAAAGTATCGATCTATCGCTGCCGTCAATTGAATAGTAACTGAAGTTGGACTGTTTTTTCAATAGCAGATTAAGAAAACGTATAAAAGCCGTCATTCGGTTGCGGTTCGATTACAATTGTAGCAAAATTTGAGTCAGTGTAATCGGTCCCAGAGCGTGTACACAACGTTTTGTCGCATGGCTTACCTCGTATGATCTAAATAGCACTACACACTACATCTACGTATGTATAGACTGGATACACACACATTCTGGAACGCAAATGACCTCTGTAATGAGCGTCTGAGTAATCTACTTGCCTATAACTACCGCCATATATTCTATTCTATAGTGTGGATTGTTATCTCTCTGGAATGTTTGGTTATCTGTCACTAGTGCCACGCCATAACTAGTATGGCCTGTGGTATGGCGAAGTACTTGGCCCCCAGTAAGTAGATAGATAGATATACTTTTTACTGAACACCTTAGAATTAAACGATCATACAGTTATACAGCTTAGAATAGTGTAACTATATGCGGTCTTAGGGCTAAAAACCAGCTTCCAGACAACCTTTGAATAGAGAGGAATATAACAGCATAACAAGTACAATTTGATAAATTTAATACCGACTTCCATTCTATTCAGTTATTGGAGTGTAACTCAAAAACTTCTGGACTGAATTTGACGAAATGGAACCACACGGGAAGTACCAGCTTTCAAACAAAAAAGAATTTTGAGCATCATTTCATCAGTTTTGACTATCGAAAGTTAACAAAATGAGGTAACAAAAATAAAAAAATATATTCAGTCGAATTGAGTACCTCCTCCTTTTTGGAAGTCGGTAGAACAGGGATGGTGGTGCATACATAGTATAACATTAAGTAGGAAAAAACACAGCGTAGCGCGTAGTACGTCTTCGTGACAAATAGACTACAAAACTGGAAAGAGGCGGTGCGGTGTGGGCGGAAGACGCTTGCCGGCGAACTTTACGCGAGTGCCGGCAGAGCGTTCGGGGTTGGTACTCGTAGTTTTTAAATATCATTATTTTCTGTTGTGTACGAAGGCTACGAACAAAAAAGATCGATCGTAGATTTGTTCGTAGATGCGATGTTGACATCCCTACACGCGTCTCGCGCTTGAATACCGGCGTGAATCAACACTAACAGGAAAGATGTTCTACTTATAGATATTTACTTACTCTGGTTATGGGCAGAGAAAGTTTGATGTTGAGGTGTCCTTATGTATAGGAATCTCTTTAAAAAAATCGTTACCTTACCGTCAAGCAAACGACTTGACCATCTCGTTGCTTACTAGTATCCTATTTAAGAATATGGTTATATGCGTGTTATATGCATCGTGGGAAAAAACATCATTGTTTTATGGTAAAATTATACGAGAATCTCTAGTCTTCAAGAGGCAGCATACGTTAATTCATTCAAATCAGCACAATTAATAATACAGCAGTGTGAGTGAGAGCATGTCTCAATATGACCAAGTTTTGTATAGCATTGATCTCAAATAATGCGCGGACTTTTAGACGAAGCCGTACTAAAAGCGGAAAAAAAAATTAATAGCGGCGGCGGCAATAAGAACTCTATTATACGCAAAGACCTTACACTTAAGTAAGTGTAAGGTCTTTGATTACACGGTGTTTGCTGCCTTAAATTTCTGGTGACAGTATTTTCATCGAACTCAGTTTCTTAACTTATAACTAAAAAATAATGACAATAAAACAAATGGACAAAGATTAACCCGTCCAATGTCTACTACTTTTGGTGTCTTTTCGAACAAGACACTTACAATTTTATCAAACCATTTGTGCGTGTGACCAATGTTCCCAGAATACTGGCTGCATCATTATACTGGGTACATTGGGTAGAATGCTAATGTTTTTGCAAAATATGAATCAGCATTCTGGTCACCTGACGCTTCAACCAAACGTTTGGCCAAAGTCCCTGAAAACTTCGTATGCACCTGAACCCCACGGACCCAAAGTACGATATTTACCCCAAACGGCACAAATATGAAACCTTCATCGAGATTGGCACGTTTGCGCCGTTTAAAGCTTTCGGCATTTGTCGCTGCCATACCAGCCTGAGCGTAAGTTTCTGGAAGGTGCGACAGTGCCAAGTATCGACGCAAGTTGCATTATTATATGTTATTTTTTATGTATAATATATATTAAAATATGATAAAAATAATATATCTACTCATAACTGGTTGTTCTGGATTCAATCCAAAGTTATCATAGTTTTAAGTATTAATTAAAAACTACAAAAAATTTACACTACTTTACTAGAAATTGCGATTGTAAAATTGTGTTTTTTAAGGCCAGTTAATTAAACACGGCAATTATGAGTTTTCAAAGTATTTTATTCGATTTCGAAACATAAATAATATATCATTATCTGATGACGGAAAAACACAATAATGCATAACATTGATTTTTGTATTTCCTAGATTGATGATTTCAACAAAATATTTTTCTAAATTATAAGTGTATTCAAAGGACTATAATTAACTAAAAGTAAAGAAATGCGAAAACGTAAGTTAATGGCGCATCAAAGACTCAAGTGCTTAAAGCAGACAAAGAAAATGAAGTGATATTTGTACGGAAATACTAAAAGGAATATTTAATCGTCTAATTACTGCATTGTTATAGAATTTAATTATCTTTTTAAAAGGTTTACTTTACAAACCGTTCGGGAAATAGTGTTTATTAACTATTCTTATTGAAATAGTTTAACAGAAACAAAACGAACTAAAGAGAAATTGTACAGGTCATTGGATAATTACGAGTGTTCTTTCCTGTCTTCTTTTGTACATGTGCAGCTCGTAAAAGGCGTTTCTTTCCAATACATTGGTATTTGCTCGGTTGATGGTAGTCGATTATCAAGTAGAACAAATTATTACTGTGGTTTTTCTGTTAAGTCACTTTCAGAATCTTTTAGTTTAAAAGTAAAAAAGTTTTATAACAGGAAGTTTAAAACTGTTTCCCGTAGATGTCAAGAGACGTGAACGTCTCTAGGCTCCGTGTACGGACTCGGGAGCAAAAATAAGAGTTAATACTCTGCCGGCCCGCTTGGGAATATACAAGCGTGATTTTGTGTACGCTATTTATAAAATAGCGTTTCTTTCTGAAACATAAAAATTTCATAGGTTATCGAAACCAGAGGATACGTATTGATGATGTGTGCTAGGTGATATAAGGATTGTAAGATCTAAATTAATTAATACAGTACAAAAAGTGTTGATTGTTTATGCTTGATGTACCAAGTCTGAAATACAATATTACAAAAAATTGCTAAGTTCTGCTCATAAAATGTTGCCAATGTCGACTATATTTTGTTCAAACTAGAAATAAATGTCATAGTTGATAATAAATCTGCTCGGTTACACGGACGGCTGATCAAATACCGATGGCGGTGTCTAGTTACTTACGTATATGCTGAAGGCTTGGGAGAGCTCACATGCTGTTGGCATTTTTGCGATCTCTCTAAAGCTTTTGATTGTGTAGAGCAAACTCACTATGCTTCGGAACTTTTTTCATTGTGGTATGCGTTAAGCTTCTCTTGATCTCACCGAGTCATATTTATCTGACAAGACGCAAAACCTTCGAATTGAAGCCGCTACATCTTCTTGGTCATTAATTAAATGGGGATTACACAGGGGTCCATTTAGGGGCCTTTTTCGTTCTGAACATAAATTAAGGACTTATATATTGTCGTGGTCAGTGGTCTTAGTGTTAATAAAACAAGCCGATTATAAATAATGCATCAAAGTTCACGAGGCCAGACACAATAGTAATTTCATTGTTATAATGACATAGACCCTTGAGGGGCGTAGCACAAATTCGAGTGAACCAAACTCTACCTCTCTGTATATAAGTGGAACTCAGCTAATAATTTATGTAAAAAAATACTAAATGATTGAAGTTATTGTTTCATTTAAAGATGACACAGTGCTGATTTCAAAACAAGCTGATAGCGAATATAGTAATATAGCGCAAATTCGTGGGAACCTAACTCTACCTTATACATATATTTTTATATTAAAAATACTAATTGATTTAAGTTTTCCTTGGCTAATTGTTCCATATTTTAGAGACCAATATTTACGCTTGCTAAAATCTACAAGACGACAATCTTCTTGTCGTGCGAATCTTTATGTTATTTTATTTATCTTTATCTTTATTTAAAAAATCTTTCTGTATGGATTCGTCGACAAGACCGATGTCAAATATTTATGAGATATCGCCCCTGTACGTAAGGTTGCTTTTCATCTCTTCATTTATTTCACGGATGTTGTCAAAGATGCAACTGATGATTCTGATATATATAATCTATCTGGCGCAGACTTATTACTGCTATGTGTGCTATGTCCGTAACATAAGATAATCTTGTTAATACCATTTTGCGTATTTATAAACAGTGTAACAAGTATTTCGAAGTATAAGCGAAATGGATCCCCGTGCTTTTTTATACGGAGTCAACGGTCTTTTTAGGAATAACTATTATAATATAATAATATAATAATAATAAAAAATTGTGTAAAAAAAATATGAACTGATATAGACACAGCTAGAATAGTTTATTTTAGTTATTTCCATAGCGTTATGACTTATGACATACTGCTCTGAGGATAATCTGCAGATATTAATTCTATTTTTATACTGCAAAAAGCTCCCAGAGTTTCCCTTAGACAGAAGTTTATAGACATAAACATTCTAACTGTTGTCTCTCAGTTTATGTATGAAAATCTAATGTATGTAAAGAAAAACATTAGCAGTTTTGATACAAGGAGCGATGCTCATTCCATCAACACGCGAAATAAGCACAAGCTATCCGTACATGTAACGCGCCTCCACGGAATAAGTAATTATTTTATGGGTATACGATTCTATAATAAAGTTCCCAATGTTATCCAACATTTGCCAATTAATAAGTTTAAAATTACTATTAAAATTAAACTCTGTCAAAAAGGTTATTACAAAATTTCGGATTACTTGGAGTGATCAGACACGTGAAGTGTTTTTTATTACTTACTGCCCTAGGGCTTTTCTAGCTACATTATTACCCTAGAGCGCTAATTGGTGACCTACAAGCCCCATTTGGGGGTAATAAGGACCTACTTACCGATTATGAGAGATGTAAAAAATGATTAAAATGTTAATGAAAATATTACTTAGGTATGATTGTGCTACATAATTAAACGAATTTCAAAGGATTGACAGTGACTGCTACTTCTCAGTAATGGTTTTTCTTTATCAGAACTCAGCAGAAGAGTCTTAGTACATTATCAAAATTAATTAATAGTCGATCAATTTTCTAAGAGCGCCTTTGATCCTTTGATTGAATAAATGAAATGGTATAGAATTTCATTTAGATTTTAATTTGAATCCCGCTTTTTTTTAATATTACTAGCTGTGCTCCGCGGTTTCATTCGCGTGGTGATGGATGATAATGAATTAAAATAAATAGTCTATGTTACTCAGGGATATTGTAGCATTCTAATGGTTAAAGAGTTTTCGAAATAGGTCCTATAGTTTTTGAGTTTATTTATTACAAACATTCTACAAATATATTTACCAAAAAATGGAACCGACTTCAACCAAAAAAAGTGTAAACAAACTTGGGAAGTCGGTATCATTTTGGTTCGAAAGTACCTGTTATGACGATATTTTGCGCATGGTACCAACTACGACAAGTTATTTCACACTTTTTAGTGTTGAAGTCGGTTCTATGTTTTTGGTAATTTTATTTATTTCACCTTTTTAAGTGATTCTTGCTTACTACGGAATCGATTGTCATTCGCCGATAATGATGATATCATCAAATAGGCGAAACACATTTCAGTTATTGTAGTGTAACTCAAAAATGGCTGAACCGAATTTGAATTCGTAACAAACATAAAAAAATACAATCGAATTGAGAACATCCTCCATTTTTGGAATTTGATTGAAAATACAAATCTTTATTCTATTTAATTCTGTTTCTTTTTTCGTTTTA
Source organism: Selenia dentaria (assembly GCA_917880725.1). Taxonomy (NCBI): domain Eukaryota; kingdom Metazoa; phylum Arthropoda; class Insecta; order Lepidoptera; family Geometridae; genus Selenia; species Selenia dentaria. The sequence goes on along the minus strand of OU862876.1, from coordinate 8,012,834 downwards.
TCCAATTTAATTCTTAAGCAAAATAGAAGCTCCTGATTCATAATAATTTGAATACCCAATATATTTTTTTCGTATTAAAATTTGCTACAATATTGTTTACAAAATAAAAATGCCAATTTAGATTATTCCCAGAGTAGAGGAATAATCGTTTTTGGTCGACATACTCGTAGTAGGCATTTGGCGCCATTGTTTGTCTGTACTATATAAATATATATACATACACACATACCAGTCAAAACATAAACCTCGCTTTTTGTTCGACGTGGTCGGGTAATAAGTACTGCTTGAATTTTTGGATGGTTTTCAGCAATTTAGTATTTACAAGAAATGTTCAAGCGTTTAATTTAGAAAGTACTGGGCTTATTTTGCGAACCGTTAGCCTAAAGTTTACATCAGACGAGCGAATGCTCATTCTATCCCCACTGTCTCAAATTTATTTATTGTAAACAAACGAAGAGCATTCTTTCATTGTTTTGTTTGCGTTCGCAAAGATTCTATGGAATATTCTAAAAATGTTCGCTCGCTTGACGTAAACGGTACTAGAGCGTGCGAACAGATTGTTAGAGCGTTCTTGCGTGTTCGGACGTGCTCGCTCCCCGGAGCGGTCTCTTCAAAGAGTCTTTGTGTTCGAATGAGCAATGAGCATTCGCTCGGCTGATCGGCTGATCTAAATATCTATCGTGCAAGAATTCTAGTTCTTGGTTCTCTTCTCATTCTTGCTCGATGATATCTTGGTGTAAACGCTAAGAACGATCTTTCTTTTGCACTAAAAGATCGAGAAAGAATGCTCTTGTTCTAGCTCTAGCTCTATGTTCGTTCAGTTTAAACCCGCCTTAAGACGAAAATTTTCGTAACTTAATCGTATCAGCACAAACTGTGATTTATCTGTGCCACAGTTGTACTAGATAAATGATAGTTTGTGCTACATACGATATGATTACGTTATACTATCGCAAATTTTCGTGTTGCGCCCACTGTACTGTTATTTATTTTGTGCTCTGGTGATATTTATTACGAGTATTATCGAATGAGCTAGATAAAATCCAGCTTGAGTAAGATGTGCAATATGCAATATTTCCATCTCCCAAAAAAATGGTTCCTCTCATAAAATTCGAATAATTACGTCACTATATTTAAGACTGTCTAATAAAGTAAAATAAATCAAAAAAATAAAGTGATTTGAATCTCTGAGTAAAATTCAGTTACAACTTACAACCTGTTAATTCCGAGCGTATTTAGAATAAGTCTCGGTAATGTTTGGAACACACTAGCTACTGCTACTAGCGACACGCTAATACGTAGCAGAGAAAATGTGATAATCAACGAAATGGTTTAACAATTCGTTGTTGAATTCCAGAAAACGTGAGCCAAGACACTAGCCAACCTACTTGTTTATAGCAATAAGACCTTCATAAGGATAAATTAAAAAAAAAATGGGTGCGTCAACTGATATCTTTTGACAATCTCTTGCAATTATTAGTGATGTGACTATTTAATCAAATAATATCGATAAAAAATGATGTACGCAAATGTTGAACAAAATTAGAAATGGGAATCTCCAAGTTCTTAAATAAGATGTTTGTTTCTAGCTGGCAAGATAATGGCATGGTAGTTATTAGTGACTTACTAGCATTTTGCTCTTTAGATTTCGATTAAGTCGTCGTACGTCGTTCAATACGCCGACTAAGCCATAGACAACTAAAGTAATAGCGACGGAACAAAGCCGGCGACCTCGATTTATTCGAAATCAAATCCATATTGCACTGCGCATGTCAAGTTTCGGCTTAAAGTATTTAAGCTGTATTAAAGCTTGTTCAAAGCACAGTATTCTCGTCCAATAAAGGTACGTTTTAAAAACTTGTGAACTTATATGCTAAGGTTTAGATTCACCTATGACCTCTCATGCGGTTTTGGGAGGAGAGGAGGAGAGGTTAGGATAACCAATGTGTTCATTTGTCTGTTGAAACGTGCTCCGTTGTTTTTCTACTTCCAAAAAGGAGGAGGTACTCAATTCGACTGTATTTTTTTAGCGTTTGTTATCTCATGACTTTTGACTGGGTGAACCGATTCTCAAATTACTTTTATGTTTGAAAGCTGGTGCTTTTCATGTGGTCCCATTTAATTTAATTTCATCTAATTCAGTTTAGTAGCTTTTGAGTAACACTCCAATAACTGAATAGAATGGAAGTCAGGTTTGAAGTTTTTCAAATTGTACTTGTATATTTCAAAATTGAATAACTTCGTTTTTGACCACTATCTCGCTTGATGGTCACTGATGATGTGGAAGAAACTGATATTACAGTAATAGATAGATATTTGGCCACGTGACTACCATGCTGAATATGTAAATGTAAGTCATTTTGTTAAAACAAATCTGTTTTTCGTTACCTAATAACAAACATACACACATTCACAATTATTATATATAATATAATTATAATATTAGTAGGATTGTGTATCATTTATGATAACAATATTGAGAACCGGTTTACCCGGTCGAAAGTTATGAGGTAAAGTAAAGTAAAGTAAGTAAAAAATAATTTATTGATATAACTTGTTGTACAATTATTTAGTGAATCCATAGGCTGCCGAACTAGTAAAAACTGTGTTTCAGCAGCCAGAACGGTAAACGGGAAAGAGGTAACAAACATGTTAAAATATAAAATAAAAAATACAGTCGAATATAGTATCTCCTCCTTTTTGGAAGTCGGTAGCAAATGGAGGGTTTATGCGTAAGCAAAATCTTAAAAGGACCGATCTCGATATACAGTATTATTTTGTACCGTCATTCTCAGAAGGGGCATAAATTAAAAACCCCACCATTCAACCAAGGAATATGAGGTAGTAATGTCTAAATTATCTGTGAGACACTGGTGTCGATTCTGTTAGAATTCTCTAAACAAAAATCTCTAAAGTATAGCAGCTCTTATTCTGTTTAGGTTAAAAACCAAATTAGTTTAACCTTTCCGAATGACAGCACTAAAATTAGACATTTCTCTACAACTGTAGGTATATTTTAGACAGATTAGTCGTCGCTTAACGTGGTGCTCGCTAAACTAACGTAAAAAATACCTAAAATTTAATAGCACAATCCTATTTTTAGAAATGTCATTCTAAGTGTTACAAGAATTTGGGTTCTAGTAATAACATAATAAGGACAACCATAGTAAAATTTTAGTTCAATATTTTAGTTTAGTTACTTGAGCAAGTGAATCGCTACCAATGTATTCCCTGTATTTATATCCAAACACACAAAACAGCTGATCCTAAATTTCAACCTACCGCGCCGTTATCATCATGGCATTTGATAAGAACGATAACAGAGTTGAAATGTTTGTCATCGTCATTTCGTGGAGTTCGATAAAAATTATTTACATTGGAAATGCAATGAATAAAGATAAAGATATGTTATCAGGTTACATATTATATTAGTATACCATCTATTCGGAGTACAGGTACAATTGTATAATGAATGTTCAAACTAACATTACGATTATTATAACCTTGACTTTTTCGTAATACTAAATCGAATATTTCACTTTAATTTCTTCTGTATTTTATTTAATTTGTTTCTATTACGTGATGGACCTTTCAGATCAAAATTAATTAAATTCGATTGAAATTAGGTACTCTCCATGAGCTAAAGAATGTTCCCTTCGCCGTCGGGATACGACTTGTGATTTGCTAGGAAACCCGACTCAGTAGGTATTAGGCCTTCCTCTTGCGCATGAGGCTGTTTTGTTGGTACCACAACAGCGCCATATATACTCATATCAATAATGAGCTATAATTAATGTTGTGTGATTAATGTGTGAAGGGCGCTATAACAAATGAAATCAACTGGCGAAAGACATAAATACATATGTGTCAAACTCACGAGAATTTTCAAACTAAAACGGGGAAATACACTCAAAACCCAACGTCTCGGGGTGACGAGACCGCAGTGCAGTACCTTGCAAGACTTCAGTTCTAAGCTCATGGCGGCACTGCAATTACTGCCATATGCAAGCGGTCATCGTCAGGCTCACGACTTACCCATATGGGCACTTGATTAGTAGGTAGCATACAAATTAATAGAAGTAGTGCTAACAATTGACTACGCACTTTGATTTAAAAGGAAACCCAATAATAAATTGAACAATGAGACAAATTCCAGTACTAAAAATAAGCTTGTTAATACTACGTGGTAAGTTATGTCATTTACCGAACAGTTTAGCTGTGCTACCAAGTAGTTTGTATAAGTTTTGAAGATACGTACGAGCGAGCAGCTTATCGCTCCGAGACGTATCTGCTTAGTTCCATTTGCCAAGTAAATTAACTTGTTATATTGCTCTTCGAACCTCGATACAGCTATGTTTGCTAATTTCTAGTTGGATGGAGTAAATCTAGCACTGCTGTAATTAAGTGAGAAACTTGCAGGAGGCTCTTACAATCTAGTGTAATTTACAGTAAAACTATAACTATGTTTAAATTATATTATACTGATCTATCAAGTTCAGAGGCAAGCTTAGAAACAAAGCTAATGGGTACTATTAGTTTTCTGTGCTTGTACTATATCTTTCACAAAATGGGCTATTTACTTACTAATGTGTTTGCGGACTTTGCGGGGCCGAACCTCGCAAAAATATTTCAACATTTTCCCGCTGTGTATCGCATAAAATATTTTGCTCACAATGAATGTCCATATTTTGACAGCTATGCGAACGAATATTCTGTTACCAAATGAATTTTAATATCTACACTTCCTTCAATATTGTAAAAAATTAATAAAGTAAATACCAATATTACTAGATTATTAAACACAGATTAAGTGATGATGGTTTACTCTTACAGCAGCAATCTAAGTGTACAAAGTACAAATACAAATTTATTTATTTGCTAAAATACTATATTATATAAGGTCTTAAACTAATAATTATGTCAATGTTTTCAGCCTGCAGGCAGGCGTGCAAATATTATGATAATTAAAATATAAATTAATGCATTCAAATATAAAGATATTAAATTAACATTTAACAAATTTCTAATCGTACATTATTAAATTCTGTATAATTATATTATTTAAAATTAAGATATTCATTTACACTATAAAAACAATTGTCCAATAGACACATAAGTAGGTTTAATTTAAATTTATTACCATGCAGCAATTTTATATGGTCTGGTAATATATTATAAATAGTTATGCACATGTTGTATACATTTTTACATTTCTCTATGGCAAGTGAGTTGGTTAACTAGATTTTGGAATTTAGCTCTTTTTAGTCTAATGTTAGTCTCGTTACGTTTTGCGAAATAATTAGGATGGTTCCAACGAAACCGCATGCGTCTTTAATGTACATACAAGGAAGTGGTAGGACATTACATTTCTTAAATAACGGCTTGCAACTATCCAAAAACCAAGCTTTATTTATAACTCGAATACACTTTTTTTGTACTTTGAAGGCTTTGATTGAGTCTACAGTATTTTGGTGTACATGAGAATTTACGCCAGATTCTATTTATCACATGAAAAAATTACATGTATATTTTTTCACATCAATTAGATAGAAGCTCGTATGCGTTTTACAATTAATTATTTTAAGTAATTGGCTATAATAAATCAATATACTAAAAACATCGCAAATCTAACCCGTTTTAGATACAGAGGCCATAGCACAAATACTTTCCGAAAAAGTATTCGTACTAAAAGCGTGTACTAAATACGTCACGCTTCGGCGTACAAACTATAAAGTATCTGTGTCACAGTTGCCTTAGATAAATAGCAGTTTGTACAGTTTCACGTGAACGACACGTTACGTTACGCTTAAGCAGATATTCGTGCAAGACCCCCAGATAGCCACGTTGTTCAGTAATTGAATCTCATCGTTTTATTTAGTATTCGAACGCCGAAAATCTGCATCTCGTATCTCGTGGACAAATTAGGTGACTTACAGAGCAAAGATCAGGAATGACTCACATATAATTTATAAGACCAATCATTTCAAACGATGCGAGGCGCATCCGTTTGCGTCCCGTGATACTCTCTCCTTGTAAATGGTTGAAACTATAGTTGAAGGAATCCGTATTAAATATAGATTACAGGAATTGTGCCCCGTTTCAATTTAATTTGAGTTATATATGTGGTGTATGTAGGATCTTAAATCGTATAAAATGGAACTTTAGATTTCCTGTATATCAAGCAACTACTAGTAATTAGTACTTGATGCACTCCGGTAGAATTATTCAACAAAATGTCTTTTTGTTATGGTTTGAAAATCTGTCGTCAATCCCGCAAGCGTTCTACAAAATGTTAACTACGTCAGCACAGACGATCAAACGAGATACTGACATAATGTCAAACGCTAGTCTATCGACTAAAGAAAAATATTGTCCACTCAAAATCCTGTCCATTATCTCTCTCTCTCTCCTTCGTTCTCTCTCAAATAAGTCTGAACCAGACTGAAATAGGAACTTGTTAATGGATATAATGTTAGAATGAAATTTTAATGTCAAAGTCAAAGTCATAAATACGCTAGGTAATTAAATAAAACAGGATTAATTCTTACTTCGTAGTGTTATCGATACGAGACTGCTAAAGATATTATGTACATAGGGCATCATATTATTTTAGGATATTAAAACTCTATCAAATGTCCGTCTATTGTTATTTCAAAGAATGAGTAACCTGTACGGTCGCCACCACTTCAAGTAAGAGTATAATGTTATATGTTTAATCGTCGATTCTCAGAAACAATGAATCATGAGCGGTTATTTGTTTAACTAATAGAATGATTAACCGTGTAAGAATTGTTTCATGACTGCCACAGGAAATTCAAGCAACATTGCAAGCAAAACCGATTATAAATCAGCGTAAACTACACTAAAGTTATTGATAATCTATAATAACCCATAATGATCGACGTATATATGGTTTAAAAGCCAGAATCGTTTATCTAACTTTGGCGTTGAGAGGAAAAATACTACAAATTCAAGAGGATAATTTATTGATTTATCATTAAATGTTCTGTTTAGGCCGTAAGCCTAGCTGGTAGTGACTCTACTTTTAAAGCGACGGTCGAGTGTTTTTGTCGGATGAGCAGATATGGCTGTACTCGGGCCTTGGATGTTCGTGATGTGTCAATATGTGTGTCCATGCCCTCCGCGATACAGGGAATCTCGTCAACATTGCACTACATTTTAGATAAAGAAAATAGTCGTCCAAATTTATACTCTTCGTTTAAAAGAAAATATAATTTATGACAGTTCAAAATGCATTAGTTTTGTGACAATATGAGTCAATATCATCATCATCATCTCAGCCGTAGGACGTCCACTGCTGAACATAGGCCTCCCCCATGATTTTCCAAAAGGACCGGTTGGAAGCGGCCTGCATCTAACGTCGTCCTGCGACCTTCATCAGGTCGTCTGTCCACCGTGTCGGTGGACGACCTACGCTGCGCTTACCGGTCCGTGGTCTCCACTCCAGAACCTTTCGGCCCCATCGGCCATCTGTTCTGCGTGCTATGTGCCCTGCCCACTGCCACTTCAACTGGCTAATCTTCTGGGCTATGTCGTTGACTTTCGTTCTTCTACGGATCTCCTCATTTCTGATTCGATAACGTAGAGAAACCCCGAGCATAGCCCTTTCCATAGCTCGTAGTGTCAAAATGCAGAACTTAATTTATAAACTAACTCTTTTCAATAGTTTCAGTCAGTTCAACTAAAGTTCTAGCATAGTTTTGTATGACATTTCCCAATAGAATCCGAACCATGTAGAGAGTATATTTAAGCACAATACATGTCTAATTGAAATCAATGGATCTCATGTCCTGTGTTAGTTTTAGTCGAGCTACTCGTATGTAATCTGTCTCACAATTCCCACGGTGGCTATCAATGCATGTCTGGCCAAGCATACGCATGGCCAGACATATATATATATAAATCCAGGAGCTGTCCAGACGCCTCAAAGAGATTACAGGTGACCTAAGAGCTGGTACTTACCTCGGGCAACATATCAGCCCGGCTATTCAACGAGGTAACGTTGCTAGTTTTTTGGGCACTCTACCCGTAGACAGGGACTTAAATGCTGTTTTTATCTATACTATATCTATAATTTAGAAATATTTTAGTGAATTAGTTTTATTGTAATAGGTAGATTAACTTTAAATAAAAGCCTAGATTATATGAATCAACTAGTGTCTTAGTTAACTGTTCCATAACTGAGGAAGCGGTTCAGTCTGACCCCCGGTACCGCTACTTGTTTCTTATTGGCACTCTATAGGACACTGACATCCTACACGCAGAATGACTTTAATACCACTCTACACAAAATTACTCCCAATGCAAAGGGGCAGATGTTGACCCCACTTATTAAGTTAACTGATGCATTCATGAGGCCATTGAGGGTTCCTGGCGTTCTCAAACAAATTATGGCTGCTTCATGCGGCTTTTGTGTATTAATCTTCATCGTATCAATCTAGTAATTCCGAAACGGAAATTCATTGATAGTTTGCAGTTGGAACTTGGAATCTTAAAGTTAGTGTTCCAGTTTGCAGCACCTCAAAGTAAGCTTTGAATAGTTAGTCAACAACCTTCGCACATTAGTTTGACTTGCTATTTTGACTCGATACTCACAACCTGTACTTATGTAGATACTGTGATACTGTAAGACTTTACATGACTTTGTTTATAGTTAGGACTAAAGTTATAGACACTAGAAATAGTTCACTTCAACGATTTAATTAATAATTCCCCAATAAACTAATAATATGAAGTATTCGAATAAAGAAAAAATTAACGTTGACCAATCAATCTATTGACATAATATTATACATTAAAAACACAAAAGTAAATTAGTACAAAAAATCAGTATTCGATTACACTATAATGTCCAGCGTCCAAATAACCAGAAAAGAGCAGATGCTTTATTTTGCTGCCTCTACCATAGTCTATGGTTTTTAAGCATCCGTCTCTGTGTACTTTAAATGTATAGTCGGTGAAGATTTCGCTGATAGCGTGCAGCTCAACATGACCTGCGTATTCTCCATCTCTAGACATGAGAGTCCTGTAAGAGCTATGTGATCGAAGAGGACCGTAGGAACAATCCCCAATGATAAAATCCTTGTACCATCGCCAACTGCTGACCACTTGATCAACGACTCGCAGACGAATTTCTCGATGCCGTTCTTGAGTCCCGTAAACACAGTATGAAACAGATCTGAATAAACAGTTTCCATCCCCACGGATTGGCACCACTTTACGTGACATGTTACGATCCCAGTTTTGGTCCAACTTCAAAGGTCAATGCTTTTGTCCGGACTACCGACATCGATATTTTTTTCATGTTTCGCCGCACTAGTGTGGTTGACTTTTAGTCTTCGCCAAAATGGCAACTATTTTCGTTCAATCGATTTAGTTAGTTTTCTAAGTCGAAACGAAATAATATATACGTACAATCGGTAGTGATAAAGTAACTATGCAAATTGGAATTAGAATTTTTGTAAAAGAAATGAAAATATTGTCTGAAAACTATACAGAATAATGAAAAATATGTAAATAATAATGCTACTTTTGACGTTGTCATATTTTTTCCACTGTTATCATTGACAAGAACCTGAGAAGACGTATACCTCTTTCGAAAAATATGATAACTTGTCATTTCTGATAAGTATTATTTTGTAGCGGAAAGATATCCAATAAATTTACCTGTAAATCAAGGAGCTGTGCTAAGCATGTAATAAGATCATGACTCGGGGTCATTACAATGTCCACTTCCTTAGAAGGGTTCAGCAAATACCTACACGTAGTCCTAGGAGGTAAAACTATGCTGCATGTGTCGTCTTGGTACCTGTACACCGTATTGTCAGAAGATTCTTCCTAAAATCTTTGTCTATGAAAGCGCTGTACTATATTGAAGGGCACTGTAGCAAGTATTTGTAATTATTACAATAAATTTCACGTTTTAAACAAGTTCCGATATTTTTTATTGTATTCGGTGATGAGACTTTAAACTATTAAATTCAAAACTGCATGGCAATACATTGCGCTCCTCGCCCTGATATATAAGATGTTTAATCTCTAACCCTGTAATTTCGCTGGCAACATTGCCCTTCGACGAACACAGTATTGCTTGCAGAATGTTAATAGGGCGAATTCTGTGCTTGCAATTATTTCTTCGACCGACCAATGTGTGTTACAAACGTGGTCTCTTACTATGGGCCTCATAAGTAAGCTGAAAGTCGCACAACGAGCTATGGAGAGGGCTATGCTCGGGGTTTCTCTGCGTGATCGAATCAGAAATGAGAATATCCGTAGAAGAACGAAAGTCACCGACATAGCCCAGAAGATTAGCCAGTTAAAGTGGCAGTGGGCAGGGCACATAGCACGCAGAACAGATAGCCGATAGGGCCGGAAGGTTCTGGAATGGAGACCACGGAACGGCAAGCGCAGCGTAAGTCGTCCACCGACACGATGGACAGACGACCTGATACATGTCGCAGGATGACGTTGGATGCAGGCCGCTTCCAACCGGTCCTTTTGGAAAATTATGGGAAAGGCATATGCTCAGCAGTGGACGTCCTACGGATGAGATGATGATGATGATGAACTATTTCACGGTTGAATAACTGACACACGTGTGTTGTGTTCCCTCTGCGAAAGTCCTATCATTACAAGAATGATAAAAGTTAATATTGATAAAACGAAATGTTTAAAACTGTAAAAATAATATTGAGGGCTTTGGAGTAGGTTCATGTTTTCTTTTCAATATTCACTAAAGCCAAGTCTCTAATTACGTAACTATATGATGTTCGTGAGAGTAAAAGAGATAGCTAAAGCTAAGATAAATAACTAGTGGCGCCGTGCGGTTTTGTTCGTGCCGATAAAAACAGAAATTTATTCGTCTATAATATTATTTGCAGCCGAGTCTCGTTTGTAAATGTAACAAACATCCATCATTTCATACATCATATCCAAATTCCAAACAATTCGGTATGCTAAAAAAAATTAACCTATGCCAATTCCGAAACCATTTTGAGATTTTATGTTACAAACCCTTATTTTTCTACTCTGACCTTTTAAAACGATAAGATGCCATTTATTTTAACAAAAAACGATGAAATAATTTGACTTTCATTGACCTCTAAATGACGTCACTTTTTTGCACTTTTGTTTTGATTGAATAGAGACTTACGAATTAGTAGGTGTCACTGTCAAGTGTTCTAGTTTCTTTTTTTTTACTCGCGTGCTTTTCTTGGCTCCTCAACGCAACTACATATTTGTGCAAAAAAGTGACGTCATAGGATTCAAATTTTCAAAAAAATATTATAAAATAACTACTGAATATAAAACAAAAATATTGAAATTAGTTTCTCATAATGACCTAATCTACGAAATAAAAATATAAAAAAATACCAAAAAAAAACTTTACATACCGAATTGTATAGTTTCTTAATAAATAAGTGATATTAGTGTAATTACGCATAAAATAAGCTGGAAGCAGAGTCGCTGTTCACATTACACTATACTAATTTGGTTCTATTTCTGACAGGGTTTTATAACGCCGTATCGTTTTATATAGAGAATCCTAGTATGAGGACTAGTGAGAGGCCACTCTATTGTCCATACTGTAAAGCTGGTATGATGGTAATCGATGATTTGGTTATCTATTTATTTGTATCAAATTATTTTATTACTACTACTATGTACCATGTTAGCACAATAAATCTAATTATTATTAAAAAATATTTCTACATGGGATATCTAGAGAAACAATTGATTCTTACGTTTTTACTTTGATTATTTACTTAATAATTAAAGGTTTTTAATAAACTCTCGTCCGCATCAATCATCTAACCGAAATCGATTCCACTCCAAAATCTATTCTCACTCCCAGTTCATTCGCGCTCCAATTTCAACCATCTAAAAATTATATCTAAGTCAGTCCAGTCAAAAAGTCGTATGCCGTCAAAAATAAACGTTTTGAACTAGAACCCGGTCAGAATATCTGTGCACCTCGCTGGAATGCGGCGCCTCTCCCGCCTTCCCTGTCACCTCTCCGCACACTCCCCGGTGCGACAGTACGGTTAGCATCTTCGTTGCCGATACACGTCCCGATAATTTTGATATTTTCGCTTTGTTGTTGTTTTGTTTTTTAATATTTATTGATAAGTTTAGACTGTTTACTGTTAAGTTTGGACTGGTTTGGTTGTTATTAAAATTGTTGTAGCTGTTAAACTGAAGTCATGGGAAAAACAATACACAGCGAATCAAGAAATTTAATCTTGAAAGTGCTCAAGTTTTTTGAATCGGAGAAAGCAAATAAACAGTACACCATACCTGCAGACCAAGTGGTGAAACGAACCTGTGCTGCAACTGGGATATCAAAGAGGACTCTAATGAAAATTAAAAATGAAGCCAAAGTACAACCACCTACTTCGCCGGGCGCTAGTCCGACTCCAAGTACGAGTAATAATTACAAGAAGATACAATGTCAGGCATAGAGTCAATAATTTATAGTGACTGAGTTTAATAATAAATGTTTTTGTAATCAAAATAATTGTTTTTTAATAACAATCCCTTCATCAATAATAAATTGATTTGAAAAGGTTAGTAATTTTTTTACCTCCACTATTCTCGAAAAAACTTTTTTTCACAACGTACCCAGACCGCCGATATGACGTCACGAGGTCAGGTGCACAGATATTGTGACCGGGTTGTAATTACATATATATTTTTACGGATGTAAGTTTCTATACTTTTAAATGCGTAATTTCATTGTCCATTGCTTCTCTAGATATAAATGTCCGAGTTGACATAGCCTCATGAAGATAAATATTTGCTATTGGCGATGGTTAATTAATTTTCGCTCTGACTCTGTTATACACGCAGTTATCGCTTTATTTACGATAGGGAATAGCCAACTTTTGCTACTAGCAAGTTACTATCGATCCATTCGTTTATAATATGTGATTTACGTACCCGATACAATAATAATAGCTGCTTTTATACAATGAGGCCTCATATCTATGACTTAAGTCAATTTTATGCCTTGTTACGCATAGCGTTTAAAATTTTATAATATTACATCGAAAAAACTTTTTTCACACCGTACCCAGACCGGCGGTCATATCGGCGGTCTGGGTACGGTGTGAAAAAAGTTTTTTCGAGAAATGTGGAGGTAAAAAAAATTACTTATTTTCAAATCAATTTATTATTGATGAAGGGTTTGTTATTAAAAAATAATAATTTTGATTACAAAAACATTCACGAGGTTCAGGTGCACAGATATTGTGACCGGGTTGTAAGTGAGTATTGGCGTGCCTCGTAACTAACTTGCCACTATACCTACTCTAACACGGTTAAACCAATTTGGGGCACTCTGAAAATGATTGGTGTTACGAACTTACTCGTAGTTACACCCGTCGAGAATGTCAGTATCTTCAATCCTACAGTATCGTCCTTCGCAAGGAAAACTGGATTTTAGAGTTTCGGCTACTGCTGGCACTAGAGCCTATCAGAGAGATGGTATCACACGGGCCTAGTACTGCTTGTTGGTCAAGCTAATAGCTTACCCGAGTGTCGAAGTTCTCTGGCTCCCCAAATGCCTCCAACATAGCCTAACGACTGTTGCTGTAAGCCAAACGATCGACATCCGCTCAGCAGCGCTCTGATTAACATGTCCCTAGCTAGATTACAAAGCATCGGCTTTTGTATATTTTATATACATACTATAATGAAGTTCAAGTATATAGCACACATTAGAATTTTGGAAGGTTTTTTCATACCTAACTCGATGGACAGATCTGTAATGCTGCAGAAGCGTCCTTATTGTATTAAAGGAGATCACAAAGCGGCCATACGTTTTTGGGCTAATTTTTAAAGTGCTGGCCCACAAATATAACAAAATAAACATTTTATTATTATTAGAGTTAAGTTGTAAATTAAGTCTGAAAGATAATATACAAACATCAAATATATATGCTTTATGTGGAATAAAACCTAATTATTATTATAATCCTCGGAATAATGTGCAAGTTGGAATGTACAAAAGGTAGGTATCACCGCAGGTAGTGGCCTGCGCTTGCGTCGCAAGCTATCTCGCTCGCACTCACCGTGTCATAAAGTACTTTTCACCATGCAACTTGCCTATTTCCATTAGTTCTCCATACTTTTTTTTGCTTTACATCTACGTGGAGTTGTTTTTACACAGGTTTCTTCCAATAGTTGCCGTTGTTATATAATCTGCTCAACAGTACTCCTGCAGTCTTCTTTTAATCGTCACTCCATCTTTGATATGGTCTCCTACGCTGTCTTGTTCCTTCTCTAGGATACCATTCGGTTAGTTATTTAGAAGATTTTCTTTGTGTTTCGAGGTTCTGAGGTTAAATATAATCTTAAAAATTTACCTTAGGACTTTGGTGTAGTAAAAATATATTTAAAATACTGAGTTCTATTAAAATAACGCGTTTATATTTGTTGGCCTGCAAAATAAAAACAATCCCAATCTGGGTGATCTCCTTTGCGTATTTGTTTTGCGGATTAGTTAGACGTTCGTATTCGTACAAAACGGCTGATTACGATTTTCATACGGACAAAGAGAATCACTACATTGTTAAACAAAGCCATCTATCTACTGCTTTAAAAATAAATACAAAACATTTCATTTGTTTTCTTCAAGCTGATTATTTAGTTACTTAGATAAATAGTAAATGATTAAATCAACACTTCCCGTACTCCATCACGTATGCAGTAAGATATTTTTATCTCTAGGGTTCACTCACATGTGACCCCGAAGTTAAGAGTTCGAGCTGGAAGTTATCCAGCCCGAACTTCGGGGCCTCCGAAACTTTCAATTCCCACAAAGTTTAGCTAATCCCAGTGCCTAATACGTGAATGTTATTGACCTACTGCACCAGATGGGTCGATATTTGCACGTAACTCGAACTCATGTTGTTGATGATATAAAACACCTTACAGATGGTGACAGCACCACGCCAAATGATTACATTTGGCGACTAGAATAACATTTGATTTTATTGTTTATTTTATTTCGTTATATCAGTCAAGCTAGAAAAGACACATAAAACTTTTCAAACAACTTCTTGAGCTTATATATGGCAATATGTTGGCATCTTTTTCTTCTTTGCGTATTTAACGTTTGAAGACGATACTCTATCAGTGGCATATGTATTATATTATTGTAAATGGAATTCGCAATATTAGATTTGTAAAAAAATTCTACCCTTAGCATTTTAATGTAAAGATAAAAGGGGTAGAAATGTATCTCTATATTAAATTGTTGCTGGAATTCCTCGCATTGTTATCATAGCCACTGGTTATTAACAATAATGCACATTATATACTCAGACAGAAGAAGAGACAAACAAAAGTTATTGTCCACGTCAATATCTAAACATGTATTTTAAAATTGTATAAATTAAAAATAGTTATTAGATAACAAAGATGTTTTAATACTTTGATATGTCATTCAAATTTCCAAAGGGCCGGCCCCTTTGGAAATTTGTTAGAAGTGGCCTGCGTCCTCCTGCTACCTTTATCAGGTCCTCTGTCCACCTGTCTGTTGGTAGTCGATCATCGCCACTTCAACTGGCTTACCTTCTGGGCTAAGTCGGAACTTTCGTTCGCCTACGGATCGCCTCATTTCTGATTTGATCACGTAGAGAAACTCCTAGCATAGACCTCTCCATAGCTCGTTGTGCGACTTTGAGTTTACTTATGAGGCCCATAGTAAGTGACCACGTTTCAGTGCCATCACTGGTAACATACACCGGTCAAAGACTTTTGTCTTGAAGCATTGACTTATTTTGGACGAGAAGAATTCGCGAATGTTTCTGGAATGCCATCCAGCCGAGTTGGAATCAATGATTGACCTCTTTCTCGAAGTTGAATTTGATATATAGATAAAAGTATTCCCAACTATACATTTACATTAACTCATTTATATACGTAAATAGTTTTACACAATTAATTCTTGATTTCGTAATGTAATGTAATTGTAAGCGTCGCCAAATTTTACAAAGGGATGTACAAAATGTTTCGTTCGTGGTTTCCAACGCTATTCCCTTCACGACGTATACATTCCCACTTTGACAAACTACTTGCCTTTGAACTCTCACGGGATTGCTTATTCTCTAATATTTAGCAAGTAGCTACTTGCTTCGGAAACCACGAAAGATACCTATCGTATCAACTAATTATAGACCATCATATAGTGCGTTCAAATATACACGTCGTGAGCGTTTTTAGCGAAAATAACGCTAAAAACGATCACAAGGTGCGTTAAAATTGGGAATCTGTGGGTGAAAATGTCGTTCATATCTCTTTTTGTTCAGCGTTCGGAAAGCCAAAGAGGTATTTTGGCCACCAAAAAGTGCAATATTTGACCCACGTCTGGAGCATGGTTGTTTGTGATCGTTTTTTGACAGCTATGTATTTGACAGCATAATCATGAGATTTTACGTTTAGGTGAACGTTTTATAAAACCTTCAACCAAAACGTTTTAGAAGTATATGTACGAGTAGAAGAGTATTTAAACTTGCTGAGTATTTACGGCCAACAACAACAACAACCCGGTCACAATATCTGTGCACCTGACCTCGTGACGTCATATCGGCGGTCTGGGTACGGTGTGAAAAAAGTTTATTCGAGAAATGTGGAGGTAAAAAAAAATTACTAACCTTTTCAAATCAATTTATTATTGATGAAGGGTTTGTTATTAAAAAACAATAATTTTGATTACAAAAACATTTATTAGTCCAATTTTTTGGTTATTATTTATTTTTTATTTATTAGTACAATTTACCAGTCCAAACTTAACAGTAAACAGTCTAAACTTAACAATAAATATTAAAAAACAAATAATATGGGACAACAATACACACAACACACAAAACAAAACAACAACAAAGCGAAAATATCAAAATTATCGGGACGTGTATCGGCAACGAAGATGCTAACCGAACTGTCGCACCGGGGAGTGCGCGGAGAGGTGACAGGGGAAGCGGGAGAGGCGCCGCATTCCAGCGAGGTGCACAGATATTCTGACCGGGTTATAAATAACTCTTCTTTTAAAGGAGATTCGAAGAGAGGAAAATCTGTGCTGTTGCACCGAGTTAGATGTACCGCCTCCACAAAGAAAAATGCACAAAGTGAAACTACAAAAGCTATAAAGACAAAGCATACTCACCAATGTTGGCAAATCTAAAATAAATCAGATCAAATCCATATAAAAATGTTGATTTCAGGAGATATGAATGGGACGTTAAAAGGAGATAATAAGAGACAAACAAGCTAGATTTAGAAAGAGTACTGGGTATATGGATCGGACATTTTTGATTAGCCCCTAGCTCTGTTCAAATAAATGGATTCCGATAACGCCTGTGACAAATTGATGAGAAATGACGCTAAGACCAGGTACTGACGATGTGTTGAACTTACAACAATGAGCCTAGCACGAATAACTGTGTAAGTGTAACGTTACGTGTTTTTCACGTAACACACATCTAACTGTCATTTATCTAGGACAATTGTGACACAGATAACTTATAGTTTATACGTCGAAGCGTGACATAGGTGCTCATTAAGATGGGATTTTATGAAATTCAACCCCTAAGGATTTTTTTGGGGTTGATAGTTTGTATGAAACTTCGTTACTGCGAAAGCTAAAAGTTTTAAATTTTGCATGGGGGTTCTTTTTAGGACGTAGGTGCTCACTAAGACAGGATTTTATGAAATTCAATCCCTAAGGGTTTTTTGGGGTTGATAGTTTGTATGAAACTTCGTTACTGCGAGTGCTAAAAGTTTTTAAATTTTGCATGGGGGTTCTTTTAGGACGTAGGTGCTCACTAAAACGGGGTTTTATGAAATTCAACCCCTAAGGGTTTTTTTGGGGTTGATAGTTTGTATGAAACTTCGTTACTGCGAGTGCTAATAGTTTTTAAATTTTGCATGGGGGTTCTTTTTAGGACGTAGGTGCTCACTAAGACAAGATTTTATGAAATTCTACCCCTAAGGGTTTTTTTGGGGTTGATAGTTTGTATGAAACTTCGTTACTGCGAGTGCTAAAAGTTTTTAAATTTTGCATGGGGGTTCTTTTTAGGATGTAGGTGCTCACTAAGACGGGATTTTATGAAATTCAACCCCTAAGGGGTTTTTTGGGGTGGATAGTTTGTATGAAACTTCATTACTGCGAGTGCTAACAGTTTTAAATTTTGCATGAGGGTTCTTTTTAGGACGTTGGTGCTCACTAAGACGGGATTTTGTGAAATTCGTAAGGGTTCCCTAAGGGTTGTTTTTGGGATTGATAATGAAACCTCAAGACCAAGCGTACCAAGACGCTGCTGGCGGGTCAGCTAGCTTATAATATTACTAGTGACTACCCGCGACTTCGTTCGCGTAACTGACTCGGCCTTCGGCCACGCCATAACCTCTAATTTTTTCTTGGTTTTTCTTTCATAACAACCTTCTCCTGACAACATTAACACAACAAAAAAAGAGTAAGCGAGATCGTTCTAAAGTTATAGCGTGACCAGGAGAAATAGGGCTTTCATTTCGTATATAGATATTAGGATAACAAGTTCCACATGTATTCATATGACCTTTTCATCTCTTTTACAGGTAACGAACAATAAATCTGCGCTTTATATGGATACACGTAATCGTAAGTCTCGCTTAAACTTATTTATTACTAGTTTCGATTTAGGTTTAAGAGCAAATTCTATGAAAATTAATAATACAGATGGAATTCCACGTAACTTATCGCAGTTTCAACTTCTAGAAAAGTAATTACATTTTTGGTAAACCTTTGATGTCAAAGTTCATAAACTAATAAAGCCTTTCAATTCACAAGATCGCTGAATGTAATTATGGAGTTCCTATCGGAATAGAGTTTCTACTAGTTAGTGCAATATTGTATGAAAATGAAAGCTATTCACGTAGTCTGGTTGTCCCAAACTTAACGATAACCCGGTACCGGGCGGGAGGCCAAGGTATACTAGTTATGAAAAAAATAAGAAAATTTTCAACATTGAGTTTCAAAATTAACTGACAAGAATTTTGTTAATCTCTCACCAAAACTGAATATATTTTACTTATTTAACAGTGTGTATTGTTGTATGTAATAGCACTGTTATTTGATATTAGGTTACTTAGGTTACAATAATCGCTGTAATGTTTTTTCGAACAATGTCTATTATCGCTTGGCTAAGTGACATGGATGTTTCTTCCTATTTTTTCATAACTTGTACACCTCGGCTTCTGGTCCAGCACCAGGTAATCATTGAGTTTCGGGACACTATTCTGATTTTAGACGTAGTTCGATTGAAAATATTTTTTTATTTTGTAATACGATACCTTTTACATTTTAGATAAACAAATAATGAACCTGCATCTGTTACTATTATATTCCAATCTGCACATTTTGATTTTTTTGCTGCGAAAAACACTCATAAAACCTCCTCCAAACCCGTCAGAATTTTCTATTTGTAAGCACCTCGTTATATAATGAATAATATCAATACTTTTTAATCTTCTCAGTCGTTTCGCTCTTGACAGAGCGGTCGTGGTCGTCATGTAGTTGTGGTGGAGGCACATGTAATGCGCCTCACGATGTCATGCCATCCCCCTCTATTCGCAGTCATCCTGGTGCACTCATGCAAGGGAACTCCCAACGCAGATTTGATCTGATCAGTCCGTCGCATGGGTGACCTCCCGCGCGGTCTACTGCCTTCTACTTGCCCTGAACGACAAGCAGCTCTATAGACTGGCTGCCCCGCCTCGAAACGTGTCCGAAAAATGCGAGGATCCGCGATTGCACCAAAGCTGAAAGACGCTGCTTAATGCCAAGTTCTTGAAGTATCGAGACGTTTGTACGAAACTCGGTCCACGACACCCCAAGCATTCTTCTCCAGCACCACATTTCTAGACCGTCTATTTTATTTTTTCGATCTCTCGTAGGGTCCATGTCTCTGCGGCGTACAAAAATATGAGGAAAATAAGAGTTCGCACTAGTCTGATCTTTGTGGCTTTGGTGATATTTCTGTTCCTCCATATTTTCCTCATTTGGTCCATTGCTGTTCTGGTGATCACCATACGTCGTTTTACCTCGTCGATGCATCGATGCATATTAAGCTAAGTATACTTTTTAATATACTTAGCTTAATAGCTTAAGTAACTTTTATAAGTAATTCCTTAAGTAACTTTTATATCCCGCGTGCCACATTATTGCAATGGATCCCGCAATATTGTACCGATCTGCATAAATCTGTACGCTCTAAAAGATATATACCAGACATAGAGATCAGATCATTCTGTTATTTGTGATACCAGCATTGCTCTAGATAGTTCGGCGCTAGACGTTGGCTAAACAGTGACATTTTCATAAACATCTCCAAAAATTGCTTTGGCGTTATAAAAAAAGGGAATTAAAAGGCCTGGATCGTTTTTTTAATACAAAACTAAACATACCTTAAGAATTAGTATACATTTATACAGTTATCTTTATAGCTTTAAAATATTTTTATTTATGAGATAGGTTGGCAAACGAGCAAGCGGCTCAACTGATGGTTAGTGATACCGTCGCCCACAGACATCCGCAATACCAGAGATCTCGAGGATGCGTTAAGGAAGGAAGAGATAATAGGGGTGAGGGTGGAGGGGAAGGGTGAAGGAGAGGGATAATGGGGAAGGGGGGAATCGGGTCTCCGGAACCTCTCACAAACCGACAAAACGCAATAGCAAGCTATGTTACGTCACGTCGGTGTTATGTGGGAGTGTGGTACTTCCCCGGTCGTGCCGGCCCCTTCGGCTGTGAGGTTACAGCGTGGCACTACCACCGAAAAGATTAAGAGTATGTTACGGACAAATCGATAAAGATACGCCAAAACTGAGGTGTAACCTGTTGACGGTAACTGAAACATTATATGGTGCAACTGACCCTTAGTCTATTATCACAATATTATAACTCTCGTATATCTGTTTGGATGAATGGATAGGCACATTTCTTCGATGCTAAAATTAAGTGACCTTTTCCGATGACATTTCAAATACGAGTATAAGTTATGAACAGGTACGTTACGTGATGCCTGCAATTACAAATAAGCTACCTTTCTCCGAAAATGTTTCTATGCCTGTGATAGTCAGATTCCGGGAACACGAAAGCGTAGCTCTGTTAGCAGTATATTATAATTACAGTATTGCTTTGTGGATACACAAACAAGATTAAGTAATTATTTCGGTTTCTGTTTCAAATTACACTACAGCGAAATTTCCATGTTTGTATATTAATGTGTGTTTATTTAATTATGTGTAATACCTGATTATAACAAGCAACACAACATCGATAAACAAAGCTTTATTGATTTTATATTAATTAATGTTAACATTTGTGTCATGCTACTTATAAAGTTTAGTAGTTAGTACGTAAAGTCGTGTTGGTTACACCCTTTATAAATCACTAGCTGCTCTCCGCGGTTTCACCCGCGCGGTGATGGATGATGATGATGAATCTTATATAGCCTATGTTACTCAGGGTGAATGTAGCTATCCAATGGTGAAAGAATTTTTGAAATCGGTCCAGTTATTTTTGAGCCAATTCGTTACAAACATACTTACATACAAATCTTTCCTCTTTATAATATTAGTATAGAAGAACGGCTGACCTGGCTTGTGATTTTCGATTTGCCATATCTCGTAGAAGGACATAGGACACTTTTCATCATCGTGTTCCATCACCACAAGGGTGAAACCGCGGGGTGTAGGTAATCAATATTTTTTATGATTTTATAATTTTTGTAGTACCTATTCGATTTGTCATATCTCGTAGGACTTACTTTTCATCATCATTATCCATTAAAACGAAGGTGAAACCGCGGGGCGCAGCTAGTATATTTAGTAGGTATATACAGTCATTATAACCATAACAAAACCAGTCTTTCGACTCCAGGAAGCAGAGGGTCACAGCTAAGGAAGCAGTCACTCACTAGGTGCTAAGAATGCTTCCATTAAAACCCTACAGATGAAAGCAAACGACCTATTTCTGAAACAATGCACAGCGTTATACCCGCAAATGAACTTTTAATTAGTGTTAATTCAGCCGCCTATTTCATAACTCACTGGAAGCCACTGCTAAGAAGTAAAGCAAGGAACTGATGAACGAGTATATTATTCGAAATAAGTTATTTCTTGCCATCTCCGGTCACTCCGGGTAAAGAAAGTCAGTATGAAGTACCTACGCGTTATTCTCTCATGATTCTCAATAGCAGAACATGTCTAATTTGTACTAACGTTTCTGATATTATATTTAAGTTGCATTAGTTAGAATGTAATTACGTAAACATCTCGAATTTATGTTTGTAACCTACGAAGGACTATTATTTCTTCGTAGTTTGTAACACTCTAGGTTTGTGTTCATTAGAAGTACGCGTAGTACTGCAAAAAATGCTTCGTATAAATTTGCATTTATATTGCACACGCTTTAATAGAAATAATCCGCAATACTTTCCTAAATTCGTAGTTTGATGCAATACATACTGTAGCTTGCTATCGATTTTCTTGTAAAATGGAAATAATCAAAAAATAACCAAAAATGGAACCGACTTCAACACCAAAAAATGTGAAATTACTTGTTGAAGTCGGTACCATGATAGTTCAAATGTACCTATTATCACAATATTGTGCGCATGGTACCGACTTCGACAAGTTATATCACACTTTTTGTTGATGTCGGTTCTATTTTTTTGGTAAAACATAGTATTTTTCAATATTTTCAATACTTTGCTACATACGGATCGGTTGTCATACACCGTCAATGATGATATCATCAAGATAGGCGTCAAACTTTTCAGTTATGGAGGATCCCAATAATCTAAGTATCTATCCACGGTTTTCCTTATACTACCGATAGAAATTTAACATAACTTCCATACAAATAGTGTCAAATATCTAACTCTAGTAAGGTAAACCGACGATAGATAGATTATTGGGATAGATTAGTGGAGCGTAACTCAAAAACTGCTCGGCCGAATTCGATGAAATTTAAATGGGAGCACTTCGGAAATTGCCAACAAACAAAAAATAATTTTGCGGATCGATCCACAAATGGAGGTGAAACCGATGTACATACACAAAAAAAATACAATCGATCGTATAACTGCTTCCTCCTTTTAAAGTCGGTAAAAAGGGAATATAAACCCACATCATTATATTAATTATATTCACATTATATATAAATTATAATGAAAAAAGTTGATGAGCGAGGGGTACAATCATGCCTCCAGAGACACTGGGAATCCTAGGCCCATGCCCTATGATTCCCCAGGATATGAGTATTTAAATATTACTTATTTACGAATTACAGTTGTGCCCTAAATAAATATAGTATTATAATACAACATAAAACATTTTTTCGTTGTATTTAAAGCAATGAGTGGTTAGTTCTTCCCAAAGGACATCCCTATTGGAGGTTTTCAAGTCAGCGTAAACCCGTAACTTTTTACTTGACGATCCTATTATGAAGATTGTCATATTGATCATCTTAAAGCTATAACATAATTATGGCTTTTGATGACATGGCTTTAAACTCCAGTTTTATCCATTTCAAACTTTATCACATTGCCTTTGACTATAATTATTAAAATGCCAGTTAATGCATAAAAAAAGAATAACCAAGCCAGCAGAATACATTATATGGATTATATACTTCGATACTATAATTCGGATTCTACTTTATTTAAATTATTACTAAAAACTGGAAAGGAAATGCTATCCTTGTTTGGGAGAGCTTTTTTAAAAAAACTATCGCAACGCAAGTATCATAAAGCTGTCGTTACAGCCAGTTTTATACCGACTTACATAAAGGAGGAGGTACTCAATTCGACTGTTTTTTTTTTATGTTTGTTACCTCATAACTTTCGATTGGGTGAACCGAAGCTCAAAATTCTTTTTTATTTAAAAGCTGGTGCTTCCCGTGTGGTCCCATTTATCAATTATTAGGTTCAGTAGTTTTTTAATTTACACTCCAATAACTAAATAGAATGGAAGTCAGTATTATTTTTTTCAAATTGTACTTGTTTTTTGTAACAATATTTCAATAGATTTGTGTAAACAGTTCTCAAGACAAACATAGAATCTTCAAGCGCTGTTGAAACATTAATAAAAGGTTCAAATCCCTTAAACTCGGCTTCAGATATCCAATACTATTTTCAAGTATGGAGGCGACACAGTTACTGTATTTCAACAATGTAACAAATAATGTCGCAAAGGCGACACTTGGCACTAACTTGAATGGAGTCAGAATCGATACAGACCCCTGCCTCCACTCGGCCATCCCTCGGGAGATATTTCAGTAAGGAACGTCGACGATTTGCTCCTCTGTCGTCTTGAACTTTGCATCTCGTACTCTGCATGATAATAGCTGTGGCGGTTACCTTTCAGACCCAGTAGCGTTCCGCGCAAGCTTTAATACAAATATTATAACACACATTAATTTGCATGCAGTACTAAAGTCTTGATTCATGAGTTATTAGCTGAGGTGATGAACGGTTGAGCGCTTCCGTGCGATTCTGTAATGTTTCGTTAATGCGCTCGTCGACGAGCTCAATGATGTCAATGAGATATCGCCCTTCTTCTTCTTCTTCTTATGTGGCTTTTTAACGTGGAAAGACGTTACTCTACCAGTGTCATGTTTTGGCGGATATTTTGCCCTTGTACTCCCCCAGCCCTGAAGGAGTGACCATTGTACGGTACAATTACAATTGTCGAAGGGCTCACCCATGTCAGATACTTTATGAGATATCGCCCTTGTACGTAAAGTTGTTTTTCCAACGTTTCTTGTCATGTCGTCATTTGTTTCACGGATGTTGTCAAAGATGCAATAATTTTTGCTTTTAGAGAATTGCACGGTACGCTGTTAAACTACCCACACCGTACACCTCACATAATACCTTTTCAAATAAGTCAACCTCCGTCTATTATCTCACTAATGTGTTACTTAGTCATTGCAGAAACCTCATGACAGGCTTCGACATCTTGATAAAACAGAGCATTAAGAAAATCTCAATTATTAATACTTTTTTATTATTACTTATATAATAGACTCGCTATAGAAATGTCACTCTGCCTTTATTCTAGTTATTCTAAGTAAGGGCTTAAGCACACGGCTTATTTTAAACGCGCAAACAACTCGCGTTTTGCCGTAAATTAGACTTCTCGATTGTATTTTAACGCGCGTCATCGGCGCGTCCTCTGCACGTTTAAAATACGCCGTGTGCTTAGGCTTTAAACGGTAAGAATGGTATGATTGGCATCAATAAATAATCGATATATTGGGAATATTTGCTGCTGGCTTCTGAATTCTCGAGAAGAATCTATCAATAATGTCAAATTACACCTTGGTAATACCAGTACCTCTACCATGAGTTGGCAACATAAATGTCATCTATAGTCGATACTCGATCTCGCCTACCTATTAATGTGATTGGCGTACTCGCTGTCAATTTTAGTTCTACAATTGACCGCAAGGTGGCACTGTTCTTTTTTCATACATTTTTTCGCGTCAGTCGATATCGAGCATCGATTGGTTTCAATGTTGTAAACTCATGCAGAATTCTTCACCGCATTTCGAATCAATCCATGTGAGTAATTGTGGTTTTGTTTTCAGTACATTCAAGGAGGTTCAAATTTTCTTCAGATTGTAGTTTATTATTTATTCAGAGTTAGATATTATTGACCTGAGTTTTCAAAATTGTTTAACACTAGCTGCACCCGCGGGTTTACTTGCGTGGTGATGTTGGTGATGAATTTTTATTTCAAAACTTTTTTTTTTAATTTATATTTTATTTACCGGAGCTAACAAAATAAACTAAAAATTATTCAAAAATGTCAAGCCGGGTTTTGAGTTGTAGTGAGGCTAACGGTAAGAAGAAGCTAAATATATAATTTATATATATATAAAATGAAACCCTTTTTCTTCTGGTCTTGCTATAACTTGAGAACGGATGGAACTATCTCGTTAATTATTTTTTGTTATGTCAATTATTGTCAGGGAAAGTTTCTTATGAAAAATAGTTGGGAGTCTACTACGCGAACGAAGTCGCAGGCAGTCGCTAGTGCCTAAAAATAAAAGCTAATTTATTCGAAGGTTTACACATACATTATTTCTATGCTTTAAACCGATAACAAAGCTGTTACCAAAATAAGTCACATTATTAAAAATAATGTATTTGGAAATTAAAAACTTTTGCATAGTCTGCATATAGTTACATGGAATCCATAAGCGGAGTATGAGTTTGCGTCTATGATATCTAATTTTTTTTTGATGATTATTGATAGAACAGGATACAGCTGGAATGTTTAAATAGACTATAACTTATAACGATAAAAATATTTTAAGTACCTACTAGACGCAGGTGATATTTTCTACCGACTTCCAAAAAAAGAACCTCCTTTTTTGGAAGTCTCAATACGACTGTATAATTTTTTTTATGTTTGTTACCTCATAACTTTCGACTGGGTGAACCGATTCTAAAAATTCTTTTTATTTGAAAGCTGGTGCTTCCCGTGCGGTCCCATGTAAATTTCATCAAATTCGGTCTAGTAGTTTTTGAGATACACTCCAATAACTGAATAGAATGGAAGTCGGTAATACATTTTTCAAATTGTACTTGTAAATTGTGCGTTTCCTTTACATTAACCCACAGCGTCGAATTTCTTGGAACTCTATTATGCAATGTTACCAAATATGGCTACTGGCGAGTCTACGGGAAAAGTGCAATCAGAAAAAAAATAAATGCCTGTATAAATAATGAACAAAAATACTTTTCATTGACCTAAAGCACAGTACCTATCGATTAGTTGTACGTTATGTCTCGCAGTACTGCAGCACCTCTGTGATAATTACTTACTGACGTACAAACTTACTTATATATTCATAATACATAATGCTTACTTTTACTTTAAATACGAGTATGACAAAAATTACAAAAAAAAAATACAAGACTAACTTGTATACGTCATAACCAAAAATTGTATTGATTAAAGTTACATATTTTAATTTTTTTGTGTAAATCGAATTGATATTAATTGTATAATTAAATCTAGACTAGAGCTAGATTTAATTATAGAATTAATATCAATTTTCTTCAATGCCAAAACATAAAATCTTATAACAATTCTCATAATTATTTTTAAAAATCATATAAATCAATTCTAATTTTTAATTAATTCAAATATCGCTTATTGGACTACTCTACCTAGAACTATCAGAAATGTATATGCTGCAAAGCCCCTAGACGGGACGCCAATATTCCATTTAGTTCTCAAGATAAAATGGATGAAGAATAAGGCAGATAATACCCGTTCCTCAAAGCAAAGCACGTAGCGGAATATATTTAATCTGTGGTGGGATAATCGACTGTTCTTCGATGAATAAACGAAGCAAGATTTTTATCCAAAAGTATACTCAATTATATGTTACCGTACTTATGTTGAAAGCAGTTCTCTGGGGCATCTTATCAGTAGGAAATCCAAAACTCTACATCTTGCGATGAACATGTGCCGATCCGTGAAGTTTTTTCTGATGCCATTAACGCCTGTTTTACGACACTTTTTATGTCTCAATTCGAGTGTCTTGAATAGCGGCAGTATTATTTTAATAACTACTTAAATCTATTTTGATGGTACCTCGTACTTTGATAGTAATACGTCATCATAATACTCTGGACGGGCTGCCCTATTTTTGGACGATGACTGAAAAGTTGCATCTTATGTCTAGTCTTCGGTATATCTAAATAAATCTAAGTAAATCTTGTGTCCAAATCTTAGTGTTCCTTGACGTAATCCTAGAACCAAATGCCTATCTAATTAAATAATATATTCTCTAAATGTTTGATTCGGCGTCGTTATAAATCTTCTTGAGAACCTATTCAAAATGTCCGATCCGTTGTCATCAGGCAGTTTAAGCAATGACTTATTCGATCATATTCCTAGTATAGTAGGTACCATAGTGTAAACAATATTAAAATTGTGTTATTATATAAATCTAATGAGAACACTCAAGCAACAAAAACATCTATCAATCAGTCAGTGTGATAATAATGTCGCTGATCGTTCGCAATAATTGATTTTAGTCACTTCACTTTACTTCTTAGAAGTTTCGTCATTGTTCAGATAACATTAAACTATAAAATTATAATTATAGAGACTTGACAAATTTTCAAGCGAATTTGTGTAAAATTCTATATCTTCTTGTTTTTGTATTGTGTTGTGGTTTTTGTCTTTCCCATTTAGTGTAATTTTTTGATTATGTAACTAAATCCAACTTTTCCAAGATCTCTTTTAATCTTTCTCTTAAACATTTTAACGAGAGAGCCGCCAAGGAATTTCAATTGCTATTAAGAATGAAAAAAAAACGGTTATTTTATTGAACGCAATTTCTTTGATGTGTGATCGACGAGCTTAGTCTACTTTCGTATAAACGTGAATAGAAATAAGTGGGATGGAGGTTACCAAAGAAAACTTATTACGCTGTATCTTAATTACGAATAAGTAATGTATTACTTCTGCCTATTCATTAGCGATTGATTTATTAACCTGAATCTCACGCCACACCTTCGCCTATTATTTAACAATAGCCTCAAACAATAAAATTCTCTAACTGAAATTACTGATTGTACCTTCACACTTCCGCTCGCCACGAATGAAAGCTGAATAAGAAACAAAAAGCAAGAAATGAGGGAACTACTGATGAATGAACAAGAATAAAGGAATTATGACACTGAACTTCCGTTTCTTTTTCAGTATTCTCACAAATTGAACATGGAAAAGACTGAATGAAGACGGTGCATGTTTATGAGCATACACAAAATAATGGATCATGGAGACTTGGTACTCGTATTAAAAGGAAAGAGACATGGTTTTATAAGATGAACTCCTTGTATAGAAACGCTATTTAAAACGTAGTACT
Organism: Selenia dentaria; assembly: GCA_917880725.1. Taxonomy (NCBI): domain Eukaryota; kingdom Metazoa; phylum Arthropoda; class Insecta; order Lepidoptera; family Geometridae; genus Selenia; species Selenia dentaria. The sequence goes on along the minus strand of OU862876.1, from coordinate 7,983,874 downwards.
TGATCTGGTATGAAGGTCCATCAATAGTTATTCAATACAATTTTTTTTTTATAGGAAAATAGAACCTAATTGTTATTGGGTATTCAGCCCGAGACCCGAGGCCGCCCAAAAGACGTACTCGTACTTGAATAGACTGAACTGACTAGTAGTTTGATAGAATGATTACTGTTACAAGACATGTAAGTGTTAGGGGAACAACTTATGAGTTTTGGAATAATGGAGAACCGCTCTTGAGTTTCTTCCCTATACATTTTTAATATAAATTCTTATAGTGCGTTCAAATAGACCCCTTTTGGCGAAAATAACGCTAAAAACGCACACAAGGGCGTTCGAATTGGGAATCTGTGGATGAAAATTTCGTTTATGTTTCTTTTTGTTCAGCGTTCGGAAAGCTAAAAAAGAGTTATTAGTGCCACCAAAATGTGCAATTTTTGACCCACGTCCGTAGCATGATTGTTTGTGATCGTTTTTTGACAATTATGTATAGTGACAGCATCATCATGCAATTTAGGTCTTATGCTCGGTTGAGCGTTCGAGTAGGTGTGGGCAAAAGTGGCGTAAGTGGCAAAAGTAACGTTTTTGAGCTTTACGAACGCTTTAACAAAAGAGCCATCAAAGACAACGCCACCAATGCCCTGATGATAATGCCGAATCACTATATTGTACAGCCAATATTGCGCAACCAAATAATGTGCGGCTCGTATTGTACGCCCAATACATGGAATAAGGGCTGTACAATACTCGGCTGTGCATTCCGGTGGTCTTACGTTCCTGTAATGCCTAATAACTCCCTAATTTATATTTTGAGTGTTTTCGTGCCATTGTACATTTGCAATTCTTCAAATTAAATTTAATATCAAAATATCTGACATACTGAACATATCAAATGTCACTTTCCTTTCCCCAGACCTAGCCTTGCCATAAGCAATTTTCCAGTGATGGTGTCGCTACATATTTCTATTAATGTTATTTTATTACTTCACATATTTTTTAAATTAAGACTTGTCATTCCAAGAACTGTATATTACGAACGACTATAATATGTACGAGAGAGAGAGAGAGAGAGAACTGAACAATATGTTCAATATAGCGTTATAACGCTACGAAGAAATAATGTCAGGAAGCATAACTCAGAACAAATTCTACACAAAAAGTGGTCCTTCAAACCAAAACGACGATTCCAAATACGAATTACTTCCGAGGTTACAAAAAGACATGTTCGGTGATTAGTTTAAATTTCAGAAGGTAATCAGGGATTGGTTCAAGCGCGTGATGCAACGTCTACTATGACAGCGGAGTCATAGCGGAACGATGTTATTGATTTAGCACGACTTTTATTGGGTAATTTTTGGCAATTACTCTACCTGATATTATTTCTTCGTAGTATTACGATCATACATCGCTAGCAGACGAGCTCTTAATTTAAAAAATGTCACAATTACGACATCATTTTAGGCTAATATCAATTATCTTTGATCTTTTATATGTCATTGGCGATGACATCTTAAAGATCATGAGTCAGACGGTGATACAAATCGAGGCCCTACCAGGTGGTCACTGACTGTGACCTCAATTAACCTTTATGACTCGCTTGACATAGAAATCAGCTGATCAGCTTGAGCACCTAATATGTTCAATGATATATATTACTATAACTAATTTCGGTTCAAATTCATAGTAACATAATATAAAAAATTAGTAAAGCAGTGTAGAGTTTCGCGGTTGTTAACTAACTAATTTTTAGTACCCTCACGGGATGTAGATCACGATTAAATAGATTTTAGATTTCCCGATATTTTGGCACAGTCATATGCACCATGTGTCTACCCGCGAGCATGGTGCATGTAACTGTGCCGTCCCATGCCATGCCGTGCCATGGTGCATGTAAAATCATCCCGTATACATTCCGTGAGTGCTAATAGTAACAAAATTAGTAAAAGTTTATCTCTGTGTAAAATCAAACTATGACAACTTTTTGGATGTAGGCATATGCGGGTGCAAGTTGGTAGCCGGCTACATTAAGCCGCAGTTGTCGTAGTTAGCGACACGAAGAGCGTCGCGTCGTCGAGCGGGAGATGACACTGCCGCCCGATCACAGATCATTAGTGCCGCTCGCGGGTACCAATCTACCTAGTAAAATAACAGAAAAGCTTTTAAACTAAACATTTCGTATCGCTTTTCAAATGGTTAATGCCATCTGCAGTTGCCGTCTGTAGTCGGGTTCGAAATCTTGACTGCAGCGACATGAAGCGACGACGTGTCGCGGCGACATGAAGGGACGACACGTCGTCTGCTGCTGCTACGTGTAGCCGGCTACCAACTTGCAGCTGTTTCTATCAGTGGCCACAAGAACGGCATCGTGTGCTTAATGGCAAGATATTATGCTTGCCAATGGCAATTTGCAGTGCTAGCCAGAGCATAGAACTGAAGATTTCGCGGCTCAGCACAGAACTGTGTGCGTCACCTCGAGGTATGGGTTTTAATTCTCTTTCCAGTAATTTCACTTACTACAGTGCCTTTCACACCCTGATACAATAAAACTTGCGCACTACTGCTTTGCGGGAGAACATATGGCTTCGCATTGGTACTATACAAGACGGTAGCTTGCTTACGAAAGCTGCTATATCGTGAGTCAAGTAACTCCGTGAAGAGTTTTGTTTGATTAGCTAAACGTATTTTGTGAAGTCAAAATGTTCAATGTTTCAGTGCTATTTATGAATGTAGTTGTATGGAATTAAATGTGTGTTTATAATAATAATAATATAATAATAATATGGGACAACATCCACACAAAGGTCTTCAGGTCCCAAACTAGGCAGAGCCTGTACTATGGTAACCTGATGACTGATATACATACTTAAATACATATACACACCCAGACACAGATCAAATAGACATATTCATGCACACAAATGTTTGATCTGTCCGGGGATCGAACCTGGGACCAGCGGCTCAGAAGGCAGGGGTGCTACCAACTGCGCCAACCGGCCTGTTTATATATATGATGTATGGTATGCACGATGTTGGTGGTCTACTCACATAGGTATCTGACTAGTCAAACTACGTTTAATTAAAACGTGTTCAGTCTCAGCAGAAACCTTATTTGGAAAGTTTCTCTAAGCAACCCGATATGGCACGTGATACAAATAATAATATTGATAAGAATATTACACTTAAGGAAAGGTTTTAATTGTATTCGTTATTGTTTTATCAGTAACGTAAGATAGAAATGCAATATGCCGATTAGCATACGTTATACGAAGGTCAGAAAAGTGTGAATGCCTGAGATGTGAGGTCAACAATACTGTCCAATTTAACGTTGTACTAGTAAGCTCATTAAGTGAATAGATCTGTTCTCGAGGTCTTGTGGTTATGAGATATATGTTCTTCCTATAAAATCCAAAATCATAAACCGGACCATGAAAAAAAAAATTTTTTGTGATCCAAGTCGGCCTATAGAGTACCTAAGTACGTGCAGCTTGTCAGTGTGCGAAGATAATTGTTTGACATAAATTGAATAAAAAATAATGGAAGTGGAAAAGTAATGAGGAGGTTAGCTAATTGTTATTTTTATCATTATAAAATATGAACTTTTACAATTTCAATACCTTTTATAAAGAATTTCGTTTATTCTCAGACATTATATTCAAATATGAAACGTAACGGTTTTGTTCGTAAACATAACTTAGTGCTAGAAATTCAATATGTTATCTTATAAAACATACAAATAGTGCAGGATAATAATGTAAAACATAGTTTATTCTGTTTATCTCTTTTTATTTCACGTATAAGTAATGAACCGTTTTGAAACAATCGGTATTTCTGTAGTGGTTGCGAAAAAAAAGCGAAATCCGCCATTTTGATTTTGAGTGAAATGACTTTGAAGTTGATGGCACTTGCTTTCCATTATTCTTCTATTATGTACGATTAAGTGAATATTTATAGTTGTATCCAGGGGGCTTTGTTATCAGATTCCATTTCTCTTTTACTTCATAAAAATATCTAAATAGACTTCTTCCGTCTGCTGTAATCAAAATCTGATCACTTGACGTCACTCTGCGAGTCAGGCCAAGAATCATGGAATGTGAAACAGAAAAAAAATTACAACAGCGAAGACTTATGGCTGTTACGAATACGGATGCTTTCACCATCGACCGTTACAATACTATAAAACGAAACCCAGATGTCTTATCTGTAATGTGCAGGCATTACTTTGCTTAGGTCTTTTAAGCATGTAGCAAGCGAAACAACTAGACGAATTACCATTTGCTTATCTATAAAATTTATGAATTTGGGCTAACAATTAGCGTTAATGCAGCGCAAAAGGCTGGGCCAGCATTACACTTAACTAATTGATTATTGTTATTACGAATGGATCAAGGCTGGTATGAAATTATTCTCTCTAAGGACGAAACTAACATTTCACTCAAACCTTTGAGTTAAATATCTATTTATTCTGGGGTGCTTTCTACGCAGGGGCAGGTATCACGCTTCATTCTCTCCCTTCGATTCGATCCATTGCGTGCCTGCCGCCAGTATACTTTGAAACAGTTAGCGACGTTCCTTAATAGAGGTAGATTAGCATAGTTTAACTGCACATTGCTATAATTTTCTTTATATAAGGAGCCTTTTCGCTAAGCTAATGTACCGCTCCGTATGTCAACATCAGCCGTACGTATAATGTACTCAAGCAGGTTTACTAAATAAGATGCTTTTCCAATATTTAAGCCAAGCCTGACCATCGCTATAGTACCATTTTGACTTTGTTGGACAAGATACATATGTTAGATAGCTATTAAATAAATAAACAAGTAAACAGATATAATATATAATACAATACAGGTTTAATAGTCTGTAAATCTCTGTTCAAATTTTATCCTGGATGGTTTGTAAGTTTACAACGGGACTGTAGGGAAGACATCTTTTCGCCATGAGATTTATATGCTTTTAATCTAATAAGTAAAACCATTCATTATTTAATATGTCCTTTCTTACATTATATTTAAAAGGGTGACATAATTATTAATTTTGATTGCAAGCGTCTCCGCAATCAATATCGAAAATCGCGTTTACTTACGTACTACGTAACCTAGTATACTGCAACACCTCCCAAAATTTACCCGCCCACCCGTATTTAGGTCAAGGCAATAGGACCTTTCTGCTCCCTCTTTCTCGATATCTGGGGTACCCGGGAGTTAAGGAGCTTTAAACATGGGTCTTTTTTCCTTATTTATCAACAAGGAAGAGAGAGTTTACATAAAAATTATTGATTTTGTGTATGCTTTTGTAATGGAACTCGTTTTCGACGGATTAACAAGAACAAAAAGGGGTTTCTATTTTATCGTTTCGCCCAGTTCAATAGGAAATGTAGGATTCTAACTTGCTATCGTGTGTACATTTGCGTTATGCAGTACGTATCGTCAAAGTGTGTCATTTCAATTTGAACTTTACTAACCAGCTTTAGGCAGTTGTCTCACCGCCGGCGAGTAAGCGGCTATTTTCTCGCTCAAGAAACGTACGAAAGATATACATTACGCGTAAAGAAAAGAGATGCATATATTAATAGTCGATCGCTGACTGTTCACACTGGCGGCGAGAACTCTCTCCTCTAGTTTGTCGCTGAGCAACAACAGCTATTAAAGATAATACTCGCTCAGCGATACTCGCTCGGCGATGCTCGCTTGGCGATCAAAACTCACGCCGAGAGAGGTAGTGGCAGGACTGTACGCTCGGCCGGCGCGAGCTAGTGGCGTGAGTATTCCCGTCGCACTCGTGCACTCGCTAATACTCGTAGCCCAGCGATAAAACTATCAAAAGTACACACTCGCTCCACGCTGCTCACCAACTCGTTTCTACTTCCTAGCTCTACTCGCTTCTCGTTTTTCATCGGTGGCGGTGGGACAACTGCCTTATGCTATTGAGTACGACAGTAATTCAGTTCGATTCAGCCTCGAAACGCCAGGCTACATACAGGTCAGAACTCTAGCTGGCTACGTTCTAATTTTTTTTTTCTTTTTTAAAGTTTTGTACTTCAAACGGAAAGAGGAACTGTTTTAGTCACTTGGTTGTCCGTTTATCTGTCTGTTAAGAGCTTTTTTTCAACACGCATACAGGTATCTAGTTGAAATTTATACTAAATTATCGGGATTATTGTCTCTTCCAGCTGTGAATAAATAAAACTTGCAAGTCAACGCGATCAGAAGATATGATAGTTTATATCGCATATATTCAAATATATTGCGATTTTACAACGGAATCAAAACCGATAGGGTATCTAACTTCTCGTTGCCCTAGAATCATGAAACTTGACAGGAAGTAATGTCTTAGAGCACATTATATGTGATAAATAAAGGATACAAATCTGGTTACCGTAAATATGTAGTTTAGTAACAAAAACAGCGAATTTACGATTACAAATTTATTATTTACGGTTGGTGCACGAGTATAATGGTGTCTACGAACGGCTAAATTAAGTTTGTCAAAAAAAGTTTTCGATAGGCAAACTGTTAAGGTGTCATTTCGAAGTACTTACCTTTAAGTTTGTACGGAACTCTTGGTGGGTAGTCCAACGCGCACTTAGCTGGTTTTTTTACATTTGTTCAAGGTCTTCTGGTCTCAATCTAGGCAGAGCCTGTACTTTTAAAATAATAAAACGGGATTAACGTGAGTCTAACCCTCGGTGTGCTCGTCCAACTCGCACTTGGCTGTTTTTTCTTAACACCTACTCAAAATCTTCTGGTACAACAAGGCAGAACCTGCACGTTCGCCAAGGTATTTGAATCCGCCCTACACAAATGTATTTACACGTTGGTTAGTTCGCAGCTGACTAACGATCCACACGGCTTCAGACCGGGTCGGAGTACGACGAGTAACTTGCTGTCGTTCATGGCGTATCTGACGTGACGTACTTCGACTTCTGGAAAGCATCTGACACCGTGAATAACGACATCCTGTTGGAGAAGTTGGCAGGGGCTGATTTCACCCCGCATCTTCTAATGTTTTTTGCGAATTCCCTTGGTGAGCGCCGGCAGTATGTCGACTACTCCGGGTGCGAATCCGAACCCTACATTTCTTTCTCGGGCGTCAGCCAGGGGAGCAATCTGGGTCCGCTGGAGATTATTGTTATGATTAATTACCTGCCGGATGTCGCCGAAGCCGTGAGATGTCTTTTGTTCGCGGACGACCTTAAGCTATTTCAGGCTGTTGCGAACAGGTCGGATTGAAAAAGGCTTCAGCGAGACATAGACGCTGTCGTGCAGTGGAGTGCTACCAATAAGTTATTTTTCAACGCGGCTAAGTGTGAGGTAATCAGCTACGGACGCAAGCTGAAGCCATTACAATACCAGTACGAGATAGGCGGTGCGGTGATGCCGTTGGTCGAATGCTTGCAAGACTTGGGCGTGCGGATGATGGCCAATCTCACGTTTCGTACGCACATTATTAAGACATGTGGACAAACCTGTAGGAATTTAGGTTTCATTCTGAGGAACTGTAAGGAATTTAATAGTGGGCGGGTAGTTAAAATCTTGTATAATGCACTCGTTCGAAGGCGGCTGGAAACGAATGTAATTATTGATGGTAAGGATGAGGATTTTTATATAGGTATGCTGGAGAAAATCCAAAATAAATTCACCCGTTTCCTATACCTAAAAGAATACGGCGTGTACCCATTGTACCCACTGATGTACCCGACCCTGTTTGTGCTCGGCATGGTGGGCTACAACAAGCTTGGCGTGCGGCGCGACTAATATTGTATTATTGAAATCTTTATTTCTTATGTACTATTCATTATACTCGTAATATTTAGTGTAGCATCGCTTTGGCTATTAAACTATAAAGGTGTATATTACTATTTTAAATGAATAAATAATTATAAACTACTTTAGCATGATACGGCAGGCCGACATACAGATATACTATGTAAATAGAGAGCCTCATTTACTCACAAATTCCACGTACAACTTCAAACCCCAATTAGCGTTAGTAACCTTAATGAGTGCCAACGCTATTTGTTGGTTTACCTTTTGTTGTTGTTTATGAAATTTCACTAAAAATATAGATAATATCTTATGTTTCAAAGTATTACGGTAGAGATTGAGATAACAAGTAGCATAATATGTCTTAATCCCGGCTTCAAATTCGTATCCAATCTAAATTTAATCCCAATCCGTTCAATCGTTATTGTATGTTTTAGTAACAAACATGCAAACACATTAAAAACATTCACAGTTTTTAATATTGTATTTTAATTCATTTTATCAGAAAATCTGCCCATAATAGCACGTACATATCATAACAGGTACTACGTTTCAAAAGATATGTAATTTGAAAGGTAGTACAGGCAGGCTGACACACAAACGGATAATGTAGGCTTGGTAATAACGTCCTGAAGTACAAAACACTAAAAAATTGCATGCATAATAGCACGCTTTACTTACTATTTAATTCGAACTGACAGCGTCGAGATCATCGAAATGAGACACGCTTTGTTTCAGTTTAAGCCAAACTACACAAATATTTATGAGAATATATTTTAACATTCGGAATGTCTGTATTATGCCTTCAATTCGATATTCGGAGTGAGCTGTCGATCGGCAATGCTCAAGTTAAAATGAATATTGATACTAACGAGTATGCAAAGTTTGTATTTCGTTTTGCCTCCCATCCGTAAACTGAGTTTCCGGTGCAATAACTTCCATATGTGCCGTTATGAAATTATTGCCTTCCATTAAAAACGATTGAACCAATCCTTTTTTAACTATGTTTGAATGTGTTTTTATTCCCGGAAATGACGAGACGTGTTATTTTAATTGCCCGATTGTAAGGCACCACATCTTCTCATGACAGTTGTATTACCCCCCACAGCTCTGGGTTGAAGTTTTCACTGCACTGCGCTGAGCACCCCGACACAAAGGCTTTTAGAACCACTTCACTTACAGCTAATCGTTTTTGGATGATTGTATAGTAAACTTACTTACATTTCTATTAGTTTCACTAGCACACGTTGCGATAAAGTAAAACTAATAAAAGCGCAAAAATAATACCAGCAATAATGTGACCACTTTATAGCATTCATATCGATTTAGTACGCGTTGTTGCGAAGTTTCATTACAATAAAACATGTGCAGTATACACAGAACTACTAACAATGTTTGTATTTCATCTGGTTCCGCTATGTAAGTTAAATCGATTAACTAAATATAAGTTAATTATGTTTATTGGTTAAATTTAAAGCGGTTATTAATGGAATGATTTTGTTGTAGACACGATATGCCTTGCTTTTGCAACTGAATTATCAGCGCCAGACGCTAGATATAATAATATAGCATCTGATATCAAAGCAAGTATATATGTTTATCATAATAATCCAGAAGGTACTCATAATTCAGATAATCAAGTTAATAAAACAGTTCCTTGGGATACTTACATAAACGTTCTGAAGAAAGCCAGTACTAAAGTACTGCAAAATATTCGATCAAATATAAAACAGAACTACTTTCTCGACTCGAATCTAATAAGGCTAATAGATGAATTGTTTAGTGACATCGGTGACTATGAATATATAATACAATCAAAGCTTAAAAAGATTATGGGACGAGATCAGTTCAACGACACTAAAGAGTTCATGTTAGATTTTATGACTTTGTCTAACCTTCTTATGGACAAAATGGTAGGATACAACTTGGAGAAAATTGAAATTGTCTCACCAACTAAATGGTACAAGACGTTGTAACGGAACAGGCTCTGGATGAGGATTCCGTCACGATTCACAAATATAGAGACATTTAAAAAGTATCTTGGTATGAACAAATATTGATGAAATTTAGGCAATCAAAAGTAGAAGATTTATATGTTAGGTCGGGTATTTCTTATAGCAAGATTATACATACTGAAAATGATAAGCAGCATATAATATTTAAGCTACCAAGATATTCGATGTAGCAAACATTTAAATCGATTGCTCAAACAGTATTGATAAGTGATTTCAAGGAAAATGAAATGTTATAATTCTTTAAATACATAAAAGATTTAAGCAAAATTAATACAATTACCATGAAATAAGTACCATTGATATTTTAGCCATACAAAGGTGTGGTGACGACTCGCTACGATCTCCTTGTAGGTAATACATACTCCAAGCTGTACATAAAGAGTTTTTTTAACTTTTACTTTTTTGTTTGACACTTTCAAATTTAAAATTAGATGATGTTTTTATGACAGCGATTCGGACAGGGTTTTTTTTATGTAGATTGATTATATTTAGGTGGACAACACACGTGTATCATTTAAATTACGAGAGAGAAACACTTTCTCCAGTGCTAGTAACAGTGGCAAGGATCACAGCTGGAGTTCGCTGCCAGTATCTAGGTACGCATCGGTGTTACCTCCGGTGTCCTCATTGGTGACCCCGACGTGATGATGAAAATGAGTTAGTGCTGTAGATGCCAAAAAGAAGGTATGAATTTTGCTATTCAAATATAATGGTGCTTCCTGCATCGGCTTGATCGTGATCGAATATGGAATACTACGCGCGAGTTCTATATATTGAGTCAGGAACGTATCTGTGAAATGATCGAAATATATCGAAGATTATTGCTCGGAATGTTTCCTGAAATGACATCGACCAATTTTCGCTGCGACTAAGGCTAGTGATACATCGACGTTTTAATGCCTACCATTCGGCAGTTATTCTAGTCAATATTTTATTAATGTGAGGAACACATTTTTGTTACGCGTCCGTGTATTTGAGTTTGGGTTAGACTGTCTACTCTGATTCTAGCATGAGAATGCGGTAATAAATTATAGCAATTGAATTATTTACTGAGAGTGTCAAATGTAATATTTAGAATCAAATAATAATTCGTAATTTCATTTAAGCATTTCTTTGTCATAAATAATAATAGTAAGAAGAGATAAATAAGATTATAATCGCTTATAGACGCAAACTCTACATTTGGAAAACTACCAAACGGACTTAGTAAGGCCTTACTAATTTTGGGGTAAATAGAAGAGGATCTTGGCATGATGGAGAACATTTGTGTCACAGTAAAGAGCAGCTCTTAATCCAGCATTCGAGTTGTAAGCCTTGAACATGCCAAGAATCCTACTTCCTAAATCATAATAAATCTAGAATTCTACGGCAAATCTAAAAAAAAACAAACTAATTACTTACAATATGAAAATTAATAAAATATATTATATCTTTAAATTGTAGAGATATCTATCAATAATTTACTCGGCAAAGTAAAGCTAACTATTATAATAATCATCATAATAAATATATGGCTGCTAGTATTGAGCTAACCAATACAACAAAGATTCTGCTAATACTTAAGTATTTAAAATAATTGCTTTTCCTACAATGGTTCAATAGATGGCATGTCATGTAAAACACTAGTAATCTAAATATAGCAATCTCGTATAAAAAGGAGATTTATGTATGTGGTAAATCTTATCAAACTTGGTCAAGCAATGCAGCACCTTGAGAATTCTTGTAAACCACAAACAAGGGTCTAGAGATTTCTCTAAGTCACTGATATTATTTCCCATATATTGCTTTCAGTAAACAAGTAAATGATTAAACTTGAACAATTGAACTATTCAGGGAATAGTGGCTGATAATATTTATCTAAAGGAATTGGACAATCAGTGTAGTAGCTACTGATCACAAAAGATTTCTAAAGCGCATATAAAGCGAGGTCTTTCTTTACTTTTGTTATTTATTTCCTAGCAGTTTCCATAAACGAAACAAATAGTATCTATTATATAGACACATTGTCTGCAAGAGATTATATCAATCTTATCAACAGCTAAATGATCATAGCAACAAACATAAATCTATAAAGAAAACTAATTATGGTAGTTTTGCAAGCTAATAATTATATAGTAAAACTTGCAAATAACCTGCTATATCTATGTTCTATGGACAAATAACATAGACCTTAAGTTCAGAAACTTATTTTGATGATTAATATCCATTTCATTTCCACGTTTTCACACATTCCATGATTAGAAGTCAAATTAAGTACATAAGCATCTAGGATCGGTTCGGTCGGTCAGTCTGTAGTAATCTCACGTATACAGTACATGCATTCTAGTATGGTCATCATGACTTGTCGTTTGCAGCTAGTAGTTCAGTTATTGTAATAGAAGGATATCCAATGTAATATCGGAATACCTAAGCATTGACTTCATTTACTCTAGGCATCTATAGCTCTGAATAGTTTTCTCTGTTTCAATTCTTTCCGAAAAGAGCAAGGTTACAGCAGCGGTACACAGTGTTAGGGTCCTCCTAGACTAGACGATCATTGGCCAAAACGATTTATTAGAAAATAAAATTAAAATTGGGGGGGGTTGTTACAATTTGGTAGTGCCTTTACCAGGATTGGAATAACGTTACTACGGAAGTTTTACTAGGAATTAGTTGCGGTCAACCGCACAATTTGTTGGCGTGAAATGGATAGGATTTTATTGAAACAGAGATGCTATTGCAATAGGTGATTTTTAAAGGGCTAAATAGGTAGGCAACGGATACTATAATGAGGTGATGATGTTGTTGTTCTAGGCTACAGTAGTAGATTTCTACAATAAACTAAGAAATAAATAAGCCGGATATGCATTTTTAGGAATATTACTAAAATACTGATTACTACGAAGCGCTTAAATGATATTCAGTGAAAGATAAGTTAGTTGTATGCAAGTTTCATGTATGTAAAGTCTGCAACTACCTTTGTCATTTACATGTACCCCATAGTCGATCTCTAGAATCCAGAAGTACACTTATCATTCGAAAGGCAGATTGCGTGTTGTGTTTACGACTAGGATACTCTCCTGGAGGCACACGGTAAATAGTCAGTATCGAACTCTACTCAAAGTGACCCGAAGGTTTTAAGAACACTTTTAGTATCGAACGACTTATGAAACTCACTTGGGAGCCAAGAATTGCGTTATAGAGTACTGAAAGAGTTCTTGTATAGTGTTGGGAAAGGAAGAGAGTTTCTAACATGTTGAAAGTGCCGTCGCTGCATTTGCATCACAAGGATTACATTTGTAACCAGCAAAATACAGCGCAGATCGTGGACATGTCTGTATATAATCGGTGTTTGTTATGTTCGGAAGTATTAAGAATATAAAAATGTGTGAATATTAATAAATGGCTTACCTTTTTGTTCGATGAAATTTATGGTAATTAAATGATAGTAAAAATCTACATACGTAATTACTTCTATTGCAGTTGCGAAGGAAATAAATAGGATTACAATAAAATGCAAAGTTGCGCAACTTTAATTGAGCGATGATAAGTCTTGTTAGAAGTTTTGTTGAAATATGTTTAGTCGTAACATTGGGGGGTTGAATTTCCCATTCAGATGCTTAGCGTTGTGAAAATTCATATAGACAAGTCAGATGGTTGTATAGTTATTCGTAAAGGTTAAATAAATCAACGATATGCAGATTTAATAGACAAACATAGTAAGCGCCGAATTTAAGTATAAAAAAACTAATATTATAGCTAGGTAGTGATGAGTCTTCGGAATGAAGCTGGTAAAGTTTGACAATGTAGGCAGGCTGAAGAGGAGCGCCGGATATCAGAAGCATAGGGGCGAAGCGGCTGGTCGAGTAGTGCGTCTTGACGAGATCTGCAAATATAATAGGGAAAATTAGGGAATAGTGAGCAAAGCCGGGTTATCTATCTAAACTTAAAATAATGGGAAAAAAAACAAACATTATGTAAATCAAAGTGAATAAGGAAACTTTTGTTTAGGGCACAATAATAATTGTTTGAATGTTAATAGTTATGTATGTATATATGTTCTTATGTAACATAAATGACATGTAAGTAGTACGCGCAAAGTATATACACAACCTTAAATTTTAATCTGAACTCAGTATACATCGTGAATTTCGGTTTGTGAATAATAGTAGAAACTATGTAAGAGTTTATGCCATTTAACATTAAATATAAAAAAAACTCGGTTCTATGCCATGAAAATCGTAGGAATCGTGGAACTCATTTAATCAAGTGATTATCAAGTATTGCAGAACAACAGACAAATATACAAACGTTCATTTTATATATTACTAGTTGCGGTTGCGGATGTACCCGCATGGAGATAGCTGATGATGGTGGTGATGATAAAAAAGTTATCTATGCGTAAATCTAGTATCATCTATTTTTATACCAAATCTCATCAAAATTAGTCCAGCCAGGACTGATGTAATAAACATTCATTCAGACATACCAGAATTTGCGTTTATAATACTAGTACCTAGGTACCTTGTTAGGATAATGATGATAATGATGAGGAAGAGTATCTTATAATATGTAAATTCAAAGCTACATCTACTTTCGTAACAATTTTCATCAAAATTGGCGCAGCTGTTTAAGAGGGATGGTGAAGCAAACATTCATTCTTACGTACCAACGTCGTGTTTGTAATATTAGTACCTAGAAAATATTTTTTAGGATACTAACTAAATAAATATCGAAACTTGCGTACCTACCAATCAATTATGAGTGGGTTATGTGAACTGTAGAGCTTGTCAGGTTTCACTGTGGTTTATAGCAATACCACAGTCGGCAGGCAGGGATCTAGAATTCATGGAAAACTATAAAATATACATAAATATAAAATGAGTTAAATATAGAATCAGTTATTTCCTCAATAATCTAAAACTAACCGAAGGTTGTATATCAGGGCGCGTCGAAATATGAGAAAATCAACGGTAGCTTTGTTCACAGCAAATAGGTACCTATCTTAAAATTGCTATGGAATAAATAAACAAAGGTAGAAAAAGAAATGTGTTAGCAATAATTAAATCAATCAAAATGACATGACAATCAACATTTAGGTTACCTAGGCTACAGAACTTTACAGAAAGGTAAACACAAAAGAGTATTTAGTAAAAGCAAAGAAACTTTTTGATTGTGGTACTGAGAGCTTGCTGTCAAAGTGTAAAGAGAATATAAACACTACGTTTTACTATAGTATCACGTAAAGAAGAGTTCCGGAGATTAATGCCTAGGTATTTTATAGATGTTTATTGGAATCTATATAAAAGGGAGGTGTTTATGGTATATGATGGGTATGCAACTAGGAAATCAATATTGAGTCATGTTGCTTGGATTATTTGCCTGCAAAGAGTTTGACGACATAGCTAGATAATGTAATATGAAAGGTTCAGTTGTAACAAAATACGATAAGTATGTACATAATACACTGGTAATTTCTATGTAGGTACAATCTGTAGGAAGTATGTAGATATGAACAGGGAAAAAGGATGTTTGGTTGGAGCAAAGCAGAGATGCACAAGTCTAAATAACACTATACCTACATACATACCTTGCCAGATAGCTGGAGTGTAGTTTCGTAGGAATATGTACACCTATGTATATAATAATATGTAGGTATAACTAGTGGTTGAATATCAATCGGAGTTGTTGGGCAAATGTATCGTGCATGCGCTGCCTACATTTGTTCGCAAATTGAAGTGATTTCGTCATGGACACTGCAAAGATAAACGTAAATAAATGCTACGATAAATAGAGTTACAGTATAATTACAATTAGAGTACAGCGAACGTGCATAGAATTTGCGAAAATCATATTTTTGACGTGAACTTTATTTCCTTTATTTTGACAGCGACATATTTAACTATCTGTCATAAGCACATACGTGTATATCCAAAGAGTTCGAAACAAATAGAAATCATGTTCAAGGTTTAATATACCTAGCTATAATTTAAATGCTAAAGTTATATATTATTATAGATATAATAAACGGTATGATTAGGTATAAGATGGAATAAGAACTTACCTGTGGTCAACAAATGTCCATAGCTCTTTGAGATTCTGTGATCAAGATATCTATAAAAGCGCAAACGTAATAACAATACTTTGTAGATATTCGAGGTTTATATTTTATTTAGGGAACAAAAAAAAGGAAGTAATTAAAGACAATCACAGAAATTTAGGATCCCTATATAGTATTAAAATTCGGGTAGCGGTCGTAAAAATTCTTACTTAAGAGATTACATGTTTGTGCGACCGCGAAGTGTCAATAATTTTTAATTCTAAATAGCACGGAGCGTCTTTGTTAAGACTTAAGGCGCGGTCGTACCCTGATAATAGTAAAAAGCAGAATCTTTAAACATCGAGTGTAACGAAACAGTTCGATAATAATCTATGAAAAAAAAACTTAGGTTAGAAATGGAACAGGCAAAAAGTAATAACCGAACAGAATTCATAAATATTACTCGCTATCTGCAGGAAAAAATCCTAAATAGATGCGTAAAAATAAACTTTCACGTCCAAACTCTCAGAATTTTCAGCGATAACACTATATTATTTTTTAGGTAATACATAGCCAACATATAGTACTAAAGTAGTAACCAGCAGTTTTTCAATTGTGTTGGTATATATCGAAAAATATAAAGAAAACGTACAAAATTAACGCATTTTCGCATTACATCGTCCAATCTAACAAGCGATTTTCAACCTTACGTAAAGCATCGTAAATTATTTTAAAATTGGGGTTGGACCGCGTCTTAAAATTTCGTATAACAATCGTAATGGGATACTTTGAGAGATATCTTTCAGTAATGCGTTACAAAGACATTGGCAGATATAGTGTAGTTATGATAATGACGTGATGAATATAAATTTTATTCAAAATCAAACACATTATCACACATGACAAAGTTTAAGGATTTCTGTACATTAATAGCCGTGACGCATACATTAGTGCAGGGTTATGCGAGGACCGGAAAAACAGTCTTGTTGATTTTTGCTTTGAAATTCATGAAAGATGTAGCTAGGGAAATGACATGGAGATTTGGAGAAATTTGAGTAACCACGCAGTGACAGCACAGCGTACACATGATCTCGTAATAGCAAATATGTGGATAGAGAAATAGAAATAGAAGAGATCTTCGGAGTATTACAAAAGAATTGAAAAATAAAATTTTATCTGCGATTCACTAATTGATTACTTGCAAGTAACCAAGGTTTGATGCAAATGGATTACAAAGGTTGTAGAAGATGGGGGTTGGAAATTACAAAGATAAATGGAAATAAACACAACTATGTTCTTTTGCTTGTACTCGTACATTTGAAATTAAATTAAATATAAATTCCGTTTAGAGTCCTCAATTTATTAGGTAGAAATGAAACTATGAAAAATAACTTATTAGTTATAGACCGTTATCAATCTAGTCATATTTTAGCAAACGTCGAGCATAGAAATATTCGAAATATCTTGTTTTTCCATTTGTTGGGTTATAGAAATATAAACAAATTACCATTTTATATCCTTGTAATGGGTAGGCTTGCGGGAATTTAATAGGTCGGTATTACATCTATATCTTTCTAATCGATAATGTTCAGGAAAACCATATTGGGTAGGAAATTACGTTAATACTCAGTATACCTACATCGCAAGTTCAAGTTACGGGATACCACTAGTTTACTAGTTCTGAGACCTAAACCTATTAAAACCTATTATTACCTAAACCTATTATTAGTCTTCACCTATTGTATGGGTATTCTAATTCACAGCGTGTCGTTAGTTTGGTTGATAGATAACTATAGTCCCAGAAGAAAAGGAAAAATGGGGAAAGCTGAGCACAGGGCTGGTTATTATATTGTAGTGTCTACGGAGCTGATAGTATTAGAGTGTTATTATTGATAAGCGTAATAAATTTTAATTTATGGATTACATTACAGGAATGACCAAATAGTTAGAGATCAGGAAATAGGAATAAAAAAGAGAGAGACATTCGTGTGTTTGACGTTTGCGTATAATATTGACAACAAGCGATAGGTGGCGTTAATAAAAGCAAAAAAAAGGTAAATAGAATATTGTTTATGTTTAAAGGGCGTTTCCCTGTTAACTAAATAAACAGTCGTAACGAGTTTCGTTTTATAGTTATGAGTAGCATGTAGAGGAAGAAGTTATAGGGTTATTGTAGGTATATCTTGTTGGAACGAAGTATCTATAATTGATAGATTACCTTCATAATTAGTCGGGTTTAATTTGTATCGAACTGGAAAGGGGTGATACAATTGTTCATGGAAAGGAATAATGTCAGAAATTTAGGAAGGTACCTATCATAGGGATACATTATTAATAACCTAGTTTCAAAACCGAAAATCAAAAGTTATAGCAGAAGGAAAATACTGTGCAGCTATTTCTAGTCACGTTTTTGAGCAGTTACCTTTGAGTAAATATTTTGGTACATATATACCTAACTAAAAAAAAAAAAATGTAATGAGGTACATAGTTATGTAGACCACAATGGAAATGACATAAAAACATGTTTGGAGGATTGCGGTAGACAGTACATGTAAAAGCGAATGATTTGGTAAGAGTTAGGTATGTCGAGTTGTTATTTTATTCAGACTGATCTACTGAGCTGATTTTGAAGATGTTCTGTGCGCCAATGAAGATTATTGATAGAAAGACACAATGTTGTTTTAGGTGAATGCGTTGGTTAAATAAGTTATAGAAAGGATTTGTAAAAGCGGGATTGTTATTGTTGATATATAATAATATAAGATATAATAGTAATCAGATAGTTTAGAGTTTTATAAAAATCGGTTTCAGGTATTGATTTATAATTAAACAATATTTAACATTATTATTGCAAAATGATTATGTAATAAAAAGTCGTGCATTTTGCAACTGTGAAATTGGATGAATTAAGTTTAGACAGAATAACAAATACAAGGTAAAAAAAAATAATGATAATATTAGGAATCACAATTTTAAGGATTCTCTTCAAATGAAGTAGATACATGGAAAGCGTTAGGAAAATCAAAAAAATTTAATAAAAATACCAAGGTACAGCAATATTTAATAAAACTTTATTACAATATTTAATAAAACTTTATTATAATTAAACAAAGATGTTACAATCATTTAATAAAGAGCGGGCGTAGACCTCATCAGGGCGGGGTTTGTTACAGTTTTTCCTATTTTATTTTTGACATAGGGTTTTTAAAAAAAAATATGATAATGTAAAGGGGCATTTTATAGAAATAAAAGTCTGAAATTTCAATTGATAAAAACTATTAATCGTGAGTATTCGTAGACACCAGACAAAAGGGTTGAAGGTTTATTTAGGCAGTATGCAGGGCAATGTAAGAGAAGAGAGTTTTAAGTTATGATAAAGTGATGGGAAGAGATGGAAGAACTAATGGCGCCAGGGAGAGATGCGTGTGACAGAGTTAGTATTGAATTTTATTGAGGGCCTCTATGAATCGACAATACCGACTGGAGTCGATTTGTTAAGTTTTGTTTTCAGACAGACACACACTATTCAACGAATGATTTATGGAGTACAAATTGGAGATAGGTTTAAGTCAGAAGACACCACATCAGTATTTACAACTGAATTATTCCATAAAGAGTTCGTACTTTACAGGTAGCCAATGTTTAGCCATTACACTTACATTCACCGAGTTATTAGGCGGTTGCTTGTTTGGTTTGATTTGAAGAGGGATGTATCAGCCATGGAGAATTATTGCTTGTTAGCTATTAACGAGATCTGGAGTAATAAAGGGTGGCGTAGGTTCTACTCCACATACTCGATCCCAAACGAAAAATTGGTTTGGGTGGTAGCACGTATGCTGAATTATTCGAATTGACTAGGTGCACAATTTGGCACAATACTAGTTCCCTTTCGTTATTTCAGATTGTCCTTGTGAGAAGTCATTTTTACTCATGGAGGAGACATTAAGATCGGATATATCAACCCTTACAGTAAATTTATTTTTAACTCGGTCTTTTAAAAACACTCCACTAGTGAGTTCACGCACTCACAACCTTGTTTGAAAACAAATTTTAACCAATTAGAATAAGCACACGTTCAGTTTTGGTGGGACTATATTTGTGAAGTTGAATATATGGAGGATGGGAAAATTTCCTTCGGTAAATTATGAGAACCTGCGTAAATTTTGGGGGTTGGCTGTAACGGAACAGGCTCTGGATGAGGATTCCGTCACGATTCACAAATATAGAGACATTTAAAAAGTATCTTGGTATGAACAAATATTGATGAAATTTAGGCAATCAAAAGTAGAAGATTTATATGTTAGGTCGGGTATTTCTTATAGCAAGATTATACATACTGAAAATGATAAGCAGCATATAATATTTAAGCTACCAAGATATTCGATGTAGCAAACATTTAAATCGATTGCTCAAACAGTATTGATAAGTGATTTCAAGGAAAATGAAATGTTATAATTCTTTAAATACATAAAAGATTTAAGCAAAATTAATACAATTACCATGAAATAAGTACCATTGATATTTTAGCCATACAAAGGTGTGGTGACGACTCGCTACGATCTCCTTGTAGGTAATACATACTCCAAGCTGTACATAAAGAGTTTTTTTAACTTTTACTTTTTTGTTTGACACTTTCAAATTTAAAATTAGATGATGTTTTTATGACAGCGATTCGGACAGGGTTTTTTTTATGTAGATTGATTATATTTAGGTGGACAACACACGTGTATCATTTAAATTACGAGAGAGAAACACTTTCTCCAGTGCTAGTAACAGTGGCAAGGATCACAGCTGGAGTTCGCTGCCAGTATCTAGGTACGCATCGGTGTTACCTCCGGTGTCCTCATTGGTGACCCCGACGTGATGATGAAAATGAGTTAGTGCTGTAGATGCCAAAAAGAAGGTATGAATTTTGCTATTCAAATATAATGGTGCTTCCTGCATCGGCTTGATCGTGATCGAATATGGAATACTACGCGCGAGTTCTATATATTGAGTCAGGAACGTATCTGTGAAATGATCGAAATATATCGAAGATTATTGCTCGGAATGTTTCCTGAAATGACATCGACCAATTTTCGCTGCGACTAAGGCTAGTGATACATCGACGTTTTAATGCCTACCATTCGGCAGTTATTCTAGTCAATATTTTATTAATGTGAGGAACACATTTTTGTTACGCGTCCGTGTATTTGAGTTTGGGTTAGACTGTCTACTCTGATTCTAGCATGAGAATGCGGTAATAAATTATAGCAATTGAATTATTTACTGAGAGTGTCAAATGTAATATTTAGAATCAAATAATAATTCGTAATTTCATTTAAGCATTTCTTTGTCATAAATAATAATAGTAAGAAGAGATAAATAAGATTATAATCGCTTATAGACGCAAACTCTACATTTGGAAAACTACCAAACGGACTTAGTAAGGCCTTACTAATTTTGGGGTAAATAGAAGAGGATCTTGGCATGATGGAGAACATTTGTGTCACAGTAAAGAGCAGCTCTTAATCCAGCATTCGAGTTGTAAGCCTTGAACATGCCAAGAATCCTACTTCCTAAATCATAATAAATCTAGAATTCTACGGCAAATCTAAAAAAAAACAAACTAATTACTTACAATATGAAAATTAATAAAATATATTATATCTTTAAATTGTAGAGATATCTATCAATAATTTACTCGGCAAAGTAAAGCTAACTATTATAATAATCATCATAATAAATATATGGCTGCTAGTATTGAGCTAACCAATACAACAAAGATTCTGCTAATACTTAAGTATTTAAAATAATTGCTTTTCCTACAATGGTTCAATAGATGGCATGTCATGTAAAACACTAGTAATCTAAATATAGCAATCTCGTATAAAAAGGAGATTTATGTATGTGGTAAATCTTATCAAACTTGGTCAAGCAATGCAGCACCTTGAGAATTCTTGTAAACCACAAACAAGGGTCTAGAGATTTCTCTAAGTCACTGATATTATTTCCCATATATTGCTTTCAGTAAACAAGTAAATGATTAAACTTGAACAATTGAACTATTCAGGGAATAGTGGCTGATAATATTTATCTAAAGGAATTGGACAATCAGTGTAGTAGCTACTGATCACAAAAGATTTCTAAAGCGCATATAAAGCGAGGTCTTTCTTTACTTTTGTTATTTATTTCCTAGCAGTTTCCATAAACGAAACAAATAGTATCTATTATATAGACACATTGTCTGCAAGAGATTATATCAATCTTATCAACAGCTAAATGATCATAGCAACAAACATAAATCTATAAAGAAAACTAATTATGGTAGTTTTGCAAGCTAATAATTATATAGTAAAACTTGCAAATAACCTGCTATATCTATGTTCTATGGACAAATAACATAGACCTTAAGTTCAGAAACTTATTTTGATGATTAATATCCATTTCATTTCCACGTTTTCACACATTCCATGATTAGAAGTCAAATTAAGTACATAAGCATCTAGGATCGGTTCGGTCGGTCAGTCTGTAGTAATCTCACGTATACAGTACATGCATTCTAGTATGGTCATCATGACTTGTCGTTTGCAGCTAGTAGTTCAGTTATTGTAATAGAAGGATATCCAATGTAATATCGGAATACCTAAGCATTGACTTCATTTACTCTAGGCATCTATAGCTCTGAATAGTTTTCTCTGTTTCAATTCTTTCCGAAAAGAGCAAGGTTACAGCAGCGGTACACAGTGTTAGGGTCCTCCTAGACTAGACGATCATTGGCCAAAACGTATTAGAATAAAAAAATTAAAATAGGGGGGGGGGGGGGTTGTTACAACGTTGAAAGATAAAATTCAGAGGCAAGAAATTAAAGCAGCCGTAAACTACGTAGAAATCCAAATTTGTAAGATTGGTGTTTGTAGAGAATTAAAGTTCTATTCTGATTACCTAAAGAATTGGTTGAGATATTTGCTGAACCTGAAGTCGAGCGCCTTAAGAGAATTTTTCACACACGTTCCAGACACTCTTGAAAAGCACAAGCATTTTATCAAATCAAACATTAAATTCCGGAAAACAATAAAGAATTTGATGAAGGCGGATGCTGCAGCACAAAAAGACACCTTAGATTTTGTTGACGAAGTTTTAATTAACAGGGAGACAGTTTACAATTTAATACCAGAAAACTTGAAAAAGGCAGCGGGTCTGCTGATGAGACTTTTTTATCTTATCGATATAAACTACGACGTAAACGAAGAAAATAAAGTCGTCTTGGACAATGTTACAGAGTTATTTTACAATCTGACAGAAGGAAATCATGTGGATATGGCGCAGTTATTAGACAATATTGTTAATAATATGAAGTTGAATCTTGAAATTTGGGCTTTGAAAGTACAGAGTAAAATTTATTTTATATGGTCTGAAATGTTACATCTATGAAACAAAACAAAACTTTATACTTACATATATTATACATGATTTGTGTAATCTTTTATTGCGATTCCACGTATAATTATATATCCAAAATATTAATTGCTTACGTTTTTAATTTATTGGGGATCGGCTTTGCTTACACGTATTTCATTAATTTTATAAATAAGTTGCATGCCCGTTGACATTTCTCTGATATGAACATGATAATCTGAGAGTTGCAAGTTTGTGTTTACATTTCTACACCTTGAGCGGTGAGCCTTTCAGGTAGCCTTTGTTACGAGTGTGTCTCGTATGTTTGAAAGAATATTATTTGTAAAAGGTACGTAAGCAAGGACTTTAGTTAAAATTTACAAATTATACAATTTTGGTAGCACTGCCTATATAGCGTTGCTTCTATACTATAGCTTATTTTAGCTGGGTTGCTTTATTAAAGTGTAGTAGAGCTGTGATTTCATATTTCACTAGTAGATGTTTTTTTTCTTTCTTTCCAAACTTCTATTCAAGCACTTTGTTACGTATTGATGTATCTGTTAAAATAAGTATTGTTTTGTAACCACGCGTCTGTTTCTAATTCTTACAATATGTGCAAATATAAGCAGATTGCTTATTAATGAATTATGTAAAATTGAATTATCATTTATACGGCGGCAATGCGCTCCGCTTCTTTCGTAGATTCGAAATTTCATCTAATGAGGAAATTAATTATGATATTGTTTATATGTCCAAATATTGTCGAGTTAATATGACATGTTCATCCTCTTCCTCCTTGCGTCGTATTCCTCAGTGATGAGGGTCGTGACCTCCCTTCGGAATCACCTTCTGTCTTATGATTGTTCTCCATCTGTTTCTGTTTCTGGCGGCTTGGAGGGCGTTGTGAAACGTAGAGTCGAGCGCGGTGCGGATCTGGTCGGACCAACGTATTGGGCTGCGACCACGAGGCCTTTTCCCGTCTACTTTTCTGGTCACAATGAGTTTCTCAAGGTTGCCACTGTCTTTCCTAGCAATGTGACCGAAATAATCCAGGACTCTGCGTAGACATTCATGAGACATGTTCATGAGATCATAAAATAATTTATGATTTACCAGTAAATTTTTCGTAAATATACAGTGGTATCCGTTTTTAATGATATCGCAAGGATATAACAAACACGTCATAGGTACGAGTACTAAGCGGAAAAAAATCTAAGTATTAAGTACATATACCACTGAGACTCAAAACAAGAAAAAGCCATGCACGCGCCCAAAGACGTCGTGCGACTCTCCCGAATATTGCCGAAAGTGTTAGCAGTCATGTCGGTCACTATAACAGGGCAGACTTTGTTAAAAATGGGTCACAATAACCGACATGTCACTATAAGCGAAGTCAATAGATCCGACGTAGTTATAAATAATTTTATGTGAAAACCAAACTTAGCTGTGTAATTACTTCATAATAAGCGGTTGGTCAATATAGGCGGATTCTACTGTAAATGTAACTTAATTTGGGTCGAGAAAATTGTATGGATTTGTCGCAACATAATATGAGCATACATTTTAAGGTATATCACGTGTGACAAACTGAATTACATGAAATTTCATATAGAAATTGCACTTTCAATCTTTTGATATATTTTTGTTGAATTATTTTATTGCAAATCAACTACGCCGTGCTACTTTTCTCGCGCGTTAACGCATTTCCCTAAAGAAATATTTCCAAAAAATCCAAATTTTGCCAATTGCTATTCCAGGATTTATACTATATATAAATCCTGGAATTGATGAATGAAGCGATGATTAGAACAAACATACACGCATACTCTTGCAATTATTCAATATAGATTTTGTATGACAAAAAGAATAGAGGCCGTAGCACAAACAATTTGCGAAAAAGTACTCGTATCGTAAGCGTCAACACGTCACGCTTCGACGTACAAACTATAAGTTGTCTGTGCCACAGTTGCCATAGATAAATGACAGTTTGTCTGTTTCACGTAAACGACCCGCATTTACGCAGTTATTCGTGCTAGGCACATAGTACATATCGACTCTTATATTATACGAGTAAAAAGGAAAAAAATGTTTATTTGTTTGTTAGTATTGAATAGGCTACGAAACTACTTAACCGATTTGGAAAATTCTTTCACCATTAAAATCATACATTATCCCTGTGACAGAAATTTGTATTAAATACAGTAGTTTCTCAAATAAAAAATGCATCATGTGTCATGGATAAATGCCATTAATTCACAACCGATATTCTCATGTTTACATATTATATTATACGGTGAACACAAAGTCAGCTAAAACACTCAATATAAACAATTGTAGTTTATTAAACAATCATACTAATAATAAACCTGACGCATATCGACTCGATTTCCTCATTTCAGCTGTAGTTTGAGTTATTTTCGTCAACAACATGAAGTTATTGTGTGAAAATGAGGGATTTTGTTACTTTAATTTTCACTACTCTTACTCACACTAATAATATAGAAAGATATATATTATTAATAGCCAGATATAGAAAGCCATAGAAAGCCAGCTGCACTTCTTTATTATGTCGGTTCAAGACCGAAGATATATTGAATGTTTAATATGCTCTTTCACAAACTATTTACAGGATTTTTTAAAGCTGATCCGTATTTTCTTTCAGTACTATAGACGACTGTACTCTACAGTATCCCATATGCATGTGTCGTTCAGTTTGACATGATCAAAAGGCTTAGCACGAATAACTGCGTAAGTATAACGTAACGTGTCGTTCACGTGAAACAGTACAAACTGTAATTTATCTATGACAGCTGTGACACAGATAACTCATAGTTTGTAGGCCGAAGCGTGACATGTTATCGCTTTCGATATGAGTACTTTTTCGCAAATTGTTTGTGCTACGGCCTCTGGATGCGGGAACACTAAAAACTCTTACCTGTAAACGTATGGAGAACTATTGCGTGTCCCACACATATAGGAACCGTTATTCTTCTACCGACTTCCAAAAAGTAGGAGGTACTCAATTCGACAGTTTTTTTTTATGTTTGTTACCTCATAACTTTCGATAGGGTGAACCGATTCTCAAAATTCTTTTTTTTGTTTAAAAGCTAGTGCTTCCCGTGTGGTCCTATTAAATTTAATTTCATCGAATTCGGTTCAGTAGTTACACTCCAACAACTGAATAGAATGGAAGTCGGTATTAAATTTTTCAAATTGTACTTGTATACACTAATCATAGTTCAAATTCTACTAGATTAAACTAGTACTGATTTGCTTCAACATGCACTTTCATCAAAAATAACATTTTTATTAAAATTGTTTAAAATAAAAATTGTTTCGATTATCAAGAGTTATGCACAGCTATGATCAGCCTTCTATAATAGTGCTACTGCTAGGATACGAACCTGTTCTTAGAGAGACAAGTATCATGACTAACGTGACCATACGTCTCGCTTTGGACGGGATTGTCCCGCTTTCAGGCTGTCCGTCCCGCTGTCCCCAACAAGAGCAAAAATGTCCCGCTTTTACGAATAAACCTTTTTACGCTTGAAAGAATTCTAAAAATGTTCCAGCATTAAAAAAAATATTTTCTGTGCATCGATAAATGCCCAAATATTTTAACGACCTTTTACGAAAATACCATTTATGAATTGTGGTAATATTATAACCATGCACAGGCAGCGACTTTTCATCAAACCGTGCTGAAAATTGAGGGACAAAACTATTCTGCAATTGAATCTACGAAGGAAATTAATCGGCTGCGAGATAACTTGGCACATAGAGAAAGTTCAGTTTTACTTCCTAACACCGTTCGTAATTTAATGAGAAAATTACAAAAAAAATTGACGGATTTTCGTTAATGAGTCACTAAGTCACGTGCAATTTAATATCTCAGTTTAATTTAAGAAAAAGTTAAGATTGTCTTTATATTTGCATAAATACCTATTTAAAACAGCATCTTCTTTTTATTCAATATAAATATTAAAAGTTCATTTATCTATTGTATGTGTTTATTTAGAAACTAACCGAATACTTACTTACCCAACTCCTTTTTGTATTACAAAATACTAAATTAACTCTAATCTGGCTGTTATGTTTCATGCCTAAACCGTTGAACCAACTTTGCTGTAGCAAAGTAGTTTTTTGTTGCGAAATTATTTATAAATATTATTTTTATGGCAAGTTGGTGTAAGAAATAAGATGCCAGTGAGGGTAAGATACTATAATACATTATTTTAAGTCATTTTTTAAACCCTAATTTTTATTTTGCACTAAAATATGACATCTTAAACCGACGTACCCCTATGTATTTATTTATATACAAAATTCCGTGGGCGTCCCGCTTTTACATAAAAAAAAATGGTCGCGTCAATCATGACCAACCCTAGTATCGAAGGTTAAATGTCGGCCGCAATCCATCGACATGCTGGCACTACTGCTGTCCTCAGACAAACAACACTTGGGTTGTATATTGCCCTCCGTCCACTCGAATCCACAGCTCGGCAGCCAATATCACCTGGAGACCAATTTTACTAATTTACGCTACAACTTTTCTTGCTGCTACTGCAGTTCCACTCCGGTTCTCGATCGACAATTACCAATAACCAATTCTACAATTTGTACGTGATAAAAAAACGTGATCGATCGCTGGCGTCAATAGAAGCATATCTGCACCTGGACTGTTCTTCAATAGCAGATTAGGAAAATGTATACAAGTCACCTTTCAGCTAAGGTTCGATTGCAATTTATTTAGTACAGTCGGTATCTTTTCTTCCTCTTACAAATACAAACCGAGATAGTGCATCTGGAGCGAATGTCACACACTGACTTTGAGCACATAATCACTCAATGAGAGTTGAAATAAAACAATTGAAATAAACACAAACTATTAAATATCTAGTACAAACACAGGTCACAAAAACAAGGGAGATATGAAAAGAGGGCGGGGCTGATGTCGCAGCAATATGTCCTAAAAAAGAACACAATGCTCGCGGCGGTTCGCAACTTTTGTATTATGTGACTGAACGCCGGTCGCGATATTGAATATAAACAGTTTACAATGCTTGCTCTATACTTAAGAATATTCAAGCGTTAAGTCAAAGTCAAAATCATTTATTCAATTTAGGCATCAAAGTCAAAGTCGCACAACGAGCTATGGAGAGGGCTATGCTCGGGGTTTCTCTACGTGATCGAATCAGAAATGAGGAGACCCGTAGAAGAACGAAAGTCACCGACATAGCCCAGAAGATTAGCCAGTTGAAGTGGCATTGGGCAGGGCACATAGCACGCAGAACAGATGGCCGATGGGGCCGAAAGGTTCTGGAGTAGAGACCACGGACCGGCAAGCGCAGCGTAGGTCGTCCACCGACACGGTGGACAGACGACTTGATGAAGGTCGCAGGACGACGTTGGATGCAGGCCGCTTCCAACCGGTTCTTTTGGAAAATCATGGGGGAGGCCTATGTTCAGCAGTGGACGTCCTACGGCTGAGATGATGATGAGGCATCAAAGACGCATTTATGAACGTCAATGTTTCATAATAATGTACTTTAAAGACTCTACCGTCGCGTTCCAAAATATATAGAGCCTACCGAGAAGAAGCGGCAAGAAACTCGGGGCCATTCTTTTTATATAGATGTTTACAATCTTTCTGCTTAGGTACTACAAATATTACATTTTATGGGTGGCAGAGTGACAGCTTACCAGAAATGGAGTATTCCAAGCATCTTTATCTTCTATATAATGTCGGACTTTATAATAAGCTTTTTTATAAAAACGTTTTTTACAGTCAACTTGAATTTGCCCTCCGTGAGCTCTGCAGGGCTATTATCTATCTCAGTTGCTAACAAATGTAGATTGAAATCTTGAAAAATGGTGTCTCTATGTCAGTTTTGGCAACTCCAGTAAGCAAAAATGTCAGTAAGTGGATCACTGAAGCTGACAAAAGTGACATAGAGCGGCCATTTTCTCATATTTCAATCCACTTTTGTTAGCAACAGACATAAATAATAGCCCAGCAGTTATATGTTTTGGGATTTTATTGTAAAAACGCACATAATTTCCTAGGAATGACTTATTAGTCTTCGCAAGTCTAAAAGTAGGTACAGTGATAGGCTATCCTATTTGTTTTTCTAGTATTAAAAGTGTGGTGATCACTATTTAACTTTTATGTATTTTTTTACGAATATACATTATATTTTCAAATACATATAAGGAAGGCAAAGTTAATGTATTGATTTCTTTAAATAAATCTCTCAAAAATTCACGGGTATCCATTTCGTATATAGCTCGAATAGCATTGTTAAGTTTTAATATAGTTATAGTATAGTATAGTTTTATAATACGTTGAATCGCGAAATACAGCCGCTGCTTGCTACACCAGGTTTTGTACTCAGCGTACGGATTGTCATCTCTCTAGATCTCTATGAGTACAACTGTGGGACTTTGTTGATATTGTTTGGACGACGAACCGTTGCGCACTTTTCAATGGTAAACGATGGTAACATTGAAAAGTTCGCAAATTGGCTGAAAATTATTTGTATAGTCAACTTAAAAGTTGACTATACAAATACTTTTCAGCCAATTATTCGTGCTACGGCCTCTGAACGGCAGCCCGCCCGGATGTAGGTATCTAAACTTTATCCAGTAGCGACGAATCCGATTAAAACGGTATTTTAGATACTGGACTTCTGAACATTACACCCAGTAGCAATATATCTGCTAAAAGCGATCCTGTAAATACTGAACCGCTTTGTGAACAAGCTGCAAAACTTTATCTGTCAGAGAGTTACACGCTTATAAAACGCGTGCACGGGTGTAGTTTAACATCGGATCATATGATATCGCTCGTATTGGATCCAACACAGTAGGTATCACTCAAGTGATTGCAGCTGGTCTGTTTGGTCTAGTTTCTCGGTTTCTAAACTCAACAACATTTAAGCTCGTAACACAAGAGAAGGTTCTTACCTATTTTAGGATAGGTTATTATCTATCTTATACTTATGTCTATAGGTATATGTGGCATTGTAGTTTTAATATGGGTGGCCCTATTGCGATCCACTTGTTTGGCGATATGGTTATTCGAGTATAAATAAGATCCGTACTTGCGTCACCTTCATTCATTCTTCATTTGAACGTTAGTGTCTTAGGCCCGTATTCCAGACGTATGATCAGTCCTGAATCTTGTTTTAAATTTGGTTTTAAGTAGAGATTACATTCTAGAACAATAACTGAATCAAGATTCTTTGATCACCGATTTGAACTGTGTAAGCCAATCCCTTTCATTTGATACCTTATACATATACCCATGATATTCCCTTTGTATCTTATGACTGAATCTTTGCACCGACCTACCATCTGCTCAAATATTGTAATACGTTTCATTTATGGAAACCCGAATGATTACTTTTTAATGCTTACTTTTTTAGTTAATAATGATTCGTTGAATGGAGCGCCATTAATGTAGAACGTAAAATGTATTCGTAAATAGGCTTGAATCATAGACAAAAATGTTACTATATACAAATCTAGTTTTAAATCTAGCCCTTGATCTGAGGATCGATTTAAAACTCGATTCAGCTAAGACAAGTTTGAAAACGCTTGTGGAATACAATCGATGCTCAAGGCTAGATTCATGACTCAAGCTTAGATCAGGTGATCAGAATTTAAACCCTGTTTAAGCGTAGCTTCTGGAATACGGGCCTTAGTGTTTTCAGCTGTTCCGCTCACAGTTTTTTACGAGGTTTTATAATGGTCAGCCATGCGATTCTCATTTGATTCGTTGATGCACTCGTCGACGAGCTCATCGATGTCAAATACTTTATGAGATATCGCCCTTGTACATAAGGTTATTTATCCAACGTTTCTTGTCATCTCGTCATTTGTTTCACGGATGTTGTCAAAGATGCAACGATGTTTGCTCTTACAGAATCGCACGGCTGATTGTAGCCGTAACGCTAAAGAAGAATTCGTCTGTGCGAGCTGTAATATATATAGATTCCTGGTGAAATTCCGAAATTGTAAACGATTTAAATTGCCATACGAAAATATTGCATCCGATTCGATATTTAAAATGCGGATACAGTCCTGGAAACCCGACTGACTGAGTACCACTTAGTTAGTTGAATTTTCTCTGCGTTCACGTCGTATCTACTTTATTTAGTGCGGCCTTTTGCAGTACAACTCTAGTGGCAATTATTTTACCTTCATACAGTACCGAGTAGTCACAATCTCCTGTAGCTTAACAAGGAGGGAAGTCACTTGTACAAGAAACCGTCTTAGTTCGTACCACGAAAGAAAAGTTTTGGGGTGATAAGCGCAATACAGTGCCACTCAAACACATAATGCTTTCTCTCACCTTTTCACCTCTTTTTTCTTGAATAATGATTCCTCTCAGAGAGAGTAGTATGGATCACAATCTATGAGGTGTAGAGTGGAGTGGCAAATAGTCACGCCAGCCCTACTGCTGTTTTTTGACCGTAGGCATAACGTCAGTTGTATTTTGATAACGACCGTGACCGACGGCTTACGTCGTCATGAAGTACGGAAACGTGCAGTAAAAAATGCCACTACACCATATCAGTGCCATAATGAGCTGTGTGTGCTTATACAGGCGTAAATTGAAACCATTCTTCGTTATTAAACTATTATTGAATATTATAAAGACAAAACACTCACTTTAGGCATCGAATAGTCCAAGAGGTCGATGTCCGGTGTTCTGATCAAACCCGTACTACACTCAACAGAAAAGTACACGAAGCCATTCACGACGCCGAGAATAGGACCAGATGGTGTAAGGTCATCAAAGAGAAGATATTTCGTGGAGGTGGTCACGACCCTCTGCATTGAGGAAAAGGATGCAAGGGAGGAGGGATCGAATATTCCGTTTTGACCCTGATTTTGAATATATCAGATACTCATCTTGAGAACGAGTATGCAGTGGCGACAATGAGCTCGCAGTGAGCACACTCTTCTATAAATTGATGTCATTGTTAGCGGTAAAAATAAATAAAACACATATTTATTGACGACTTAATTAAATACAGGCGAAAACAGTCACTATATTAAGTTTAATACAGCATTATTTAGCTGTTCTGGATAAGATTATAGTGAGACGGGAGAGACGGGAACTACACATGGAAACTGAATAAAAATAGATAGCCTATATGTTAATCCTGCTAAAGCTATCTCCATTCCAAATTTCATTCGAATCAGTTGAGCCATTTTATCGTTAAGTAATTTCTATTATTATTATTAACTAGCTGACCCGCCAGCGGCATTGCTCACTTGGTCTTGGTGCAAGTGCCGTTTTGGTATATTGGGGTCTTGGGTCGAATATTGATAACATCCTAACATCTGGTTAGGTCAGTTATTGGGTTTATCTGTCAAAGAAATTCTCAATAGCAGTTCGTAGTCTGGAACAGTGTCTCGTACATGGCAATAGGCTCACCTATTACATGGGACCAAAAATATATCCGGCGAAATGCAGGTGCAGGTTATCCCTTTCTGTACCGTGATAATTAAAACAAAAGATTAATGAATGAAACGCATGTAAATTTACGTCCAATGGGACGCAAAGGGTTAAAAAACTGCTGCTTACCCCTTCGAGGATATATAAGTGTGACGATTTGTTATGTTGCATTTTCGTTACAGTTTATTGTCACCCAGTTATGAGTGAATTGCATCAGAAATATTTAATCCTTGTAAATGCTTCATCATCATCATTATTTATGGGTATATTGGCAAAAAAATTATTAAAAACGTGTTACATTCTGAATTTTATTATTACGGATTTTGACCGTACCATAGAAGTTCGTGCGTGCCGACCAGTCAAACAAGACCCCAGTTTCATATGAGACCGTGTAGCACAGGGAGATCAAGCATTCATCTTGGATTTATGTGACGGATCAAGATAATAAGTTTATAGTTGCGAGCCCCGGGTTCTATTCTATCTATATACCAAATTTCATTGAAATCTGTGCGGTGGTTTTTAAGTTATGCGAAAGCGTACAGACAGACAGATAGACACATAGACATTTTTTTTAAAAACATCATATCCGTTCACTAAGTAATTTTACATCTTCTTACCCATTTTTTTTATTTTTCTTCCTAGTACAGACTTTTTAGCCTCTACACCTTTGTTATAAGTATAGATTAAAAATGTAATCTTAATCGGATGAAGGAACAAACATTCACCCTCACTCACAAACTTTAGCAGTAGTAGTCTTATTGTGTTGCTAGTTTTATATACCAGGAATTAGAATTACCACATTAATTGTATTTATTTTATTTCAGGTAAAATAAAATCTCCAATGTCCTACATTCTTCTACAATCGCGTCAGAAGCAAGGTAGGTATTGCTTTTAAATGAGAAACGGAAATTGAGAGATTTATTATTCCTTGAGAGACCTCGTATTTACCCTGCTATGCATGCGGGTGGTCCCAGTTTTGAATCCTGATTGGGGCAAGCGCTTGTGTGTCGTGCAGAAAGGTTTGATCTTGGACCTTGGATGTTTTTGATGTGGTAATGTGTGTCTATGCCCTCCACGACATCTTAGTGCTTGAGAATGACTGTTAACGTGAACTTTATTACTTGATTTAGGGGGCCTACTCCCACCTTTTACGAAACTATCATAAATCAGAAGCGTTTTGTAACAAGCTTAGAATAATCATACTAACTTTCGTACTGCCACCGACACCAAATGGTTGAACAATATTAATAACAAACCAGATTGTTCCTCAAATGTACCTACATTACAAAAATGCGCTTAAAACACAGATTTATTTTAATATCTATTTAATTTATTTGAATTTTAGTTAACTGCCCCTCTTAGAGTAGAGGCTTCCTCCTCCTTCAAAACTTTGACATTAGAACAATGAAAGTTAGTGTCAAAAGTTACGTCAAAGTACGCGAATTGAGTGAACTATTTGATAACAGACACGTCATCAAAACGTCTGTCGTAATCCATTATTATATTAAGCTTGTTTTATTTACGTGGTGGTACCAAATTTAATGATGAGGTTAAGATACGTCATCAAAACGTCTGTCGTAATCCATTATTATATTAAGCTTGTTTTATTTACGTGGTGGTACCAAATTTAATGATAAAGTTAAGATACGTCATCAAAACGTCTGTCGTAATCCAGTATTTGTCCTTACCACTGCTGCATTTGCTGCATAATCTTTATCAAAATCAAATGGAGCAGAAAATGCTGTTGCTATTTTATATTGCAATTTCCATTCAGGCCATTTAGCTCCAAAAGAAACTATATTCAATGCTCTTAGGACACGGACAAAACAAGCTTTACAAACATTGCAGCACAGCAGATGTTTCACACAGAGAAAATGAAAAGGGTCTGCAAAAATAGAAATATTTTAATATCCGAGAGATTGCTACAAAATGATTGTATAAAAGAAATCCTTTGAATTGCACTGTGTTATGTATTTTCAAAACAGTACATAGATCGCCGTGTCGTTAAAATTATTAAGGATATCTGAAATCTTACCTATATCCAACGAAGCACGAAGCTAAGTGTTTAATTTTGTGCTTTAGCCGGGCTTGGCATAAGTCAGAGTTTCCTAACTGCCTTAAACTTTGCGAGTCATCTCGCCGGATTAATAACAATAATTTTGTGATCCGATTTTGTTAAAATCCATACTCCATACTTCGCGAAGTCCATAGTATGGAGTATCATCTTTATCATCATCTCAGCCGTAGGACGTCTACTGCTGAACATAGGTCTCCTTCATAA
Organism: Selenia dentaria; assembly: GCA_917880725.1. Classification (NCBI taxonomy): domain Eukaryota; kingdom Metazoa; phylum Arthropoda; class Insecta; order Lepidoptera; family Geometridae; genus Selenia; species Selenia dentaria. Next base: position 7,948,956 of record OU862876.1, on the reverse strand, counting down.
TTTTCTAAAAGAACCGGTTGGAAGCGGCTTGCATCTAACGTCCTGCGACCTTTATCAGGTCGTCTGACCTACGCTGCGCTTGCCGGTCCGTGGTCTCCACTCCAGAACCTTCCGACTCCATCGGTCATCTGTTATGCGTGCTATGTGCCCACTGCCACTTTTACCTGCTAATCTTCTGGGCTATGTAGGGTACCTTCGTTCTTCTACGGATCTCCTCATTTCTGATACGATCACGTAGAGAAACCCCAACCATAGTCCTCTCCATAGTTCGTGCGACTATGAGTTTACTTTTAAGGCCCATATAGAAGACCACGTTTCAGTGCCACAAGTCTTCACTGGTAACACACATTGGTCGAAGACTCTTGTTTTGAGGCACTGGGCTTAGTAATGTATCAGTTTTCAGAGTTGCCGAAAGTTTACTCAAAGCAAAAGCAGCGCTATTGACACTTTTTGCCAGACAATCTATCTGAGACTTCCAGTTCTATTACTAACCCTAAAAATGTTGCCTCATCCACTTCGTTAATAATGTTACCATCATATTTTACAGTAATTTCGGATGTCTTTGCTTGAAATGTATTATGTTTGTTTTAGTAATGTTAATTTTTATGTTATTATTATCAAGCCACGAAATTACAGAACTCAAGGAATTATTAATGTCAGTTTCATAAATGTCAATATTTTTTTGCGGTATCGTTATCGTTTTATCATCTGCAAATAATGACATTTGCTGGGTTGTAGCAGTAGGTAAGTCATGAATATATATTGTAAATAAAAGTGGACCCAGGACGCTGCCTTGTGTATGAATATGGTCTTCTATAAATATTGTGGGTTGGGAATGACTGGTCATATTATAGTATTTAATAAAATAAGTAACACTGGCTTAGTTAAGTTATACCGTCCGTTGATTTATTCTAGAACATGGTAGAAATGTCATATTTGTTCAGCGCTTGAATCACGCCACAGACTAAATTCTCAGTTTATTGCGACCCGTATCGAGCTGCTAATATGATACGTAATCCCTCCTTAACACACATACGACGTTTCATGAAAGCACTTGAGTCAAAGCGAAATAGATTTTTCCGAACCGAAAAGAGAGAAAATAACCGTAATTTTAAACCCCTGTAATTTATTTGTAGGGAAAATGGAGATGTATACCAATGATGTTAATATAAACTGAGGTAGATACGCCTTACTGCGGTTGGCTTGGCGACATCAACACAAGCTAGTTGTCTTGAGTCAACTTAGTTCCAGCCTGTCTGGCAACGACGCAGCACGTGTACTACATTTAGGAAAAAATGCCTTCTTATGTGTTAGAAACTGCAGAACATATACTGGAACAAGTGTAAAAAACAAGAATGATGTATCTTTTCATTTGAAAGTATTGTTTTTTTATGTTATTTATTAAAAATGATAAATCAAAATGTTATTTTAATTTAAAATAACTTCTGCGACGTTGCCGCTTCGCCACTCAAGAGAACGAGACAAGTAGCGAGCGACAGAGAGAACGAGTCTGTCATTGGCGGTCGAAAGGTCGGTCACAGGCGAACGTTGTTAATGATATATTGATCCCTTTCTGATAACTAGCAATAATATATATTCGTGCTCTTTTAATCTTGTCAATGTAGTTAATGTCGTTGTGCGATTTATGTACTTTAGCTATAGGTAGATATAGCATAAAATTTGCCATGTTTATACTTCATATTCAAGGAGTAAAACGCCTCTATTAGTCAATCTCATTGATGTATACTAGAAATACTTGTATTACAACATCACTTCTAAAAGAATACTCTATATCACTGATTATTGTTGAATAGAATATCAATCAATAATATTCCACACTTCAGTAGTAATTTGTACATTTAAGATGTTTATTTCATTTGAATTTTACTTTATTTTTCTTACTTTTGTTTGTTATTATTTTATTTATAAAATGTTTGAAGTTAGTCCTTAGTTCTACACTAAACATTTCTGTATAACAAGGCACACGGACAGACAAAATATTACATTACAACATCCAAGACCCGCGGTTTGTAAGCGAACACCAAATTTAATGAAAAGTTATAAGTACATATACATACATATATACATAGTATATTAATTAAAGCCACTTTAGTGAAAACCGCTAACCGAAATGAAGAAGTGTACTGCGAAATGATATTGACGCAATAGTAATGCTAATACAGTCACTTTAAAAACAAAGCATAATTATTAAATAGATAAAGTGAAATCAACACTACCTCAGTACTCGTACTTTAGTAGCACTAAAAGCACAATAAAATTGTGAACGAATAATTATATTTTCATAATAAAACATTAAATAAGTCTAAGGAGTCTGATGAAAATGTATAGAAGGTATAACATACAATTTCTTTACAATACATATGTAATGATTTGTGTGCGTCTTAGGCATAATCTTAATTCATATTATTGATTCAGAAAGCCCGGAATACCATACAAAATCAGTATTTAGAATTAAGATTGCTAGCTTTAAGCTGGCCTCAGACAGCCAGCATGGCTGGATGTCCTGGATTCATAAACTGAAATTCATAATCTTCCTTCCGGCACCTTGCCTCGCACATATCTTAAAAAATCAGATTGATCAGTAGACTGATGATTTCCGGCACATGCACACGTTTTTACGGAAGAGGAATGAATACTAATGGCATCACTTTTGGCTCTAAATAATAAAAAGAAAATACTAACGCAAATACTGGATCATCTTTAAATGTGTCTAAAAGGAGAGTTAGTATATCATTACGGCGAAAAGATTACATCAGATTCTTCGATTACAACAGAATGTCGGTAGCATCATTTCAGGTTTTACTCTATCCGTAATCTGATTTCAGTATGTGTGTGCCGCTCTATTAAAATGTATGGGAATACGCGCGTTATGAAATCATAATCTTAAATATTCCGATCCGTAATTCAGAACGCTCGTCAGTATCATTCTTACAGAACGATCTAAAAAAATCATATCCTGAAAAAATCTGATTGTGTGTATACTTACACATTACAGAATACTGATTTAGTATGGTATTCTGGGTTTTCTGAATTAATAATATGAATTTAGATTATGAATCCAGAAAGCCATTCCGGCTGTCTGAGGCCAGCCTTAGGCTTACCGCCAGAAGCCCCAGGCCCTGAACCAAGACTAAACTTGTTTCTCAGGATACGAGGGTTCTCCCGCGGCAAGGACCTGTGTATAGTATCTCTGGTTAAATAAATAGCTTTACGTTAATGTATTTAGGTATGTATTTTCTACAATAAGGTAAGTTAATTAACATTCTGAACCTTTAATCTCTATTCTCTCTATTAAGAACTTTCCTTCAGGCATTACAATAACATTTATTCAATTATAAAAATGTAGTTATATTTTTTCTGATCAAAACATAGTATTTGCGTGCCAAGATATATAATGATCAGATTATAATGGCGGGAAAATCGCCAATGAGGCTTATAAAGATTATTTACCTAAGAAATATAGAAAGAACATATCAAAACGTATTTAGGTATATATCCGCTGGAAAAATAATTATGGCAAAGATGTAATGTTCACCGCCTTCACTCCTTCATAAAACACATGCAGGAAGTAGAATAAGCAACACACATGCTATTCAAAACTCTTTGACATGACATGTGTTTCACCTCTACACGAGGCATCCTCGGGAGACGTTGACTCGCCGAGCGCTAGAACGCGAGAATTTCCTTTTAAATGTGTATTGAATTTAAATTTCGTTTCTTCCCTGAGGTAATAATACTAACAATGTACCAGTATTTCGCACTAACATTTTAAACCACGTTGTAATTTTCACATCACATTTTTTATCCGGTAAATTCTCCCTGTTTGTTAAGTTTAGTTCAGGGACTGTATACCGGTATGAATATCTGTACAATATTTTTTCTGTATGACGTACCATTATCTTCCGACTATCCAAAAATAGCAGTACAGTTATTTTTTTGTATTGTTTTCAATCCTTTAGTATTTGGGTACCGAGTTTTTCGGTATTGCATTCATACCTTTATATTTCAGTAGCGTTTTCTTTTGTATCACAGTCATATCTTTATATAAGGGTAGCGTTACATTTCGGTACAGATATTATTGATACTCTTGTTATTAAGGTATTCATAAGCAATGCCGGTTATTCTCGATTGTCTTTAGTTTATTTATTTATAATAGCTTGTTTCCGCGTGTCTATCTCAGTGCTTTCATGTTCATGAGCGAGTGAGGTAAAAATATGTTTCTAACAGTACATAATTATTACGATGGGCGAAGAAATTGAATAGAAAATGAGAGAGGGTATCCGACGAGCTTGGAAATGTAAGTACCTATACTGCACTTTAGTTAGTTTGTTTTGTGTAAATAGTTGCGTCACGCAACTGCCGGTAAAACGCAATTAAAACAATAACAAAATCGTTTGAACTTGCCCTGCTGCAACGTGCGTTGGCCCTCCCCGCTCTTCTTCATTCACCCGCTATCGCCCGCGCGCTCGGGTCGAATACGTATTTCAGCACAGAAATAAAATAACGGTTAAATGACACATGATACCACAAACATCTGAACAGAAATCTTTCGAGTACTGATATTTTACTAGTCCTATTTAAATATTTATATCGATTATGAACTCTGTGAACCAGTATAAAATTTCGGTACTGTTATATTACGAGTACTATTTAAATATTTTATACCGATATGCACTCCCTGGTTTAGTTCATTTAGTAATAATTCTGGACCATGATCACTGTTCGAAACGTTGAGATCAAAATCATCTAGAATGTTATTTTAATTTACTGCAACTAGTTGTTTAAATTAATCAATCGTCACCTTCATTTCTATCGAATAGTTGCACACAAGTGAGTATTTGGTTTTGCCTTTCTTCGCTGTAGTCGAACGAAGATAATTTCGCTACAGTCATATTTCAGTTCATATGATATTTATTTCAAAATCGTTTGTAACATTCGATAATTGTATCGTTATGAGAGAGTAGTTATGCAGACTTATATATTTTTTATACGTAGACATAGGTTTGATTCTGTCGTAAATGTAGAAAATAAAGTAAGAAGAATATTAAAAAGTACCGCTTGAAGTAAAAGTAGTTCGGAAGGCAAAACATAATATATTATTTGAACGAGTGCGGGCACGAGTACTCGGGGCACGGGAAGGTGATGTTATATTTCAATTTTCATTTTACCCAACTATGCAGACAGAAATACGGGGGGAAAATTTTAAATTAAAACTGCCGGGGAAACTTTATGAAGCGCACCGTAACTTATACTCCGAAAGATATTTTAAAGCGATGATACTCGTAGCTTGAGGGTAACGATTGGCGGCCTCAACCCAGGCTGCCCTTGGATCGATCCATGGACTTGAGTTTTGGTTAACATCCTGATGAAACCTGTGGGGTGGCATGGAGATATGGCTAGCTATGACCTTCAAGATTATAAATCTGTCGCTAAGCAACTAAAGGTGTATACCAGATGGTGTCTCTGAGACCTTCGACCATCAAGTGTCCAAAGACAAATCCATTCTTAAATTATATATCAATAATAAAAAACTTGACAAAATATATTCTAGTTTTGTATTTAGTTTAGGTACAGACGGTAAGCTTTTGGTACTCCAATATAAACATAAACGGGAAAAAGAGAGCCCAGTTCTTTTCAAGAACCGGGTCGGCATTAAAAATAACAGAATAATCATGACTTAGGTAAGTATAGTATTTTGAATACAAAGTAATAAAAAAAAAGTTTTTCTTAATCTTGTGTGCCAAACTTCTAAATACACATATGGTCGATTAACTCCTAGTAAGAAGTAACTGTTATGTTTCAATGTATAGTACCTCATTTAAATTCAAATAACCAATTAGGGCGCATATGCCGGACAGACCGACGGACGGACGGAACGATCTATTATGGGTTCCTTCTTGGACAATAAAAATGGAACGGTAAGTACCGTTCCTTTTAATTATTGTTAAAAGCGTCATGATCCATGGAAAATAAAAAAGCGACAATATCAAAACAAAAAAAAACTGTCAAATGCATGCAGAATGCATTTTTTCAGATAAGATCACGCTATGTTAACACGCAAAGTTATTGCAATTAATAATTAAACTTAAACAAAATCCAGTATAGTGACAGTGATATATTAACTGAAAACATATTTTTAGTCTGGCTGTCGCCGAGGGTCATCGATTTGGGTTAACGTAAAAATGTTTTTGCTATATTGTGAAGGGTAGATTTTAAAATCATTTAAATAAATCGCAGTTTTAAAAGAACGGTTTGTAAATATAACTTTATAATTTACCTTTCACACTGAGTTAATATCACTTACGTTTAATATTAGCTCAATGTGATTTCATCCAATAAAATTATTATATCTTTTCCTTATTGGACATAAGCAATATGCGTTTAGCTTACAAATTTAGAATAATAATGGTGTAATTGATAACTCAATGAACACTAGTAAAACCAAAGTAATAACAAACTTGGACAAAACTCTATCATAGTCAATGACAATGAAATAGATTACGTCGAAGAATATACATACCTCGAACAGATAATATCACCAAAAGACCTTACAACAAAAGAAGTATGTAAACAACATAATATAGCTAGCATGGAAAACATATGGTCCATTCAATAAATAGTCAAAAACCCTTAAGTACCTACCATGACTTAATGCTAAGAAAAACATATTTTTTCCTATCATGACCATGACGGATGTCAAACATGGAGCAAAATATGCACAAACCTGTCAACCAGTATGGAACGAAGCATGCATTTAAAAGATCAAATAAAACTAAAAACATATAGTTAAAACTGAAACCATAACGAAATCAAAAAAAAAATCTTAACACACTGCATTAGAAAACAAAAATGGAAAAGGGTAGGTCATAATTATAAAGAGTCAAGTATAAACATAAATGGGTTAATGATTTACTTGAATGGTGTCCAATACAAAATAAAAGAAAAATGAATTCAGCGTCTTAGATGGGGGACTATTTTCGGAAAGTAGCTGGAGTTACTTGGAAGAGGATGATCCGTAATTTGAAAATGAGGCAAGCTTTAGAAGTGGCTTTTGCGGAATCGCAAGAATCTTAATACCAGTGTCAAATAGTTAATATATTACCTGGATGACTGAGCTAGTTTGGGTTTTTAGAGATACCTGACCTGTTTTGCCTTAAGAGGGATCCCAATAATCTATCTATCCACAGTTTTCCTTACTACCTATAGAAATTTGACATAACGCCCATACATATAATGTCAAATATCTATCTCTAGTAAGGTAAACCGACGATAGATAGGTTATTGGGACCGGCCGTTAGTGTTGCCTAACAACGCTATCTACTGTGAAGTAATATAATATGTATTATATAATAATATGGATTAATCCGTGTACTAGAATCTCGATTAACATCTTTTGCTCGAGAAAAGGAGTTAACTGAAAACCAGCTCTGCGTGGACCGCCAGGTCTATGCAGTACAGCGCTGATCTTACTCCTATTGTCCATTAATTTTAATGGTTTTTATGTTATCATGTTCTATCCATTATTTAATGATAATCAATTATTTTTCTATTCTATTCAAGTAGTTTTAGTGTTGCTGTGTCGGTAAACCAGTTTGTTATAGCAGTTTTTCATTGCCTGAAAACACGGATCAAAGTATACGTTATCTAAAAATCAAAACTAGCTAGATCGATTTATCGTCCTCGAAACCTCTTGCATATTATTTCATGAAAATAGTTTGGGCCTTTTCCGAGATTCAGTTTTTTTATATTCATATACAAGAATTGATCGTTTAAAGGTTTAATTTAATATGTAACTTCAAAATTACTCACTTATTTCTACGTTATTAATTTGTTAGATTGTATAATAATAGCTATTATAATTATTTTACATCTCTCATATTCGGTAAGTAGTTCTTTATTACCCCCAAATGTGGGTTGTAGTTGACCAATTAGCGCTCTAGGGTAATAATGTAGCTAGAAAAGCCCTAGTGCGGTAAGTAATTAAAAAATAAAAAGTTCGCGTACATCTAACAATCATACTGGCAATAGACATCATGCATTCAGCCCAATGACAAAAGAGGTCGCTTCGCTATTCAGCCTTGTCTTCGTATGAGTATAATAGTCATCAATTTTATTTTTGTAATGCCGGTTTTTTCTACTTACCTCACAATCGAGACGTAAAGCAGGGTAGTTAGCTCGGGTGTAAGCATCCATTGCAGCCCGATATATTTAGGTGCACGAGCGCACCGAGGGCGCTTCTAGTTCGAGGGTATGATAATACATTTATGCTAAATGTATCATTCAATATATATGTTTTATAACCGACCGCTTTCTTTGCGCCTTCGTGCATATATTTACACATACGTCTTTAATAAACATCAAGAATATGAGATAAGTATGTACTTATGACACGAGCTCCTGTATTAAATTCAATGTTATACCTACCTAAAACGTTGGTTGTTTCAACAACATTAAACGCGTCCATACCTCCGATCATTGTTACCACTACAATGGCATCAAATGATGAACATTCCAAAGGACACCGCAATCAATGGTACGTATTGTATTTACCTACGTGACAAGACAAACCACCTCGCCAGATTTGAACCGTATTTCAATGTAATAAGAGCTATACAACCCGGCGAATGATACTACGTTATGGTCAGCACCGACTGTTTTGGATTCCAATGAAGCAAAAAGTTATAGCAAAACTTGGCGTGTTTTGAACTGCATGTAAAGTGCTGGGATAAAGTATTCATTAGGTAAATAGGTTGAGTTGGTAAAAATTGAAATCGTTTTTATGTAGTCTTAAATGTATTTGTGCCCGTATTGAATAGTTTGTCATTGTCGCTATGCTATAAACATTAGGTGCATACCTAATCATCATCATCGTCATAAAGTAGTCTACTGTTAACATTATACTCGTACCTACCTACCTACCTACTAGTACATTTTGAGTCTCCAAGCCTAACGGCGGCGGTCAATTTCAACGAGGTCTGATTAGCTGAAGGCAAGGGTTATCATAATTAGAAAGAGTCACTATTATCACACAATATTATATATAGGTACCAAGTTACCTATATAATATATGTATTTGTTACTTCTTCAGTTTGAAACGGCTTAAGAAATTTGAGTGGAATTTAAAATAGAAATAGCGTGTACGCTGGAATAATATATAGGCTACATTTAGTAGGTACGGCAAAATGCTCCTGTGGTGCTTTTCCGTGAGGGTGGAACTGCAATTGCATATCAATCAATTCAATTTTAATAGATCTTTATTAACATAAGGATAAAATAAACAGTACTAAAATGCTAGTGTTAGTAAGCTCCTTAGCAGTACATTAATATTGATTATAAAATACGTTTTTCGAGTACCTAGACTCATATAAAACTTTTGGCATGATCCGTACAAAAAACATAATTTGAAAGCGGTAGTATGATTACCTATACCATAGGGAATGTTTCACGTTTATAAAATACTAGCTGCGCCCCGCGGTTTCACCCGCGTGGTGATGGATGATGATGATGATGATGATGAAAAGTATCCTATGTGTTAATCCAGCGCCTCATCTACCCCCATACCAAATTTCATCAACATTAGCCCCCCCGTTTGTGCGTGAAAGAGTAACAAACATCCATACATCCATACATACAAACTTTCACGTTTATAATATTAATAGGATAGGTATAAGTTATGTAAGCGTTTTAGATTTGCATTACGTTTGTTAAATTGTTTTTATAAGAGTATGAAGGCCAAAAGGCGGTAGATAAATAAATCTTTCGACGCTCTAAGCAACGGCGGCGGTTCGCAAAAAGCAACAGGAACGTAAACAATGTTATCTGATCTATCATTCAGCAAGCGCATGCGACGCGCTGCAGCGTGCATATAGTCTAGTAATAATATACCGTAAACAGGGGTAACTTTGTGCCTTAGGTCAAACTTTGCGACACACCCACTTTTCAGATTATAATCTGACAATTTTTTTTCTATTTTACTTTGAGTGCGTCCAAATGCTATTTTTGAAATAAAAATACCCTATGAACGTTTTCGAACATAGTTCAGTTTCATGGTCTATGGTATTTTTTATCTGTGATGAATTTATTCTCAAGCAAGTTTTCGGGGAATTCTGTCAGGTCTGTAAACTTTGTTCTGCCAGGAAAAAACTAAGCGCTGTTCAGGACTACGGGTATGTTTTTCTTGAGTTAAATTTGTAAGAGACAAGGTTATAGTTTTATTGTTATTGATTGCTAAAATAGCGAATAAGTATTCGTAATTTGTCGAAAATCACTACATACAGGGGGAACTTTGTGCCAAAATATGATACACTCATTGTGTTGCCAGGAATGCCAGGTGAGTCCCAAATGATCCAAAGTAGTAAAGCTTTGACTAGTTTTTAATATTTTGGTAACATTATGTTTGGAATATCAAAAATCTGGCTCGAAGTTTGTTGTTTGTCACAAAGTTAGACCCCAAAATTTAATAAGTACTTCTACACTAGTACCAAAACTATGCGTGTCTCAAAGTAATACCCCGTTTCTTTTCTCTCAGGACTAATTTTCCAAAACATGCCTCGTACGTACAAAAAAGGATTGGTGAAAAATTACAGGAAGCTATCAAAGACATACAAGAAAATAGAATCGCAACACTCTTCATAACAAGATTAAAGGAAATAACAATACAAAACGATTTTTCATTTTATATATTATTTTCTAGTACAACTGGCATCTTATATGTTTTTATTCTTTTCGAAGATGTTGCACAAACAGCTCAACGGGATTTATTTGTGCCCGGGTTTGCCTCAGTATGAAGTTATAGGCCATTTACGGCCGGTGTCAATAATCTATCAATCGCCCGTTTACCTTACTAGAGTTAGATACCTATTTGACACTATTTGTATGGACGTTATGTCAAATTTCTGTCGGTAGTAAGGAAAACTGTGGATAGATAGATTATAGGGATCCCCCATTAGTAACGTGTCACAAAGTAACCCCACACCCGGGGTAATTTTGTGCCACACTTTGAAAGGTTATAACATAGGTAATAATGCTGTTTTCGTTAATGCTTGCATACTAAATCGATTAAATGTATCGCCAAGATGGTAAAAACCTGTTTAATTATGCAACAACATACAAAAAAGCTACTAGTACATCCAAAAACTCATAAACTGTCACAAAGTTACCCCTGTTTACTCGGTATGTACATTAACAGATAACAAATACTATTTTCATTATTATAAAATATAATACCATCGTAGATTTAAAAAAACTTGATATCAAGAAATCCTAGATCAATACTAGTAGTTAGAAGGCTATTAGATAGCTATAATTCATTTTGTGGTAGATGGAGTTACGCTCAGGAATTCGGCTTGGCTCGGGAGCTGTCGGCAAGTTTCGTCAGTTCGGCATACCGAACGCACGCGAGTGCTAACGACGACCGTCGAAATTTATCTGAGTTGTAGTCATGTATCTACTCTAATAGGTATGAATATTGTACGTAGTACGTATACGTACTACCACAGAATGTATATTCTTACATTGTACCTAGTTAAGGTTCTAAGACAAAATAACCTTGTTCTGGGTACTTAAATATTTATGATAAATTATTTATATGTATTTCTTAGTAGGTATATTTTTAAATATGCAATAACTTTTACAACTTCGTTACATAATAGATATAAATATGCCGAAGTTTCATAGTACCATTTGAATTGTTGTAACAATAGGTCTACCATGAGTTTACAACATTGAAACAAATCAAAATCGACTGCCGCGAAAAAATGTATTGAAAACAGTGCCACCTCGCGGTGAATTGTAGAACTAAAATTGACAGCGAGTACGCAAATCACAAGCATAATATAATAGGCAGGCGAGATCTAATATCGACTATATGACATTTATGTTGCCAACTCATGGTAGAGGTCTAGGACGATTTGTGAATTGTGATACATCGTCCTAGGTAGAGGTACTGGTTGTAAACGAAATGTTTTAGTGGTGAAAATACTATAACCTCAATCACTAGAATCCGGGTCTAGGGTCTAGATGCTTCTTACCCTATAATAGGTATGATAATATTCTTCAAATCAAATCAAATATAAAATAATTTATTTGCTAGAACACATGTACAAAGTCGAGATCTTATAAAATATAGGTCAAATTTTCTATATCTAATACTGTATAAAAAAGTCGAACGCAATAATCTCGAAATTCCTGTACATTATAAAAATAATTCGAAAGAAGCCAATCTGATAATTTACTTTTAAACAGATTTCCATCCAAGGCCTTAATTTCATCTGGTAAATAATTATATAGAGTTATGCACATATTATACACATTCCTTTTATATAAATCCTTACGGGCAGGTGGTTGATATAGTAAATTTAGAAACTTCACTCTTTTATGACGGATAAAAATTTGTCCACGTTTTTAAAAAAAATCAGGCTGTTGTACATGCATTACAGCGGTCTGCAACTGTCTAAAATCCACGCCTTGTTTATGACTCTTACACATCGCTTTTGTATTTTAAATACTCTGCCTATGTCGACTGAGTTGCCCCATACTATCAAGTCTTTTTTTCAGTTCTGGCTGGTATATTATGTATACAAAAGGCTGTTCGTTTGAATGGGATATTATCTCTCTGCGGGGCTTGATTCTCAGGTTCGTTTCGCATGCAAACTCGCACGACGACATTCCAATGTGTGAGGTTACGTCATTATGCCAACGATTATGGTACTAAAGAGATAATCGGTCGGCATTCAGCTGGGTGCCGGAAAATAGGGATGTGCCGCTATATACATACAGCGAATTGATTAATCTTATAGCTCGTAGGTATATCGTATGCAGTTTAAACATAAAAATCTATCAATCTATGACTATGTTATGTAGTTTTTGTTTGGTTTTTTATTCAAGAGATATCATACGTACATAAGAAACTTCGGATTCTAATCTCATTGCAATCAACTGCACTAAAAAGTATTTGTACACTTATACCTACCGGTAATACAGGTAATTATCACATATAAAAACAAGCATACACATACTGGGTACGTTGCTTACTGCTAACGTTACTGTAGGTTAAACAAGTAGTTTTTAACAGAGTCTATATTAAATATTTTAATAATTTGACTATAGGCAACATATGACTTACTAATACCTACCTACTTTTCATTACACTTAAATACGCCATCGCAAAAATTATAAAAACAGAATGATTTTCAAGTATGCCTTTACTAGTACCAAAAGCAGAAAACTACATAATCCTTGCAAAAACTCTTGTTGAGTACATATATGTAACACATTAATAGAACAATGTAAGCCTAATGCCCGTTTTCACCAACATTTTAGGTAACACCTAAACCAAGTTAAGTGACATTTTTGTACTACTAATGCCCGTTTCACCAATATTTTAGGTAACACCTAAGCAAAGTTAGGTGACATTTTTGTACCACTAATGCCCGTTTCACCAATATTTTAGGTAACACCTAAGCCAAGTTAGTTGACATTTTTGTACTACTAATGCCCGTTTCACCAATATTTTAGGTAACACCTAAGCCAAGTTAGGTGACATTTTTGTACTACTAATGCCCGTTTCACCAATATTTTAGGTAACACCTAAGCAAAGTTAGGTGACATTTTTGTACCACTAATGCCCGTTTCACCAATATTTTAGGTAACACCTAAGCCAAGTTAGTTTACATTTTTGTACTACTAATGCCCGTTTCACCAATATTTTAGGTAACACCTAAGCAAAGTTAGGTGACATTTTTGTACCACTAATGCCCGTTTCACCAATATTTTAGGTAACACCTAAGCCAAGTTAGTTGACATTTTTGTACTACTAATGCCCGTTTCACCAATATTTTAGGTAACACCTAAGCCAAGTTAGGTGACATTTTTGTACTACTAATGCCCGTTTCACCAACATTTTAGGTAACACCTAAGCCAAGTTAGTTTACATTTTTGTACTACTAATGCCCGTTTCACCAATATTTTAGGTAACACCTAAGCAAAGTTAGGTGACATTTTTGTACCACTAATGCCCGTTTCACCAATATTTTAGGTAACACCTAAGCCAAGTTAGTTGACATTTTTGTACTACTAATGCCCGTTTCACCAATATTTTAGGTAACACCTAAGCCAAGTAAGGTGACATTTTTGTACTACTAATGCCCGTTTCACCAACATTTTAGGCCTAAGCCAGTTAGGTAACACTTAATAGTACAAAACTGTCTTAGGTGTTACCTAAAATGATGGTGAAAATGGTCATAAGTGCTACCTAACTGGCTTAGGTGCCACCTAAAATGTTGGTGAAAACGGGCATTCATCCCCTTTTGATGTAAAAATATTACGTCCATCAGTGCAAGTATGGTACCTACTCTAACAATCTACTAATTCTACATATAACATCGATTTAAGAATTTCTAATAATGAATGTTGTCAAATAAGAAATTTGGCATTAATAAAACCGATAGGTAGCGATTCACTTCTACAAAAAACTAAACTACCGAACAAAAAATGTATTATAGTGGTCCTTATTTTGTTAAGGCGCGGTCCAACCCCAATTTTAAAATAATTTACGATGCTTTACGTAACGTTGAAAATAGCTTGTTAGATTGGACGATGTAATGCGAAAATGCGTTAATTTTGTACGTTTTATTAATATTTTTCGATATATACTAACAGAATCGAAAAAACTGCTGGTTATAACTTTAGTACTATACGTTGGCTATGTATTACCTAAAAATATAGTGTTATCGCTGAAAACTCTGAGAGTTTGGACGTGAAAGTTTATTTTTGTGGACCTATTCAGGATTTTTTTCTGCTAAAAGAGAGTTATACTTATGAATTCTATTCGGTTATTACTCTTTTCCTATTCCTTTTCTAACCTTTGTTTTTTTTCATAATATATTATCAAACTGTTTCGTTACACTAGGCGTTTAAAAATTCTGCTTTTTACTATTATCAGGATACGAGCGCGTGTTAACTATAAAATCCAAAATCATTTAACACTTCATTTAGAATGATACTTCTAAAAATAGGATTATTCTATTAAATTTTGTGTTATTTTATGTTTGTTTAGCGAGCACAAAGTTAGGTGACGACTAAATTGTCTAAAATATGCCCACAATTAAAGAGAAATATCTAATTTTAGTGGTCTCATTCGAAAGTGTTATTCTAATTTGGATGTTAGCCTAAACAAAATAAGTACTGCCATAATAGATTTTTAGTTAAGAGAATGCTTACAGAATCGACTTGTCAATATCAAATTGTCGAATTTATCGATCGGCAAAGTAGGTACTTTGCATTGCATCATAAAAGTTACTTCTTTTAGCGTTGTCGGCATAAATTGACTCTGTTTTTCAAAACGTGTTGGATACATATTTACGCGAGACAGCAAAATGACAACACGTCGGTCATATTTGACACTATTCGCACACGGACCGGCGTTGTGGGTAAAGGGGAACGCGGCCCACGCTAGTGTAACTTGTTCTATGCTGTAACTATAGTGCGACCCAGCTACACTATAAAACGTATCGAGATATTCTGTGATGTGTGTTGGAGTTGTGGAACACAAATGAATCGGAACTCCGAGTATGGATTGTGAATAAAATTTGACAGTAATTATCGATAGAATATAGCCCGCTATATAGCTTTCTCGGCTAGATCCATGCGAGAGACAAGGTGCGATAGATAAAATCAGTTTACCGACGTGACGGGTTTAACGAACCGACGATCCATGCTCACACTACTGTAATTGATTATTGCCCTTGGGAGAATCAATGGCTGCTACACTATTAAGTCCGAAAAATTACCTGTTTGCCTGAGGCGGTACCTCGACTAACAGTTGGATTTGTTAGTTTAGTTTTTTTATTAGTTACTGCATTGAGGTGCAATTGTTTTTAATAAATTAATATAATAAAGGTATTGAATTGCCTTTTCTTTCAAACTCCTTTTCCACACATAACTCTATTCAGAATTTACTCCTTCCGTTAATATTCACAATTTTCATCACTACATACAATAAAACTGTAGAGGTCGAATTTCTGTACAATGCTAAAAACCGAGTCAGAGGGATGTAAGGAGTGAAATCGAACTAATTTCGATGTTTTCAAATTTTTTTGTTTCTCTGTTTGTCTGTTCCCCTGTCTGTTTGTACAGGCTAATCTCCGAAATGACTGGATAGATTAAAATGAAATTGTGTATGGCGATAGCGTATATTCCTGGTCAACATATAGGATACTTATGATCTCGATAAATCGAAAGAGTTCCCGTGGGATAGTTAAAAAACTGTAATAATCATAATCGCGCCCGCAAGGTCAGCCGCTGCCCGGTCAGCTAATAAATATAAAGCTTATGAGGCATCAAATATTAGGATGAATCTCATTGAATATTTAAACTGATTTAAGTAATTATTCTATCTCCTGTCTAACACGAAACAAAAACACATATTACAGTTCATTTCAGCTTAGTAATAAGTTGACGCTAAAGTCCCAAATTGCTACTGTAATAATAACTATGTCTGACTGAAAATGATGCGGTATCGGCAATAATTTCAACGTAAATGGGCTTATCATAATATAATATAAACAGTTTCAGAGATTAGTCGGACCAGACGGACAAAAGCTTTGAAAATAGTTTTTTATATGCCCCTTATAGTAAGTAACGTTACCATCCTTTCGTATGAATTAAGTTAAAGTCTGTTGTTTTAACATTACAAGCAGACTCTTCTATTTCATTTATTTGTACAGATTTTATATTATGTATCATTGCTATTCTTAATTCTGTTTAATTTTCATTTATGTTTTTTCGTGTTTTGACCATGTAACATGTGGACTTATAACCGTTAAGAGGATTTCATAGCTAGTACTTTCCATGCTAAAAGAGAAAACTCTTTTCTACCTCTTAACATTGTCCGATTTCAGTGTTTTTTTTTCATGGAATCATGACGTTGTTTACTATGCACGTACGTTTTGATTTTTCAGTTTTTTTAAGTTCTAAAAATGGGAATGTATAGTACTTTGAAATACTGAACCAAATTAAAACGTACGGACATAGTAAACAATGTCACGATTCCATGAAAAAAAACACTGAAATCGGGCAATGTTAAGAGGTAGAAAAGAGTTTTCTCTTTTAGCATGGAAAGTACTAGCTATGCAATCCTCTTAAGTGTTTTTAATAACACAGTCTTAAATAATAATGCTGTGGTAATGTGCAAGAGTGTGAGGCGTCCTCGTCAATAGCAGTAGGTAAATCATTCAACGCATTGTGTTTTGAACACTAGCGTGGTATTCACTAATTTTTACTAATATTATACTTGTTGGATAGATCGGACTATAGTTTCTTGCATACCACTTTACTCGAACGCGACTTAGACAGGACAGTGACTTAATAACCGACTTATTTATGCGACTGTGAGTTGATATTTACTACTTGATTATAAATATCTATATAACAAAAAAGTATTTGCTGATTTGAGGACTTGCAAATGTACAAAAGTAGGAGTCCATAATATATAAATATTACACATAAGTAATTCGCATTTACAATAAAAATTTCACTCTTTCACTCTCTTTGTATATAAGTATATTATATATTTTCCACCAGAGTATAAACTGTTTTTCAATTCAACCTAAATGAACACAGTTTCAAAGAAAATGTATATAACCAGCAAAACAAATTATTACTTCGGCGCATTATCTGTTATCAAATATAGAACCTATATTCCTTTTCATGTACAAACAGCAACGTTAACTTTACTGAAAATAAACTAAACTAATACTGTACCTAATATGTAGCGTGTATTAACAAAGACGGAAGGGCACTGATATCCTAAACACAGGGAAACCTAGCTAGGAGTTAGGGCTTAGCCATGTACTTACAATAAAAAACCTACATTAACATACTTAATCCAACAGTTAAAATAATACAAAAAACATAAAATTACCATGATCAAACCATTAATGATTCTGAATGAGCCAAGTATCTATACATATACGTACCTATAGCTAATTAAAAAAATTTTGTTTCATTCGCTTTCTGTTAGTTCATTTATATAAAATTAGCAGGTTTCATTTTATATACTTCTCTTTTCTTTTGTGGTAGGTACATATTGTGTAATAAGCATGGTGCTTAGGTATTTTTTTCTCTCTCTTAAGTGTGTTTAAGGTAATACTTAATTTCGTATAAAATATAGTAAGTATTACCTTTTAATTATTTTAGTATTATATAAGTAAAATAAGTGTTTATGGTGTACTCTAGTATATAGTTGTATCCTAAGTACATAGGCTATTAGTAAGTAATACTCAGTAAGTTGGAAATAAATATTGTTATTATTGTTATTTTAAATGAAAATAAACCCTCGCTTGGCTGCCACATTTGTTTCACATTGAGTCTACTCAGTACAAAGTGACTACTCTGTGGATGCACCTTCAAACATCGGCTCAGCAACGAGTTTGAGCCCGATGACAGCATCTCAAGCGGTCGACTATGTACCTATATTTAGACAGTGACTCACAACACAACGCTATCATGAATGGCATACCGTTGGCGTGAGTAAAAGCGATAGTAACCCCGTCCGTATGCACGGTACAACGCAACAGTGCGTGAAGTACAGCCTGCATGACGTTTTAATTTTAACTGCCATGATAATAAGGCCTAACATGCTTTGAAAATTTGCTGTGTTTTTGGTGACACCATGTTTATAATGAGAATTCACATTATGATGTAAATATTTGATTAGCATTACTCACGGATTGAAGGTATATTTTTATTACAGAATTTAGTGACTTAAAAAGACTGAAGCAGTGTTATTATTTGGTTATTACACAGGGTTGATATAAATCATGATATTTTCAAAAACCAAAAAAATCGGATGAATTTTTACGGCTTTTATTATAGTGATCTTTATTTTTGATCTTTTTTAACTTGAAGTCAGTTATCAATTAAATAAAAACAACTACTATCTAATAATTATCCCGTGAAAGGCTCAACTTTTGCATTCAGACGAATAATGCTACTCATTATACTGATTCCAGTCTCTCCATAATTTTCTTGCAAAAATTGCAAGGCTGCATCACTTTCGTCGGTCGACAACTTTTCCTGGGGCAGTTTTGTATTACCTATTGAACCACGTAGGCTAGATAATGAGCCCGTGTCATGGCTTGGCGGTTACGATTCATGACAGCCCTCATTTACATCATCTTTAGTTCTTTTAGTACATCTATTAATTCTTTCCAGATAAGAACACATATCACTCTGAAGTCTAGAGCTTTGGATACTGGCTCCAGTCGTGCCACAAGATCCTGTGCGTTTCTTTTAATATTCATATTAAACATCCCTTGACACATTTTGGCTGATTTCGTCGTAGTAAAAAAAGTATTGATTTAAATCATTGATTTTTATAAAGGAATCATTTGATTTTAATCGCGATTTAAATCACTGATTTTAATCAAGTGATTTTAATCATAACAACCCTGTTGTTACAAACGTTCGAGCTATCCAATTCCGCCTATATAAACTCAAAACATGTTCGGTATTCATTAAAACCTTTGCGCTTTAAAGATTTTCTTTGGTCTAGAACTAAACATTAGGTTGAAATTTCATAGGTACTACTATAAAACTCTATAACGTAATACACGATTGGAAAATTTATTCGATTGTAGTAAGAATAAAAAACATATTTTTTATTAATTTTGTCCTGATAATTGTAACAATTTGTTAAGTCTAAAACTAAACATAAGGTTGTAAATAGTATACTACAATAAAACGCAATACGGTAATAAATAATACAAGATAAAAAAATACTTTTTCAGAAAAATACAATAAGGTAAACAAAATTATGACTACTGGATGTACGATTTTGATTGTCGTCCTTACAAATTCACTAATCAATCTGTGCGATTCTCTAATAATTCGTCGATGTGCTCATCGACGAGCTCACCGATATCAAATACTTTATTAGCCCTTGTACACAAGGTTGTTTTCCAACGTTTCTTGTCATCTCGTCATTTGTTTCACGGATGTTGTCAAAGATGCAACGATGTTTGCTCGAGAATTGCACGGCAGGCCATTACTTACAATCCTATTTAAGGAACACGAGCTCGACAAGAGAGACAGCGTCGGAGACAAAGTATTGTCCATAGTCCACTACGGAAACTTTATGCGCCTTGACGGATAGTGCCAAGTACATATTTGCAGTGGCCAGCTTTAGTATGTTAGTTTGCGGACGCTATTCCAGATTTTCTTCAACATAGCGTAGGGAAAACAAACGGGACCGCCCCGGCTTAACGTAGGCTCCAAAGTACTAAAGCACAGTACCCATTGTGCAAACACGTACGCTACGTCGATACGAGCTCATCTGCGAGCTTTGAAACAACTTGACCGGTATAAATAACTAGGTTTTAATAAATACACGGCGTTATAATACGCTCCTAGCCACTTTAGTCTAGTGGCGTCAAACAAGGTCATGCTATTTTGAGGTTAATAATGCTCCTTAATTAATATAGCCACTGGTATGAATCATGATAATAATGTCATGTAGTCATTTTGAGAGATAGGTATGAGTAAAATGGAACCGACATCAACACCAAAAACTGTCAAATGACTGGTTGGTACCATGATAGTTTAAAAGTACAACAATATTGTGCGTATGGTACCGACTTCGACAAGTTATTTGACACTTTTTGGGCGTTGAAGTCGGTTCCATTTTTTAGTAAAAACATCTTTTTTATAATTTAAAGTGGCTTGACTACTTATGGGATCGATCGTTCACTGTCAATGATGATATCATCAAGGTAGCCGTAACACTTTTCAGGTAACTCAAAAACTGCTAGAACGAATTTTATAAAACAATGGGACCATCTCGGAACTATATTCTAAGAAACAAAAAGAGTTTTGAGAATGGGTCCACAAATAGGGGAGAAATCGGTAAACAAAAACACAAAAAACATACAATTGAATATATTTTTTTGAAGTCGTTTACAATTACATGAACGCACGTAATTGTACGATCGATGAACGCACAAAGTAGTCAGGGTACATCGTATATTTGAGTTATACATTTTTGATTGTTTTTGTATTACTCGTATTCATCGTCAGACAGGTCGTCTGCCTGGTAGTAAGTGACGAAACTGTCCATAACAGATGCAGTGCCATCCAAAATTCGAAACCTGAAGTTTAGCACCATCCTGCACTTGTCATACCGAGACATGGGTTTTTAAAATCTTTTACTACGTAAGTACGTAATGCTTAAGTACCGTCTCCTGCCCAACAGTCCTACAATTTTATAATAGAGTCGAGTCATTTACTAGAGATGCATCGATACGCCATTTTTTCTAAAACGATATACACCGATACGATTATTAAAATTATAAATGAAGGTAAAATACAATTTAAGTTATTTTTTAAAATTAATGTTAAACAATATAGTCAAGTTGAAATTAGTTAATAGTTCTAGGAATTAAAGTTAACAAAAATACGTTTATATATATAAAGATACCGGCTGCTTTCACTTGGCATTATGTCGGTTTAAGTCCGACAACTTTTCGAACGTACAATACGTTCTTCTATAAAATAGGATTTTTGTTAAAAATCAAACTTTTCGTAAGTTTTGTGGAAAAAGGCGATTTCGCAAATCTTTAATCATAGTACTTAGGTCTTATCTCGTTCGCAACGAAAGAAACAAGTCAACACGCGCGTTCCCATTACTTTTTGAACCGAGAAATTTGTAAAATATCGTTATATCAACCGTAAAAATATCGCCGATGCCGACATATCGACAAACCCGAAGTGTCGCCGATATATTGTTATGGGTATAAGATGCATCCCTATTTTTACCTCTCATCAGGAAGGCGAAGGATTTTTTTTTTACTCCGTACTCTCACAGTTTTACGTTACAATAGTCGTAATACGAAACAACATATTGTTAAAACCAAAACTTGGGAACATTCCTATAAGTACTCGTAAGCTCAAAGTCGCACAACGAGCTATGCAGAGGACTAGGGAAGGAGACCACGGACCGGCAAGCGCAGGTTAGGTCGTCCTACACGGTGGACATACGACCTGATAAACGTCGCAGGACGACGTTGGATGCAGGCCGCTCCCAACTGGTCCTTTTGGAAAATTACGAGGGGAGGCATATGTTCAGTAGTGGACGTCCTACGGCTGAGATAATATTGATTTGAACAAAGATAGCCCACGGGTAACAAGGGACGGCCGTCGATTAAACGACCACGGGATTGATTCCCACCTCGGGCTTGAGCTTTCTGTGAAGGTAACATTATGATGAAATCCACAGCATGGTATGGACCATACCTTTCATTACCATACGGTATGGTACTGCTGGCACCCGCCTGGATAGCCAACACAACAATCTGTCGATCAGCACTTAGGAGCACCTAGCGTGTCACGGCAGCTGTCTTTGAGTCGTTGAGTCGCTGTTTTATGTCTAGAGTGTATCCAGTCCACCTTCAACCGCATCATCACTAATAAATCTGTAATATTGTTTTATCACCATCTCGCTTGATGGTCAATCACTCTTTCAAGTATAAATGTAGTGTGATATTCGGTGGTATATACACACATAGAGACATGATAATGTCTAAATAGTTTTTTTTTACAATAGAGAAATACTTCACCTCTTCAAACTCGTGCAAGTGTGGTTTTGTACTCGTACGGATTGCGTTGGAACCGCAAACTCTATAGAAACTTGAAGTGGAATGCATTGAACGAGTATCATTATTCCAAAGTGGCTTCACAATTGAGTTGAGTACGATTTCGTTAGACTTCGTTACTGTCGCAAAAGTTTAGGTTAAGGCTACGACTGTTGTAAGTGACAGTCTTGGTGGTCTTGGTGAGTAACACTGCAGTACCGAGATACTGAATCGCAGCTGAAGTGTAAAGGTTTGAAGGCACTTGAGCAAGTGCAGTAACCGCGCAGAATCTTGAAGCTTCTAGATCTTGCTATACAATCTACCGTGATGAGCAGGCAACCTATATTCATATACAGTAGAATCTCACTAATCCGGCACTTTAATAGACCGATATGTCCAATAATGCGGCACTTTCTGCCCGCGATTTACCTTTTGTTTTGAAGTGAGACATGACATGACGATGACATTATATTCTCTTTATGAAATTCTTTATTTTATTTAATGAGATATTTCCCTATAATCCGGTACCCTCTGGTTTAATAGTGACGGATTAGTGAGATTATACTGTATATATATAACCAGTATAAGTACTTGTGTTTTATATTCTCGTATTTGAATATTTAAGAAACAGATAAACGCAAAAACTACATTCGGTTAAAAAAAATATTTCACCAGTAATATACATATATATAAACTAATACTTTATAAAATTACCATTTATATATAAATGAATTGATATGAATGACTAAATATTTATTTGCTACAGTTTTGGGTACAATATTGCAGAGTTCGTCTTGTTGCACTTTCTCTGAATTTGTCTTTCAGCTTATTGAATAACTTTTGTGTATTTTTCGATAAATTCACTGGATAACATAATCACAAACTTATCAGTTAGTATTCTACAAGTAATTTTTTTATTATACAGAATTAACAAACACAGAGTCGATGTACTCGTAGTTACTGCAGACGCTGTCGCGCACTCTCAATTGTCCCCAAGTCACAAGTCTTGTAATATGAAGAAGACATGTATATATAAATTTCTATATGCATACAGTTGTAGCATTTCATTTAACATTATCGCTGTAATAAGCATACTTGATAAGGAGTGTACTCCTTAATAAGGTATTGTAAATAAGACAGAGCATTCACTTATTATTTTACATTTTATTTAATAATTTACTAATCACTATACTTCGCATTACTATTTCTCTCTGTTCAACAATGTTAAACCACAAGTATAAACTATTCTAATTATTTATTTAAAGTATAACAACATATCCCTTTAAATAAAGATTTAAGTTAACTTGTGCTCAGATTTTATAGTTGTTCCGACATAAATTCGACGCTCAACGTTTCCTAGTGTTCACCTCGGCTAACGACAACAGACTGGCCGCCTTCCTTTTTTTTTTTTTTTATAACGGACTAATGCTGTTTGCCTCTACCGGCATTTACAGCGTCACCGGACGGTTGGCGAGCGCAGATGGCACTCAGCCAGATGCGGGCGCAGAGGGCGCACCGCCTAAGGCGAGCGTTGAAGACGCTTCGCCGCAAGGAGAGGAGTAGGCGACTTGCTCAAGGGCACCACTAGGGTACGGACCTCGGCTTGGGCCGTCGCCAGGAGAGAGGGGAGTAGGAGAGAATCGCCCCGGTACATAACTGTACCGTTGAAAGTGGGCCCTATGAATTTTAACTCTACGACTATTTGGAGAGAATCTAACCAAGACATAACTTTTGCCTCGAGCTCGCCGGCGAGCTCGGTGTTTGACTGTGTTTACCACTAAATCATAACCTTGTGTACCTCGCCTCCCCCCATTTCCGCGACATGGGTCCACACCGCGACCAGGATCGTCGCGTTGTGCACTCATGACTGTACTTTGGGTGGGGCTACAATAAGAATGTGTAATACCTCGCCCACAGCCATGGTGGCTGGGACTACATAGAAAACCAGTGTTACCTCGTCCACAGCCATTTGCTGGGCCGGAGGATACATCGCGACCGGGGCCGCGGTGTATACTCCCACCCGCACCGTGGCTGGGACTACAATCGTGTGTGTGTGGATTACCTCGACTGCAACTGGGGCTGCGAAGAAGATCTCGGCCGGAGCCTACAATGCGATCGGGATCCCAGCCCTGGTCGGGTCTACAACCATTACCGGGGTTCCCTTGGGAAGACGCTAAAGCTGCCGAAGTAACGGCTGCGATGGGGTCGTCTGGGTCACCCAAAATATGCCTTGGACGGCGACGGGGGGCTGGCCGCCTTCCGCCACGCTTATTACTTTTATAACAATATTTTAGCGGTAGAACAACTCTCCTACCATGATCGTCAACAATGCCACCTTGCGGTGAATTTAGAAAACATCTGCGAGTCAAATACATTCCATTGACTTAATAATACAACAATTTTGCTAATTTTAACCTACTGAAATTTGTTTTTTTATAGTGAAATAATTATATATTGTTAACACAGTTATGTTAAAAACATTTGTAGCTCTGTTACTGTCTCTCTGTCTGTTACTTTATCACGTCTAACCGGCTGAATGGATCGTAATGAAGTTTGGCAAGGAGATATATTATGTCCTGGGGAAGGACTTAGGCGCAGGACACATATGAATGGCGTCAAGCCGACATGGTGCGGCTTCATAATCCATTCAAATTTCATTCAAAGTGTATGGAAATAAAGCGCAATTTAGAAGCTGATTAATTTAGAGACGTTGCGTCATAACCACGTCCAAGCAACGACATACCGTGTGTACTAAATTGCGCTTTATTTCCATGTATTTTGTATGAAATTTGAATGGAATTGGAAGATCCCGTGCCATGTCCGCGCCTGGCGCCATTTGTGTGTGACCTGCGCCTTAGGATACTTTTCATATTCATCATCATCTAGTGTATGTACAATAAAAAAAAATATACATTATAAAATGATATAATATAATAAATTATCTATCGTTGCTTTGGTCAACTATAGTACATAATCTAAACTGGCTTTCGAGCTAAATTATTACTTATTATTAAAAAACCAAATTTTGATTATATAAGTATAACCTTCCTTCAGTTTTTTTCCTCTCCGGGTTATCGCTTTTATGAATGATTTGGGGTTTTCATGATTTATCGAATATGTTTTGATACCATATAAATAATGAATTATATGACACCATGTGAATAAAAATCGGTCAAAGCGATTTAGAAATACGGTGGAATAAAGAAACTTACTCGCACAAATACAAACACACATATTGTATAGTATATATGAGTCCTGAAAACATAACTTCGTTTTTATGCAATATAATATTTTTTATTTTTTATACAAACAATATCATCCCCAAAAAGAATATAACGCTGTCATACCAAAGCAACGTATTAAAACTGGAATAAGCTGGCAACATTCCGTCCGAACTAAGAGTGGGTACGATTTAAGCATTAAAAAAATCATATCATAATTTTATTATCATTATCATAATTGAATTACTAGAAGTTCTTTGAGGTGTCAGTCTTGGACTACTAAGGTTTAAATGGTGCAGCGTTGCTTGAAGAAATGGTCTAAGGTACGTACTTCTTTTGCCAGTCTTTGAGTAATTAAGGCGCGGTCGTACGCTGATAATAGTAAAAAGCAGAATCTTTAAACATCGAGTGTAACGAAACAGTTCGATAATAAACTATGAAAAAAAAAACTTAGGTTAGAAAAGGAACAGGCAAAGAGTAATAACCGAACAGAATTCCTAAATATTACTCGCTCTCTGCAGAAAAAAATCCTAAATAGGTGCATAAAAATAAACTTTCACGTCCAAACTATCAGAATTTTCAGCGATAACACTATATTATTTTTTAGGTAATACATAGCCAACATATAGTACTAAAGTAGTAACCAGCAGTTTTTTCAATTGTGTTAGTATATATCGAAAGATATAAAGAAAACGTTCAAAATTACCGCATTTTCGCATTACATCGTCCAATCTAACAAGCGATTTTCAACCTTACGTAAAGCATCGTAAATTATTTTAAAATTGGGGTTGGACCGCGTCTTAATAAACAGATATAATGCATCACTGATAAAAACACAACTATATATCTTCTGATAGATATGGAATAATCTCAAGAGCACAATTGGAACCATTCATTAGAAATACTAACCCACAAGCATCTAGTGGTTGACCTAACAATGTCTGTATGCTTTAACAACACTTGAAGATAGAGTGGTTAACTATATTGACCAGAAACTTTGGCCTCTAACTGATGTTAGACAGAATGTCAATTTGCTAGTGATGCAAGTAACTACATAGCTAATTATCATTAGCTATTACATCAAAATGCAAACTTTTAAGATGCATTTATTAACTAATGTGCTTGTTATTTGTATTGGCGTTTATCTAATGTGCAATATTACCATTATTGTTCAGTCAAAGGGTAATGAAAATATTTGAACAAATAGACACTCTTAGGAGAGAGTGTTAACATTTTTTTTTACCTAGCATACATATTAATATTATGCACCCTATTCATATTACAATCTAGCCTAAAAAGGCTATTAAGGCGCGGTCCAACTCTAATTTTAAAACAATTTTCGATGCTTTACATAAGATTGAGAATTGCTTACCAGATTGGACGACGTAATGCGAAAATTCAATTGAATACGTGCTAATACTTTGTATATTTATTTTGTACAATCAAATGATTAAATTTTAATGATAAAGGAGTCCATAGTTCACTAGTAAATTTCATTGGGAATTCGAATATGATACATTCATTGAAATATATTTGCCCATAATTGAATAAAAATGCTTTTTCCCACGAAGCACGTAAGAAAAATTGCAAAATTTAGGGAATGTTGCCGATTTTTTTCTACCGAGCCAAGTTTGCTCAATCGTGTATTGGCTCCCATACTTCATAAGGACGTATATTCAATTTACACTACGGTTTTTTTCGAACTTTGGTTATTAGGTTTAAGCGTTGAAAAACTAAGTTTTCGCGAAGTCGAATCATGAAATTTGGAACTCATTTCGCCTTAAGTAATTGTATTCTATCCTAAACTGCTATATTCACTATACGTAAGAATGTGTCCAGTAACACCTTTCTTATTGTCTCTATTTAAGGTGAAGACCCTATGTTCATGTGTTCTTTGAAGCAGTACTTACATTAACTACATTGCACTAATACACTAGCACTGATAACTACACTAACTCGAACACTAACAATAAATATGGCAATATTTTGTTATAAACATCTAAACAACACAATATTCCTATTACCTTACTTGTACCAATATGAACACTATCACAACTCAACAGAAACCATCGTGCATGGCATAACCAATATGTTAGAAATCTTGATAAACTGTATGAACAAAACACCATGACACTCGCACTAATTAAGAAATATTTTGTTTCAGCTAACATAACAACACAGCGAGTCATAGAGAGCTAGCGGTCTGGCTTGACCAAATTACTTTGTAAAATATATTATAGTCTAGGTATTTAGTTTTAATGTTTTGTTTTGTTATTAAAGCATATAATTTTTTTGTTGTTTAAAAACTACATTACTTGTTCTTTTTTTACATTCTGCCTCAAAAAAAATGCCTAGCTATTTGTAGAAATTATGGCTGAAACATGCAAAGCAGTTTATTTCAATCTGTCCCAAAAGTCTGTATGAATTCATAAGCGCAAGTGGCTTGTTAATGCCCCAACATCAATATAGACATTTATATAAGTAATATTATTAAATATATTTATTTGTAGATAATATATAAAATATGAAATAATATACACATACCTAATGGTTACAATTAAACATTCAAAAAAAAAACAAATAAAAAGTGATAAAAGAAAATTAAAACGTTATTAGAAATTAAATATTATTTAAAGTCTCTCAATAAGTTAACTCACATTTTGTCATGAACGTAATATTAAAAACAGCTAAATACCCTATATGTACAAGTCCTCTCCAAAAATAGTGTAGAGCCTCTCAACAATCTGTGGGTGACCCATACCACACTGTCATTTGTTGAACTTAGAATCCATCGTCATCATTATCTCAGCCGCAGAACGTCAACTACTGAACATAAGCCTCCCCCATAATTTTCCAAAAAGACCGGTTGGAAGCGGTCTGCATCCAACGTCGTCCTGTGTATATCAGGTTGTCTGTCCACCGTCTTGGTGGACGACCTACACTGCGCTTGCCGGTCCGGGGTCTGCATTCCAGAACCTTCCCGCCCCACGGCCATCTGTTCTGCGTGCTATGTGCCCTGCCCACTGCCACTTCAACTGGCTAATCTTCTGAGCTATGTCGGTGACTTTCGTTCTTCTACGGTTCTCCTCATTACTGATTCGATCACGTAGAGAAACACCGAGCATAGCCCTCTCCATAGCTCGTTGTGCGACTTTGAGCTTACTTATGAGGCCCATAGTAAGAGACCACATTTCTGTGCCATAATTCATAACTGGTAACACACATTGGTCGAAGACTCCTTTCTTGAGGCA
Source organism: Selenia dentaria (assembly GCA_917880725.1). Lineage (NCBI taxonomy): Eukaryota > Metazoa > Arthropoda > Insecta > Lepidoptera > Geometridae > Selenia > Selenia dentaria. Next base: position 7,919,838 of record OU862876.1, on the reverse strand, counting down.
CTGAGGTATCTTTTTTTAACTTATTGAAATATATATCTTTCTTCCTGCTTAGTCGGACATACAATTGCAACATTGAACCCATCTGTGGAACCTGAAACACCAGTCATATTAAACTTGCTGTAAAACCTGAAAATTGATATTTCCAGCCCTAAATTATAATATTTACTAGATATGTAGATACTCAATTTATATATTAATTCAGTGTAGGTATACACAAGTGGCTGCTGAGTTAATACTTAATAAGGTTGTGAAGTTAAGAAGTTAAGAAATTGGACGATTTTGATAGCTCAGACTGTGAAAAATTGCTGCTGATACGAATGTGCTCACGAGAGAGAAAAAAAACGCTCTTCTCGACCAATGGGAAGTCGAGATAAATGGCGTGTGATCTATGTTATGTGTATCAAACCATAGAAAATAGGAAACAGGAAGTAATAACAAGTAGGTAGTCAAAATTAATAAAAAGTTTTGTTTAATATTATTTCTTTACCTGGCTCTTACGAAATATTGTAATATAATGAAAAAACGTAGAACAACATTTCATATACATTATGCTAATCTGCTTAATTTACTGATTTCTTGGAGGGAAAACTCTGTGTCCGACTGTTCGCTGTGTTTTTGTGTATGTACATATACCCTTTTTTTCTGATAAGTATAACTTCTTTATATTCAACACTTTGATGTAACTTTGGATATGTGATTCGTGACGAAACATACGAGTAAATTATGTTTAAGTTTTACTGAACTAACACACGTTATACCTATGAACTGTATAAAATAAAAACATTATTGATTTTAAATGGAAATACTTGTGAGTCTTTCACTTAAAACTTTTGGACAAAATACAATTTTTATTAATTTAATAAGGTATACCGAACAAAAGTTATTTAATATGGAGGGTAGCTTGCTACTCTGACAATATTTTACAAATCGTTGACATTCTGAAGTATTGTAACGCGATCCGCCATTTTGATAAAGATAGCGTGTCACGCCGCACGTACGCCGCAGTACCTGGTCGAAAGCGAAACAAGTTAAAGGGCCACCACAAAGGATAAAAGTCAAAGTCTCCTCCATAGTATTTCACGGAATATCATTTAACGAGTGTAAAACAATGGAGCCAACACCAAGTTCAAGTTACATTTCAGGTAGAAGCGGCGTTTCGGAAACAGATCTCAGAGAGAATATATGCAGGGTATTGGATGATTTAATAGAAAAACTGGAGAGAGCAGTAGACGATTTTCTTTATTGCGTTGATCGCATGGAAAGTATACCAGAGCTTCCAGAGGATGCTGAGGAGCAAAATACTGACTACCACGTGCAAGACAGCCAGGGCTTTGTTAAAGTCTTCATACATGGAGCGTATTATAAACTTGGAAATAAAAATGCTCGAGCAGGCATCGGCATCTACTGGGGCGAAGGAAGTCCCCTCAACGTTAGCCAGAGTGTGTCAGGCGATCAGGTAGCTGAAAACACCAGCACTATCCGAGCTGCAATCACTGCTATACAACAAGCTTTACATGTTGGAGTCGAGAAACTTGCGATCTATACTCACTCCATGTTTCTCACCAGTACACTCTGTGAAATGGAAGGTAACGTACAAGTTTCAGTTCCACATTATTCATGTAGGTACTTACTATTCATTTTTAAGTCTGCCATGCATTACATTAACTTCAAACCGCGTCTCATTCGAACTACGCCGCTGCTTCAATTTCCATAGCGTCATTGTCACTTCTATATCAGTGATCTAAAATAACCTATACCTATATAACCTATATAATCCCACTAATATTATAAATGTGAAAGTTTTAGGAGATGGATGGATGAATGTTTGTTGCTCTTTCACGCTCAAACAGCTGGGCCAATTTTGATGAAAGTTGGTATGAAGGTGATGAGCCCTAGATTAACATACAGGATAGTTTTCATCATCATCATCATCATCATCATCATCATCATCCATCACCACGGGGGCACCAAATTAGGCACAGCATAGAGAAAATAACAAGTATTCCGCCTACATAAGATCGTAATGATGACAGTTCTGTCAAAGTCTGTGTCAGTTTCAGCTTAGTAAAAAGCACGCTATCATTTTGACAAGTCGACTAGACGTGCTCGGCGACCGTCAAGGTCATATGTAACTTATGTAACACAAATACCGTCAAGGGTGATGAAATGTAATGACAGATTTTTTCCATGGTGTTTAATTTTATATTTGTATGTACGTACAGGTAGGTATTTTATTATCAGTGTTTATTTTGTTGTGTGAGTTATTATTATGACCATGGAGAAGATAATAAGCTTCTCGAAGTACGAATTCTGTGCAAACGAAGTCACGGGCTTGGTGCCCCATAAATGAACACGAGAAATGGTCATAATATTTCATAATATGCATAATTACTATTATCAATAGTGATGGGAACACAACTTTTAAAATCCTCTTTCATAAATGCATATTTATCAATTACAATGTTCCAGATTGGAAAAAACAAGGGTCGAAGATGCCGTACTATGAGCTCGTGAAGAACGACAAAGACTTCAGGGAACTAGTTAGCTTTCAAGGCAAATTGAACATAGACTGGTATTATTTGAAGGGTAACGAACGGCAATATGCAAGCAAAATGGCTATACAGCTGGCGAATGCAGGTGCTGCTATGAAAAAAGAAAAGGTTAATTAGTTATTTCTTATATTGCTTATATATATATATCTTCTATTAGACACCACAGGTTAGACACGAGCAGGCTCCTTGGTTTCCTGTATCCAGCGTCCTTACGAACATCATTCAGATATCACAAAATCGCAGTTTAGGTAAGGTGAAACTACCCCAAGCCAAACTGCGATTTTTGCAGTCCATATGTTCTCTAGAACATACTCGTATCTACACAATGCCCCATACCTGTCTTTGCCCCACTGAAAATATTAATCGTCCTCTACGACTAATAACTTGTGTAATTCTATTCATTGAGCAGCTTAAGAAAAATTTAATATCCACACTTGAATGTTCTCGTCACGCTGCTGGTATCTATGTGGTGGATAAGACGAGCTCTTGGTGAATGTCGAGTCTAATAAGTAAATAAGTTTGCTGCGTAAAGCCCGCACGCTTATATTATGTTATCTGTTTTGCTTTCTATCCTTAGCTGAGGAGGTTAATTTACAACGTTTCATTTTCGCAGTCTGAAGAACAACTTGTGTTTTTTTTTTGTTTAAAATAATCCAATAAGAAATATTCGCATTGCGTACTCTCGTTGCCCCTGCACGTGATTGTATCCTTATTCGTTAAAATTTAATTCAGTACAATGAAACGAATGAGTTAGAATACTACATGACGTGCTGATCGATCTTCAACTAGACATAAGTATGTTTGGTTTCGGGGGCCGAGAGATTGAATAGCATAAACTTCATTCATAATATGTACACGGAGCAACATTTTGAAGAAGGCAAATGTAAGATATTTAAAAGCGGCTGCCTAAATGCTAAAGCAATAGGAACTAAGTGTAAGTAGAGTAAATTCGAGTATGCCAAGTAAACCAACCGGGTTGTAGATAGCTTCGTCAATAATGCTTAAGGCCTTTATTAATAAACTCTAAAATCACTAGATATATATGGCATATGTTTTTAATGAAAATAATAATTCATAAAATTGTATGTTAACAAAAATGTATCTCTAAAATCTTCTTGTATAACTTTAAAACTTTAGTAAATATAAGTACCTATAGTAAATTAATAGTTGTATAACTTTTTGGTTTAATTAAGATAAGGCTGATTTGTTATTTACTGCTATACTTTTGCTAGATACAGGCTCTCGCCTAGTTTGAGGCTCGACGCCAAATCTGTTTTTATTTGAAAATGTTCTACTTGGAAACGTTGCGTAAACATAGATTAGGCGTAACATGTTTTGTCTTGCTTTCACGCGTGACATTTACTGCAAGCGAGAAATTGACAGATAGATGTTTTACTACTCCGGGCTTATTCAAGTTTATTAATAAGGCCGTAAGTGTATTTACTTATAAAAATGTTACATTGTCACAAGTTTAACTCTAAAAAGCTGATAACTAATGATAAATTGTGACTAACTACTTTATATAAATTATAAACCTAATTAAAAAAAAGTAATCATATTTTTATAATATTTTGAGTTATATTCGTTTATTAGAATTAAGTTGAGTTGAGTATTTTTTTAATTTCTCTTTTTTCTAACTTAGTGATAACTACAGATTATATTATAATAGTGTGAGTGCTGCGTTTCTTTCTTGCCTCTCAGCACTATTATAACTTGTTACCTACTTAGATAGTTTAAGTCCTCGCTTACCCTATACAATATTTGTCTACTTTATGAAAAAAAAACTATTATTTATTAATCATATTTTTAATAATATTTTGAGTTATATTCGTTTATTAGAATTAAGTTGAGTTGAGTATTTTTTTAATTTATCTTTTTTCTAATGTAGTGAAAATTGCAGATTGTATTGTATATAATAGTGTGAGTGCTGCGTTTCTTTCATGCCACTAAGGACTGTTATAACTTGTTACCTACTTAGATAGTTGAAGTCCTCGCTTACCTTATACAATATGTTTTTGTAATTGGGAAGTATGTTGTACTGCGTTCAGTTAAACACATTTAAAAACCGATTTTATGATGTCTTGTTATTAAAATAGGGTATAGTTTAACATGTTTATAGTTTAACTCTTACGCTATTACATATTATAATTACATAATATACGAAAATACGAGATGTGCGTTGGTAGTTACTTGTTAATTAGAAAGATTTTCTCAAATAAACATTTATTTTTGTACTATGAAAACTGCATTTTATCTCGAACCCTATCTGTGCTTATAACCATGTATCAACATAATATGTTGCAATTATGTAGGTATTTAATTAATCAATTGGATACCTAAGTAGTATTCGACACATCTATTCAAACACATCACAGTTAAAGGTTAGGTTACATCTCTGGAAGCGTCGGTTTCGACCCGAACGGCCCTAATAGTAGGTATAACAGAAAAGGTAGGTTGAGTTCATCACGGCGCTGTCAGTTCAGAGCTTGAACTCTTTCAATTTCTTTTACTTGAAATCAAGCAAGCGCATCTCGTAAAAACGTACAAAAATACCAATTAAAATAATCACTATTCAGTAAAAACAGTATCCGTTAGTGTGAGTGTAAGTATTAAAAAATGCTATTTTATGATATTTATATTGCTATTATTGACAAATACAATTGTGAATAAATAGCAAAACTTATAGGCGAAATTAAGTGGCATTTTTGATTCTTTTTTATATACTTTAGTAAGTTAAAATATGTTTTAAGTCCGTCAGTCTACTTAAAAGTCTTAGAAATGTCATATTATTTTTTTGTAATTTTAAGTAATAATAATAAAGCGCAGTGTAGGTCGTCGGACAGACGACCTGATAAAGGTCGCAGGACGACGTTGGATGCAGGCCGCTTCCAACCGGTCCTTTTGGAAAATTATGGGGGAGGCATATGTTCAGCAGTGGACGTCCTACGGCTGAGATGATGATGATGAATAAATCGTTTATTTCATTTCTGAGCATATTACAAAATGAGGTAGGGACTACCTTTTAGGTATAGTGAAATATCTGTGCCAGGTAGACCAGGTAGGCTCTTCATTATCTTAAAAATATGAGGTACATTTTAATAGTAAAGTAACGATTTATACAGAAACAATATTATAATTAACAACCTAAGAACTAACATAATAAACCAAAGGTACCTACTAAAACATTGACTAATTTTGGAAGCCATTTAGTTAGTATATTTAATGATTTTTAACCAAAGCACCTGTTTATTTAAAGTATTTGTTTACAAGCTAAATCTGTACCTAGTTGTAGTTTGTTTAAACATGTAAAATTATGTACTAATATTTAGTGGGTATTGTTTAGGGTAGATATATATAGATAACACAAACAAAAATTGAAGGTAAGCACGGATTACGTACAAATGCAGTGTGTAAACGCAAACCAAAGTAGGTACAGAATAGGTTGACGGAGTGGTGCGTGGTACAAGTGACAAGGTTTTATAATTTAATTAAATCATTATTTTGTTTTGTTTAGTTGTAATTTTTTTTTTGCATTTAGTTAGTTATATTTTATTTTACTTAGAAGTGTTGATTACAAATGTATATAGGTACATAGATATATTTTATTCAAATATGTATACGAATTTTGTGTATAATATTAATCAATAAAATTTAGCATAGATTCTAGGTACTTCCAATGTCATGATCCAATTTTGAACAATGTATTTGCATTCATATACAGTGTTAGGATAAATATTTAAAATGGCGTTCATTTTGTTATATAGATAATCACTTAGTTTTACAAACTGGCGCCTAACGAAACTAGTTCTTACTTTAGTTGATTTTGAGACTAAGTGATTAGTTCTTTTTCAAAAACACTTGAGTCATAAGGGAGGGATTTATGCGTTTTTAATATTACTTGATATGTATACCTACAATTTTCTAACGCTGAGTACATTAAGTACTGATTGAATAAAGTAAATAGCTTATTATGAGATCTGCTTCAAAACCCCTCATTGTTGTCGTTATGAACTGATAGCACCTACCACTAGAGCAAATGATATTTTTGACTGCCGAGGAGCAGAAACTGGATAAGGTTCTTAACGCTTATGGACGACCCGAAGAGTTTAATACGGGCTCATGCAAAAACTGAAGGAAGTTTCATTGAAATAACTGACGCAAGCTACAAAGTTACTGTTACGGGTACAACAAATGAAATAAACTTGGCACAGAGATAGCTTGGAGCCCGGAAAAATGTAACTTTGGTTATAACTAAGATTTTTTTCTATTGGCACTGCACTGATCCTTGGTATAACTTTTCACATTATAAGCCTACATTAATTACTGATATTATAAACGCGAAAGTTTGTATGTATAGATGTATGGATGTTTGTTGCTCTTTCACGCAAACACTACTGAATGGATTTTAATGAAATTTAGCATGTAGGTAGATAGATCAGGCGCTGGAACAACATTAGGTATAGGACTTTTTCATCATCATCATTCACCACCACGTGGGTAAAACTGCGGAGCGCAGCTAGTAAAATTTACACAAATCTGGGAAATTTTGTTTTTAGTTTTGTCTTTTGTTTACCTATCTTTCACGCTTAAACTACTGAATTGATTTAGTAAAACATTGCAGTGCAATAGCATGTTATATGAAAACAAAGGTTGCATATCTCGGAGAATATGCAAGAAACTTTTAAAGATAGATGTTTGAAGTGTGTTAAAAATATTTCAAGGAATTATTTGGTAGCTGGGACCTTAAAAACCTGTTTTGCTAAATTAAACTATATGTAACAATATACCTATTCAAAAGCTCTCTTATAGTGTATCCTGCTCCTCCTCGCGTCGTATTCCTCATTACTGAGGGTCGTGACATCCACGCTGAATCATTTTCTCATGGTTCACTCCCTCCATCTGTTCCGGTCTTTTACTTCGTAGAGGGATTTATGGAGATTGGTGTTTAGCACTGATCGGATTTGGTTGACTCGTTGTACTGCGGTCTCTTGGTCTTTTGCCGTCAATCTTGCCTGTCACTATCAGTTGTTCGATGTTTAGACCGCCTTTGCGTGCGTATTCGAAAAATTCCAGTATAATATAGTGTTAGATACACTATATTATACTGGAATCTTGTACAAGTTGTATATTTCCAGGGTCTGTCTGGCCTCAAGGGCCGGTCCTAATCGGCTGCCGAACTAAACCCGGGGCCTAAAGGAGGTTCAAAAACAGGAATGTTTTCCATACAAGTAGACATTACACAAGATATTACATCAAAAGACCAGTGTTCTATTATTATTAGATACGTGACGGACAAGACTTCATTCTTATGATACATTACTAAAACTTTTTAAAGCTATTGGCGATGAAAGCAACAAAACAATGTTCCATATGTGTACACTTTGCCTAAACTCGTGCACTGTTGCAAACACGTACCGGTTAATAATCTACCATTATTTCTTGTCAAAGCTCGATAAAACACAAATCTCGGAAAATAACACATATTAAATGATAGATTTTTTTTTGGGTTTCGCTACCGACTTCCAAAAAGGAGGAGGTACTCAAATCGACTGTATATTTTTTTTATGTTTGTTACCTCATAACTTTCGCCTGGGTGAAATTCTGAAATTTCTATGTTTGTTTGAAAGCTGGTGCTTCCCGTGTCCCATTTAAATTTCATGAAATTCGGTCTAGTAGTTATTGAGATACATTCCAATAACTGAATAGAATGGAAGTAGGTATACAAATTTTCAAATTGTACTTGTTCCAGCCCGTTACTGTAGTTAAATATCTATATTGTGTGATATGTAAATTACGATGTAAGCAATTCAGTCCAAAAATATTTTTTTCCGTCTTATCTAAACAATTTCTAGACAGTGACTAGTTTAACTACTAACACTGAATCAAATATGCAAAAATGGAAAGCAAAAAACTACTCTCCCAGTCCAGCTCACCTATTTCAAATCCTTTTAGCTTAGAGAAATCCCGCACGCAAAAAGAAATATCACTTCCCTGCGAACATTTTTTTTTAGTGGAAGGGTAAGATGATTTCACTCGGTTCCCGCTATTTCCTGCTCATTTCCCTCTCGCAGTCGAACACGTCCGCCTTCCAATTTTATACTTCATACTAACACCCATTTTAATGCGAAAATATAGGTTTATTTTTTACCTATCAGCGCTGCAATGCTCAAAAGTATTTTAAAATAATTTGAAATGAATATAATTTGTATTCAGTGTTAACAATTAAAGCATTTTTTTATAATATAACTAAGCTGTATATTTACTTCTAATCCCGATTTAGAGGGCAGTTTCAGAGGTTTGCTATTACCTTATTCCACGAAATCGCGTGGAATTAATATCGCATGCAGTTATAGTTAATAAACCTCCTTAAATGAGATTAGTACTCGTATATTAATTTGAAGCTTGTCATTTACAAAAATGGTTTTGTGGAATTGAAAATAACGTTCTTTTTTATAATCAAATCCCGATACTGTCTTGTGGATGATTATAAGTTGGTACTTATGTGTAAGTGATAATCTAAATCTACTAAGGACGAAGGAAGTCTACGAGGAAAAATTTGTATTTTTGTGTGTGTTTGTTTGTAATAAATAAATTCAAAAACTACTGTGCCGATTTCAAAAATTCTTTCACCATTAGAAAGCTACATTCACCTTGAGTAATAAAGGCTATATTTGATTCATCATGATCATCATCCATCACCACGCGGGTGAAATCGCGTAGCGCAGCTAGTAAGTTAACACATTTGCATAGTAAGTCTATCAAGCTAGGTATATAATTTATTTAAGCCTTTAAGAAAAGAGCCTATTCCGTCCTAAAAGACGGCAATGCATTCTCAAGGGTTCTGGTGTTGCAGATGTCCGTGGGTGACGGTGATCACTTACCATCAGGTGAGCCGCTAGCTCGTTTGCAACCAATTGCATAAAAACAAATTACAGCATAGCGCCCTATATGCCTAAAGTGGTAGACAGAAGTGTACAAAACAACATTTTCAGAGTTGTGTTCACATTGACTTTTATGAATAGAATATAATAATTTATTGGCTTTATAACTTTAGCAGTTACACTAGGCAAGTCAAATTTACATTAAGATATAATAACAAAAATGTAACTACGTTATAATTAACAAATAGTTTTATTTTTTATTTTATTTATTTCTAGCAAAAGTATATATCAGCAAATAACAAATCAGCCATATCTTAATTAAATCCAAAAGTTATACCACAATTTATTTTAAGTTTAAAACAGAAGATGGAGTTTAACACATAATAAAAACAAAGTAGATAGCACGTGTTATGCATAATGTACCTTAATAACATAGGTATATGATATTAACTCTAATATCTTAATCCTCCATTCCATCCTGCATTCGAAAAAATGTTCATAATATAGACACTCATTAACACGTGAGTTATAGTACGGTAAAGTAGTGTGATGACCCCAAAGTTCAAACTTTCACCGTCTGCCACCCCTTTGCCCTTCACCTCCACTCTCGGTTTCAGACCCAGTACAATGTTTACTAAAATCGGTCTAGGTCATGCGATAGCTTTCAGCTAGTTCATTACGTTTACACACACGATAAGCATATCCGTCAGTATTATTTATGACTTCGAATCTGAGGTTAAATATATTAATATGTAATGTAATCGTTAGCTTCTTTTCTATACTAGTTGCTTGCCTCTTTCACTATATAGAGTCCGTCTTGGTGGGTACCACCGCAGTATCCGATACTTTGACAGTGCGCAAGCATTGCTGGGTTAGGATGTGAAGAGCATCCTAGCAAGTAAATTTACTGGACGAATGTAACTCAAAAACCAATATCTTGGAGTGACGGACGTAGTGCCACATAAAACTAACAGTTCTAAGCATTGCAATTTTAGAGAGAAAAATCCACATCCTCGGATGGGATACGAACCCGCGTCTTCCGACAATGCGTGGCAGACGCCATGACCAAATATAGGCCATCGAGGCACGAGGTCCGAGCATCGAATTCGTTAGCTATATTCAAATAATCGAATCGAAGTCTTAGATCTTATTATTTTGTGTACGCTGTGCCCAAGAATATTAGGCTGTTTCACCCGCGAGATGATAGATGATAATGATAATGATGATGATAAAAAGTGTCATATGTTCTATGCCGGACTATAATCAATCTTTATGCCAAATTTCAACCAGATCCGTTCAGCCGTTATTAAGTAACAAACATCCATTCATCCATCCATCCATCCATCCAAACTTTCACATTTATAATATTAGTGGGATGAAAGTAGGTATTTAAGTAATATAATTTTTTGCTTTAAATACTTAGGTACATGTAGGTACCTAGTCCTATTTTTAAAATTACGCTGATACTATTCACTACTTTCTCTGAAACTAGTATTCTTTCTAACAAAAGGTTGTCTGGAAGAAATCGCTTTAAGCGATAAGACCGCCTTTTGTACTACTATGTTTTTGATATTTTATGTGTTCTTTTTTATGTTTTTCCGTAGTGTACAAATAAAGAGTTTCTATCTATCTATCGTTCGGATACGAGCGTTAAGATCGTTAAGGAACTCGCTAAGATAACCCATATTTAGATAAACCATATTAACGTACAGATTACCACGTGCAGATAAAACGTTTATAATATGAGTTTTTTTTCCGTTAGTCGCATTTTACGATCATCCAATCGGATGATATGGAACGGTCCAGTGGGCCTAGTACGAATAAATGCGTAAAGATAATGTGTCGCTCACGTGAAACTATACCAACTGTCATTTATCTATGGGAACTGTGACACAGATAAAACTCATAGTTGGAACGCCGAAGGTTTGAAACTTATGTTATAAATACTTATTTGCAAATTGTGCGGGCTACGGTAAGAAAAAAAGATTTATAAAAAACGATCATCTCTCTAATCGATAACATAACCACTGCATACGCATAAGAAACTATCTTACTTCACAACGCATCACGTCTAGCATATTGATCACCTCTCTAATCGATAACATAACCACTGCATACGCATAAGAAACTATCTTACTTCACAACGCATCACGTCTATCATAGCTCAATTTAGCGTTTATAAGTAAGGCCCGAAATGTGTAGGGCTAAGGTGTAGGTTTTTTAAAGTAAATAATTTTGGATTTAAAGTACCCTCTGTCGTAGCTTTCCAATAAAGTAATTTGACACTAAACTGCAGCTGTCATATAGCGACACCGCTGCCCTAGCCACAGCACTACGTGAAAGTTATAAGGAAAATTTAGGGAGCACAGATTATTATCAAGTTAGTACGCCTTTCGATTATTATCAAGTTAGTTCGTCTCCATACACGATGCCATTGTGCGATTCGTGAGGAAAGCGATGTTTGCACATCACAAATTAGAATTTCTAATATGCTTTGGTGTTTGCCTCAAAATGACCCGCTTTAGTACAATACGGGAGGGTAAATGAATAAGTTGTCTTAGACAAATAAACATTAGTTTATTAAGTTAAGCTGTATTTGACAAAGGGTAAGTATGGGCATTCAGGGTAGACACGCTCACGTAAAGGTGTGTGTGGCAGACGGTGGCGTATTGTGGAGGGTCTCCATCTTCCTACAAATATGGTGGAGGAAGGCGATAGTTGCCTCAAGCGTCAACTCGTTAATGGGTGCAGCCTTCGGAGACCGGTCTGCTCTGAATGCTGATGCAAACTCAGAAATGGAATAGCCCATGTAATTTTACTTAAAGAAAAAGAAAAAAAAAGAAAAATCGTATGTCCCCTAATTAAGTATGTATTGTTGTCTCTTTTTAATTATGTTTAATTTGGTTTAATCTAATAAATCCGGAAATACCTAAAAATTCGGTGGAGCATAGTTATAATGAATAATTAACAAGTACAATTTGAAATAATTAATACCGACTTCCATTCTATTCAGTTATTGGAGTGCAAAGAATTTTGAGAATCGGTTCACCCAGTCGACAGTTAAGTAAAGTTATGTGTTATTGTTTGAAAGCTGGTGCTTCCCGTGTGGTTCCATTTAAATTTCATCAAATTCGGTCCAGTAGTTTTTAAGATACACTCCTATAACTGAATAAAATAGAAGTCGTTATTAAATTTTTCAAATTGTGATTTATGTTAAGTTATTTCATACAGAGATACACCTAATTTTGGATGGTCCACACCTACTGCCAGAACTAACTAATCTAAAACAATATAGACAGAGACAGAGTAGTCAATATCTGCGTCACAACATAATAAAATATACTAGCTTTAGTGTCAACAGCTGAAGAGGAAATCAAGGAATACGTTTGCATGGAGAGCTGAGCAAATATAAAGTGACTGATAATACTGATATGTTAGCAATGTGGGTAGGTGGCGTAGGGTAGCAATGTAAAGATAATATACGAGTTAGTCACTGCCAACATCTCGTGTTTGATTGAGCTCCGAAACCTACATGTAATAGTACCTAGATACATAGCAGTGGCGACGAGGTAAACTGGACTTTTATGCGTTATTTAGTGATTTGTGCTCTAATTGCAGTGTATACAAATAAAATGTCGCTAGGAAAGATAAAGGAGTTCGACGTAAGTACGGGCAATTGGGCGTTGTATTGTGATCGCGTCGAAATGTATTTCCTAGCCAATGCAATAAAAGACGAACTAAAGTTACCGACGCTGGTGTCCCTAGTTGGTGATGAAGTGTATGAGTTAATGGTAAACCTGGCCAGTCCGAGAAAACCTACACAGCTAACATACAGTGAAGTCATAACGTTGGTTCGTGAGCATTTACAGCCTAAGCCGTCCATCATGGCAGAGCGGTATAAGTTTCGGCAGAGACGGCAAGATGGCGGCGAGAGCATTTTGCAGTATTTGGCAGCGTTGAAAAAAATGGCAAAAGATTGTGATTTCAAAGGTACACTCGACGAAAATTTACGTGATCAGTTCGTGTGCGGCGTGAGCAGTGACTTAATACGTCAAAGATTATTCGCGGAAACAGAATTGACGTACTCAAAGGCGATGACGTTGGCGTCAGCCCTGGAGGCTGCGGAAAGGGACGCGGCGGCCGTGGACTCCTCGGCGGCATCAAGCAGCGGGACGGCTGCGATCACGAGCGCGGTGCATGCGTTGCACGTGACATCTTTGGCACGTGGCCGCGCACGCCAGGCGCGGGGTGGTGTGACAGTAGCTCGGGCGGGAGAGCGGCACAATCTAAGGTGTGAGGCCTGCGGAGGACAGCATCCCTCGGAGGGCTGCCGATACAAAAACTTTGTGTGCAGCGCGTGCAAGAACAAAGGACACCTGAAAAGGGTGTGTCCGTACAAGGGCTCGGATGGAGCGAGGCGCCGGTATGCATCGGGGTACAAGCGCGGCGGTGGCGTTGACTTATGTACCCAGGACGCGCATTACGTGCAACCGACGGCGTCGACGTCGGCGGGTGCTAGCGAGGGAAGCGTTTCTTCATCGTCAGAAGAAGAAGTTGAACCGTTATTCCAGATGGTTTTAGGTGAATATACACCGGTGAGTCTCAGTGTGATTGTTAATGGATTGCCGCTAGGCATGGAAGTCGATACAGGAACTCCGTGTTCCTGCATAAGCAAGGCTACATATGAAAAGATGTTCAGTGGCGTGAAATTAGAACGATCGAAATATGTATTTCTTTTTTATGATGGAAAGTCGAAAGTAAAACCACTCGGGTGCATAAAGGTTAATGTACAATACGGTGGCATTAACAAGTACTTAGACTTGTTTGTAATTGATACTGGCGTGACGTCATTGATAGGCCGACAGTGGCTTGCGGAGTTACAGATTCAAATTCCGGTGTTGCAATACAACTCAAGTATAAATAATAATTTTAAATTCGAGCCCGTCAATGATAGTCTCTGTGTTATTCTCGACAGACATAAGAATGTGTTGAGTGGCGGGCTGGGACGGTACACGGGGGGATGTGCCACGCTGCGGGTGCGCGAGGGCGCGACGCCGGTGTTCCACCGCGCGCGACCCGTGCCCTTCGCGCTGCGCGAGCGCGTCGACGCCGAGCTGGATACTATGCTGCGCGACGGCGTCGTCGAGCCCGTCGACTGCTCGGACTGGGCTACACCACTAGTTTTAGTACCTAAGAGTGATGGCGCGTTACGCTTGTGCGCGGATTTTAAGGTAACACTTAATCCTGTATTACTGGTCGATAGATATCCGCTGCCGAGGATAGATGAGTTGCTGGCGAACCTAGCTGGCGGGGAGGAATTTACAAAAATTGATTTGTCACAGGCCTATGCACAGATTTGTTTGTCAGAGAGTTCAAAAAAATTTTGTGTTATCAATACCCATCGAGGACTGCTTAGGTATAATAGATTAGTATACGGTCTTGCCTCTAGTAGTGGTATTTTTCAGCGTATTATTAGTAACGTCGTCAAGAATATACCGGGAGTACAATGTTTCGCTGACGATATAATTCTGACTGCTAAAGATAGGGCCTCACATTTGCAATCGCTTGAAATACTTTTACAAAAGTTAGAAGCGTCAGGGCTAAAAATTAAACAGGATAAATGCTCATTTTTAAAGAAACAGGTTCAATATTTAGGATTCATTGTTGATAAAGATGGCATTAGACCAGACCCAGAGAAAATTCGTGCGATAGTGAACATGCCGAATCCTAGTACAATATCGGAGCTAAAGTCATTTTTAGGTATGGTAAACTTTTACGCGCGTTTTGTAAAGAATCTAAGCGACATACTTCACCCACTGCACGAGTTACTGCGGCATGGTGTGCGATGGGAATGGTCGCCAAGGCATGCGCGGGCGTTCGACCGTGTGAAGCACTTGCTGGCGAGTAGCCGCGTGCTGGCGCACTACGACCCGCGGCGCGACCTAGTGCTCACGTGCGACGCGAGCGCCGTTGGCATTGGCGGGATCTTATCTCAGCGTGATGAGGGGGGTGCGGAGCGGGCGGTGGCTTATGTTTCGCGAAAACTCACCAAGGCCGAGCAAGGATACGCGCAGATACATAGAGAAGCACTAGCCATTGTGTATTGTGTCAGAAAGTTCCATCAGTACCTATACGGTAGAAGGTTTAAGCTAAAAACTGATCATAAGCCGTTAGTTAGCATTTTTGGACCGCAGAGCGGTATCCCTACAATGGCAGCGAGTAGAATGCAAAGATGGGCTCTTATTCTTTCTGCGTACGATTTTGAAATTGAATACTTAAGCACTAGTAGTAACGGCGCAGATATTTTGTCTCGGCTACCTGTCACAGAGGAAACGAAAGACGAACCGCCCGAACAAACATACCTGCATTTTGCGAATGAGGCAATGTTACTAAATAATAATAAAATAAGAAAAGAAACGGCGCGAGATCCCTTATTAAGTCGGGTATACGGTTACATACAAAACGGCTGGCCAAGCCAAGTCGACATAAAACAGCTCGAGCCGTATTTTACCCGGAGGAATGAGCTATATGTAGAAATTGGGTGCGTTATGTGGGGCCACAGATTAGTAATTCCGGAATCGTGTAGGCAGTCGGTGCTACGGGAACTGCACGGGGCTCATATGGGCATAGTCAAGACCAAGGCCTATGCCCGCTCGTATGTATGGTGGCCTGGATTGGACGAGGCCGTGGTTGAGCAGTGCAAGGCTTGCAGTACGTGCGCCGCAGTGGCACCTGCCCCGGCCACCGCACCGGTCGCGCCGTGGCGCTGGCCGAGTGCTCCATATGAACGAGTACATCTAGATTTTCTCGGGCCGATCGACGGTCAGACCTATCTGGTCACGATAGACGCGAGGTCCAAATGGGTCGAGGCCGTTAAAATGACGCGTACGACAGCGGATGCTACAATTGCTAAATTACGAGAGTCTTGGGCTAGGTGGGGTATTCCTAGACAGGTAGTGTCAGATAACGGGCCACCCTTTGGCAGCAAGCAGTTTAAAGACTTTTTGCAAAGTAACGGCATATATCAAGCGTTTACGGCTCCTTACCATCCATCTTCGAATGGCGCGGCTGAGAATGCCGTAAAGATGATAAAAGGCGTAATTCGGAAAGCGCGGCGTGATGGTATTGATGCCGAGTTAGCCATACAGAGATTCTTATTAGTATATCATAATACCCCACACTGCTCCACAGGCGAAAGTCCCGCTCTATTGTTGCAAGGCAGGCGGTTAAGAACTCGATTAGATGTTATGAGGCCTGAGCACGGTAGTAAGTTACGGGATAAAGAACTAACTATGGCGGAAAATAGAAAGGGTAGGCGGGAACTTAATCCTGGAGACTCCGTGTGGTATAGGAACTTTGGTTCAAACGCTAAATGGTCGGAGGGGCAAATCGTTGATCGTCTTGGTAGAAGCAACTATACGGTACAAACACACGATGGCTCGGCAGCGCATAGGCATATCGACCAGATCAAGCGGAGGAGCACTTGCGTTTTCCCATCGGAAGGTACTGGTGAAACTGGTGGTGTGGCCGAGCCCGGGTGCTCGCCGCGCGAGGCACAGGCCGTGGTTGGTGAGGGCTTGCCCTCGGCGTCGTCCGCGTTTTCAGGGAGGGCGAAAGAGTTGCATGCAGAAGTACACGCTCATAATGATAATGATAAAGTGCATACACCTCTTGCAGCACCTCCCGTCGCCGTGCCAAGCCGTCAAAGCATTGATAACACGCCTAAACGTCCTAGAAAACTTGTAACTAAGTACGGCTTTGAAATCGATTAAATGTATACCTACTTCATAAGAGTAGGTAATAAGGCAGGTATTTGTATAATATGTACTAAATGTATCTGCGTATACAAGCTATCTGTAGTAAGATTGATCGCATGTAATATTTATAGCGGTATAGCGGACTAGGTACCTTACTATACGCACTTAATACTTAATCATTCGCAAATGTATTAATGTCTAGTTTTATAAGCGCTTTGTTTGAAAGTACCTACCTTTCGATGTCTAAGTTAATGTATCCGTATACTCTGTACTTTATGAAACATAAAATTAATAGATGATAGATTAACTAGATTAATTACTAATTTAGTCTCCTAGTTACTATTGCTAGTGTCCGTATTGTCGTTTTACGATAGGCATAAAGACCTACTATAACTAGGGTAGCAATTATGGTATGAGGAATTTGTCTTACATAGTTTTTAGTACTTAGAATTAAGGGTGAAGGATTGATATGTTAGCAATGTGGGTAGGTGGCGTAGGGTAGCAATGTAAAGATAATATACGAGTTAGTCACTGCCAACATCTCGTGTTTGATTGAGCTCCGAAACCTACATGTAATAGTACCTAGATACATAGCAAATACGAACCTCAGGTTTCTGATACGAGTATTTCCTCATAAGTGGCCTTACTTAAGTTTATTAATTAGAGCTAGTTAAAGTTCTACTCGCTGAGAGAGAATACCGCTTCCATCCAGCTTTTTATCCTTAAAGCACCGTTTTCTTACACCGTTGCTCATGAAAAGACAATTTTCATAAAGAAATGGAACGCAAAATAGACGAGCAGTCTCTGTAATTTCTGAGTGGATTGTTTGTAAGCTGTACAATGTAGGGCAAAGCTCTTTAATGCAGAAACAGCTCATTACTTAGCTCACCTTTTAAAATACCTATATACAGCCAAGTTATGTTTACTTTACATAGCCGCCTTTTCTCGTCATTTTGAGTTTTTAGCGACTATTTATACAATCGGGTAAACAAAGTTTTGTCTCTGTCATTGAAACGACTCGTATAAAAGTGAATGAAAAAAATAGGCGGCAGAGTGAAAAGTCGTCTTTATGAGTACCATCGGTATTTAGTGTGTTTTAAAGGGCTTTATAGCAAAATGTTTTATAAATAAGACCTAAATACTCAGGCAGAAATACTCGCACAGCGCTGAGAGTAGGAACCACGTACTAATTGACCGAGCGAGCGAAACGACTATTGACTTTCATCTGTTCGTATGTTTGTTAGGTTGTATGTTGGTCTTCCGGTACAGGACGCATTTTTCAACCAATCTTGACGAAACTTGGTACCTATGCATGTTCTATTAACCTATATTTATATTCATTTATTCATAATACAGATTACATGTCAAAAAATATATATTTAAAATAAGTGTTTAAAAATGTCAAGTATACTTAATTATAAGTATGTGCTTTCAATTATTAACTAAAATAAACACATTTACCTAAGTAAATAACTCAAAATCATAGGGTGTTTGCTCAACTAACCACTTTTTTAGTTTATTTTTATAGGATTGCATAGAGGCGGTATTTTTAATATCGTTTGGCAGTTTATTGTAGACAGTTGGAGCCATCATGTGCACCAGTTTCGATGACTTGCACAGTCGCCGTGGAATAGCACTCAGTGCCTGCGCCTTTCTAGTGTTATATTTATGAGAGTCCCCCAGTCTAGTAAACGATGACAGATTCTCTCTCGCGTACAGAGCCGTCTGAAGGATTACCATCGCAGGTATATAGCATCTATATATATATATATATATATATATATATATATATATATATATATATATATATATATATATATATATATACCTATATTTTTTGTCGTCGGCGATTTTTGAATGGGAGGTACTTTTTATAAAAAGGGGGAAAGTTTACCGACTGAATTTGATAAGATTGGTACATTAGGTATCTAACTTTAAAGATGAATTTCGAATATGAGCATTTGGTTACATGGTTTCCGAGTAGGTTGTGAAGTACTGCGAAAAATTGCCGCTGATAAGACTGTACTCGCGAGATCTGTTTGCAGATCTACTGTATTTAATTTACTAGTCCGGAAATGATTGTACAAATACATGGATGCCACTTGATTTAACTTGATTGTTATGACAATAAATAAAATATTATTTCGCTAGTAAGAAACACAAAACTATGCAAAGTGAAACATTGCTCAAAATGACAGATGTAATCTGCCACGCGATTCTCTAATGATTCGTCGTTGCGCACGTCGACGAGCTCACCGATGTCAAATACTTTGAGACATCGCCCATGTAAATAAGGTTGTTTTTTCAACGTTTCTTGTCATCTTGTCATTTGTTTCACGGCTGTTGTCAAAGATGCAACGATGTTTGCTCTTAGAGAATCGCATGGCAGTTCATTTTTTTTAAAGCAGAAATGACTTGAAAATACGCTAACATTGGTGTTATGTGACAGAAATGAATTCATGTATGTTTTTATGTATGTCATTATGTAGTAAAATGCATACACGTGTAGTTGGTTTCATACGGAAGATTTAAAGGCCAGACAAGCTAAAACCTATAACAATTATAGCATCAAATCATAATGTAATATATAACAATATAATTTCGCATTTCACATCTGTCATACATACCTATCATCATATCAAAATGTCTTTTTTTCATCGTGTGTCATACCCTAATTACTGGTCACCTTCCTCAGCTTTGATACTTTTGTCCTATAATTGTTAATCCGTATTTTGTAATGGGTACTATTAACCGCAGTGTAAGAAATGCAATTTTCCTCGTAGTGTGCAAACATTACTGTGCTTACAATGAAACGTTTCATGGCAAGTGAAAATACTTGGAAAATGTGTTGCTTGCTCGTGGAACCCTCGTTCTATACAACTTGACCATAGAGCATAGAATTATTAGCATTTATAATTTTTAGAAATTTTAATATAGAATTATTATTATTCTATGCCATAGAGGTTTACTCTGGAGTCACGACGGAATGAAAGCTGTGCCTGTGATACACCGAATCATCATAAACATAAGAGCCGTAAGGGGTCCATTGCCGAACATATTTATGCCTCCCCCATAAATTTCCAAAGAAGACCGAAAGAAAACGACCGTTTGGTACAACTGGTAGTAGCAAGTAGCAAATTACTGAACTTATAAAGCATGTTTTGTATAAGTAAGAGTCTAAAGACAGCATTGACAAAAAAAAAAAAAACTTATATAAAGGATACATTTATCAGTGAAGAATAATATCGTTTCATATACGGAAAACACATTAGATTCTTCAGTTAAAAAATATTTGAATACAATAAAATTATTAATAACATTTAAAAAATGATGGACATTGATGTAATAAATAAAAAATAAATAGACAGGGATGACTTAAGGGGTGAAATGGCGGATGAAACTTTGTATGGGAAACTCTTTGTTTTTAATTTATTGGTGTACATATTTGTATTTACTCATAAAAAAATAAAACTCTACGCAGACGAAGTCCTGGACAAAAGCTAGTATTTCAATAAGACTCCTCCCTTACTTGACCTAAATATGTCTGGTCTTTGTGGTAGAAAAAATAGTAATAGACTGTGGGGCATTATGGGATGAATGGAATTGACGGTTGGAATGGACGGGTATTGCGTTCAGAAACAATAGAATATCTATTTGTGAATCGCTATTGAAATGTGTTTTTTCGCCAAGGAAGGAGAATACTTTTGTCTCTTTACGTTCATAGATTTCTTCACCTTATACTCTAAATAAGGAAATCAATTCCTCATTCAGAGACCTTATACCATTTTGTTACACTGGGTAGGTACCTACGTCAAATGTTACTGTATATTCAATGCATCGTTAATAATAACTGACTTTTATACAGAGTTTAGGATATTGTTCGACACGTAACTTTTTAAACTTAAAACTGTATACTGATGCTTTAAAAGTTGGTAATTGGATTATGTACACATGTAAGATAATTAGTTAGGTACATTATTTTAATTAAATGTCTGAAGTCCATATGGCTACTGTACCAAACAATTTACATTTCGAGCTGATTTCTTTATAACACACTTCCTATTTATCATCATCATCATCATCATCTCAGCCGTAGGACGTCCACTGCTGAAAAAAAAAAAATAAAAAAAACTTCCTATTTATGTATATATATTATATTACTATCAAAAAAGGTCTGAGAAACAGACATCGGGCAGAGTGTATTTTAATTTAAATAGTAAATATACACAGTATACCTAGTTGTTAAACATTTGGGCCTTTATTAATAAACGTTGCGTAAACCTTATAAGGCGTAACATGCTTTGTCTTGCTTTCACGCGTGACATTTACTGCAAGCGAAAAATTGACAGATAGATGTTTTAACTACTCCGGGTGTAAGCCAAGTTTATTAATAAGGCCGTTGAAGTAAAAGTGTGGAAATATAAGGCGTAACATGCTTTGTCTTGCTTTCACGCGTGACATTTACTGCAAGCGAAAAATTGACAGATAGATGTTTTAACTACTCCGGGTGTAAGCCAAGTTTATTAATAAGGCCGTTGAAGTAAAAGTGTGGAAATATAAGGCGTAACATGCTTAGTCTTGCTTTCACGCGTGACATTTACTGCAAGCGAAAAATTGACAGATAGATGTTTTAACTACTCCGGGTGTAAGCCAAGTTTATTAATAAGGCCGTTGAAGTAAAAGTGTGGAAATCCTGCTAGAGTGGACGAAGGTTATTATTGTTTTATTTTTTGGTTCAGAGATGATTGCCCTATTTATTGGCTGTTAGATTCGATGTAACCTCATTTTAAATAATTATATAATTTAGAACTCATTATTTACTAGTACCTAAGACAAAAATAGTTGTCTGATCAATTAATATTATAAAATAATACATTAGGTAATAACATGTTTTTTTAATGTTTATTACTAAGTACCTACATTTGCAAAAATATAGATAATAAAAGTATTTAGTGGAAAGTGAATAAAAATAAAGAATATTGATCGTTCAGATTCTAATAGCTAATTATTATTATTATTATTAGCTAATTATTGGCACCGGCCGTAAGTCCAAAGCACGCTATCATTTTGACAACTCGATTCATTCGACGCGCTCGACGACTGTCAATGGTGATGAAATTAATGTAATGACAGTTATATCCATGGTGATTAATTTTAAAATTGTTTGTACGTAGGCACTGTATTTTATTATGAGTGTTTACTGCTTGATTTACTAAGTACTTAAATTTACGTGTAAATATTATATAACATTTTGGAAAAGATAGATATCGCCTTGGAGAAGACAATAAGCTACTTAAAGTACTAATACTGCACGACGGCGCGGGCACCAGCTAGTTCTTTATAGGATGTTATTAATTTGAAAAGTTTAGTAATAAGCTGTACTTAACAGAGTTTTTAAAAAAGGGGGAATCTAAGATGAAACGGTCTGTTTCTGAGAAGCAAACCTAAGTAAATATGACATCATTTGTAAATATTTATGTTAGACTAACATTGTATATTTACATAAGAATTGTCTAATGTTAAATGGAGTTCGTAGAAATAAACCGGTTATCTAAACGATGCTTGAAGATAACCATTCAAATCCATATGAAATGCTGCTTATTCATTCAAATATTTACCGAAACACTAAAGCGGTTCAATGAAACGAATGAAACGCGTAACTATATGAAAATTGCGACAGTTTTAAGACGCGGTCCAACCCAATTTTAAAATAATTTACGATGCTTTACGTGAGGTTGAAAATCGCTTGTTAGATTGGACGATGTAATGCGAAAATGCGTTAATTGTACGTTATCTTTTTATTTTTCGATATGCTAACACAATTAAAAAACTGCTGGTTACTACTTTAGTACTATACGTTGGCTATGTATTACCTAAAAAAATATAGTGTTATCGTTACACCTACCTGAAAGTTTATTTTTGTGGACCTATTAAGGATTTTTGTCTGCTGAAAGAGAGTTATATTTATGAATTCTATTCGGTTATTACTCTTTTCCTATTCCGTTTCTAACCTTTGTATTTTTTTTCATTATATAATTATCGATCTGTTTCGTTTCACTAGGTGTTTGAAAATTCTGCTTTTTACTATTATCAGGATACGAGCGCGCCTTAAACGAAAACTTTTTCGCGAACGACGGTTATGGTTTTTAAGTATTGTATCCAAAATGTTCATATGCTTGCTGCAATATCCGCCAGAGGTCTCATCGGTGAATCTGTAAAATTAGGCGTTGTAGGAAATAAAAATGTTATTCCTTGAACAGCGTATCCTAACCTTTGTTCTATGGAAAACGCGTCCAACAAATCCTAAAATTCATGGAAGTGCGAGTCTGGGCAAAAGCAGATGGAAAGTAGATGGACTTCATATTTATATATTAAAATTCTTGTAAGTTTCACACATATAAAAACTATATACTAATATGAAGATACCGCTTCACTCACTTGGTATTATGTCGGTTTAAGTCCGACGACGTTTCGAACGTGTAAGACGTTCTTCTTCAGGGAGTGTTCACGCTTGGACATCGCGTCGCGCAAATGAGTGAAGCCGGTATCTTTATATTAGTATAATGTGTGATACTCACGATAGTTTTCAAACATATAAAAACTATTACTGACCGCTAAAACAATCACATCAGAGTTCAAATAAGGTCGTCAGCGAGATTTTGGCAAGCACTGAGACCTGGGTCGACGTATTCGATTCCAAACGCGAGTTTTTTACCGAAAAATAAATAGCTCAATGGTGTCGATTCTGTAAGCATTCTCTTAACAAAAAATCTCTAAATTATGGCAGTACTTATTTTGATTAGGCTAAAATCCAAATTAGTATAACACTTTCGAATGACAGCACTAAAATTAGACATTTCTCTTCAATTGTGGGCATATTTTAGATAATTTAGTCGTCACGTAACTTGGTGTTCACTAAACTAACCTAAAATAACCCTAAATTGAATAGAATAATCCTATTTTAGTAGTGTCATTCTAAGTGCTAAATAATTTTGGATTTTATTGTTAACAGAATAAGGACCACCATATAAAATTTTTAGTTCAGTAGTTTAGTTTAGTTTTTTGAACAAGTGAATCCCTACCTATATGTGTCAAAGTCGCGGTAAATTCATATCTTCAAACAAGTTAAATTAATTAAAAGTTTAAGCGTGAAATTCTTGAGATTCTAAATCCAACCAAAACCGTTGCTCAGTAACAAAGTGAAATCATTCGTACATATAACACGCACCCTCCCACACACTTACACATATACTCACACACACATACAACACGCACACTTACACATATATACACACATGCTACCTATTTCAAAAACTAAGTGCTGCATATAGTTTAATACTATGACTGTCATCTCTTACAAGTATTATAAACTTAGTTAGTAAAATGTAAATCCATTATTGGCCATAGGTGTAAGATACATATATAAACTTTGTTAGTTAAGGGCTGTGGATTTTGTAAATAAATAAATAAATAAAAAAGTTTGATTTGAAGGTAAGATAATTATTTAAACGTTTACGGCTGATAATCACCTTCAGATTACACTTCATATAAGTAAGGTACTCACGGTTGTTTCACATCTTATTATGATAGACCAGTTAGTAAATAAGCATAAATGTGAAGTAACCTATAGTTCTCATATCGGGTATAAGGGTATGCTATGACTAACATCTTACTTGTGTATTCACGTGTATGTACATATCCTAATAGTACGTGAGTATGTAGATATTTAATTATTAGTAACTGTAGAACAAAAGATAAGAAAATTTGTAACCATATATATACACATGTAATATACACCAATTTTCTTCAAAGCGCATGAGCTGTTCTTGTTTTTAATAGTGTTTGTATGTGTTTGTGTAATAAACTATAAAATAAACACTTTAACTTATAAGTTGTTCTAATTTTGTAACAAATATAGAATTGTATGAAGAATTTATTCTTCAATATGTCTTTTTTAGTCAGTTGATACATTCGATTGTATTAGTGTTTATCGATTGATTACACAGCTATGACAGAAACAAGTTTTTGGTACCAATTATTATGGTCCGTTTGAATACTACGAACGAGTAAATACCTAGTTTTGGGAAATTTGCCAAAAATCGGTAGTTTTCATGGTAACTGGTAATCTTAAGACATAAATAAGCTATGCTAACTTAGCTTAGAAATGCGCCCAAGGGGTTACCTATCACAAGACTTTGCACCGACCTTCCGGACAACCTGTATAGTCATATATTTATAGTTTTAGCATAAGGAAATACGATTGATTTCTTTAAAGAGAATTGCATAGCTAGTACTTGTACATACTAAAAGAAATAACTCTTTTCTACCTCTTAATATTGTCCGATTTCAGTGTTTTTTTTCATGTAATCAACACATTGTTTACTATGCCCGTACGTTTTGATTTTTTCGGTGTTTCAAAGTACTATAAATTAACTTTTTAGAAAATAAAAAAAACTGAAACATCAAAACGTACGGGTTAGATGGGACTAGGCATAATTACAAAAATGGTTTATAGTAACGCGTGGTAAATATATATATATATATAAGGATAGTTCTGTTGTTACGCAAGAAGCAGCCGATGCTTATGGTGATAATTTTAATTTCTATTATTCGAATTCCGTGCCTAAGTTGGATGTTCAGACATCCCAGCAGACAGCTCATGAATTTGCAAATGCGACACGTGTACCAGACGAATTGCGTAACGCAATTGGATAACTTACAATTTATCAGCAGTTATACGTCTCGATGGTGTTCCGGGATTCATGGTAGAAAATCCCAAATGGAGTAATAATTTCTACTGCATAATTATAAGCCATCTTTGCGGTGTAGTTTGTATCCATATTACATGGAAAGTAGCTAAAGTTACCCATGTGCCAAATACTGGTTTGTCACTTGATATTATTATAAAGTATCAGAGACCTATTGACATTCTGTTACTTTTTGGGAAACACACTAGAACTAGAATTAGAAAGTAAGTAAATATCCGCACGGCCTAAGTACTTTGATAGTTCACTGCCGTGCGATTCTCTAAGAGCAAACATCGTTGCATCTTTGACAACATCCGTGAAACAAATGACGAGATGACAAGAAATGTTGGAAAAACAAGCTTATGTACAAGGGCGATATCTCATAAAGTATTTGACATCGGTGAGCTCGTCGCCGAGCACATCGACGAATCATTAGAGAATCGCACTGCTGTTAATTCAAAACAAGATAGTATTACGATTCCTGTCAGGCTCATGCTAAGTCTATGTCTATTTATCTCATATGCATCTAGTGTAAATGTTTAATATGTGTGCTGTTGGCATATCTCAATAAATAAATAAATAAGTCTAAATAACAAGGTATGACGGCAAAAACCTTTTTTTAATTTTTACTGGTTCTCTCAGTGCACTAGTCCAATTAGCACTTGGCCGTTTTTATATCTATAACATTGCCACACCGCTGGCTAAAAAAACAAAATGGCGGGATCCAAGGTTAACATGATGTCCTGTAAATTATGAACAATAATAGAGTGACCATGAATACTAAACAGTGACATGTAGCCATGAGTTTCACAGGTAAACGTTACTGTAATACATAAATAATGATTAGTACTAATACGAACACCAAGCGGTCGACAGATAAAAGCCTCTTAACAGAAAAGGTCAAAAAGTCAAAATCATTTATTCAATTTAGGCATCAAAGACGCACTTATGAACGTCAACTTTTCATTATAATGTACTTTGAAGACTCTACCGCCGCGTTCCAAAATATATAGAACCCACCGAGAAGAAGCGGCAAGAAACTCGGGGCCATTCTTTTTATATGGATGTTTACAATGTTTCTACTTAAGTACTACATATATTACATTTTATGGGTGGCAGAGTGACAGTTTGCCAGAAGTGGAGTATTCCAAGCATCTTTATCTTCTATATAATGTCGAACTTTATAGTAAGCTTTTTTTATTAAAACGTTTTTTACAGTCAACTTGAATTTGCCCTCTGTGAGCTCAGTTATGGATTTTATTGTAAAAACGCACACAATTTCCTAGGAATGACTTATTAGTCTTCGCAAGTCTAAAACTAGGTACAGCTATCCTATTTGTATTTTTGGTATTAAAAGTGTGGTGATCACTATTTAACTTATATTTAGGTAAATTTTTACGATCATACATTATATTTTCAAATACATATTTTTCAACCGACTTCCAAGAAAAACTAAGGACATTCTAAAATCCACGCGTATATTTTTCTTATGTATGGTCATGCATAACTTTTTACAGAGTGGTCTGATTTTGTGGTCTGATTTTGATTATTCTTTTGTTTTGTTTGGTAGAGTATACTTCCAAGGCAGTGTCATTAAAATTTCATAAGAATCAATCAAGCTATTTTTGAGTTACAATCCAGTTACTGAAAAGTGTTTCGCTTATCTTGATGATATCGTAATTGACGGTGAATAAAATCGTCCCGTAAGTAAAAAAAGTAAAAAGGGTGAGAAAAAAGTTTACCTAAAAATAGAACCTAATTCAACACTAAAAAGTTTGTAATAAATTTTATTACAAATAAATTTTACTTCTTTATATTAATATAGTGTAGATACTTATTTCTTTCCACACTTTCTTAGATTATTATCAAACCAATCCAGCTCATACACGGGAAAGCTTATCAAATAAAGTGCCTGACATTATGCGAGCACATAATGTATTTGTTTTCAATTTCATACATATGAATATACATCGTCCTGATTTAGAAAATTTTAAATGAATTGTATTAACTCATAGGTATAGGTACTTTGAATTATTCACTTCACTTATCTACTTAGATGAATATCTTATTATTTAAATTTATTCAATTGAAACACTTCGAGTGTATACCTGTGGCGATACTATTTTATATTAATAGCAGGTGACGAGAAAGAGAATATATATTATATAATAGAATAAAATATATATATCTAGAAATGTATTAATGAAAAAGGTGTACTTACAAAAAGCAATACATTATTTATTTGCCATCCGTGTGCCAACTAAGATTGTAATGAAAAATGCATTTTGTGTTAATAATTTGGTTATTATATATATTCTCGGTAAGACCTCTATTTATCTTGTAAGACAAGTACATGCTTTAAAACTACATTTATAAATTATTTACGTTTATCACTACATGTAATAAAACTGTAGAGGTCGAATTTCTGTATAATGAAAAAAAATGCCAAAGAACCGAGTCAGTGGGACGTAAGGAGTAATTTAAATAAACGGCTTTAAATTCAGGCCACATATACATAACAACGAATAGGTACTTTTCATAATCAGAGTTATAAGTAGATATGGAAAGGTTCCATGAAGCTCGACTTTAGCATAGCAGCGAAATGGAGAAAATTCCCAGAGTTTTGGGATCAAAGGGTAAACGATTCGGCGGACCTATTTCTGCTTGCCTTATTGGCATAACAAAACAATAACAAATTGTTTATTTAACACTAATCGGGATAAACTAGCTAATGGAAAAGTTTTGTGTTTTAGTTTTTCCCGTGAAAGATAAAAAATGTAGTTTACAATTTACTGAAATAAACGAAACACGAGCAGTTTCAATCGGCAATCATAAGAAGTATAAGAATAAGGGATTTTTCTTTAGAAAATCTTTCTCGACCTCATTTCTTTTTAACCTGGTTAGCGAATTCAGTACGTGTATATTGTTTAATCGTGTTGAGTCACTTACGCATTTTCCCGAGGAACGTGTTCTTGCTTAATTACTCATACCAGTTGCAGTCCGTTGCTACAACTGGAAAATGACTATACCACAGTAAAATTTTGTAGTAACGATCCTATAAATTCAGCACGGTACAGAAGGGACTTCTCTACATATACCAACTTACTAAGAGAGAATTCTGTTCGATACTTAAACTTGACATGAATCGGAAATGTAAGTACATATATTAATAAGTTATTAAGTAAGTGTAAGTAACACGAACCATTTCCGATTCATGTCAAGCGAATTAACTTATAAACGCCCACTAGGAGTTTAGGCCTGCCGCAGACGAACACTTTTAATTCGTTTTAAGTCGTTCAAGGTTGTCGGTGTTTTGACTATATGTATTTTGACTTCACCATCTAGGTGTAGGCCACCTCGCGTGATCCTAGTCTTGGTCACGTTCTATCTTTATCTTTGACAGCGACAAAGTGCCAGTAAAAAGAGGACTGAATCGGTGAGAATCGATCGCACTTGTCCCGAACTAAATTAGGCTGTGGTTAAACTACTTTGTAAATAACTTTTATTATTTATTTTATGGTAACATTAATAGCGGTATATGCTACGCCCTTAACTCAATTGTAACTTCTTCAGTAGTCACGGCTGTAAACTGTAGTGTATGAGTTGTGAGTGTTGTGACATAAACTGATAATGTCCAGCCAACCGGTAATAGGCTGTCTTGTCGAACGAAGCGCTGCCGGCGAACTGACATGTTCATTAAATGGTACGACACAGTGACGTGAGTTCTCAGTTTGGAAAATGTAGGCATTTGACAGGCCTGTTGGTCTAGTGGTTAGTGACCCTGACTGCTATGCCGGAGGTCGTGTGTTCGATTCCCACCCAGGACAAATGTTTGTGTAATGAGCACGATCATTTGTTCTGTGTCTGGGTGTAATTTATCTATAATATTTATGTATTTAGAAATATATAAGTATGTTTATCAGGTGTCTAGTACCCATAACACAAGCTCTGCTTAGCTTGGGACTAGATGGCGTTGTGTGATAGTTGTGGAATATTTATTTATTTATTTATTTTCATTTGTAGACAAACTAATATCTCTTCAAATAAAAACTAATCTTCTTATTTCTTCTCGCAGATTAGAAAAAGGAGGAGGTAATGCTCAGTAATATTTTTTACCAGTCATTCTGGATATTTTATTCATTCTCTCGTCGGACGTTCCGGGAAGCGCCGTCAACGCTCACAACTGTCACGCCCCGGTTTACCGTTCGGCTACGGATCAATGCTTGCAATGTTCAATCCAAACGGAACAGTTACGCGGTCGCGAATAGCGCGCCATATTTTCCGTCAAAAATCGAAAGAATCATAAACTATTTGATGCTTTGACAGTGACAGCTGGCAATGACCGCGAAAACTCACCTTCGATCCGCGAGCGTTCTGGTCGCGACGTGAGCGTTTTCGGTGACGTATCGAACTCGCTCACGATGATCGTGGTGATAAGGGAATGTGTGCGCGAAGCGAACGCCGCGAGTGATTTCGGCGCTTTCCGGAACGTAGCCCTAGTGTTAATACATTCCGTAGTATAATAATTTATATACTTATAAACACAGTTTTTTTCTCTGTTAGATATCAAATTTTAAAATTCAATGAAAAGTTTCTAAGCTGCATGAAAACATACTCACGTGAATACTATGAAGCGGTCACCCAAGCATGACTGCAACAAGGTTTGGTTAACCTGATTTATACAAAACAACTTGACAAGCCCCGCAACCAGCGCCCAACTACAAAGGCACAATTACAGAAAAGCAAACACAAGGGAGTTCCGTTACCGGCCAAGGTTTACTACTGTCACACAGTTCTACAGTTGAGAGAAATTAGCGTTGATAGCACACCACCTCCCATGCCACTGCCTGGAATATGAAACGGTAAAATGTTGATATTTTGTCCCTATAAAAATATTATTGCATACTTTACTCAAAGTATTTGCTTATACACATGTATAGTATTGAAGGAAAAGAATTCAATGTTTAAGTGTTTGTGGAGAAGTTTAGTATGAATGATCGATATTTAAAAAAAAAATACTTCAAAACTTGGATTTTAGTTAATTATGTTAAACAAATAAACATTATTGTTTTTCGACATAGCCGTATTAAGCTGGGGAGTCCGTGTCTACACAGGGAAATGGTGAGGTTGGGTTTCTAAGAGCCATTCTAATTCTTAATGCCATCTTAATTTGAAGCAATGAAGCTATTGAGGAATAATAAGCAATTGTGAATACACGAGGTGTGTCAGCGCCCCTATTTGAGGAATAATCCGGTGTCGCCCGGTTAGACCTACATGTGGAAAAGTCCTATCGAGGCAAATAAGCGGTTCGTTAAGTTATAGGAGAGTGACCACTCACTGTGTACCAGACGATCCGTCGATCGTTTAAGTTTAAATGACATTCTTTGTATTTTGAAAATGTAGGTTAGAATGGAAGATATAGGCTTGTATGAGGCAATTCCCTTATATTTCAATATTGAAAGTTTAGCTAAACAATGCTTTAAACCCACACACTCAACTACCGCTCTCTCGCAACTACATAATTAGGTATGTGTACAAAAAATATGTACGTATCATAGATAATTAGTTTATACAGTATAGATTATGGTCCGATTGCTAAGCGGTTGTAGCGGCGCGCGTGCCTGCTAATAACTGATTATTAATAGGTTTTTGGCAATATACGAGTAATAGCTATACAACACACTAGCTAGACACATCAAACAGACGGAGCATCCCCGATTCTTTATGAAAATGCGATCATTACGTGAGTTGGCTACAAGACAAACAAGGTCGTTTTGGTTTAGTAAAATAATGAACCCACTTAAGAGTATTTTTGTCCGTTAGGCAAGGCAGTGTTAGCAACACCTTACGCGTCATCATTCTAAAGGAAATAGTCGCGTTTGTCGCGACAAAAGTATAAAAATAACAAAAAAATGGAACCGACTTCAACACAAACACGTACAATTTGAAAACTTTAATACCGACTTCCATTCTATTCAGTTATTGGAGTTTAACTCATAAACTACTGGACCGAATTAGATAAAATCAGCCATCAAACAAAAAAATAATTATTAGAATTGGTTCACCCTGTCGAAAGTTATGAGGTAAAAAGCATAAAAAAATACAGTAATATTGAGTACCTCCTCCTTTTTGGATATAAGTCGGTAGAAAAGTGTGATATAACTTGTTGAAGTCGGTACCAGATAGTTCAAAAGTACTTACTATCATAATTTTGTACGTTTAAATGAAGTTCATACCATATTTTGTTAAAAAAAATGCTCGCTCTTTTTATAGTGACCCTTGCTACTTACGGGATCGATTGTCACTCGCCGTCAATTGCGATATCATCAATATAGGTGAAACACTTTTCAGCTATTGGATTGTAACTCAAAAACCATGGATATAGTTATCAAAATCTTAATTTTAGTTAAGTTAAATAAATATAAATAGAATATTGACGCGGTTTTGCTTTTAGGACAAAAAAGTGTATTGAAAGTCCAACTTAAGCCCATACCGTTCATGTTTAGAATTATTCATATGGATATAACATCATATATATTTGCATTTCTGTATTTCATTATGTAAGTTGTAATATAATAAGAAGTTAAAGTTGTCGCGTGATATTTACCAGAAATTTTCTGCGAACAGTTTTGAACTTATTTGAAGTTCTTCGACTGGAAGTCACAGTTGCTGCATAGCCTACAACACGTACCTAAAGCTGAGCGCACATTGGAGTCACGACAGTTTTAAGACAGACTTTCCTCACATAGACAAGTCTGTCTTAAAACTAAAACCAAATTGTTTTGCCTATGACACGCACATGTAAAACGAAACTGTTTTGTGTACTACGACGACGCGCACTGTCTGTGACAATTCTTTTTTAGTATCAAAATAGACTTCAATAATACTGTTTTATTAAGCGTCCTATTTACGCGTTCACTTGTAAAACGACGCAGTCGTAAATATTGGGTGCATCCCATTTATAGTGAAAGACAGATAAAAGAAAAATTTTATACACTGTATAGTAAATTAAGACAACACCCCCGGAACATTTTCAAGTATTTCCGAATGAACGTGTCAACTTTTGATAATTTACTGAAATTGATAGAGCCTTACATTACATATCAGGATACACATTTTAATTAACAGGACTAAATGAGAGGGGGTTACATCAATAGGCTGGCGGTATTTGATGTGCGCGTCCGCATACATACAAAAGGGAAGCCGACGTGAGTTAGTCAGACTTGTCGCCGTGCAATTCTTGTCGGTATTAGACAATTTTGTCTATGAGATGTTTTGTTTCAAGTTTGCGCGTCTTCATAACATAGTCTGTCTTAAAACTATCGTGACTCAAGTCTGCGCTTAGCCTTAGGCTGAATAATATAAAAACTCGCAACAGTTTTCTAACTCAATCTTAAAGGTGAAACTTGGTATTATCAATTGTTGTCCCTGTCAGACACCATTAAATAAAATCATAAATAATATTGTATAATCATATTTTCTAGGTTGATGCAAAATCTATTTATTCACCTACTTACTAATAAGAAAGAATTTTATCGAAAAACTCATTAAATAAATAAGATGGTACTTCCATTGTTGAAAAACTATTCTTTTGTACAACGCACCATTTATATAAGCCAGTACATTAGCAACATAAAGGTGCAATTAGATAAAATCAAACACAAACCAGTTCCAATATTTGTCTCAGTTTCCTTTCCAATCAGTTCAATCAGGAGGCGGTGAGACGGGAGAAATCAGCGATGATTGGAGACCATCTCCGGGGATTACAAAAAGGCAAGTCAATTAAGCTTCATTTATTGAAACACGAGTGCAATTGTCCAGATACTTTATCAAATAGTGGAGCACTTAGTATATTATTTGTTCACTACACCTACTTTTTATTTTGTAACGAATTATTGTAGATTTATAGCGGAAAGGGACGAGGCAGAGCGGTACTTTGAGAAGTTCAATCAGCTTATATTTATGTAACGACAGCAGAATTGATCAATCACCTCAATATATCAATATCATTATATATATACCATCATATATACCATTATCCAATGCGCTGGTCGGACCAAATTCGTACCGCACTTGACAGTAAAGTCCACAGTGCGATACACGCTGCTGAAGATAGGTCAAGGTGGAAAGACTTCGTTCGGCAGAAGGTGATTCATGGAAGGGGCCACGACCCTCAGCAATGAGGAAAACGACGCTAGGAGGAGGAGGATACCATTACATACCAGCTGCGAAGAAATAATCTCAATATCAGTCAATTTTAGTGCGATAATCTTGACAATATATGTTTCTTGTATATTCCTACACATTAGTTGTTTTTTGTTGAGAATGAGTTTTTAGACCGATAAATCTTTTTTGTCGTTATTACAAACAAAATTTTGTGCAAACGATGCAAGGGTATGTTAGTTAAAGGATTTCTACATTCTCCACTATTAGAGCGACTCCGTTGTATCTCATAACAATGTACTAAAATGTAATATAGAATAATATTTAAAATGTACTCGTACCAAAGTTACTCAGGTATGGCTGAATTTCAGCTTAATCAGATGCCAACTTGAACTCAACTACATTACTTAAAAGAATAACTTTATGTAGTAAAAGACGTGAAATAGTTTATAGTATGAACGAAACAATACAATAAAAATCTTATTAGATGTTTATTTTGTGGTTTTATTACTAACACGACTAAAATAAAGCGATTTGAAATAATGCCCGGGTCTTGAATGACATATCTGGGACATCGCTGTCCTAATGATGTCAGAAAGGGAAGGGTGTATTTATTTAAGCTTTTATCAGGTCTTATTTACGTGTCATACACTTACCTCCATATCGTTATATATTACCTCAAACATCTTGACTCCGCGGAGTCAAGGGATTGGTATTTACGTTAATATGCTTGATATGGCGAAAGAAAAACATAGATTGTCCGTTCAAGTGAAATCGTGAACCTTAACCCAAAATCCGAACAAACTACCACAGCGTCGGAACTACTCGGAAGTATTCGAACACAGTTTAATGTCTATCAATTAAAAGTCGGCCTTATTTCCATACGCAATGGCTGATATTATTGGTCGTATCGCATTCACGCTTGCTGTCACTGCGTCACCTGGGATGATTCATGTATAAGATGCAATACAAATAATAACACGGCCATATCACAGTAATATTATCGATAATATATAATAAAATAAATAAATATTACCATGGCTATATTGCCAGCTACGGACAAACTAAAGTCGGTCTCAGAGTGGTTGGTATGCTCGTCCCACGGCAGTGTAATTGGCATTGGGCTATTTTCAAGCTTTACAAATGTTTCATGTGTCTTGAGATATGGCAACCCTACCTGCGTGGTTCGATTTTATTGACTCTATATACAAATAGGCCCCTGTAGATTGTATAGCTATAGATTATAGTGGAAATTATAATCCATGGAAGCGTGAACTTGATTCGAGACAACTATGTATTATGTAGTGAAGGAATAGTTCTACCTATTAGGCTTTGTCACTAGTATATGGGAGCACTTACGATAATAGATTATATTATGCTGCTCGGCAAACGTAGTGTAGGACGTCCTGAGGCACGGTGGAGTGACGATCTGCGCAAGACGGCTGGCAAAAACTGGATGCGAGAAGCCCAAGATAGACCTAAGTGGCGTGCAATTGGAGAGGCCTATGTCCAGCAGTGGACTGCTACAGGCTGATGATGATGATGATGCTGATTGGAAGTATATTACGGCTGAATTACTTTAGTGTATTTGGTCTAGCTACACATATTAATCTTACCTTGCGTACATGAGTTATGTTGATATGTTCTCATTTCAGAATACTGTGTGATTCTCTAAGAGCAAACATCGTTGCATCCGTGACAACATCCGTGAAACAAATGACGAGATAACAAGAAACGTTGGAAAAGCAACCTTATGTACAAGAGCGATATCTCATAAAGTGTTTGACATCGGTGAGCTCGTCGATGAGCGCATCGAGGAATTGTTAGAAAATCGCACGGCTGAAGTTGAACTAAGTTTAAAGTTATCCAGTAAAGTGAAATGGCAATCCGTTTGTTACTCGTATTATTAAATATAATTATATATTCATTGTTATTTAAACTCTAGGCCTGCACTTAACCGTTATGGTGTCACTTAGGCTGGTTTTATAGCGACGCTTACCGTCCGCGCGGGTGGTAAGCGCGGCCGAATTACTGCCGTCGCGTCAGCGTGGGCCATCCGCGTGTGTTGGTATGCAACGATCCTAGAGACGCAAAGCTCGTGGCCCGCGACGCTTACCAACCGCGCTGGTGAAAGCGTCACTTACGAACCGCGCTGGTGAACCGTCACTATAAAACCACATTATGAGCTTTCAAGTGCTGCGTGGCGCTGCACTGCAGGCGTCACTCTGATACTAAGTTAAAGTTCCATATGCCCGCTACTTGCCTGTCGTAGAAAGAAATTTGTGCTCAGGTCGTCTTAAATTTAATTTACCTACGTATAATATAGATAAATGATACTACGACCAAATGAAGATACCACTGAAATTATTGTAAACAGTTCAAAGTTAGCTTCGAAACAACTATTATAAAGCATTAAATTCAAATTCCACCAGCGCAGAGTCAAATATTTAGAAATTTGGGTCTGCAGTGGTAACCATAACCAAGCTTCCAAATGACAAGTTACAAATCTTTTCTACACGTCTTATAAATCATCTAATTAGCACCGTCCAGGGATAAAATGTAAGTAGGTATGGCCCCGAAATCAAATGAACTATTATATAGTCGTCTACGTACACACAAACACGAAACCGCTCGAGCAGTTGCAAATGCTTCGGGCGGTTGGCTGTCAAGCAGTCACGAGGCATACACTGACTGCTCGAGCTGTCGACTGCTCTCACGCAGTTATCTCCGCCCGCGCTCTTCATTCCACGTCGCGTGCGCTTCCCGCCCTTGAATTGAAATTGTGACTTGTTGAGCAGTTAATACCAACTGCACCAGCAGTTATCAATGGCAGCTTCAAGCTGTTGTATGTTGATCACTGGCTAACTGCTCCAGAAGTCCGTGTATATACGCTCAAAGTAACCTTTACGGATGTTCCACATAATATTGCAAGAGTAGAATGGTTGGAAGAAACCTCATGGTTATCACTGATTTTCTTAAAGATATATGTTTTATCTTTGAAATGTATTAGTTGTGCTATATTAGCCTTTCGTGTGTGTTCGTAATAATACACGCGTGTTTAGGCAAAGTGTATAAAATCATGAAACGTTGTTTTTGTGCTTCCCTCGTCAATCACCTTTGATAGTTTTTGTTATCCACAACTTTACCAAAACGTGACTAAAGGAGGATCCCAATAATCTATTTATCCGCGGTTTTCCTTACTACCAATAGAAATTTGACATAACGTCCATACAAATAGTGTCAAATATCTAACTCTAGTAAGGTAAATCGGCGATAGATAGATTATTGGGACCGGCCGTTAGACAGTAATAAAATTACACTTATTTTTGTGACCGTGACTTGACAATGACTACTTGAAACGGGATCTCAGTTGATTTATTTAACTTGAGAAATGGCAATTTTACAAACGTACGAATTACGAAAGAAAAGAAAAAAAATCCATGTAAGGTCGCGATATACGAGTATTTTATACTGGCTACTGGCGGTTTCACCCGCGTAGTGATTGATAATGATGATGAT
Organism: Selenia dentaria; assembly: GCA_917880725.1. Lineage (NCBI taxonomy): Eukaryota > Metazoa > Arthropoda > Insecta > Lepidoptera > Geometridae > Selenia > Selenia dentaria. The sequence continues at coordinate 7,882,219 of OU862876.1, read as the reverse complement.
GAATCAAAATAAAAAAAATATAACAAAATATAACATATGTTACTCAGGGATAATGCAGCATATTAAAACGCGGTCCAACCCCAATTTTAAAATTATTTACGGTGCTTTACGTAAGGTTGAAAATCGCTTGTTAGATTGGACGATGTAATACGAAAGGCGTTAATTTTGTACGTTTTCTTTATATTTTTCGAAATATACTAACACAATTAAAAAAACTGCTGGTTATTACTTTAGTACTATACGTTGGCTATGTATTACCTAATAAAAAATATAGTGTTATCGCTTAAAATTCTGAGAGTTTGAACGCGAAAGTTTATTTTTGTGGACCTATTCAGGATTTTTTCTGCTGAAAGCGAGTTATATTTATGAATTCTATTCGGTTATTACTCATTGCCTATTCCTTTTCTAACCTTTGTATTTTTTTCATAATATACTATCGATCTGTTTCGTTACACTATGTGTTTATAAATTCTGCTTTTTACAGATTTTATAAATTACTTTTATTACTTTTATCAGGGTACGAGCGCGCCTTAAAGGTGAAATAATTTTTGATATCGGTTCCGTAGTTTTCGAGTTTATTCGTTACAAACAAACACAAATACAAATCTTTCCTCATAATAATCTTAGTATAGATTGCAAGCTTCCAATCAAGTAACAGCTTGAAACTATTACATATTCAATCCAATCAAAGCCTAGTCAATCGAGTGGCATATCATCCCTCGTGTGATATTATACGGTATAATTAGTCTAATGGTTGAGGTAGTGATATTGGGATTGAGTATTTGATTAGTGATTAACTGAACCTAAGCTCAAGTTAACTGACACGTGAATAACTCATACTGCAATTGGGTGTAGGTAATTCAGAATTCCACAAGTTAAATGTATGTGTAATTTACGTATATGTCTACATTTGATTGTAACTGAGTAAGCGAAACTTTTTGTTAAGTCGTATGTTCACTATTTTCTAGCGACTTCCGAAAATAGGATTTTTGGATGGATGTATTTTTTTTTAATGTTTGTTACCTCATAACTTACGATAGGGTCAACCGATTCTCAAAATTCTTTTTTTTGTTTGAAAGCTGATGTTTCCCTTGTGGTCCCATTTATCAAATTCGGTCCAGTAGTTTTTGAGTTACACTCCAATAACTGAATAGAATGGAAGTCGGTATTACATTTTTCAAAATGTACTTGTTATGATGAACTCTGTACTAAGTTAAATTATTTAGTTATTAATTTTTTTGCCACCAATTCTGTTATATATTGATTTAATCCACTCCAAGATTGCACATGATAAGCATGCCCATTGTACAACCTATATGTATACCAACTATTTCGTCTTGTATGAACATGGTGTTCAATAAAGTATCAAAGTATTGTATTGTATTTTACTGGTAATACAGTGGACATGTATGGCACTTGACTACACATTAGGCTACCAACTTGTCCGTTCTCACCACGTATCTCCATTAAATAGTGCGTCCGAATAGATCACTTCTGATCGTTTTGAGCGACAATAACGCTAAAAACGCTCACAAGGAGCGCTCGAATTGGGAATCTGTGGGTGAAAATGTCGTTCATGTGTCTGTTTGTTCAGCGTTCGGAAAGCTAAAAAAAAGGCATTTTTACCACCAAAAAGCGCAATTTTTGACCTACATCCCGATGGTTGTTTGTGATCGTTATTTGACAGCTATGTATTTGACAGCATAATCATGCGATTTTAGGTCTTATGCTGATTTGAGTGTTCAAATAGGGTATCAGCAAAAGTGGCAAAAATAACGTTTTTGAGCTTTAAGAACGCTTTAACAAAAAAGCTATCAATGACAATGCTACTAATGCCCTCATAAGCTAAACGATCGCACCTATTGTAAGTAGAAGTTGCCGACAGCTAAAGGCCTAACACGTTCATAATAATAGCAATGAATATCATCTTATTCTAAACCATTCCAAAGAACAGTATGATACACAGTATTTATAGGCTTGAATGAAGTTATTTTAAAGCTAATGAGGAACCTTTTTGTAAGATTATTGATTTCAATATACAGTGATGTATTCGTAGTGTGCTCTGTCGGAATATATTAACTATCAGAAACAAAAACTTTGTATATATTGCAAAATACATTTGTTTTTCTCATGTAGTGAATATTATGTAAATATAATGTAACCTGCTTAATACTATCCCATTTAAGGCGAAATGAGTCCCATATTTCATGATTTGACTTCGCGAAAACTGTGTTTTTCGACGCTTAAACCTAATAACCGAAGTACGAAAAAAAACGTAGTGTTATTTGAATACACGTCCTTATGAAGTATGGGAGCCAATACACGATTGAGCAAACTTGGCTCGATAGAAAAAAATCAGCAACATTCCCTAAATTTTGCAATTTTTCTTACGTGCTTCGTGGGAAAAAGCATTTTTATTCAATTATGTGCAAATATGTATCAATTAATGTATCATATTCGAATTTCCAATGAAATTTACTAGTGTACTATGGACTCCTTTATCATTAAAATATTGTACGGAATAAATATAAAAAGTATTAGCTCGTATTTAATTGAATTTGCGCATTACATCGTCCAATCTGATAAGCAATGCTCAACCTTATGTAAAGCATCGAACATTGTTTTAAAATTAGGGTTGGACCGCGCCTTAATATGATTTCTCGCGTCGTATCGTCGTACTTCAGTACCTGCAACTCAGGGCATATTTTCGTACTCGTACATTTTGTCACGTACCTATAATACTGTTCGTACGATTCCTGGATGGCCCGTCGCTTGTAACAAAACGATTTAATTACCGATATTTTTATTTTATTATTTATTGAATTAAATACTATATAATTTAAGTACTTACACTAATTACATAATATATTTTGTCACGTACCTATAATACTGTTCGTACGATTCCTGGATTGCCCGTCGCATGTAACAAAACGATTTAATTACCGATATTTTTATTTTATTATTTATTGAATTAAATACTATATAATTTAAGTACTTACACTAATTACATAATATATTTTGTCACGTACCTATAATACTGTTCGTACGATTCCTGGATTGCCCGTCGCATGTAACAAAACGATTTAATTACCGATATTTTTATTTTATTATTTATTGAATTAAATACTATATAATTTAAGTACTTACACTAATTACATAATATATTTTGTCACGTACCTATAATACTGTTCGTACGATTCCTGGATTGCCCGTCGCATGTAACAAAACGATTTAATTACCGATATTTTTATTTTATTATTTATTGAATTAAATACTATATAATTTAAGTACTTACACTAATTACATAATATATTTTGTCACGTACATATAATACTGTTCGTACGATTCCTGGATCGCCCGTCGCATGTAACAAAACGATTTAATTACTGATATTTTTATTTTATTATTTATTGAATTAAATACTATATAATTTAAGTACTTACACTAATTACATAATATATTTTGTCACGTACCTATAATACTGTTCGTACGATTCCTGGATTGCCCGTCGCATGTAACAAAACGATTTAATTACCGATATTTTTATTTTATTATTTATTGAATTAAATACTATATAATTTAAGTACTTACACTAATTACATAATATATTTTGTCACGTACCTATAATACTGTTCGTACGATTCCTGGATTGCCCGTCACATGTAACAAAACGATTTGATTACCGATATAATTTAAGTACTTACACTAATTACATAATATATTTTGTCACGTACCTATAATACTGTTCGTGCGATTCCTGGATTGCCCATCGCATGTAACAAAACGATTTAATTACTGATATTTTTATTTTATTATTTATTGAATTAAATACTATATAATTTAAGTACTTACACTAATTACATAATATATTTTGTCACGTACCTATAATACTGTTCGTACGATTCCTGGATTGCCCGTCGCATGTAACAAAACGATTTAATTACCGATATTTTTATTTTATTATTTATTAAATTAAATACTATATAATTTAAGTACTTACACTAATTACATAATATATTTTGTCACGTACCTGTTCGTACGATTCCTGGATTGCCCGTCGCATGTAACAAAACGATTTGATTACCGATATAATTTAAGTACTTACACTAATTACATAATATATTTTGTCACGTACCTATAATACTGTTCGAACGATTCCTGGATTGCCCGTCGCATGTAACAAAACGATTTGATTACCGATATAATTTAAGTACTTACACTAATTACATAATATATTCCTCTCTCTGAGAGGAAGGTTCGAGTCCAAGCAGTGGGATCATAATCATATTATATATAAGTATATATTAATTACATCATCAATCTAAAAATATATAATGTGAAGTAGCAAACGGACCTCACATTTTAAATTTTACTATTTAACTAGCTGACTCGGCAAATGTTGTTTTGCCATATTTAAATTGTATGTATCTTTAATGCTAAATCTTAACAAAATAAAAATGTAAAAAAACGACAAAAACAATTTTTTAGGCGTGGGTCACCCTTATCATTTTTAGTAATGAAAAATAGATGTAGGCCGATTCTAAGATCTACTGAATATTCACATAAAATTTCATACAAATCGGTCTAGTCGTTTCAAAGGAGTTATGTAACAAACACCGCGACACGAGAATTTTGTAGAAGACCGTATATTATTAAAAATGGCGCAACGGGAAATTGCTTTTTACTCGCGACACAAAATGAAAAGCGTTAATTGCAAAACGTGTTTCCAGTTAAACCATAATTATAATAACCGAATTCGCAAACCACAGGGCTTAATGCACAAATTATCAGCAGTATGGGTAATATAATATACTCTCAAATACAGTGTTGCGAACTGAGTGAATCGGACGTTTGTCCTACCAAGCCGAACCCGATACCTACGTAACAAGATCGTTTGTATTGCTAATTGCTCCTTTGTCCTAACTGGAACTGCTTTGATAATAAAAGATGCTAACAGCAGCTTTGAATGATATAGAAGTATTTGTATTCTCACGCTAGCAAATTGAACAAAAAAGAGAGCATATAACACGAGGTAATAAGATGGGAAAGGATATTCTGTATTGGTAGGACTTATGCCTAGTCCGCCTATTCACCTTTGCCAGCTATTCAACCGTGAAACAGTAGTGTGCAAACGTTACTGTGATTCGTTCAAAGGCAATGTTTCTAGCAAAATTACAGAGCAAGAGAATTTACATCTCAGGGTGATGAGCGTAGTGCATTTCCATGCAGGGTTTTGAACTCTTGTAGTTATCATTCTGAATGACACTGAACCCTTAAAATTGCCGAAGTTAATTAATTATTTTTGTAAATTAATTAATGAAATGCTCAAAACGTGATCGTTCTTATTTTAAGCAAATCGTAAATCTTGTAGTTAGTTTGCTATGTAAATGTATGCGGTTTGTCTGAATTCTGTTTGTAACTCACCCACTTTATAGTATTGCTTATTGTATAGCAAATGTTTCACGTATCCGGTATCCGTAACCTAGCGGTATTAAATCTGGAGAACTTGCCGGCCATCTAATCGGTCCAGTTGTACCAATCCATTTAGGAAAACTTTAATTTAGAAACTCTGCTCTCTGTCTATTATAATACGAGCCAGAGCTCCATCTTCTTGGAAAATTAAGTTTTATTTCTCCGCCGCGGGGAAATTTTTTAGCTCGTCTCTTTAAGTGGTTCTAAATAAATAATTTTAAGAATTTCTAATCAAATATTGGACGTTATTCCTTTCATTTCAGATACTATGTTACTTATGAGGAACTATTATTTTTTGTCAATTCTTTCGATTGGCGTCATAAAAATACAGGGTTCGATTACCAGACGAAGCAAGGAATTTTTATAAAATTTTTGAATGCAGTATTACTAAGTTTATAAAATAAAATAAAGTCTCCTTTCAGCTAAATACCCTATCTTTAATATTCAAGGTACTTTCCCTTCATGTGGCATGGCATGGGACGCCCTGTATATAGATTATTGATTTTGTGGCACTGGCCGAGATGATCATTGACCCGGCGCACTGCTTTAGAAGATCCATTCACTCGTAAAGCCACGACGTTCTGAGCTTCAGTGCATATTTAGCACTATTACAGAAAATCTAAAGATATTGGATCGTAGGGACTTGCCCTAGTTATTGTTTTATAAGCATCATTGAAGGGTAAATAAAGGACTACTTACGCCTCATTACAACAAGCAGGTATAATGTTTAGTCATGCTATTATTAAGACCATGAATGCCATGGTTGTGCTAACCACTACATTCCAAGCTACAGTACTTGCAAGTACTATTACTTAATAATTTTTTTTACTATACGCAAGGTAATTATACAAGTTAAAGTACTTGTCAAGGCATACTTCCTTCTGAAGTCTTCGAAAAGCACTCGCTTTGTTTTCTTTGTACAGGAAACTAAGTACATTGTTTTAACTGTGAATAATAAGCATATCACACTCCCATCACTTAGTTTAGTTTAGTAATAAGTAAATAATTTGTATTGTTATGGATGTCATATTCCGGAATAAAAATTAATTCATTTCATTTCATTTCATTATGAAGAGTAAGTAATACTAACCAAGAGTTAGGTCAATGGTAGTGCGTTCGTTTTAACTGGCTACACTCAGCATAAGCACTAAGAAGTCCCGTGTAAGTTCACTGAAGAAGATTTAGACAATTAGTTAATACAGAAGTTTATTTTTTTAGATCTTTGTTGTTGCGTGTTGCTTGAGTTTAGCTAGTCGCTTTGCTTCTCTATGATTTTGGGCAATAACAAAATTCTAAACAACCTGATAAAGGTCGCAGGACGACGTTGGATGCAGGCTGCTTCCAACCGGTCCTTTTGGAAATTTATGGGGGAGGCATATGTTCAGCAGTGGACGTTCTACGGCTGAGATGATGATGATTATGAAATAACCGTACAGGCGGTATCATAGACTACGTAGTAGAAATTTGGTATGCCCAGCACTGCGAGCATGGATTGTTGATATTATAAGAATAAAGTTAGTAATTGTCGATTAAAGAAAGCCCGCGATAAAGCTATCGCTACTGCATGCGAGAGACAAGGTAAAGCTGATAAAAATCAGTTTAATTAAGTGACAAGTAGGTATTTTGTGAGATCCTTGCTCGCACTGCAGTCAGCAGTTCAGTCATAGCAATATCTGCAAACTGCAGAGTGCAGATATCGCTTTGACTTGTTAACCAGACCAGATTGATCACTGTGCAGTGCTGCGTCAAACTCGAGTCGCACTACAAATATCATGGGGCATTCGCAACACTTATGATCATGGAACAGCTAGCCCTCTCAGAACTTCGCAACTCGACCTCAGTTTTCTATTAAAATTACATACTTCATTGAGCGCTGGCCGTGTTGGTTACTGACCCGATATCAAATTGCTGGCCCATTTAAAGCACATAGGCATCCAAAATTTTACTTTATTCGTTACTATGTTATCATAATCATTTAATTAACAAAAACAATATAAAATTATCAGATGAGTTTATAAGTAGGTAATGACGTGCGTCTTTTATACTACTCTAAAATTGAAACCTGTTCCAAAACAGATTTTTTTAATTTAAATAATTTCGTTTATGGCGGGGGAAACCACGCAAAGGCTGTTATTTATTTTGTTTATTTTTACTTCTTAATACATACATTTAGTCATTTACTTAATATATTAACTACAAATTAACAACATTATAAATAGTGATTTGACATAAAGAATGAAATTTGTACAAGTGTGTAAAAGTCCACATAAAAAAAAACATCAAACCGATAAGGAACAGGCATTAGAATTGATATATAGATAAACTCTTTATTGCATCACCAACAGCATATAAATGACAAATAAAGACGAATTTTGTCATCAAGAACAATACGCATCAATTAAAAACATACGCACACATCAAAAAAGTTTGCAATCACTTTGAATAATTTAAATCTCATTGTTACCGTCGATTACGAGTATATTATGATTTCTTCGTCTTCTTAGATTCTGTATTTAAAAATATAGATTTAAAATATCAAACAATAAAACACTTCAATTGGTTTTCAAATCATTCCGAATAAACCATGGGTTTATTTTGTACCAAACAATTTGTACCGGTCGATGATATTGCGCCCGCCCATCGAGCTCAATGAGTGAATGCTGCGCTCCGAGAATACGACATCACAAGATTGACTGGCTTGGCGGCTCGCCTGACTTAAACCCAACAGAGCACGCGTTTGGAACCGTTAGCTACGTCCCAAGAAAGTGCCAGGGCTCAGGGAAGCCGCTATTCAAGAATGGAACAGCTTACCCCATGAAATGCTGAAATTGCTCTTCTCTTGTTGTTTGATTGCTTGATTCTCAGCATGCCCAGGAGGATCACCGCATGTGTTCAAGCCAGGGGAAAAGTTATTCTCGTATAATATTCAATATAACCTTTTATTAATATAGTTCAATTTAAAAATTATATCAGCTTATGCTAGTGAACATAATTGTTGATGTGTTAGATGTGCTATTAAAACATTCAGAGCAATCTCTTCCAGACAATTAAGGTATATACATATAGGTGAATATATAAATGACATATAAAACATACATTTTTATAATGTTAACTTTCAAAGTTGTTTAATAATAATGTGCCTTTTTGTAACAGCCACTATATGAACGACGAACAAGCGTGTGTATAAATGAACGTTATTTCAATATAACCTGCCTTTGAAATTTCTCATTAGTTGTTTCCAGCTGGGACCCGGGGTTGGCTTCATCAGTCGCAGTTGGGGATCCGGTAACGTAGTTCTCTCCGTTTTGAGATTGATTGATTGATGATTAATTTATTCCTATGATTATTTATTATTATTATGTTTTTTTATGGATTAACTTTTATCAGTCATTACAACAATTAATAAATGCATTTCAGTAAATGTGTATGGACTAAACTTTAGCTAAAGAGTGTTAATTAAACATTAACACTCTTTAGCTAAAGCTAAAGATAATCGGCGTTTTATTTAATAAACTTTACTTACTTTAAATTCGAGGTTATTTCATAAATTTTTGATCTAACCAATGTTTAAGCAATTTTGTCTTACTTTAGAATATAATATGTAATTCATACATAAGTTTCAAGAAAATTTTCGAGTTATGATTTTTCATAGGTGTGCTTAAATGCAAGCTTAACTAGTATAGAAAGCTATATTCATTGATTTTTAGATTCAACTATGGCCAGTAATTTAAAATAACAAAATTATACTAGATTCAAACGACATGTTTAATCGATTTCACCTGTATTGCTAGAGATATCTATCAAATGGATTATAAGGTTTCTTACTTCCTAATTGAGAACTGGCCTCGTAGACCGTTGACCTGGAATTAAAATAATCCATTCACCTCTGGCGCCACGAGCCGAGTTTCAGTTCACGGTATAATATTTAGCTCCATCATAGGGATTCCTGGCCTAGTTTAAGCTTGTGTTGTTACGCTGGCAAAGTTGCAATAGTACACAATGAACAATTGCGCTCTGGACCGCAGCCACTGACACACACACATACTTTCATTATCACCTACATAATATTTATTAGTATATAGTTAGTATACACATATACAATCTCTTGGTAATTGGTATTTTATTTTATTATTTACCCTTTTCCTAGCGTTTTAATTATCAAGTGACAAAGAATTTTAGTGCCTTATTTACTTTCTTTTCATATAGGTACTAAATATGTCTTTGCTGAAGGCGTAAACGTTTATCTATTCATATGGAAAAGGTTCAATTAATAACAACCAAAATAATTACATATAGAAAAAAGTATGCTTCATGCTATTTTTGTGAGGTCTTACATAAAACAGCTTTGTTTTATTTCCAATGTCATTCTTTTTTCAGGTTTCTGTACAGTAAAGCAAAATTTCATAAGTTTAGTACCCACTGACTAAAATCATAAAATAATTTAAAAAACTAGCGCAAAGTTAAAATTAAAAATACGCATTGCCTCACGGAGGGGTATCGTTAGAGTGGAACAACTAACCTCAAATGCGTACTGACCTCACGGATTTACGGTTGCTGACGGTTGGATGAACTCTCGACATTGGGTGGTATTTATCCCAGTAAACCCTAGCAGGCCGGTACTGGATACTCCGTTGGAAATAAGCCACATTTTGAACCTAATGTGGTCATTTGTGCTCTTAATTATATATTTTTAATACAGTTGCTCAAAAAGTGGCGTATTGCAGGGACGTATAGCGTTCGGGATGTGGGCTATTACATACTCGTGCTTTTTTTTTACCTTTTCTCGAACTCGTGCGTTCTCTTTCCCAACTGTCAAAATAATGTCTATTAAAAAGAAAAACCAACCATGAAGTTTTTACTAAAAAAAAATCATAGAAGTTTTTATGATTCATGCAAATACGTATATTTCTAAAAAAGAAGCTACTAGTTTGTTTCAATATCAGATTTAATGATTTGATTGAATGAGTTAGGTTAGGTTTCATTTCATCTCATCTCATTAAATTTCATTATCATTTCATATCAATAAAAAATTCTACTGAAGACTTGGCTGTATGGGCATAGTTCCCTTTGCCTACCAGAATGAAGAAAAAAAACTCTGCTTATATGCTACGGTTGGCGCCATTTTCCAGAAATTTTCTTTGCGAGTTTATTTTATTAACTTGCTTAATTTTTCGCAACTGTATAAAAATAGTCGTTCAGTACACGTGCGGAACCGTCATTGCAACTTGTTCCGACTGTCAATTTGTCGGAACTCTTTGCAATGACAGCCTTTCTCCACTTGTAATGAAAAATACTATTTTATTCTATGGGACGGAGAACTATTATAAAAGACCTGTACGACACCTGTACCTGTACGTACCTACGACAATTTAACAGACATAAAAATACGCATTACGATGAAAAACCCGTGGAAGCATCAGTGTCGCAAAAAAGACGAATATGTTAAACGCTGAAAAACCTCAATGGATTCCGATGCAAACTGCAATAAAGGTAGCTTTTACACAGGATAAACACATATGCTACCTTTTATATAGATCCAATCGCCCAGGGGATAGCGGCAATCTTCTTCCAAGTGAACGTAGTCGCGAGCAGTCAGTAGCTATGTCACGCAATGTTGTAAGACAAGAGAGAAGTATGGGTATCACGCTACGAAGAAATAATATCAGGAAGAGTAATTTTATTATGCCTTAAAAAATGACCCAATAAAAGTCGTGCTTTAGCTTTAGCATTGATTTATCAATAACACCGTTCACGCCGCTATGACTCAGTTGTCATAGTAGACGTTGCAGCACGCGCGTAGACCAATCTGTGCTTTCCTTCTGAAATTTAAACCAATCACCAAACATGTCTATTTGTAACCTCGGAAGTAATTCGTATTTGGAGTCATACGTCGTTTTGGTTTGAAGGACCACTTTTTGTGTGGAATTTGTTCTGAGTTTCATTCTTTTTGAGTTTCATTTCTTCCTGACATTATTTATTCGTAGGTATCACGACTCAAAAATGTTTGAGGACTTAATATAATAAGAGAACCAATAAAAACGCATAGACAGAGAGAACAGCAAGCCAATTGCGCTTTTTCACATACAACAATCTATCCCGCGGCAATTGCAGTTCGACTCCTGTTGTTGTTCTATATTTACCCAAATTGCCGCTCTACCACTTTTATATACAAATTGGAACGTAACGTTGTTGTAAACTTTACTACGAGTATATACGAATATGAGTTAAGGCCTATTCAGATCTGGGCGTTATTCGCTACCGCGAGCGATAGAGAAATCCGTTGGCAATACGGTTAGCGGGGCGAGGGCAGTCGCTGTCGCTCTCGCTACTTGCTCCCGCGTCGCCCGCAGAACTAGTTTCGCCCAACAAGAGAAAATACCGCCTCACTAGGCGGTACAAGTTTCGCTGCAGTTATGGAACTTCATACTACTCGTATTTACCCATTGAGGTTCGTATGGTATTTTTCGCTACCCACAGCGGTAGCGAATAACGCTCAGGTCTGAATAGGCCTTTAGCGTCCTGTTCATGATCTATCGAGTTAGCAGAATATAAAGTTCGATCGGTGGCTTCAATAGCAACGTAATTGCAATTGGACTGTTTTTCGGTAGCAGAATACGAAAACGCATAAAAGCCATCGTGCACACCCCCGGCCTTATTGTCTACCTTAACGGAGAATGGGAATGGGCTTTATTTTGACATTTGAATACCATTCTGGGCGAAACCCTGCCAGCCTATTGGCTGGAACCATCAATGGAAATGAGAATGAAGTGACATTTAATTCTCATTCAAGTTAGAGTTAGTTAAAGAAAAAGTAGTAAGGCCCACTTGCACGTTCCAGAGTTAGCTTCAATAACTCAGAGTCAACTGCTAAAACGGGGTTTTATAATTAATTTATCTTGCATCATTAAAGGTTAGGAGTAAATCTAAGGTTATTTATTGATATTTAACCCAGCAATGTGGGAGGGTTAAGTATTTGACTAAAGTTAGTGAAGTATTGTGTATAAAGAAATTGAGGTTACATTCTGCTGTATAATGTACTCTTACGAAATCATCATCATCATCATCATCATCATCATCATCTCAGCCGCAGGACGTCCACTGCTGAACATAGGCATCCCCATCTTACGAAATGACACAAGACAATACGTATAGAATAAAAAGTCGTCAAATTTCATACAACAAAGGATAAACAAGAAAGTCTATATACATTGTACTGTAGTGCCAAAGAGATAGATATAAGTTTAACTTTTTTATTCGATTAATTAATTATTGGTCAGGTTACAATATAAGCGCATAGACAATTCAATGTTCCCATCTAAAGATTACAAATGTCAGTTTAGCAAAACCTTTTATATTCGTGCAAGGCAAAATTAGAGTTAAAACTTGATATGACTAACGCAAGTTTACAAAATCGTAGACTTATTTATTCAACCCGAGCAAACGTGCAAGTGGAATTGGCTCCCAGATCTGTGACTAAAACAAATCGGAAATTTGATTTGGTATGTAGGTAGGGCTGAATTTGTGATATCCGATAGGAGCAACCCTGGAGTTTAGCAACTCTTAATAAGTGTTCAAGTTAGTGGTGGGTCATGCATAAAATAGGGTTCGGCAACCATGCTAACATCGAAAGTTTATCGAAACCACAATCTTCAGTGCTTTTTGAATTGTCTAACACTGTTTCTTAGTAGCTTGTTTGCACCTCTCACTACTAACAGTTTGTTCAAAGTTGTTTTAGTAAATATAGCGAATGGCACGGTCGATTATCCCGAGCTACTTAGTGAAATAGGACTATATACCCCCGCGGTTTCACGCAGAAAACCGAACCTCCTTCACGTTCCCGTAGTCAAATGTAATTACAGGCAGAATAGTTATTTAATTAGATCGTGCAGGTGCTACAATTCAATGACTAGAGAAATAGATGTAGATTCTTACCTTAATACATCGGCGCTAAAACTGAAACGAATGTTAAACAATTCTTTCTTTGATTCGTAAATCATCACACATTTAGATTTACTATTTATTATTTAGTAATAGAGTCCGTCGTACTGTTTGTATATAGTTATTTATATGCGAAAACCTTTAAATTAGCCTTAAGTATACTAGTTAATGTGTTTATGTTTTGTAAGTAGCTGTTAGTTTTCCGAAGAAAATAAAATAAAATAAAGTCGACTTAATATCAACTACTCATTCACTAAGTCAGGTATCGGAACTCGTGAACCAAATATAAATAACAAACTGCGCCCCGCGGTTTCACTTGCGTGGTGATGTATTCTTGTGATAAAAAAAATCTATGTGTTATTCCAGCGCCTCATCTATCTAAACACTAAATTACATCAAAGTCCGTTCAGCAGTTATGGCGCGATTGAGTAACAAACCTATATCAATTTTAGTCCTACTAATATTATAAACGCGAAAGTTCGTATGTATGGATGTTTGTTACTCTTTCACGCAAAAACGACTGGAAGGATGTTAAAGAAATTTGGTATGCACTATGTAGATAGTTGAGGCTCTGATATAACATATATGATACTCTTTAATCATTTTCATCATCATCATCCATCACCACACGGGTGTAACCGCGGGCCACAGCTAGTAATCCACATTAACAAGAAGAAGACTTGTAAGATTTATTTTCAGCTATTTCCAGACCATTACGTGATTATGACTAGCAATTAATGCAAAACCACTTATAAATAGCCCTGTTAATAGAACACAGAAATTGATAAACTTCGTAGAAACTATTATGTAATCGAGCGTGCGGAGCGGGTCACTGACCTAATACATAACCTAGCAACGCCTTCAGTCCATCTAGAAATCAAGGTCAAAGTATTAAATAATGGTCTTAGCATGGGAATGGGTAATAGAAACTGGAATCGATTTTATTGTGTCTTGTTTTAATATTATATTTGATTCGATTCGAGTATAATCGATATAAAACTTTTAATTTCTGTAAACATCGATTATCATGATCGAGGCTATGAGATTGGTATCGGAATTTGTAGCATCATTGTCAGAGTCCATTTCGAATATTAAACCCCTAAGCCCTATGAATACGTATGTTTGTTCAATAAATGATGTTCTCCTCTCCCTCGAATTGCTCTCCAAATCCGTTTGTAATTTCTCATTGTTCATCCACTGCAGTTGGAGTTAATTTATTAATGACTTTATACTCAGCTACGCCATGTAACACATGATAAACAAATTCTTTCCGCTCACAACAGTGAGGAAAATTCTAGGTGCGAGAAAAACAGCTTTTAAAATATTATATTCAATTATATTTATTTAATAAAAAATAAGGACAAAATGACATTAAAGACTGTATTGAACATCGTTTCTAAACTTTATAGGAAAAAGGTTAGATACTTCATAGATCGTCACATTCGAATTTCAAATAATGCTTCCACGCTATCGGATAAAACGGGCTTATGAGAGCAGATTACGAACCATGAAGAAAGCCTTTCGGAGATAGTGTTATACGAATGATGAAATTTACTGCAAATAAACCTTTATTTTTATTTATTAGCTTTTATTGTAATAGGTTTAATTTAGTACTTGGTTTTTTGTATTATAATAGATATTATAAATTGATTTGTTTGTTTTCATAGATAAGAATATATACTAATAATATAAAGGGGAAATATTTGTATGTAAGTATGTTTGTAACGAATTGGCTCAAAAACTACTGGACTGATTTCAAAAATTCTTTCACCATTGGAAAGCTACATTCACCATGAGTAACATAGGCTATATAAGATTCATCATCATCATCATCATCATCATCCATCACCGCGCGGATGAACCGCGGTAGGCAGCTAGTCGTTAATAATTACACTCGACATATTTCATATTATTATTCTTTTGAGTGTGTAAGCTAAATTAATTGTTTATTAAGTTAAGATAACGGATGTCGGAAAAAATATCGAACAAACGTTGAATTTGTTTATTTGTCTTGATTTATGTTAGTATAGATTTGTGTTTTTTTTTTTTAATTTTGATATGTAAATAATAGTGGTAGATTATTAACCGAAGTGCTTGCTTGGCAATATTGCAAAGTCGATCTATTTTATTTAAAACATAAAAGAGTTTAATATTGATATGATCACTTTATGATGTTGTTAAGTTAGCTAATTAGGTAATATCACCCTTCGCGTGCCACGCGTACACCTAATGTATACACATTTCTATACCTATGGTTTGTAACTAATTTAATCAGATCAAATGCGCTCCATCGGTACAAACTTGCTTTTAGTTGGTCAAACTGTTCAAGTGTGGTATTTTTTATCTGAACTTTTATGCATTTTTCGAAAAGAGGCCAAAAGAAGTAGACACAGGACGGGACGGACAGAAGGTCCTTTAAATAGGGACTGAATAAATTTATCGACTTGGTTTTACATGGATCCCAAAACTTTTTACGATAGAAGAACATTAACTGAGTTGAGAGACTTGTTTGTTTTCACAAGTTTTGTTTTTGATGGCATAAATGTTTATTGTAACTTGAGGGAATAGCAAATATAACAATGGCAACGATTCCACTGATAAAGGAAAAACACAGCATCCATCACCTTTGTTCGATATTCTATGTCGTAACGATAAAATACTTATTACTTAATTATTATGATGAGTTGCTATCTTATTAGAAAACGTATATCTTTCTCTGAACAATGCTTTAAAATCATTTACATCAAAATTTTTGTATGTTTAGAATTATATTAGAGAAACCAAAAGCGAGTTGATTTCTCACGCTTTGAAGATGATCTTAAATCCTATGTGAGACAGTCTGGTGCTAGTGGTTTTAAATAGATAATGTGAAACTTGTTATGTAAAACAAAACGAGTATTACTTCAAGGCCAAACTTTTAATATTTTTTTTTTACGTGACCCTGACTTTTACTTTAAATTAACGTTATTCTCGTACAATAGGCTGTAGCACAAATAATTTGCGAAATAGTATTCGTAACGCAAACGTCAACGCGTCACGTTTCGGCGTACTATGAGTTGTCTGTGTCTCAGTTGCGCTAGATAAATGACAGTTTGTACTGTTTCATGTGAACGACACGTTACGTTGTACTTGCGCAGTTATTCGTGCTAGGCCCACAGTAACTGCTTTACAAAGATAAAGGACTCAAGATTAAGACACTTATACACAATACTTAAGACAAAAACATGTGACAGACAGCAGAACCAGCAGTTACCTATCCAAATTCAGATTCAATTATTGTGCTTATCATTATCAGCCGACTATGTTCCCACTGCTGGGACTCGAAATTTCCTCTCAGAAAGGGAGTTGGGCCATAATCCACCACGCGGCCCAGTGCGGCTTAATGGATAGGCTAGTGGCCAACCCCTTGGTGAAATATCAAGTATAAAATATTATTCCTATAAGGCTGGTTTTACATTGACGCTTACCGTCAGCGCGGGCTATCCGCCCGTGAATATTTCTGTTCATTTTTTTTTACTGACCGCTCTTCAGTGTTAATGTTGGTTGACTGGTAATTGTGATCTTAAATTGTCAACAAGTCAAGGTGTATTGTTAGGCGCGGGACATACATAAGCAGCAACGGCGCGGTGCCGGCACGGCATAGGCGCCCATGGGATTTAGAAGTGTGCAAGCAATGTCGAAATAGCAAGGCGATTAGGTTAGTATACGGCATTTTACATTTTATTTAGACGCAACATGTCTTTAACCTTTGGCGAATAAGATTCAGTAGCTCTGGAACGTTTAGCGAATTTGTATAAACATTAGAAGTTAACCTGCCAATTGTGGTGCGGTGCAGACGGGGAAGCGGTCCGCGAGTGACATCCGCGCCTCGCCTAGGCGCTTCATACATTTTATACGAAACACGCTTGGCGCCGCTCATGTATGTCCCGCGCGTTACTTTATCATCACCAAGCACTGCTTCACTTCAAGGATAGATTCCTCTTCTTCTTGTCCAGAGGGACCCTGAACTACTCTTTTCATCTTGTTAGCCACACATTTTGGAGTAAAAATGTTTTATCCTGCAACTCTAGATTTAGATTTTTCGGATGGCAACAATACGTTTGCTTACATATAGATATTCACTTATTAAGATGATGTTTGTACTTTTGCTACCATTTAGATAATTGCAGTAAGTTTTTTATAGAACTGTTTTCTACAAAAATGGATGGAACTAATTAATTACGTCACATGATTAGCTGCATTACTTCAAACTCTTTAAAGGTACCTATTTCAGAGTTTTTGGTCTTACGGATATAAAATCGACTGTAAGATAAATAATTCAGCTACGGCAAAACTATCCCTTAAGCCTCTTAGAGGAAAGTAATTTTATGTTCCTGCAGAACAGATCTTCCAAGGAATTAGTTCTATCTAATAAGATTAAACCGAAGGCTACCTGAGTACTTAATATTTAATTACCGAACGCTGTAGTAGAAAATCAAACTGGGTAACGATATTACTGGTTTAGTAGGAGATTATAAGCTTAGTGCTTGTAGATTTAATGTTTATTTTTAATTTGAAAGTAATTTCTGTTCTTTTTTCCAATATATACTCGGTGATGTCGATATTGTCCGATTCTGCTTCCGGAATACAGGCCTAAAGCCCCTCAAAGGGATTAGTGACTCCAGATTAGTATCTAGACGTCTTTAACGTTGGCTTCTTATCCATACAAAGTTATTCCACAATTTCATCAACGAATCTGGCTACTAGTCACTAGTGTTCATATTTCTTTCCTCAATTAATCTGGCCACTAGTCACTAGTGTTCATATTTCTTAATTTGTGACCCTATATTTACCCTAGCATGTCCTTATGTTTAGCCTTTTCAAAAAATTAGGCTCTAGTAGGAGGTGTGGTCCTTTGAAAAACCTGCCTAGTTTCTAGTTGGGTCTTAGCTTCTGTAAGACGGTAATAGTAGGCCATGTTAATGGTCAATATATACAACGCGGTCACATTAAATATACGCTTGACCATGTGACGTCATTTTGGCGCTCAAGTACGGTGTGCAAAAGAAACCGGCCAAGAGGCCTTTATTAAGATCGAGTAAAATAAAAATTGATTAAAAATATAATTTATTAAATGAATAATAAATATTTATTTATGTGTCGGGAGAAGTACGCGTTGATGATACACATGCCATTTTAGCCTCTTTTTTATCCGAGTAAGAGTATTTTTTGATATTTCAGTTGCGGAACAGGTACGTTTTTCAACCTTATCCACCGGTATGGAAAAACGTTTATTTTCTTCTCATTCTCGAAGAACGCACTTTTAACACGAGATTTCCCCCTTCACTGTGTATAACTTTCCCCGTGTTATTCTGGTTTGAACACTGTTCAACAGTTAATATTCAACAATCAACAGTAACAAAACAATAATCAAAACAAGAACTATATAACAAAAACAGAAAACAAGCCAAATTTAGCAAGAAAATTAGCCAAATTATCGACGCGTGTATCGGTAACAAAGATGCTGACCGTGCTGACACTTGTCGGGCGAGAAAAGGGAATGCGGGGGGAAGCGGGCGGGGACCCGCACTCCAGCGATGTCACGTAATAAAAATGTCTTGATAGTGCCTAGTGCAAAAGTTTGTTCTGGATCTTGATTCAGAGCGGAACTCAGGGATAAAATCTGTATTGAGAACATGCAATATGCTAAGAAAAACAATGTCGCTGAAACTCGTTGTATCTATCTTGATGTTTTTTATTGCTCATGCTCTTAACTTCGGTCCCAGCAATAGGTTTATCTAACAACATATTATATTAATTATTTGAAATTTGTTTCAGGTACGGCTAACGAAATGGCTGAACAGTACTGACGTCATAAACAGTGCGTAACATTTTCCAAGGAATGGATTGAGTTTGAAAACATTAGCAAAATTCAGTAAAATATCTTTAATGTGCAGTAAATTACCAGCCGTGCGATTCTCTAATGATTCAACGTTGCGCTCGTCGATGAGCTCATCGATGTCAAATACTTTATGAGATATCGGCCTTGTACATATAATGTTGTTTGTCATGTCGTCATTTGTTTCACGGATGTTGTCAAAGGTGCAACGATGTTTGCTCTTAGAGAATCGCACGGGTAATGAACATCTACACTTTGTATGATTGTGGACGATTATGTATTAGTAAGATTTAGCGCAGTACCAGATATTCTATCTTCAAATGTCATATAGGTAGGTTTTATGTTTAAAACGTAGGCGAACATTGCATTATAGGTCTCATTATTTTGTTTTTAGAAATTTAATTACATAGCACAAATTATTAGAAATCCTCTAAATATAAGAAAGTGCCTATAATATCGTATACGATACAGTCTTTTCTAACGAGTATTGAAACAAGGTGCGTCGTAAAGCCGACTCGGCGTTGTATGATGATTGATTTATTTGTGCTCCATTGGCTACCAAAATGTAAACTCCCACGCAGACTGCGAATTGCCGCTTACATTGTTTCTAAATGTTGCTCACAAAATGAAAACAGAACGCATGCGGAACTTCCTTTTGAAAAAATACAAATTCTCTAAGCAGGACATGAAAACATAAACATTCGTCTAAGTAATGGACTGCTTTGCTATGGTGACATCATTCTGTAGTATCTTGGTAGATACCATGGCCGTGGTCACTAGGCTTCTGTTACCTTTGTAATATGAAAACAGCTAAAGTTGCATTTTGATAGTCGTAGCATCTATGACCAAAATCCAAACATTACAGAGACACGAGTGCTAAACAGTACCTCACCACGAACGATTTGTATATAATACTACACAAAACAGACCGACTAGAGCCGATATTGCTCTTTGCTCTGCCTACCCCTCTAACCCTTCGGGGTTTTCTTACCATCCTGGCTTACCTCTTCTGCATCATTCGATCTCATCGCATTCTTGCAAACTCGACGGCTTAAGGAACTCTTGACCTGACCTTTGACGTGAGACGTCACTGGTCAGCTCTATTATATACTGGTCACACACAGCGACAAATCATTGCATAGGAAAGCATGTACCGTTTCGTGTTCATGTTCTGTAATATAGACTTCTATGACAATAAGTCGTAACTAACTGACTTCAGTCGCGTAATAATTATAAAATTCTGCGGCTATCAACGTGTAATTAAGTTTTATCTCACATAATGCAACGGCCTTGTCCGACTAAATCGGCGTTGACAATTGAGGCAATGACATAAGCTATAAGGCTGGCGATTGTTAGTCACAGTCATGCAGTGATGGCGTCGATATTGTTAAACCTAATAGTAAAACTACCATTTTTTTGCTTTTACTAATAGTCTTCCTATGTACGAGTACATATAACTATTATAACTTCTCCAAAAACCGATGCCCGATTTCTTTTTTGTGTATTTTTAGTGAAATCTCCATAGTCGCTTTAAGACACAAGTACAATTTGAAAAATTTTATTCTGACTTCCATTCTATTCAGTTATTGGAGTGTATCTCAAAAACTACTGGGCCGAATTTGATGACATTTGACCACCCGGGAAGCACCAGCTCTGTAACAAAAAAATAATTTTAAAAATCGGTTCCCCAGACGAAAGTTATGAGGTAACAAACAAAATAAAAAAACAGTCGAATTGCTTACCTCCTTCTTTTTTTTGGAAGTCGGTAGAAAAATCAAAATAATGTATACAATAAGTGAATTGATTAACGCTTTTATTGCATGTCTTTTATCTGTCTAGCACTGTCTCCAAAGTAACTTATATAACCACGTGCCCAGTACTCTAAAAGCGAAGGCAAACAAACTCTACGTCAACTAACGTATCATTTTACCAAAATGTTTACATAGCGAATTGAACTTTATCTCTAATTAATGTACAAATTTGCGTGGAGTTTCTAAGCACGAACTAGTCGCTGGACAAAACGCGTATTGGGAATATTACGCTTTCAATTTTGCATATTACGAGTAGGTTTCTCTAATAATATCTACATCGACATTTACACACTGATAATTAATATTTTACTCACACAAATAAAACCTTTACCTGGTATAATTTATGTAGTTGCCGTTTGTGATGTGTCAAAGGCCCATATACTTACTAGGGATTTTATGGGTCCGTTCAGCACAGTGTCTCATCCCACACTATTTTTGTACGACTGAGGTGTTGCCATGTATAAAATCATAAATACAAAGGAATGGTACTGAAAAAGAAGCCAAATGTTCTCTTGTGTGTGTATTATATTGTGTGTACCTGCAACTGCGTCCGCGTCGAATAAGGCATCGAGATCTATTGGGAACTACCCTTAGCATAGCATCAGAACGAAAGGTATATTATTATACCAAATTTTATTCAGCGTCAACGAAGACGAAAGGTATATTATTATACCAAATTTTATTCAGCGTCAACGTGAAGAACAATTGACATTCTTACTCAGAAACTTTCGTACTTACATTATTAGCTTGATACTGAGGGATATAAAAAAATGTCATTCGTTTTGAGATAAAAAGAGTGTATTTCTAATTAAAGAGCAGCAGCGCAAATAAATGATTAACATATTTTTGCTCGTTAAAATTTGCGAGGCAAATCGTTTAATGTACCGCAAATTAAACCCAATCTGCATCCACGATTCAATTAATTTTAAGGTTAAAGCGACTCGTTGGTTCAAACATGGGTCAGAGTACGATGGCCAACGAATTAATGATTTAATGCTGAAATCTGGAATGCTACACCAAAGTCATCATGACTCCTTGTTCGAGTTAATCGCATATTGGCTTATAACATTTATAATTGGATCTTTATTTGTTTTGGCTTTTGCATACAGGTATGCCAAGGAGACTTTACGAATGTTTTGTTTGGCGTACAGGTATGCCAAGGAGACTTTACGAATGTTTTGTTTAGCGTACAGGTATGCCAAGGACACACATAAATTATTTATTAATTAGTGTAATTTTATGCCGCTTAGATAGAAAATAGTTTCAATAGATTTATACAACTACGAGCGCGCTTAACTTTTCAAATGGCGGATTTTTGCGGGGTTTTTGCGCAGTGTTCGCAAATTTCATTTATCGTAGGACACTTTAAGGGAATGTGAATGTAAAGGAAATATGATACTTAATCCAGCCCCTGCTGGATAATTGAAAATACGTATCACAGTTCCAAAGGTTGATTGTAATCTTGAAACAAGGCTTATCAGTTTTGACAATTCCAGTAAGACAACTTGTTAGTAAGTTGCTGCATGACTGTAACTGATAAAAGTGACATAAAATTGCCAAATTTCCAGATTTCAATCAACGTTTAATTCTAACTGAGACACGTAATTGCCCGGCAATTTAACAATACAAACTTAAAATGTGCACTTTAACTTCACTGCAATTCAAATCTACAGAAGCGTCAAACTGACGCCACTGTCCTCCATGCGATAGTGGCACAGAATACCTAAGAGCACAACAACATGCTACTAATACCCCAGATAAAATGATAGTTACGGAGTTGATGTGCGGAGAATGGCGTATTTTCATCCTGCCTGACTGAATGTGGCTTGCCGTTTTTTGCCAGGGCTGTCACCTGACAATAAATATTAGTATATTATGCAATTAGTGAATAAAGGACGGATTTAAAGCGAGGGCCATATATGAATCACGACCGCGGGGTGTGACTCGTGATGATTGAATCACGAGCGTAGCCAGTTATTCAAGTGTTTCAATTCAAACAAATTCAATCCTGATCGATGCGAGTGGTTCATGGCCCTCGATATAAATCTGTTTTATTCTAGAGTTGCATACTATACTTTATACCGTGACTACGAGAAAAAGAAATAACTAAAGCGAAAATAGATATTTAATGACGAAAATAGGAAGGTTACATTAATTAAAATGCACATTCAAATGGGAAGAAGGTAAGAAATAGTAAGGAATAATTTAATAATAATGTGTGTACCAAACTTTATCAAAACCGGTCGTAATTCCTTTTATCAGCACCGCAGCAAATTTGCCCCCTTTTTGGAAAAGTGCCCCCAACTCAAAAAACGCTCATGATCATAAAAATATAATAATTAGAAGAACATGCATACCAAGTTAAGTCAAGTTTGGTTAAAAAATGCGCCCTGTACAGGAAGACCAACACACAACTTAACATACATACTGACAGATGAAAGGTTATTTAACCAGTTAAAGCAGAGACGCTTCGCTCGCTTTGCGCGCTCAGTCAATTAATATGATACTCGTAGCTATAGTATGAATAGGTACAGCAAACTTATTTACAAAAACATTTAGCTATTTTAAACTTGTTTGCTTTTCTTGCCGACCTTACCTTGTTTATTATGATAAAGGAGGAAGCTCTAGGGTAATTAATTGTATAATTAACCATAATCAGTTTTAGCGCTCGAAGATAATTATGTAGAGAGAGCTTTGAAAGCCATAATATGTTTATGTACTAGTAGTTAGAAAATCTCCAACAATACGTTAGTTATTATATTGTGAGATAAATGCACATAATTTTACATTCAAGTTTAATTTAAATATTTTATTGTAAACATTTCTGTTCGGTAACAGCCCTAACGTTCAATGATCATCAATTCACAGAATAGACTGTAGTATCTAAACATCAAGCTCGCCTGGGATGAATCATCGACAGAAATAACACTATAATGTGTCTACTGGATGATGTCCTTATGCACTACACTCCACAGTCACGCCATCACTTATTTACATCCTAAAAGAGCCCGGTAGGGTGGTTAATACTTAGGATCTAGTTTGATAATGCTACTTTATACGATTAAATTGTTGCATCTTTGACAACATCCGTGAAACAAATGACGAGGTGACAAGAAACGTTGGAAAAACAACCTTATGTACAAGGGCGATTTCTCATAACGTATTTGACATCGGTGAGATGGTCGACAATCGCAACGACGAATCATTAGAGAGTCACACGGGCATTGTGTCGTTGAAGTGAAGTAATGACGTATTACGTCATTGTAAGCTGAAAATATGTATAAAATATGGTAGAAACAAGTTATCATTTTCCTCAATTGGTCTCAGCAAGCATACAAGTTGTAGAGACGTGATGTACACTTTCTTGTAATTTCGTCTAATTTGGCGATCAAATACACCATGTCCTACCTATCGACGAGTTTCCTTATGATAGTTAGAAATTTGACACAATTTGTGAAGGACGCAGGTTATAAAACCGGCCGTAAGTCATTAAGATCGTTGACGTCAGGAGCAAGACGGTAAATCCATACATTAGAAAGTCTAAACTTCTTTATTCAATTACTTTTCATATGTGATTTGATTTATATGAGTAACCGTTACGTATATAATATTTAATATTATGTATATTGATTATTATACGTAACGATTACTCATATTATTTAATTAATAGAATTACGTTGAAAAATGTTTAAGACTTGTCTATCACTTACTTTGTGGAGTTCAGCTTCATCAGATTATGACTTTTCAATACTACTCGACTCTTTCTGGCATAATCTAAACATGTCCTACAGCTAATTACTAACAATGTCTGTTATATAAATGCAACAAGAACAACGTTTTAGGATACAGTTTTAATATATACTGTTTAGAATTGAAATACAGTTAGGACTCAAATCAATTATAAAATTTATAAAATACACCACATTATTAATCGTTGATGAATATAGTGTACTTTACATTGAGCAGTTTCGATACTTATATAGATTTTTGTCGATTCCGTTCTTGGAAAATTTTGAAAATAAAGTTAATTTCATGGGTTTTATGCAAAGGTATACTCGAGACGTCTACAGCTCACAGAACACTAATTTATTTTGGTATAAAAAAGTGTCTACGAGAAAGTTCTTTTTATTGGCATAGTTAGAAGTCGGTGCTTACAATTACATGAGATTATGTGCGCCAACGTCTCTAAAAGGATTAAAGCTCGCTGAGTACAAAATCATAGTGCTCATCGTTTCGTTTATAACACAGAGTAGATCGATCGAAAGCCAGATGCCATTTCGTCTTTGATTTTGGGTTAGCATTGACCCAATTGTATTGAGCGATGATTTTGAAATACTTCATGAAAAAAGATCAGATCATAAAAAAAGAGTTATAACTATAGTTATAAGTAACTCTTTTTTTTGTGCGGTGGTAATAATAACCAATAGGATATGAAATTTTTAGTTTTAGCTAGATATTATTGTAAACTACCTAGTTAAAGTACTTCAAGTTTAACTTATTCAATGAGTCGCTTGTATTTAATAACTATTGTATTTAGTGATAAATCCCGAGTCATACTTCACACACGTCGATGCCCTTTAAGTAGAAGGCTCAAAAACTGAGCTAAAGTAGTTGGAAAATAGTTAACAAATTTCTCGTTGGTCTGATGAGACACAATCTCCATATTTTATTCTAACAGGCATTGAAGGTATCTCGTTTTGCCTATTAACCACACACGTTGCAGTTCCTGGAAAAGTAGGTTGATTTCTGCGAAATCGATTGTATTATTGGCCAAATATGGTGAATCGCGAGTCAACGGGTTAAACAAAATAATGGTAAGTTGTCATATTAGTTAATTACAAACTCAATTTAACTTGATGTACACGTAAAAATACATGATTAGCCTGTATGTAAGACTATTCAATATTTTCTAACACAAAGTAATTTATTGACCGAGCGGGCGATGCGAGCGAAACTTCTCTGCTTTTACCAAATTGCGCTTCATCTGTTCGTATTTTTGTGAGGTTGTATGTTAGTCCTCCTATACAGGTCGCATTTTTCAACCACTGTTGATAAAATTTGGTATGCATGTTCTACTATTATTTTTTTTTTGTCAGCGGCTATTTTTGAGTGGGTGGGGGAGTACTTTTTCTACAAAGGTAAAAGGGAACCCTTTGTAGAAAAAGTACTCCCACACCCACTGCGTCGCTATTTACCAATTTTGTCAACATTTCGGAATTTTGAATATGAGCAATATTGGTTAAGTGATTGCCAAGATTTTATTGTGATGTTTAAAAACTGGATGATTGTAGCAATACTCGGCAAGAACATAATTTGGTACCAACAATATATAAAGTTTACGCAAAATTGGTCTAGGTCTAGTCAAAATAAATATTGGTCTCCGATATTGTACCTCCAACGGCAGATAGTTCAGGCTGTGAAAAATTGCCGCTTATATATATATAAGACTACTATTTGCGGAACTACCAGTTTTATATTACTTGTTTAAATATTTTTTCTCATATAGCAAATGACAGTTTCAAGGGCACCCGCGACTCACTGAAATTTCACATGTCACTGCACTGTACCCTCACAACGTGACGTTTAGTTTTTATGTCACTACAGTTGTTACACAATAAAGAACTTTGCCTGCTTCTAAATGCGGCCCTCTACTTCCTCTCAGTCCAATAGTTCGCGCACAACTTTTTCTGCCTCTAAATGCGGACCATTACTATCAACTACCACCTATTCAATCCAATAATTGGCACTTGTTATGCACTTTGCCTGCATTCAAACGCGGCACTTCACCACTATTAAATATTCTCTACCACTACTCAACCCAATAGTTCACGCTTGACAAAAGGAACCTTTTTTTAAATTTCTACACACGCACAGTTGTACATTTGCCATTCCTCAAACTATATTGGATAATGATTTCTTAGGTATACTCTTCGAGATAAAATAATACAAAGTTATACGCCATTTAATCCGTTTAATTACACAATTCCTGGAAAAGTAGTATGATTTCTAGAAATATTTTGTATTTTTGGCCATATATGGCGATTGGCGAGTCTACGGGTTCATCATCATAAATCATAATCATCCCATTTTGTTCCCACTGCTGGGACTCGAGCCTTCCTCTCAGAAAGAGGAGAGGAGTCTACGGGTTAAAGTTGTTTAATTTCAATTATATTCGATCTCCAAAGTTAAGTCATAATCACAAGTCTGTTATTAAGTCAATGCCGTGCGATTCTCTACGACCAAACATCGTTACATCCTTGACAACATCCGTGAAATATATGACGAGATGACAAGGAACGTTGGAAAAATAACCTTATGTACAAGGGTTATATATAATTTACTCTATGGGTGATATCTCATAAAGTATTTGACTCGTCGACGAGCGCTACGACGAATCGTTAGAGAATTGCACGGCTGTCTAAGTCAGCTTACTGTAATGGAGTTTGATGCATTACTAAAAGATTCCAGAGCGTTGACGAGACGAACACTAAAGCGACTGCCCGCGCGCGACTTCGTTCGCTTAGTGGGCTCGGCCTTCGGCCTCGCCATTACCTCCTGTCATCCCTTAATTTTTTTAATGTAAGAACCTTATACGGAGTAATAGAAAACATTAACAAGTACAATTTGAAAAATGTAATAGGACTTCCATTCTATTCAGTTATTGGAGTAAATCTCAAAAAGTACTGGACCGAATTTGATGAAATTTAAATGGGACCACACGGGAGCACCAGCTTTCAAACAAAAAAAGAATTTTGAGAATCGGTACCCAGTTGAAAGTTATGATCTATCAAACATAAAAAATACAGTCGAATTGAGTACCTCCTAGAAAAAAAGATGAATAAAATCGGTAAAGCCATTCTAAAGTTATAGCCTGACCAGGAAAAATAGGGGTTGATTTTTTATATATATAGATAGATATGTAAACTACATGCTCATTATGAACTTTGAACGCACATTGCCTTGACTTATAAAATAGTGAATGTGCATGTTCACACATACGTTCACTTGATGCAATAGCAATCATATGCAAGGTTCAAAGGACATTAAAATAATTTGAATGGGTGATTTACAGCTGACGATGTACGTTGAGCGTTAATTTAAAACCTACGTACTATGCACAGTATAAGAAATAATAAAGTAGTATAACATTATTATATTATTCATTAGAGAACAAAACAAAGCAGGCAAATGCTTTGAAATAATAACAAAATATTTTTTTAAAAAACAATAATAAACTTTTTGTTTTAATGAATTTTTTTACACAACAATCATGAACAATTATGAAGGTTATCACTAAATATAAAAAAACTGTAAAGGTCGAATTACACACACTACAGTACAATGAATAAAAATTGCAAAAAAACGAGTCGGGGGATGTAAGGAGTGGAATCGAACTAATTTAAGAGGATTGCATAGCTAGTACTTTCCATACTAAAAGAAAAAACTCTTTTCTACATCTTACATTGTCCGATTTCAGTGATTTTTTTTTTCATAGAATCATCACATTATTTACTATGCCCATACCTTTTGGATTTTTTAAGTTTTTTTTAAGTTCTAATAAAGGAAATTTATAGTACTTTGAAATACTGAAAAAATCAAAACGTACAAACAGCTTATGTCCCTGCAGGGTGCATCTCAGTAGCTAAGCTAACAAATGCTGATTGAATTCTTGAAAAATGGGCGCTCTGTCAGATTTTGCAACCCCGTAAGCAAAAATGTTAGTAAGTTGGCGACTGGAGTTGACAAAAGTGACAGAGCCGCCATTTTTTATGATTTCAATCAACATTTGTTAGCAATTGGGATACATAATAGCCCTACGGGTCAACATATAGGATACTTTTAATCCCGGTAAATTAAGAAATTCCCACGGGATATTTAAAAACACTGTAATTACCGTATCCCGCGAGGTCACGCGAGCCAAGCCCGTGCGGGGTCAGCTAGTTATTATATAATTTTAAAAACACTAACGCCTGTTTAGCGACCACCAAATTTTGAATGTCAGACGCCATGACCGCTTGCCCACCAGCGGTCTGGTGTGGCATCTGACATGGAATGTCGTAAACTGTGTTTGGTTCTGGACATGTGTAATTTGTCTCTCTAAAATTACAATGTTTTGTTAGTTAATTAATTAGAGTACTTGACAAAACTATTGCCCTGTTCCAAAATAAAAAGAGATACTGTACTAAACCACCATAAAGGCAATCAAACGTGCAAATAAATCAGCCGTGCGATTACCTATTGATGGTTCGTCGATGCGCTCGTCGACGAGCTCACCGATGTGTATCTAATAGTATATACTGAGGCCGTAGCGCGAACAATTCGCGGAAAAGTATTCGTTTAGTAAAAGTCAACTCGTCACGTTTCGGCTTACAAATTATGTTATCTGTGTCACAGTTGCCCTAGATAAATGACAGTTTGTGTCGTTTCACGTGAACGACACGTTACGTTACACTTACGCAGGTATTCGTGCTAGGTACACTGCTCACAGTTGTATCCCTTTAAAAACCCAAAGCAAAATTATTTAAGTTTTTAAACTGACATGGTCCCTAATGCAAGAATTAGAAACGGGGTATTTATATAGATAAATACAATACATGGTAAATATCCCGTTTCTTTCTAAATTTTATACTTGCAAAATTATTTAATCAAATTAGATATCAAAGGCGCACTTGGGAACGTTGATTATTAATAAATGTACTTTAAAAGAAAACTGCCGCGTTCCAACATAATAGTCTCTACCGAGAAGAACCTCGGGTCATTCTGGTAATTGTTATATTTTATACAATACTAGCTGACCCGCCAGCGGCTTCGCTCGCGTGGCCTTGCTGGATACGGTAATTACAGATTTTTAATTATACCACGGGAACTCTTTAATTTACCGCGATCAAAAGTATCCTATATGTTGATCAGGGATATTAGCTACCGCCATACGAAATTTCATTTAAATCGGTCGTTTCGGAGATTAGCCCGTACACACAGACAGACGAACATACGGAGAAACAAACAATTTGAACTTATTTTTCACTCCTTCACACATCCTGACTCAGTTTTTAGCATATTTTTCATTGTACAGAAATTTGACATCTACCTACAGTTTATAATATGTAGTAGTTTTTACATCCCTCGTTTTACCCCCTTACGTCATCCCTGACAAAAATAATGAAAGCATCACTATTTATTTTAAATTACCTATCCAGTTATCAATTTTCATCACTGTAGCTCCAAAACAAATAATTTTTGACAACAAATATTCCCCCGTTTCACCCCCTTAAGTCATCCCTGTCAATAAATATTGAAATCATCACTTTAAACTGTCCAAATGCTAATTTTCACCACTGTATGTTCGAAAACAAAAAAACTTGCCATACAAACTTTCACCCCTCCATTTCACCGTCACCACCACTATCAAAAAAATTAGGCCAACATTTTTTTTTTTGAATGACCTATCCAAATACAAATTTTCACAACTATAAGTTCAAAAACAAAGGAGTTTCATACAAACGTTTTCACCCCTTTTGACCCCCTTAGGGGTAGAATTTCGCAAAACCCATTCTTACTACACCTCTACGCATCAAGGACAATACACCCTCCGAATTTCAAGTCTCTACGATCAGTAGCTGTGCGTTGTCTGTTAGTCAGTCAGTCAGTCAGGACATCTTCTTTTATATATATAGATATTTAACTGAGCTTGTATGCTTCGGAAGGCACTTTGAACCGCCGGTCCCGGTTGTTACGCCATATAAAAGTGGATTATAAAAAAATCGACATAAGACCGGTCACAAATCCATCCAACAAACCTAACTCTCGCGTGGTCTGTATCTATTAAAGTCTATATTTCTGAATCCAGATGACACTTGTCCCAGAAACAAGAGCGTTTGAAGGCTGACTAAGCTATACTGGCTATGCTATAGGCTGGGGTTTTCGATATCTTGTTGATACTAGTAAATGCTTCAAATGATAAAAAATAGCACACCCCAACTATTCGGAACCTTTATTATCCTTTATAAGTGGAGTCCATAGAGATCTAGATAGATGCCAACCCAAGCGCTGCGGGTACAAAACCTGGTATCGCTAGCAGGGGCCGTATTCCGCGATTCAACGTATTAAGTTAGCTTCAATAAGTTCATTATCTCCGGTATTAAAACTTAAGAGGATTGCATAGCTAGTACTCAGAAACTCTAAGCTAGAACAGTAGAAACTCTTTTCTACCTCTTAATATTGTCCGATTTCAGTGATTTTTTTTTCATGGAATCATGACATTGTTTACTATGCCCGTACGTTTTGATTGTTTCAGTTTTTTGAAGTTTCAAAAAAGGAAGTACTTTGAAATACTGAAAAAATCAAAACGTACGGGTATAGTAAACAACAACAACAACGTTAAGAGGTAGAAAAGAGTTTTCTCTTTTACCATGGAAAGTACTAGCTATGCAATCCTCTTAACGTTTGAGTATACGTACAAGGCAAGCATTGTAAACTGTTTACATGCAATATCGCGACCGGCGTTCAGTCACATAATGCAAAAGTTGCGAACCGCCGCGAATCATGTGTTCTGTTTAGGCAAATAGCTGCGACACCGGCGCGCCCCCTTTTCATATGTTCCTTATTTTTGTGATCTGTGGTGGAGTCGTTTTACATTAGCCATTTCCAAGTGATTTACTTAAATATTTATAGTTGCATCAAGTGATATTTTTAATTACGTTTTCAGCGTCGAGTCACATAATTAAGACTGTCATGAACTCTGTGTCTTGTCTATTTCACGTTCCATAGTAAAACGGTTTACCTACTAAAACTTTCTAAGGGGATGACGTGGCACAAACAGCGACTTATGATTGTGTACACTTTGCCTACACCTATGCATTGTTATGAACACTTAACGGCTATACTCAATATCTATACAAATCTAGGAAAATAAAATAAAACCAATGTTAAACATTGTTAGGTTTTTCCCGCCATTTGCAACTATTAGTCAACTAGGTACCTATCAACCCAGCTTAGTGTTCTATTAAAAGGACATAGGAACGAAACAATAAGCGTCGAATACATTCGGGCACAAACGGAGAGACATGTTGCGGAACATGTTGCTCAACAACTGCGTTGAATATCCCAAGATACATGTTGCGAAACATTTTGCAGGCCACACTAGTCAGCGCTTATAGAAATGTCGCCCGAGAAGGTTGTGGCGATTTGTGCTGCCTACATACTTATTTTGGGGTAGGAATGTAAGCGAAAGAGAAGGTGGTGGTTGCAGAGTTTCTTACTACAACGAGAAAGAAGTAACATTTTAAGTGATCTCCGAATGTTTGACGGATCAGTTGCGAATTTTTCGGTAATCACGGTTTGAGGTACCTATCCCTTGGCATATCATGACTGTGGTAAAGTTCAAGAAGTAAAACTACGGTTTCGTTACCCCACACTTCAGACATGTTGAGGTACCTACACGTCGCATACACGTCTACACTCCACTCGATAACAAGAAGCGCGACGCTTACCCGCAACACGTGCGCTCGCTCACGAGGCGGGAGCAAGCTCAGGTCACGCGTCACATAGTCTCACAATATGTTGCGGTACATGTTGCGGGACACTAAGCAACGTTGCAGCGTCACGTAGATTCAGTGTTGCGCGTCATGTTGCGGGACAAAATGTCCCCTAGTGTATCTGAGGCTTTAGTCTCGAAAAAGCAAACTCGTGAGCGGCATCATTACCGGAGTAAACATTGTGAATCTCTAATAAGACTGCTCGCCAGTTCGTTTATTTACTTTGGCTATTTTGAAACGCTTCGTTTGTCTGTTCGTTAGTGAGATAAAAATGACAAATGTAATACTATTTAGCTACCACATTTGTAATCTCTCATTTTCACTAAAATCTAGCTAAACACTATATAGTTTTATACTAAACTTTTAGAATAGTAATAACATATGTTCATTGAATTTAGTTAATCAAATATACCTTTCTCTGGTTATTAAATTATAAACCGCACTACTTACGTTACAATTTGCTGTAACAATCTGCTGATTGCTAGGACAGACGATACGACGTCCAACATGTTGGAAGGGAGTCACAACACGCCTATATACGATACAGTTTGCTTGTTTACAGCAGATTGCTACAGCATGTTGCGTTCAAAATTGCATCGTGTGTAGACACTTTAAGACGTAAAGATTTAAAGAAGTTTAAGATCCACTCAAGGTCTTCAGATCGCAAACTAGGCAGAGCGTTTACCTACTATGGTAACTTTATGATTATACCTATACACACACTTCAAACAGGCATGTTCATGCATACAAATGTTTGACCTTTTGGGGATCGAACCCGGGACCAACGGCTCAGAAGGCTGAGTTTCTACCCACTGCGCCAAACGGCCAGTGTTAAACAAAAATTGTTTAAGGGGATGGCATAGCTAGTACTTGTTCATAAAAAAAGAAATAACTCTTTTCTACCTCTTAACGTGGTCCGATATATATTTTTTTTCATGTAATCATCACATTGTTTACTATTTCCATACGTTTTATTTTTTTTCAGTATTTCAAAAGTTCTATACATTTTAGAACTTAAAAAGACTGAAAAAATCAAAACGTACGGGCATAGTAACCAAATTGTGATGAGTACATGAAAAAAAATCACTGCAATCGGACCATGTTAAGTAGAAAAGAGGTCTTTCTTTTAGAATTGGCAAGTACTAGCTATATTTTGTACACTATGTTTTTAGTTATACTACATGTACGCATTTTGTTTCAGATAAGAATATATCTCGTTAGTACATGGAACCATGTTTAACGCGAGCATCTGAATCTGTTTTTGTATTATACTCGAAACAATGCATAGTAACAAAAAAAATAGTTTTTATTTATTATTTAGGTACTCCCGGTAAATATCACGCGAGCCTTACCTACGGTTCCTAAATAATAACTATTATGTACAAAATCTCTATATACAGTGGAACCTGGTTAATTAGGATCTCAAAGGACCAAGAATGTTGCACCATTTATTGAGGGTTTTCATTAATCCAGTTTTCCAATTAGGCAGGTTTCAAATTATAGTTGTCTCATTTACAGAGGCTCGCGCTTATAGAGGTCGAAATGTACGGCTACTCCATTTCTAGAGGGAGATTAGTCCCTTATTTTTAGGTCAAAACCTGAGATAGTACTGACAAACAAAGCGTGTGCGAAAGACGTTCTAATGTTTGTAAACAAAAGTGTCAAAACCTGTCCCAACCCAATTATTTTGTCTCATTTATAGGGGGAATTGAGTTACAGAGTCCCAGTTATAAAGGTAAACATCGAATAAGTCCTAGAAATCAGATCTCATTTAACCAGGTTCGAAAAGTCCCATGAATAGAGGTAATTAAATGAAATAGTACCGGGACCTCATTGCAACTCTCAATAAAAGAGGTATCTCATTTATCCAGGTCCCATTTAACCAAGTTTCACTGTAGTTTATTATTTGTATAAGTCGCAACTGCTGTTTGACTTCAGGTGGCCAATTCAACTAACTGCATTGCAATCGAACCGTAGCTAAACAGTGACTTTTATACATTTTCTTATTCTGCTATTAACACAGTTTGTCAATTACAGCAGCGTTTCTATGAAAGGTCCATAAAGTTTTGATTGATTGCTGGCGTCAACATAAACATAACTGCAATACAACTGGAATGTTTTTCAATAGCAGAATATAAGAGCCAATATTCAGCTACGGTTGGTGCAAAGTTTAGTTAGCAGAAGCGGCCCTCAGTTTTTGGTAAGTTACTTCGCGAACTGCGGTTTCATGTGAATCGATGCTGCAAATATCGAAGGAAATGGCATTTAAAGAACGTTTATGCACATGCGGACTACAAAAAAGTTAACGCTCAGCACCTCGATCAAAAATGTAATGTCATACACATTAAATATTAATTATTAGATATATAATTTAGATACTGTCACTAATGTATCCTGGCTATTTCACGAACATATTCGCCTTCAGTGATTATTTTTCTTACATTCGTGGTAGATAATGTGCAAGTTATACATTCAAGGTAAAACTGTTTACGGTAGGTATGTGTGTTACGAACATTTTTTACAGCTTACCATTAACTACGTCATCATTACACATATTTTACTGTAACTACTTATACTGTCCGATCGTGTAAGTCTCACGTTAGTTCCGTTTTATTAATACAACAAAAACACACACATGGAATACTCAACATATAAATCTGTTATCCGTCGCCTGTGTAATACTAGCTGCTCACTGCGGTTTCACCCGCGCGGTGATGAACGATGATGATGATGATGAATCTTATATAGCCTATGTTACTCAAGGTGAATGTAGCTTTCAAAAGGTGAAAGAATTTTTGAAATCGGTCCAGTACTTTTTGAGCCAATTCGTTACAAATATACATACAAATCTTTCCTCTTTATAATATTAGCATAGATTTTGAATGTAAAGGCTTCACTGCAATATAATTCAATTACAAATACAAAAAAAAAACAAAATAGTATGGTCATATTTCGAAAAAAGTGGGTCTAATTTTGGTCGTTTTTACCAACATCGTCTTGATAACTTCATCGCGCATTTTATGTAAATTTGCAACCATACCGCGTGACTATTGACTTTCCATTTTCTTGGGCCAATAAATATTTAAGCTATTCATCATACATTATCTTCGGGCATCTTCGGATTTAACTGTGCTAACAGCATGAAACATAGCTTCTTCGTCTGATGAGCTGTCCGGTTGAATACAGAGTTTAATCAAGACTGATCGTCAAAACGGCGGATCATAGTACTTGTCGGATAATCGAGCGGCGTGAGAGCAAGAGATACTGAGACTACTGCCGTGCGATTCTATAAGAGCAAACATCGTTGCATCTTTGACAACATCCGTGAAACAAATGACGAGATGACAAGAAACGTTGGAAAAACAACCTTATGTACAAGAGCGATATCTCATAAAGCATTTGACATCGGTGAGCTCGTCGACAAGCGCATCGACGAATCATTAGAGAATCGCACGGCTGTAGTAAGGTAACATGTCACTTTTTCAAAAATAATGATAATGTAATTCCGTAATAAAATTATACGTGGTTAAAAAAAATTGCCTTTTCTTGGCAGTGGCCTTATTTATTTTATAATTTGGTGTGGTAAAATTACATGTTTATAAGACTATCTTTCATATTCTGAATTGAATGTATTTTAAATTTGAATTTGCTGAAGTAAACCCTCCTACAGTGACTAGGGCACCATAACATACTTGTTATATGTTTACAATAAAACATTGTGTGCGTTTACAATAAACAGTAGCATTATCGGCAATAAGCACATGCAGACTATAAAACATGTTCTCTCTAAGCGTAGCCAATGACGTGACCCCTTTTCTGCAGTATTAACAGTACCACAACTCAATAGAAATGTTTGCTGTCTGTAGAGCGCTCCTACTTCTACTTTCAATTCGTGTTTTAGATATAATATTGGAACCTTTTTCGCGGACAGGTTACTATCAAAGAAAACATAATTTTACGACGTTTCGATCGAGTTATATCGACCGAGGTAACGAGTGTACTCGCAAACAATAGTAATTTGTACGTGATAAAATCGCGATATTATGTAAAACATCAACCCGCCGCCAGTTACAAATATCAAAACCGTGGCCCGGAGTGGCCAGTTACGATAAGTTACTTTTGACAAGTGCGGGGAAGCGGTATGCTAAGTCAAGTGGTTTAGAGGACATGTTGAGACGTTGGGGAAATAAGTCATTAGGTAATGTCGGAGGTTTCGACTGGTCTGAAAGTTAGTATAATCACAAGCCATTCAAATGAAACTGATGAGCCCAAGAGGTATATATTAGCCCAGACACAAGTAGCTTATTGACTGATCAGTGGATGAGTTTTATCTACCGACTTCCAAAAAGGAGGAGTTACTCAATTCGACCGTTTTTTCCCTCATAACTTTCGATAGGGTGAACAGATTCTTAAAATTCTTGTCTGCAAAGTGGTGCTTCCCGTGTGGTCCCATTAAAATTTCATCAAATTCGGTCCAGTAGTTTTTGAGTTACACTCCAATAACTGAAATAGAATGGAAGTCGGTATAAAATTTTTCAAAATTTACTTGTTTTTAATATCGTAACTGTTCTATTAGAATGAGATAAGCAGAGCTCACTGAAAGTAAGAAATTTGATTCGTGAAAATACTTTCATTAAAAATTCATATTATTTCCAAGATAGCTCCTTGAAGGACTTCACCTCTGCCAAGTCGACATACGAGTATGCCAATCATGTAAACTTTTTGAGATTGATATAACTAATACATTGTAAAAACAATCATCATCATCATCATCTCAGCCGTAGGACGTCCACTGCTGAACATATGCCTCCCCCATGATTTTACAAAAGGACTGGTTGGAAGCGGCCTGCATCGAACGTCGTCCTGCAACCTTTATCAGGACGACCTACGCTGCGCTTGCTCGCGGTCCGTGGTCTCCACTCCAGAACCTTTCGGCCCCATCGGCCATCTGTTCTGCGTGCTATGTGCCCTGCCCACTGCCACTTCAACTGGCTAATTTTCTGGGCTATGTTGGTGACTTTTGTTCTTCTACGGATCTCTTCACTTCTGATTCGATCACGTAGACAAACCCCGAGCATAGCCCTCTCCATAGCTCGTTGTGCGACTTTGCGGTAAAAACAATACCTAACTGAAAATAGGCTCAAGTTCCTTGCCTGTTTTTTGTAGATCTCTCTATTTAGTTGAAAGGCGGTAGTGATTGTTTAAAGTACATGAATAATATCGCGTTTTGGATGCCTAAGAATAAATAATTTTGATTTGATTTTAGATGAAGTGTGCGATACAATAATGAAAAGTATCCATACTGATCTATATGTACGTTTGTTTTCCGTTAAGGTGGCTCAGTACGATACATTTCGCTTTAATATTTTTGCAACAATAAATTATGTAATTATTGTGAATAATCAGACTGATTTAATCGCAAATGAATAATCCACACAATCAACAAATAAAAATGTTAATATGATTACTGACAGCACAATGGTTTGGACATACAGGACAGTTACAGTTACACAGTGGAAGAACCGCTTATTCGTTTTCTTACTATCTAGTGATGAGACAAGCAAAGTCAAAGTCAAAATCATTTATTCAATTTAGGCATCAAAGACGCACTTATGAACGTCAATTTTTCATTATAATGTACTTTAAAGCCTACCGCCGCGTTCCAAAATACATAGAGCCAACCGAGAAGAAGCGGCAAGAAACTCGGGGCCATTCTTTTTATATAGATGTTTTTACAATGTTTTTACTTAGGTACTACAAATATTAGCTCCAGTGTGTTGCCTTACAAAAGAGAACATAATAATGGTATCAGTAGGGCAAGACACGCTACACTTTGACATCTTAGTACACGAGTAGATAGATCCTGGAGTGATCAGTCCCAAGCTGTTTTATCCTCCAAGTAATCCGAAATTTTGTAATAACCTTTTTGACAGAGTTTAGTTTTAATAGTAATTTTAAACTTATTAATAGGCAAATCTCGGATAACATTGGGAACTTTATTATAAAAACGTATACATTGTCCCATAAAAGAATGACTTATTCTGTGGAGACGCGTTACATGTACGGATAGCTTGTGCTTATTTCGCGTGTTGATGGAATGAGCATCACTCCTTTTATCAAAACTGCTAATGTTTTTCTTTACCTAAATTAGATTTTCATAGATAAACTGAGAGACAACAGTTAGAATGTTTATGTCTTTAAATTTCTGTCTAAGGGAAACTCTGGGAGCCAAACTGTAGATTGCTCGTATAGCCCTTTTTTGCAGTATAAAAATAGAATTAATATCTGCAGAACATCCCCAGAGCAGTATGCCATAAGTCATAACGCTATGTAAATAACTAAAATAAACTATTCTAGCTGTGTCTACATCAGTTAATAGTCTAATTTTTTTAACAGCATAAGCTGCTGAACTGAGCCTACTAGACAATTTTTTAATGTGGGGACCCCATTGCAATTTAGCGTCTATAGTAATTCCTAAAAAGACTGTTGACTCCACAAGGTCCAACCCTGTTCCATTCAATTGTATATTGGATTCTACTTGTCTCACATTTGGTGTCGAGAACTTTATACAATTAGTTTTCTTCTCATTGAGGAGAAGATTATTTGTATTGAACCAATTCACAACTTTAGCTAATGCATTGTTAACATCGTCATAGTTTAATAACTGCCTTTTAATTTTAAATAACAGTGAAGTGTCATCTGCAAACAATACAATCTCGTGATTCTTCTCTACATAATAAGGTAAGTCATTAATATAGATTAAAAACAAGAACGGCCCTAGTATTGAACCCTGTGGAACGCCCATTGAGATTATAGAGCCGGGCGATTTTTTACCATTTATGTCAACCCTTTGAATTCTACCATTTAAATATGAAGTCAAAAGGTTGAGAGCCATGTTCCTAATACCGTAGTGTTGTAATTTCCTGACAAGTATATCATGTCGGACGCAGTCAAATGCCTTAGATAAGTCACAAAAAACACCTAAGGCATCTTGAGAGTTCTCCCAGGCATCAAACACATCTTTTATTAGTTCTATACCTGCGTCTATAGTAGAGCGATTCCTTGTAAACCCAAATTGATTTTTATGGAAAATTTTGTTTGCACTAAAATGAGTTTCTAATTGATGTAATATGATTTTTTCGAAAATCTTACTTAGCGTAGGTAGTACAGAAATAGGCCGAAAATTTGTTGGATCAGTAGTACTACCAGATTTGAATAAAGGAACCACTTTACTGTGCTTCATTAGGTCAGGAAATACACCACTTGCAACACAACTATTAAATACAGCTGCTAGATTGGGTGCAATGACATCTATAATTGAAGAAACGGTCTTCACAGAAAGACCCCATAGGTCTGCCGTTTTTTTGCATCTAGACTTTTGAAACTGCTTACAATATCTTTGCAATTAACTACTGAAAATTTAAAAGTTGTGTCACATTCAGTTACACTTTGTTTAAGTAAGATCTCAGCAGAAATGGAGGAAGATTTTAGAGTTTTGGTTGTTAAAGAAGGAATATTAGTGAAAAATTTCTCAAACTCGGCCGCTACCTCCAAATCTGCTCTTACATCTTTATTATTAATTTTTAAATTAAAGTCTCGATTACGCACTGTATTTCTACCAGTTTCACTGTTTATAATGTTCCACGTCATTTTTATTTTATTAACAGAATTTTTGATCTTATTTCTTAAATAAATAGATTTTGCTGAGGAACAGGCTCGTTTAAATAACTTAGAATAACGTTTGACATATTCCAAAAATACAGGATTATGATTATGCGATTTTTCATGGTACAATTCATATAACTTTTGCCTACTTTTATAAATTCCTGGAGTTGCCCATTCACTAAACTTAGCACGATTACCAACAGATATTGTTTTTGGTACAAACACTTTGCCAAATTCATCACTGATAAGATGGAACAGTGAGTTATATAATATATTTGGGTCATTGTGACTGGTCAACTCTGGCACTTTCTGGGATATATTACTTCTTAACAATTCTAGGCGG
Source organism: Selenia dentaria (assembly GCA_917880725.1). Classification (NCBI taxonomy): domain Eukaryota; kingdom Metazoa; phylum Arthropoda; class Insecta; order Lepidoptera; family Geometridae; genus Selenia; species Selenia dentaria. Next base: position 7,841,578 of record OU862876.1, on the reverse strand, counting down.
CTTGCATTTATTGGAACAAAGCTAACATATTTGCTTTGGGGTTTGTTTGTTTTTCTTGGAAACACTGCTAGTTGACCACAGTGGTCTGATTCTAGATTATTTATAATGAAATTTTTAATAGGTTTTAGATTAGTAAATATATTGTCTATGCAGGTAGAACTTGTGGCTGTTATCCTAGTTGGTTCCAAGAAAATATTGTACATATTATAAGATTTAAACAGTAACAAAAATTCATCCACTATCTGATTATTTTCTAGCAAATTAATATTAAAGTCTCCACAGATAATCATTGATTTATTTGTATTTGAAAGCTTAATTAATGTTTCCTCCATGCACTTTTCAAAATCATCATATGGTGAACATGGAGGTCTGTATACACATAGAACAAGGAACTGCTCAAACTCAATACAGGACATTTCTATTACTCGTTCAACAGATAGGCTCACAATGTCTTTTCGTTCTTTGAGTTTTATATTTTTATTTGTAATAATTAAAGAGCCACCACGTATAGATTTTTCTCTGTTGAAGGAGCTAGCAACTAAATGATTATTAAAATTAAATAAGAGTTGGTTCTTTTTAAGCCAGTGTTCAGTAATACAAAGAATATCTATTTTGCTATCATCTATAAACAATTCCAGTTCCAACTCTTTGCCCATCATACCTTGAATGTTCTGATGAACAATATTGATTGATTTAATGCAAGAGGTTGTCTCTATTGTCTTAGGCACTAATTTAAATTATGTACAATGTCATTAGTAGCCAAGCAATTGGCTGAATTAAAAATGTCAAATTGCTCAATAGAAGCATTGTCAATACAATTGGATTGCTCAATAGAAGCAACCTTGTTAGCCAAATTTTTGGCTGTAATATCAAATAAATATGATAGCGACACAGCTATCTGTCTTTTATAATAATTAGAAAGATAGTAATTATCTTTTGTCAAGAAGAATTTTTTTATATAATTATTAATGTCAATTAAATTAAATTTATCTCCATTAAAATTATTATTACATATAGTGTATAATGTCAAATTAAGCTTATATCTAATATCATTTTCCACCTGTGGCAAACTATTACTATAGGGAAATGTAAACATTATGACATTATCTACTGTAAGATTAGATAGACGGTTGTTGAAATCAATTATTTGTTTTTTGTTTACATTCCCCCTATTTCCTATTAAAATTAATAATGTTGTGTTGGGGCTAAAGCTATAAGTAAAAATTCTATTCATAATTTCCTGATATGATAGACCAGGTGTACAGTAATTTATTACATTATGTCCCTTGGATGTATTTGACAATAAGTGACCCATGTCTTTGCCAATTTCATCACTAAATATTACAATTTTTGGTTTGTCTATAGTTGATGGTATACTATTTGTATTTTGGGAACTACTTGTTAAAGTTGTATCTTGACATACATTTTTACATGTTCGCACTATTTTAGAACTACATGATGGCAATGAATGATCCAGCGATAATCGATTCTTTATGTTATCATTGTATACAGGATTGCCAGTAGAATGACATTTAATCATCTCATTCATTGCCAATATGTACTCTTTTAGCTGTTTTTCTGAGCGTTCATACTTATTTTTAATTGATTTTAACTTTTCCTCTAGAGAGTCAATCTCACATTTCAAGTTATGTGTGTCACTTTCATATTGCAATGTATTATTTTCTAATTTAGAAGCATACATTTCCAACGTATCTAACAGACGAAGACGCTCTCCATTTAATTTAACATTTTTGATGAAAAATTTGTGTTTTTTTTACAAGTTTTTGAGTTTTTTTAATATAATTGTTAATTTTTACATATTTTTTTAGTTTGTTTTTGCTGCAGTTAGACTTCGGGATAGTGCTAGGTGTTACTACACTGTCATTGGTTAGGTCAATTGTAACCATTGGTTTAGTATTAACTGCAGCAGAAACCATGCCCGGGGCTCTGCATACCAACTCGTCAAATAAACTTTGGTTCAAAGAGGCAGTGATGTTAAGTTTAGCTGTCTCAATGTTATTGATAATAGTATATGCCTCCTGTAGCTGATGTTCTAGTGAATTAATTCGAGTGAGAGCGTTTTCATACTCTAAGCTACAGTTTTTGAACCCGTCCACAACAAGCTGGAGCCTGTCCCGAGCATCAGTTACAACCAACAGTTGAGTGTGTAACTCGGCCATTTCAATTTTTTGGGTCTTATTTCTACTTATTAATTCAAGAAGTTCCCGTTCATTATCATCTCGTTCCTTATTCATTTCATCACACAACTTTTTCGCAGATTGCAATTCCCTCAAAGCCATTTGGAGTTTGGACGCCTCCTGGCGAGCCAAAGCACTGCGAGTCATCATTTTAATCTAATATATAATAAGTACCTACTAATCTGAGTTGTGTGAAGATACTAAAATAAGGAAACCAGGTAAAGTCGTGTAGCTTGTTGTAAACAGGTATGTTAGGTTATGTCCGAATTCTATGTAGGTTTCTAATTATATTGTATTCAGACGGTAAATAAAGTGTGAAAGCAAGTGATTTACCTCTTGGTAAGCGCAACGCTTGGCACATCAGACATTCGCGCATCACTTTATTCAGTATTGCAGGATAGAGTTGTACCGATATAAATAAATACACCTTATTCTAAATAAATCAGATCAAGACTGATTGAGAAAAGATTTATATAATGTTTTTAACAGGCTGCTATTTACGGTTAAATCACCAATAAATCACCAGGCTGAAAGGTTTAGGAGTAGAGGCTACGGAACGGCAAGCGCAGTGCATGTCTTCCACCGACAAGTGACATATGACCTGATAAACATCGTATGACGACGCTATTTAGACTCGCCAAAGACCGGGTGAAATATGCGGAGCTGACAGCCAGCCTTCACTAGTTGGAGAGGCAATAGAAGAAGAATGCGACGCTGAATGTAGGCCGCGTCCAACCTGTCCCTTAGGAAATACATGGGGAGAACTATACAGCAGTGGACTTCTGTGATGATCATGATAATGAGCACAGGCTCTTGCTCATGATAACAGGAGTACAAGGCGATGTATCTCTTCTGGCCACCCTGTGTGCAGCAGACTCTTACGTCAAATATACAGCTCTCACTTTCCGCTTACGCTTTTATTTCCAAATCACCTTTTATGATATCTATGTGGGATGATGTGGAACAGCAAAATTATCTAGTCTGAGTAATACATTAAAAAAGGGATACTTAAGAACTTACTCTTATAAACGTTGTGGCACTTGTGGCACATAACTTAGAGTTGCCAGCTATATACGCAATAATATTATGCCCCATATGCTTGGCGCAGGCTCGAAGAGGGGGGCCCGGGCACTTTAGTGCAGGCTCGAGGAGGTGGGGTCCGGGCGCTCGGTGCAGACTCGAGGAGGTGGGGTCGCGGGGGGGGGGGGGGGTTATCCCCTGTGGCTGACGTAGCAGGCGGTGGGGCTACGTATCCGACCCACCGCAGGGAGACCACGGGCGTCCAGACATGGGGAAGTCTGGCACCCATTGTTGGCGGGTTTGGTCTCCGAGGCAGTTGCGGCGCGCCATGTGTTGTGGCGTGCCGCGAAGAGAAGGGTCCGGCAACGGATAGCCGCGGCGGGTTCGCGGTCGTGTGTAAAACCTGTCCCGCGTTCCCGCCAAAAGCGGCAGTGACGGAACACCCCGGGGTTTTGATGGGTATACGGACTCCCACATAACCACCTACCTCCCCGTGATAGGTGGTATCCATAAAGGATTTCCCCGGGGAAAAAAAAAGAACATATTATGCCGTGTAACACCTGTTATAGTACTGGCTCTTGTTGTGGTCGGGTAATAGCTAAATTATACCGAGGTCATCATGGTGTTCGCTTTATCACTTACAAAATACACGCCGTAACTGATGTAATTATACTGGACTTTCGAAAGCCCGACGTCATGGGATACGAGCGCAGAGTTTTGCAACTTAGATAGATAACTCTTTATTGTACATAAAATCATGGAAACATTTAATATATAATGATTAATACTGTTGTACAATGGGGGGTTTATCACTTATAAGCGATCTCTTCATTGTACTTATATACAGTTATGTGTTTTATTTATTATTTTTGGTGCTTTGTTACAGCTTTTACATCTTGAGAGTGGTACTTATATACTTATTATATAGTAGTTATATGCACAACTTATTCTAAGTTGCAGTATCCAATGCAGTACCCTACTTAACTACTCGTACTTTAATGTGCTTATGACTATATGACCTACTTATATGACCAATTTATTTGTGATTTATTTAAATTGTTTCACTTTTTACAAGTTGATAAAGTAAACATACTCGTATTGTTGGTAAAGGACCTAGTTATGCGACAAACCATCATAAGGTTTACAGGTTGTGTACAAACGAATGTAAGTATTTAAGTCACACTTACATATAAATAATGTATATAATCGAACGTGCTCTAAAAGTCCTCTCCCAATATGCTGTGGATTTACTTTCAATGTGACATTCCCAGAAAGCTGAAGCCCCAGGTGGGAATCGAACTTATGGTTAAGCCGAAGCGATTGCGCCGCAAAGTATCTAAACGTAGTATATAAACTGCATCTTCAGTCATGAACCAGGCGCGTGGCATGCTCGTGATTGTAAAAAGAACCGCTTTTGTGTATGTTATGACGTCACAACAAAAGCGTGGATTTAATCTGAACTCGACTTGGTAGAGTTGGCTTCCGTCCAAATGAAACAATTTTTCCGGGTTTTGTACTAAATCGTTTCGAAGTTATTTTTACTATAATATGCGTACAATATCTTTTTAATTTATTAATGCATCTCGTCCTATTTAAATATGAGTATTATTGCAAACTGTTTCGGCTAATGCCACACTATTTTAAGAGTCTCCTTAAAAAGAGGCCTAACTTACCTACCTCAGTCGGTATCACAGTCAGATAGAATTTTACATCGAAGCAATATTGCGCCAGCATTACTGTATTCGGGTTTATAAGGTAATTTTAGAAAATACGAAATAAGGCTAAACATTTATGTCGGGGTTGACGATCCTAGTACACTGGCGTGCTAAAACTATAACTGCTATGGGCAGACATGCTTACTACAGATGCATGACTTACAGTCTCGTCAGTACATACGAGTAATCTAGAAAACTGAAAACGGATAATATCAAAAAATATACAAGTAAAATTTAAAATAATCGTGGATAATGCAATAACAACATTTCCCGACAAAAGAATATCAGTAAGGACCAAAATTGTAGAATATTTTTGTGAAACAATTTTGTTGGTAACCATTTTTCATGTAAAATTTAAAATAAACGAGTTTAATCAAACAAAAACTCGCTACCTCTTTTGGGTATAAATCAAAAAATATCGATCGTAGGAAAAAACATTAGAATCAAAATTGTAGAAAATTTAATTTTAAACAACTTTTGTTATAACCATTTTTTTATGTGACATTGCAAATAATCGAGTCATTCTTTAAACATAAATTGGCCCTTAATATCCAGAGGCAACGGATCGATTACCACGCAAAACAAAATTTAGACTACCAGTGACCTACCCTAATGAATTCCGAAGGAAAATTGCTACTTATATTTTTTCCGGATTTGCCCCTTTTTAGAGCTAATTCGACTGGGCTACTACAGATCTAAGTAAATTGTATACCGTAGACCTTAGAGACCTATTTGGTATCAACTAACAACATAATATACAATACCGTTTATAAATCGAATCTTTGTAAGTCTTTCTAGGGTTATGGACATGAACTATTATCCAGACGAATCGAGATTAAGAATCTGTCCCTGCCAATCTTAGTCTCATCAAAATATTTATCTGGTTTATCAGCAACAAAACGGGCCCCGTAGTAGTCAAACGTAAGCGTATAAATTATTTTAAAAACGAAAAATATTATTCAAATCAAACTGATTGTGTGATTGTGTGATTTCAGTTGTATAAACCCATTTATTAGTACCTACTCTTATTTACCCACGCATTTTGGTTCCAACGCTGATCATTATTTCCGCTAAACTTCCGTCACATTTAGAACGAACAATAAAAGAACGATAAAATAGTAGTTAATTTATCCTGTTGTTTAAATCCAGCCCTTTTACTCACGCGTGAATCCCGTTTGCTTTGTATAAAACTATTAATTAAATAGTATTTTTCCGCCCGTAATAGCAAGCTTTTCCGCTTGCGCTACAATGCTGTCAAGATGTTTTTGATCTTTACTTTGTGAGTTGAGCTTCATACGATAATGTTTTATTTAATATTGTGTTTTCTTCTTGTGGTATATATCTTATGCAGGATTCAGACTCCTTCTATTTGTATGCTCTTTCAACCTAACACCTATTTATTCAAATAAACTATTGCGTGTTAACATAAATATAAGTACTTACGTTTATAACTGTAGCAATCTAGCTATTTATTAATAATGTCAGACAGACAGACCGAACTTACTATGGTTGTAGTATGTATAATACGGACATCAAAATTAAATTACAGAATTGTGGTACACGAATAAATTCAACATTACCATGAACGTGATAATTATGATATGAATAGTAATAGAATAGATAATATAGAAAGACAATATTATTTATTTCACTTAATTATAATTAATAAGTTGAAATGTGCAACAAACTACTTAAATTACTATCTTAATATGTAATAAACAGATTAAACTTAACAAAATATATTGCATGCTCAACCATACACTTACATGCACCCCACCCCACACACACCTATAACATAATAAACATAATAAATCAACTGTTCTTAGTGGTAGAAAAATAAAGAATAAAATTATCCGCTTCACGCAGCTATTCGAGTACTCATAGGGGTATGCTTAAAACCAGCCTTGCGTAGACACTCGTGCTTACGCAGCCAGTGCTGAGCTTAACTCCGTTTGCTAAGAATAAGTTTGTTTTTGATCATTATGTTAGTTGTTATCATTGTTACACATTAATATGTCGTGATAGCTCTTTATGTTTTTTTTGTGTATATTTTTGGCAATACAATATTTTCTATCTCTATATTGCTGGAGTAACAACTGTTCACAAGTCTACGCGCAATAACCTACATCGTACTTTATTTAGAAAAATTCCATCACAACAATGCAAGACTTCTGGCCATTGTGAGTGGTTACTGTGTGCATCAAGAACGTTTTGATTAAAATTTCATAGGACATTCAAAGAATTTCCCACAAAAATAGACCTGTCATCTCTGTGTCTGTCTAACCGTGAACATGTTCACTGAAAAAAATACCGAAAATGGAACCGACTTCAATACCAAAAAGGGTGAAATAACTTGTTGAAGTCGGTACCATGATAGTTCAAAAGTATGTACCTTTTATTACAATATTGTGCGCATGATATTTCATACTTTTCGATATGTTATTTCACACTTTTTGGTATTGAAGTCGGTTCCATTTTATGGTTATAATTTTATTTTAATATTTTTAGTAGCTACTTACGGAATTTATTGTTATTCGCCGTCAATGATGATATCAACAAGATAGGCGTAACAATTTTCAGTTTTTTGTTATTTTTTTCAGTTTTTACTCAAACACTGCTTGACCGAATTTAATAAAATTTAAATGAGACCATCTCGGAAGTATACTCTACTAAACAAATAAAGAATTTTAAGAATCGGTCCTCAAATGGTTCCCCCATTTGCTTAACATACACATAAAAAAATTCAATTAAAGTTAAAAAAACTAGAGGGTTTGTACCCGTCATCTAATGTATAGGCAGTTCAAGCAACCTGCAAGTTCAGCAATGTGCCCATAATTATGTTCGCGTTCCCAGGACGCGACGATTGCTTCGTAAAATATTATATATATAGTCGAATAAAAATGTTTTTTCCACGAAGCACGCAAAAATTGCCAAAAATTGCAATAATAGGGAATGTTCTCGACTTTTTTCTATCGGGCCAAGTTTGCTCAAACGTGCATTGGCTCCCATACTTCATAAGACGTTTATTCACGTTTATTCACTATCTACTTCATAAGACGGTTCATAATACGTATACTCAATTTACACTACGTTTTTCGAACCTTGGTTATTAGGTAAAAATAAGTTTTCGAATCATGAAATTTGGTCGTAATCTACACTCATTTCGCCTTAAGAATCTAGAACATATTTTTAATAATATTTATTAATATTTCCAACAGTATGCTACTGTTAATATAATATAACTATGTGTTCAAATCGCGAAAGTTTAAAAATTACAGTATGCTACTGGTCAGGTGTAGTAGGTGATGCTGCAATATAGGTGCTCTTATAATGATCTTAACGCTTTTATCACCAAGTAATTATAACATATACATAACAATGCTTCTAGCTCATAATTCTGAATAATAATATGGTGTACCTATGTAAGAGTGTAATTGCTGGTAAGCCATATTCAATAAATAAATTAGCGAAACACATATTGTACCCACTGGCACCCATATGCCGCCATAGAACATTTAAGACTATCGAACCATGAAATGTTCCAAAAAGATGTTATTATTTTTAATATATAATGATAATGATTATATAAGACTAGCTGACCCGCCAACGGCTTCGCTCGCGTGGCGTTGCGGGGTACGATAATTACAGATTTCAATGGGTCAGATTTCAATTAGGGGTCGAATTGCACAAAATCCAGTCTTAGTGAGTACTTAGGTCCAAAAAGAACCCATGCAAAATTTTAATCTTTTAGAACTCGCAGTAACAAAGTTTCATACAAACTATCAACCCCAAAAAAACCCTTAGGGGTTGAATTTCATAAAATCCCGTCTTAGTGAGCACCTACGTCCTAAAAAGAACCCCCATGCAAAATTTTAAACTTTTAGCACTCGCAGTAACGAAGTTTCATACAAACTTTCAACCCCAAAAAAACCCCTTAGGGGTTGAATTTCATAAAATCCCGTCTTAGTGAGCACCTAAGTCCTAAAAAGAACCCCCATGCAAAATTTTAAACTTTTAGCACTCGCAGTAACGAAGTTTCATACAAACTATCAACCCCAAAAAAAACCCTTAGGGGTTGGATTTCATAAAATCCCGTCTTAGTGAGCACCTACGTCCTAAAAAGAACCCCCATGCAAAATTTAAAACTTTTAGCACTCGCAGTAACGAAGTTTCATACAAACTATCAACCCCAAAAAAACCTCTTAGGGGTTGAATTTCATAAAATCCCGTCTTAGTGAGCACCTACGTCCTAAAAAGAACCTTATGCAAAATTTGAAACTCCTAGCACTTGTAGTTTCTGAGATTTCGTGATGAGTGAGTGACCTTTCGCTTTTATATATATAGATAAAAATATTGCCAATAAAAGTCATAAAAATGGGGAATAGGTATATACTTTTTACTACTACTACATTTCAATGTCTTTACTACAATGTGAGATGTCTAGTCTATATTAATTTACTATTTTGTTTCAATTTACACTACCTATACTATGACAAATAATAAAATCGTTTCGACCGCCGATGACAAAAAGGCAGTGTAGGTACCTCTTTATCCGTAGCAAAGTCAAATCTTAGACATAACCCAGAATAACTAATAGTATACAGTGCCGCAAATCGCACACACAAGTAGTAAAAGCTAGTGGTAACTACTATGTAATCTGCGAACGCTAGTCATAGACAGCGCTTTTTTAAATGTGGAAACCTACAAGAAACTGTTGGCAAGAACACGCGTGAAAGCAGCTCGTGCGCAGGAAAACGTGGATGTAGGGTGACCACAAAGATATAGAGTCTTCGAAAGACCGGTCTAGAAAACATATTGTATGTTTAATGATGTAACTTAACCTCTAAACTGCTTTTACGTAATTACCTCGTTGCTTTACTCTGCAGTTTCCGTTATAATCACAACAAATTTTGCATATTATGTATCATCGCTAGAACTATGAAAATGCTGGACAATGATGAAAAAAGCGTTTCTTATATGGGGGTTTCTCTTTCAATATTACATTTTTAAATATTTATTTCGATATTAATCGCAATAATAAAAATGCTGTTAATCTGAGATTTAAATAAATTCACAAAATACTTAACTCAATAATTAAATTAATTGTGTTAATTTGTAACTTTTTTGCTGTATGCACCCTTTAGGTTATCAACCCTTCAATTTTGTTTCATTGTATTATTATTTATGAGCAAATGAGAAGCATAAATGTACTTTCACGTGCCTCGTACAGTATGTTGACAACTTACAATTACCTATTTAATTACAAAATATTAATCTAGTATTACTTTCACTGATTATTATGTTTTTATGTATGAAAAGTCTAAAAGTATTTAAACCTGTCCTATATTTTATGTGCTGTGAGCTGTGATATTAGTGTTATTAAGTAATAATGTTTATGATTATAAAATATAGCGTTTGACAGTAACTCTGTTAATAAATATGTCCAATAAAATTAAGAATTTCTGATTGATTATGCACGATAATATAAAGCCGCTATGATTCAATCCCTTGAACGTCTGTTTAATGCAAAGGCTCTTTCTTTTCAAATATTTCTTACAAAGCGGCCGTTTTTATGCCAAGTTGTAGCTTTTCAGGATATGCCCTTTGAATTAATACTAATACATATACTGTAACTTATGATATGATAATAATGATGAATACAAGAAAACAATTCTTCCTTTTAACTTTTATTAATATAGCATAAATATTTATTATCTTGGCATAAACACAGCTGAGTTGGGCAGCATTTCTAATATACTGCTGAAGACCACACCGGCTAAAGACGATATTTAATCGTTCTACTCCTGATAAAATATTGGCCAAATGTGGACAAAGACTTTCCTAGAAATCTATGCAACATAGTTCCCCTAGTTGCATCGTCGTTTTACGTACACAGGGCCCGTTGAGTACGGTCTCTGCATTTTTCCCGCTAGACTTAATACTATTATGTATTCTGTACGGCTATTCACTTCCTGAGGACACACAAACATACGTAAGTACATTTAACTCTTGTTATATTATATCTATCTATGTAGTGCGGAGTGCAATGGACTTGACATCTACAGTACTCGAGGTTTATATTTTTTACTATAGTATAACATTTTTTTTAAATGATTAGGTATATATTAGTTACACATAATTATCTAACACATTAATGATCTTGACATCTTTTATATTATACTAAAATTATTCATATAAACATTTGCAATTGAAATTTAAGTACCTATACATAACACATGACTGAGCTATGCCAGAATTGTATGTTTTATCCGGCACGATTGAAACAATGCGATTCAAGTGCATGCACTGATTGTAACAATGCGAGAAAATAATACACGCATGATATAAAAGATAAATTCACTCTCGATTCTCATTTCATTGAGTTCTTGATAATTTTAGTACTAGACCAATACAATAGAATCTCACGTGATTGTATGAGTAGGTGCCTACTACTTAGGTACTGTCTACTTCAGACTTTTAAGTAAGTTAAGTAACTACTGAGGTACCATCGATAGGTCAAGCTAGTACAAGCTAAGTAGATATCTATCTACGTACAGAATAATTGACTATCGCTAGAATAAGCGCAATTTTGTCATTTACGGCGATATATCGATGCTTTCTAATTTCAAACCATTTTAAAGTCAATGTTTCCCAAGCATATAGTATTTATCCATTTAAATGGACAATTATTTTGTGCATTTAAACTCCTGCTAAAATACTACGGCTTAATAATTAAAACGAAAATAAAATTTTAAATTTTCAATTCTAAAATAATACAATCACACTATTTTTTAAAAGTGGACTCGCATGCTTGTACTATTGCCCATAACAAATTGTTCAATTGAATATGCATATTAAGTTGCATTAAAGTGAGAATTTACATTCACATGATTAATAAGTCTAGGTATGAGTCACTGTCCTGTCTAAGTCACGTTCTAGCACAGCGGTGAATACATTACTAAAACTTATTAACCCTTTGCGTCCCAGAGACGTACATATACGTCAGTTTCATTCATAAATCTTCTGTTATAATTTTCACGGTAGAGGAAGGATTAAGGAGAAGAATAAACAAACAATGTTTCATAATTTTGTACACTTTCTTCGCACTCGTGTATCATTACGAACACCTAGCGGTACACATAATACACCTCTATTACACTTAACTCATGTAAAAAAGTTGTCTTTTACAATAGATGCCAACCTAGAAAAAAATAAAAAAACACAAAAGCAGAGTTGGGGTTTCGCCGCCTTATCCACAAACACACTTAAATTAGTCTGTTTAAGGTTGACAATCAATTTTACATAGATAACGTTGATTTTAATAAGGTATTTATGCATTTCATGCACGAGGAAACTCGCCATAAATCCAATATGGCGCCGGCAATAACGAATGACTAGGGTTACCAGATCCGAAAATAATTTTTTTTAGCAATAAATTTCATGACATTTCGGCAGCAACAGTATCTTATTCTAAAAACTCGCGGGTAAGGTTGAATATGCGTGTGAGATGCGGGCGGAAACGAGTGTTTTCATTAATGGTGCGCAGTGGACAAAGGAGAGAAATAGAACTATCCATAGCTTCTGTTAAGGCTCTACTGTTGACACAGTTCATTCTAAAGAATACATCATGTGAAGAGTTTCATAAAATTGTTATAAAAGACCAGCAGTTACTGAAAGCTATATCCAGCAATGAAAAGTATGAGGTTACTAGGTACTATCTAACACGTCTACCGTTGGCGTTCACGCTGTAGCTACGAGCGGGCGAACATGTCGGTTTATGATTACCTCATCTTGCTTTCGTTTCTGACGGTCAAAGCCATCCTGAAAACGAAGAAAACTCACTCTTTTTATATATATATATATATAATAAAGCACTAGGTAGATAATGGTTCTGTGTAATCACGGGTTTTAGTTAGGACTATTCCAAAGTCCGCATGAGGAAGTACCACCAGCAAGTTATTCAACCGTGAAACAGTAGGAGGCAAACATTCATGTGTTTCGGTTTGAAGGGCTATGTGTCCAGTGACACTAGGCAAGTTAACATCTTGCCCCATCGGCCATCTGTTCTGCGTGCTATGTGGCCGGCCTACTGCCGCTTCAATTGACTTATCTTCTAGGTTACGTCAGTGACTTTCGTTCGTTCGCGCGGTGCATTACCATCAATAATAATTGTCATGCAGGATTTTGAACTGTTTTTTGTTTCAAATTATGAATGTCATTGAAATGTTATGGACAAGCGTGACGAGCGACGTCTCATAAAAGAAAATTGTTGATACGTACAAGTGCAATTGAAAAATTTAATACTGACTTTCATTCCATTACTTTGGTAAAAATCAGTTATTGGAGTGTAACTCAAAAACTACCAGACCGAATTTGATAAAATTTAAATGGGACCACACGGGAAGCACCAGCTTTCAGACAAAAAAAGAATTTTGAGAATCGGTTCACCCTAACCTAACCTAACCCTAACCCTGAGGTAACAAACATAAAAAAATACATTCGAATTGAGTACCTCCTCCTTTTTTGGAAGTCGGTAGAAAAAACATTTCTGTCATTCGATAATGCTTCTTGTAGTGTCAATTGACAACGCAGCGTTGTCAGACTGTTAAGACGCGTTCCAACCCCAATTTTAAAATAATTTACGATGCTTTACGTAAGGTTGAAAATCGCTCGTTAGATTGGACGATGTAATGCGGAAATGCGTTAATTTTGTACGTTTTCTTTATATTTTTCGATATATACTAACAGAATCGAAAAAACTGCTGGTTACTTTAGTACTATACGTTGGCTATGTATTACCTAAAAAAATATTGTGTTAACGCTGAAAATTCTGAGAGTTTCGACGTGAAAGTTTATTTTTGTGGACCTATTCAGGATTTTTTTCTGCAGAAAGTGAGTTATATTTATGAATTATATTCGGTTATTACTCTTTCCATATTCGTTTTCTAACCTAAGTATTTTTTTCATAATATATTATCGATCTGTTTCGTTACATCAGGTGTTTGAAAATTCTGCTTTTTACTATTATCAGGATACGAGCGCGTCTTAATGTGTCATAATGGTATATGTATGGCTGTAATGTTTGCCACATGATCAAATCAAATGTTGACAAACATGTTGACAATGTTGCTCGCAAGCTCTCTGGCTATTCAGGATGGGTTCGAACGTGGTTACATCAATTATCACTTGATGCGGACCGCACTGCAGCCATAATCGATCGTCATTGACGCCGTACTTAAAATAATGATTCTGAACTTAAACGGCTACAAAGCACAATCAGCCTATTATGTTTCCACTGCTGGAATTGAATCGAATAGTGGTCTTCCTTTTAGGGGGATGACTCCATGGGCCATAATTGGCCATACGGGCCCAGTGTGGAGGATAATCAAATGACGAACCCAAGTGGTGGAGATTTTGAAGGTTGTAGTTTTCCAACTTAAACTGATGGATCCTTAGATTAACAACCGTAACAACATGGCACTAATATTATTAAAAACTAGGTGCACTCTGAAATTTCATCTGCGTGGTGAAAGATGATGGAGATGCTTTTTTAATGTCTAAAGCACCCCTTGTACTCAAACGAACAAAACAAATCGGACAAGTCGGTTTTGAGTTCTAAAGTAAATACGAACTAACGAATAGTAATGGACTCAATTTAGTTTTTAGGCAATTTCCTCCATAGCTTAAGAATGTTTATTGTGATGTTTGGAGAACGAATCTCCTAGAAAATTTAATATTAAAAAAAAATACAAATCTAAAAAAGGTACGGACCAAAGAGTCTGTAGTGTGGAAGAATATTAAAAAAAAATACGAATAGTAATTGTTTTTTTATACGTATGACTATATTGATACAATATAAGTACTTATTGATTCTTGTCATCAAGCATACCTACCCAACATTATCATAATTATTTTAAATAAACCTAACTGTTCTGCATACCCCAGTAGTCCAGTCAAATTAGGATAAAGTATGGAAATCATTCTGACAGTAGTAGATTCTTCTGGAATCGTTAGTAAACACAGCTGGAGTATCTCCCTGGTTTGCACCGTTTCTAGTACCTACGGAACCATGTTAAATATTAGGTAGGTATAAACTTTAACATGCCGTTATTGAGAAGAAGTTGGGATAGTTTATTGTATTTATGAATCTATATTCTCTATATTTATATAATTTTTAAATGAAGTATAGACTAGCGGCTGCCCGCGACTTCAATCGCGTTTTTTTTTTAAATTATGCTTTTTCACAGGCGACAAATGTCACAAATGGTGTGACAAATTACAAAAAGAATAAAGGAGGACAGAATTTTTTTGTGTTTTTTATATATTTACCTTTTTTATTAACACATAAACGTTATTCAAAACGTTTATGTATCAAATTAGCTGAGTTTTGATCTAACCTGCCCAAGCAATTAGATATTTCACACACACTATACCTAACATGTTTTCATCCCTTCACTGGTACAATTTCAAGAAATGTTTTTGTAGCAATTCTACACTTTGCAAATGGAACACACACTCAAATGTTCAAGTTTCCAACCTTAGTATGCTTCACGTTGATTACAACATTATCAGAAGTTGTCCTTATATTTATATTTTGATTTTCGAACTACTACCTTATCAAAATGACTATTTTCTCTGAAATACTACAAAGCCTTAATAGCTATAAAGCTTTACTACTTAAATTATTTAATACAACAATAATATTATGTAAATCTCTAAACCAACAAAGGCTACATAAAAATACCACACACGTTTATTTTCGTGTATAATAATTGTACATCCACACACAAGTTGGTAATTGACACACCTGCTTTGAGGTTCCCTTTACATACATTTCCCATACTTTTACTTGACATAGAAAAAGTAGCAGCAACGTAATACACTTGCAACGAGAGCGTATGCTTGTAGCTCGAGAGACCCTATTATGCTGTTTCCGAGAGTATGAATTACCTATTCCATTTCACACCGTGAACCCTTCAAACTAAGTTTTCAAAAGCAAAAACAAGCATGTCTCATTTTAAAAACAAGAACGGAAGTTATAATATGTTCAAGAATTATCTTTAATCGGTTAGTTCGAGACTAATATAAAATCTGCGAAAGTTTGTGAGCGAGTATGTTTATTTGTAACTTTCACGCGCTGAAAAACTGTTCACCATGGGTTTGGATGAAATTTAGAAGGAATAACCATGATCTGGCAGTTCACTGATAGTCCCTGATGATCGACGGTGATCTCCGAACATGTAAGTACCTGCACCAAGTCGTATGACGGAAGGCAATTCCAGCCTGACCGCATCCTCCGGTGCCTGGAGGTGGTTGCCATCACCGCGCAGTAGGATCCTGTAGGTTCGGGGGATCGATGTCCAAGTAGACCCGCTCCAGCACATACCAATACAATGGGGAAACGAAGGAGGCAGTTCGCACACTTACTCTTCCGAGTTAGCGTAGAGAGGTCCCACCCATCTAGAGAGTGGAGCCCAGTTATGCTCAACATGACTTCTCACGAGGGGTGGGGGGATTATGTTATGAATTATTTTCATTTTACGTTTTTGAGGGGGGAATATAATGTCGAAGTATATTTCCCCCTCATAAATATACTTCGACAGTTGAACAACATATTACTTTTGCTAATCACCAATTTGCACCATGATTCGGTATCTGCCTCACTATTTTTTTGCTTAGAGAAAACTAAAATTACGACAGTGCGCTATAGGTTATAGCTTTTGATATGCGGTTTGATAATCAAACAGTGATATATATTTAGCATTAGAACTACTATATAACTATATTATGAATATTCTAATGATATTTAGGCATACCATGTTACCGTTCCATGTATTTTATCTAATTTCTTCTCTCATAGTAGGGTACTCAATTTATTTCGTAAGGGATCGGAGTTAAAGAACCCCGACTAATTATGTTGTAGGTATCTTGTGTCTTGTTTATTATCACCATAGTGTCTGATATTCTGCATCAATGCAAAAGCTTGCGTGTGCTAGTTGTAATGGTAGATAGTGTAGGTATGAAGAGTGACATTTCTAGGGGAAAAAACTCCAAAACCAATTCCTCGAGGTGGATATTTTGGCACTACAACAGTGGTACAATCGTGGTGCTTGCTATCATATCAACGACTTGGTTGTCTCGTCGCTTGATAGTATTCTTCAATCATGTTACAGTTAAGTATGGAATGTTTTTCATTGTCTCTACGGTAAAACTGTATCTCTGGGAAATAGCCAAAAACCGTACCCTGACAATTAGTAATCTTCTATACTACAAACTTTTACTGTCTTAAGGCCTATTCAGACCTGAGCGTTATTCGCTACCGCTGTGGGTAGCGAAAAATACCACGCGGAACTCGATGGGTCCATAGTATGAAGCTCCATAACTGCAGCGAAACTTATACCGCCTAGTGAGGCGGTATTTTCTCTTGTTTTGCGAAACTAGTTCCGCGCGCGCGACGTGGGAGCAAGTAGCGAGAGCGACATGCTTCCTGCCCTCGCCCGCTAACCGTCGCCAACGGATATCTCTACCGCGCGCGGTAGCGATATCCGCTCCTGGTGTAAACAGCGAAACAACGCATAACCTTTCGGATTTCTCTATCGCTCGCAGTAGCGAATAACGCCCAGCTCTGAATAGGTCTTTAATCGAAAACGTAGACTAACACATTCCCTTTATGAAACTCCCTTAAAACACGGTTTAAAGTTGAAACTATCTTTAGTCCATGTTTTTAGTTATTAGTGCAATTGAAATGTCATATTTCAATTAAAACTATGATGAAAGGGCACTAGGTGTGTAGTGTAGGTATTAGGTATATTTTACAGGTTTCTAAAGCAGCTTCGTTCAACCGTTTTAGCATTGCGATGGTATGATATCATAAAGCGAGAGGTGATCAAGTAGACGACCTTGGTCCAACTTTATGGAGCTTTGCGAATTTTTTGCGTGTTTTATTTTTTAGTTGTATATTTTAAATTTTTAGTCGTTACTGGCTGTTAGATTGTTTTTTTTTTATTATTATGTAATTTATATTATATTATGATATTAGTTTTTTTTAAGACTAGCGATTGCCCGCTACTTCGTTCGCGTAGCAGGCTCGGTATTCGCGGCCTCGATATATCCTCCCATCTTTTATTGGTTTTTCTTTATTAGAAGCTTCTCCTGACAATATTTAACACAACAAAAAAGAATTAGCGAGATTGTTCCATCCGTTCTCAAGTTATAGCATGACCAGGATAAATAGGGGTCCATTTTGTAAATATATAGGTACTTGGCAAGGCGACAGGAAGGTTTTTCCGTTGAGTCATAGGTTCTTATCCTGTAATTAATTATTTATTTCCATGTTTGAATATCATGTTGAAATCAAATACAATGTAATCTTGATGAAATTTTTTATATATAATTCAAGTTTTGATTTCGAGCTAATAATATTATGGGACATACCCGGCATTAATTATTATTAACAGTTTCTTTATTTGTGCTCTTCCCCGGCATTATTTACCAATGGTTTCTTTATTAACTGTGCTCTGTGTTTATTTCTTCAATTTGGTCAAGCCTTTGACCAAATTGCCTCCATGACAATAAAACATATAATACAAATCGTTGGCTAAAACATAAAGATACCAATTTTACAAATTGATCATCAATATTCAAATTCTAAATGTAAATAAAGCTGGGATCTTAAGGTAAATTCGAGATGAACAAAAAGTAGATTCAATCAGCAATCTCAACGAGACATTAAGCTTCTGCCTCGTTATGGTCTTTGTTAACTCACCCTAATGGGTGTTGAACAAGTATAATTTGAAAAATGTAATACCGACTTCCATTCTATTCAGTTATTGGAGTGTAACTCAAAAACTACTGTTCTAACAATTTATGTATTCACCAACCGTTTAACACATGCATAGAGTGAATAGAAGAAAACAACAAACAATGTTATTGAAAACATGAGAACGACAGTGCGATTGGTTAACGAGAAATTCCGATCGCAATATCATGGCATTTCTCTTCGTTAAAGGTATCGCATCGCTTTGATACGTTTAAAACGAGAACTACCTATTTTAATTAACACGTTTCATATAATGTTCATTACCGTAAATGAACATATTACGGAAATAAAAAAAGATAACTGTATATTATAAATTCCGTTCAGCCATTCATACAGTCCATTATCTGCACAATTACGTACATCGACACCCTTTGTTTGTTGTTTGTTGATGAGTATATATAGATACACCATAGTTGAAGATTCCTTTCCGGGATCTACATGAAGAACTCAAAGCATCTAAGTCCTAAAGTCTATTCTCTGAGCGAAATAATACTAATTAGCAAGATAGGAAGTTATATTCATTATCACACCAAAGACACACCCATGTTGCTTTAAAAGGATTAGAAATATGCGCTCACACTAACACAGAAATGAACTCTGATGATCGCTTGCAACAGTGCCGAAATATCGGAAACTTAAACAAAATTTACATGGTAATAATCCCGATATTATTGAGATTATATCTTTAAAAAAAATACATTTGATAAGCAAGCATTTGACCACAGTCTCACCTGATGGAAATTGATGACGCGGTCGACGGTGGTGGATGCTTGCCTAAAAGGTACCTATTCACTCTGTATTTTAAGACTCCCAGATTGTATATGTCAGGAAATATAGACGCTGGTAGGTTGTTCCATACTTCAGCCGTACGCATTATGAAGCTAGATTTGAAGCGCTTCGTGCGTATTTTTGGAATTTCGACCATGTACGGATGACGTGTTCCTGTGTGTCTTGTTGTTCGATAAAAGAAAGGAGATGAGGGCATAAGATTGTCAAGATCGATCGCACACCTCCCAAGTGAATCCTGTAAAACACCGATACACTGGCAACTTTAGTCTATGTTCAAGGCTTTGAAGTCTAGCCTCCACTAAAGCATTGTCACCAATGAGTTTCTTTGTTTCTAATCTTTTTTATCATGATAGTTTAAAAACTGATGTAACAAAACAAAATTATTACAATAACTGTCCCAAAAATAGATAATATAGACATTCATTTAGAAGAACAACTTATTACAACAAAAACACAAACCCGCCTGCGCATACAATTAAACCAGACTATTTCTTTAAGTTTCTTGATATACCAGTGTAAAATGCAGTCTGAGCTAACAAACATGACATTACTCTATTTCAAATCAGGTTTAGATAGTAAATAATATATCGATTGCGATGTTTTGGCTTGAAGATATACAATAATTATTGATGAACAAAATTATCAATGTAGATATGTACCTGAACATCTTCAACCCTTGAATTTAATGGACAGAGTAATAATCAAACGTTTCTCACCGGTTTTGACCTTTGTTTCACTTACACGTTTTTCCTGTTCCACAAAAATGATTCAACGGACATATTTATTTTACCCACCTCACCATCTGTTGAGTCAGTATCCTTTTACGGAAGTGGTTTTAAAAGTCACCGCACCAGATTTTGAAAACGAAAGAAGTGCGAGTATTTCATGAGAATCCATCCCGTGATCAACAAGATCGGTATTATTAGTAAATTAATAATATGAATAAGTTTTGTTTTCACTTAGCAGGCATTAGTTAAGATCAGTTTAATTCAATCCAATTTCCGATTATGTCTTAAATAAATGTTTAATAATCATGATTACAGCATCAACACGAGAGCTACGTAATAGTTGATTTGTTTAAGCTTTCGTTCGGGTATTGTTATCGATAGTTCATATGCTTGGAACAGGAGGCTAATTCAACAATATAATAACCAGTTGCAACTGCAATTCGACTCCTATTGTTCTATAGATAAATTGAGGGGTATAGCTTCAAAACCCGCAAAGTCCAGTAACTTCGATTTTTCAGGAGAGAAAAATGTATATACTTTTTTTAGGGCTAATGCGACCTGTATGTTTTTAAATTATGTATACCCTAGTTACTTTAAATCGCATTTATAATTGATTCGTCACTGTAGAACGTTTTACGACAATTAAAATGACGAAAAAGTGATGGACTTAGTTGCTTTTGAAACCGACGCTCGGACTTTGCGGTTTTTGAATCTGGCAAACCTGGACATTGCTGCTCTTGATTTGACAAAATTAGTACCTAGTTTAGTCAAACTATCTTGATACTTACAAAATTACAATTTTTTTTTTAATTTTGAGAAATTCCTAGATAATTAAAATTACAGTAACTTTTGCATTAAACAAAAATGTTCAATTAAACTTGTAAGTATTGTGATAAATAAAAAGAAAGCGACTGACACAAGTTATTTAATTATAAAAAAATATCAAATCACTAATCTTAAATGATCGACTTTAATAAAATATTTCGTGTTGATTTCTTTATTTTTTCCATCAGCCATTCGGGGCCGGCGTCGTCTAGGAGATGTACCCTTTATGTGCTTTAGTATAAAAGCATCCTGCGATTGCTTGTCCTTGTAATTATAAAATCGAGCATGAAATGATTGCAAATCACTCATTGTAAGTGAGCTACACTTATAATCTTTTTTATGAGTGCAGCTAGGTTTATCCGGCAATTTTTTTGCTGAATATCTGATAAATAAAATAAAAATAAAACCACGGAATGCTTATATTGTTTTTTTAGTACCTAAAATCTTCGCCCTGCGGTTCCATCCGCGAAGTACAATAGCGCTGCTGATGTATCAGTTAAATTTTATCAAGATTCATCCAGCCATTTTGTTGTGAAAAAGTAACAAACAGACCGAGATACAAAGAGACACAGACAAACAGACGAAAGTTACTTTCAAATTTAAAATATTATTGTAATATAATGATAAGCATAGGTAAATATCGACATATGGAATAAACTTGGGTACATAAACCATGCGAGTTTTGCGAAAAAAGGTTAGTAACCAGGTACTTATGACAACACAACGCACAAGCCTATAGTTAAATAAAAAAAACATCTAAAAATTGGAACAAGGATCAAAATCATTTTATCCACTAGTACTTACTTCTCTAACTTTTGCTTGTTTCGTTTCCATTTTTGCGGGTCGCTCTGTCGTTTCCGAGCCTTACTTTTATCAACAATGTCCGGGGTCTTATCCATTGTCGTAAATTAAGCACATCTAAGTCGAAGCTAGACCGAAAACTACTAGAAATAATAACTTTTCCACGAGCAACATACGCACAGATTGTTAGTTTCCGCCATACTAGCTCGGCCAATATGGCAGATGAATGGCGGCTTGCTATTGGCTAGAATGGACAATGTTGTTTCTGAAACAAACTGTGCAGGACTTTGTTGATTTTGCTTCTGACATTCAACTTCCGAGTGGATTTGCTATTGGACTTGGTTGGTTTTGATTTAATATATCTTTTGGAACTTACCGAAAAAGTAATATAGTTGCCAAAGTAAAACAAATGTTGCAACATGACAAAAATGGACTTTGCTGGTTTTGAAACTATACCCCTCAATTGAAACATAACGTCATCATCTATAAATATTTGATGTTACTTCATACGAATTATGAGTTGTCGCGTTCATAATCTATTGAGGTATCAGAATATAAACTTTTGATTAGGGATGTAACGATACCGATACCGATACCGATATATCGGCCGATAAAATCGGCAGGCCGATATATCGGCAACGCCGATACAACACGGCCGGTATCAACCAGTTCTAAAAGCGCGCGACAAGATCAAAATGAGGTTTTCTCGGGTATCTGGTCTGCTTGTGACAGTTTGATAAAAGAAGCAGAAGACGACGAGCCTTTATCAAACATGTCTATTCAGCCTGAGCAAGAAGAGGTAGAATCTAATTTAAGATTTCTAAACATTCCAATCAAAGAAGATCCAAAGATCTATTGGTGCCAAGAAGACAAATATCCAAAATTAAAAAAGCACTAAAATGCTTGTCTCATCCATTGAGCTCAGTTGCTTCAGAACATCAGAACGTCTCTTCTCAACTGCAGGCCTGATACAAAATGATTTGCGTAACAGATTATCTGCTGATATTTGAATAAACTTTGTTTTCTTAACAAAAATCTACCAAAAATTACTTTAATTACTGACTTTATGTATCTTTTTTTAATAACTATGTGATTGATTTTATTTGAAACGAATAAATGATTCTTTTTTCCATTCTCATTACTGATTTTTTATTAATTAAGTATTTTTCCTTCACAATCTTCAGGACCTACATACATAATGGTGTTTCATACATATGAAATAACTTTGAAAGAAGACAGGTGTATGTCTGTGTATGTGTGATGTCAATTTCTTAATAACTTCCTTCAAATTTGTTTACCATACACGCATCACTTATCTACTAAGCCATCAATATCGGTATCTGTATCTGTATCGCCGATTATTTTCGTTAATAATCGGTATCGCGGCGGTATCGTATCGGAAAATCATGTATCGTTACATCCCTACTTTTGATCAATCGCTGGCGTCAATAGAAACGTAACTGCAGCTGTTTGTTCAATAGCAAAATATTAAAATACTAGCTGCGCCCCGCGGTTTCACCCGCGTGGTGATGGATGATGATGATGATGATGATGAAAAGTATCCTATGTGTTAATCCAGCGCCTCATCTACCCCCATACCAAATTTCATCAACATTAGCCCCCCCGTTTGTGCGTGAAAGAGTAACAAACATCCATACATCCATACATACAAACTTTCACGTTTATAATATTAATAGGATATAAAAGCGATCGTTTAGCTACGGTTCGACTGCAGTTGGAGCAATATTTTGTTATTGGAATCAGCCCGAAGATCTTGGTAGTTGAATTGGGTAGAACATCCGGCCCGCCAACTCGGAGGATGCATGATTTGAATCCTCTTCGAGGTCTTTGGTTATTTCTGTGTACTTTGAGGAAGTTTGGAAGAAATTAGTAACATGCATTATAACTGCGTCCCATGCAATATATAGAGGTACTATCCGCCTTCCAAATTCAAACTGAAAATGTCATGGAATCTCGTTAGTTCTTCTAATGCAAGATTAGCTACATGTCAATCGAATAAGACTCAAAAACCAATTTAAGGTGATGAGCGCAGTATGCCTACTGCTGCTTCAACATTCAGCTAACGTAACTGTAGGTAATTAAAGACAGGCGTAATGCTTACCAGCATATATTATGCATTACTTGCTCTCGTCGTCAATTGATTATTATTATCAAGTAACCACACCACGTGTTTCAGTAAACGTGGATTTGGAAAAGATAACGAAATATATACGTATCTACCTATCTACCTATAAGTAGTTGTGAAACCACGTACCTTTATAGTAGATGTTTTAAAAACTTCAAATTAGTTCAAATATTATACGTAAGAAGTATACGATCCTCCCCATAGTCAACCATAATAATAATCAGTCCAATTTGTTTCCAATGTTGAAACTCGAGCCTTCCTCTCAGAGAGAGGAGTTGGGCCATAATCCCCCACGCGGGCCCAGTGCGGCTTGGTGGATAGGCTAGTGATCAACCCATGTCGAAGTTTTCCGGCAGCCCGAAGGCCTTCGACATAGCCTAACGACTGTTGGCATCCACCAACTTCATTCCCCATGAGGTCTAAACTTATAAATAAAAACTATTATTGTGTCCGTCTGTGCTCGTCCATAACACCGTAATTTGATTTAGGTTCGTATGTATGCAAATGACAAGATAAGGCTATTTAAAAGTATTGGCACACTGGACAGCTGTGTATCTGACAGAAACGATTCAAGTTTAGTATCAAGTAAAAATAACGTTTCATTACTATGTAATACAATGATTCTATTCATCTTGAACATTGGTTTGTAAACAATAATACTTAGTAGAGAGGTTATCATTATATAACTACTTCCCGATTTACAAATAACCTTTATTTTAAATGAATATTTGTCAACGTTCATCTTTATATCTATGCCGTCAAAACCCAGCCGTCGCGTCGACCCCAAACAGTATTCACTTGTTCCAACAAAACAAAACAGTCGTTCAAACAAACCGTCTTTTTTTTAAATCGCCCACCGTAGATCCCTATGACTCACGCATACCACATGCCCTTACACTCCAGTCACGGTAAAAACAACCTTATATCTTCCTGTCTTTGGTGCAAGTGATATGATGTTTATAAGTTGGTTCTAAGCTTGTTTCCCGTTAAGTTAACCGAGAGTCTTTATACCATACCTTTACTAACCTTGACTTAGAGCGTTGAACTTTATTATTCGAATACGGCCAAGTTGAGTGGGCCTTTGGACATGCGGGTTCCTCAATTGCTCGTTTACAATCGTGCGAATGAAATTTAATTGTGTGATGTGAGACTAAATTGTGTTTTCATATTTCAATGTCATGCCACTTGCGAATTGTTACCTGCTGCAACGTTATTCACGACTTTATAAACGCTCATGACGTGACTATAATTGTATTTTAAGCAACATAATTTCAACACCTCGTTTGACTCGCGATTCGCCAGATTTGGCCAATAATACAATAGATTTCGCAGAAATCAACCTACTTTTCCAGGAATTGCAACGTGTGTTGTTAAGCAGCGTTTGGACTCCTGTGTTTATTTTAAGCGCAGATAAAAAGTTCACCGAGAGTTACTACTAGTAAACTACCTATTAAACCATCCGATGACGCTGTAAATGCCGGTAGAGGCGAACAGCATTTAGCCGGTTCAAAAAGAAAACTTATAGGTAACTGAAATTAAACTATTAACTGATAAACATAACCTATATATACATATATAAATTACACACAAGTTATATAGTTACAGTAAGTTGTTAGACCTTTCGAATTTATATGCATTTATCTTTTGGGCAAAGTTATTCCCAAATAATAGTTATTTGTTATGCAAGGCTGCAAAGTTGGTTTTTGGTGCGAGTACTTGTATTGAAACCAAAGTAAGAGAAGGGTAGGATTCAAGTATACATATAATATAGAGCGTAGCGAGGGTTTCAAAGGTACGAGATGAAAAATAACATTTCTGCCGAGTGAAAAACACAATTTTTCTCCTTACTACAGCGCGGAAAACGCTAGGTGCATAAAAACAGGTTCGTTATTAAATTAGTATTATTTTATTCAGATCAGTGCTGCCATCTGTGGCACTAACATGAAATAAGTATTTATTGCATTTCAGTGGACTTGCGGTATAGAAAAGTATGGAATATAGAATGGTTCGCATTTTAATAACTCTTTTCACTCCAGCGGACAAAATGCACTTTTTCACTCAGATTTGTAATAGCAAACATAGTCTTTCCGAGCTTGTGAGGTGAAAAATATATATCACAGTGTCTGTGTCTGTTTAAAAAGACGACTTTTCAATTTATAAAAGTATAAGCATCGCGTAACGGATTCATCTGGGAAATGAAATAGGTACTATCTGTCCAGCCGTAAAAAGGTAACAGACAGACCGTTACTATCGCATTTTACACAGTGCGTGTAGATTTGCTCAGCTGTGCTTGATAAAAAAGTAATTTAGCTATTGCAAATTTGCATAGGGTAGGCTCTCTGTTAGTGTATTTTATGATTTAATAAATTATCAGCTCAGTATTAAACTATATTTGTTCATAGTTCGCTAAGCACCCATGGTGATACTTTCACAAAAAATTACAAATGTACGTCCGGAAAGGCATTAATATATGTGTGATTTTTGACTTCATTAGTCGTTATTATTATCGTTGGGGCTTTGCCACCAAGAAGTATACCATGGTATCCGGAAGGTAAGGTGACTAGTTTCACATTAGGATTCTACTGCATCGACACAAAGTGATAAGAGTAGCATCAGTCCTTTTTCGTTGATACCATAATATATTCTGCCTGCGGAAACTAAGTATGAAACTACTGGGTTAATGTTGACTGCACTATATCCAGTGAAGTTATTACTAGGTAAATGGGCCTAAACAATTCTGTTTCAGGCTAATGAGCCCAGTACAGAGTCCTGCAGCACTTAGAAGCTTAAAAATCTGAGTTGCATTATACTGTCATCATCATCAACATCATCTCAGCCGTAGAACGTCCACTGCTGAACATATGCCTCCCCCACAAATTTCCAAAAGGACCGGTTGGAAGCGGCCTGCATACAACGTCGTCCTGCTACCTTTATCAGGTCGTCAGTCCACATCGTTAGTGGACGATCTACGCTATACTGTCATGGTCAATTGTTGTTTTTTTTTCAATTGTTACAGGCAGGGCATCTTTTTAATATAGTCATAAGTAGAACGTCTTCCCTACTAGCGTTGATCGTCGAACATCGCCACAAAACGAACAAATGAACTACACATCGCATCTACGTTTTTTTGGTAGCATGCCTACGCAACAGATAACACATTTAAAACTGCTAACCCCGACAGCTCTGCCGGCACTCACGTAATAATTGCCGGCAAGCAAACCGCCTCATCCTACTTTTATCGCCTATTTATCGCGATGACGTTCTACTTACTCGGGGCCGCGCGGTCTAAAGTATTTGCTATAGTATCAAACCCTGCAAAAGATTTTCGTTCGTAAACTCAATCATCACAAACTGTGCGAATTATGCTCCTTTGTTTTGTATATCACACAAACCTATAACGACATAATATAAAATAGCTCAATTTGTGTTATAATCATCGAACAATAACTGTCATGGGTAAAACCAGAAGGGAATTATTTCATAAATAAACCCGTAAATTTATTGTCATTGGCAATACAATTAATTTCGATGAATTTCATATCTGTGCTTGGCACTCAGTCATTGTGGGTGGACATTATTAATTTAATTTCATATCGGTAATTACGTTTATCATTCTGGACATTTCCGTGTGAAAAGCCTTTATTGTTTCCAGATATTGGTATAAAATTTGCAATCTGTTTTTTATTTTATGTTAATGCATTATTGTACCTTAGAAAATAATAGTAATAAATATGTCATAAATACTTAATTTTCTACCGACTTCCAAAAAGGAGGACTCAATTCGACTGTATTTTTTTATTTTTATGTTTGTTACCTCATAACTTTCGATAAGCTGAACCGATTCTCAAAATTATTTTTTTGTTTGAAAGTTGGTGCTTCCCGTGTGGTCCCATTTATTTTATTTTTTTACGTAATTTCATCAGATTCGGTCCAGTAGTTTTTGAGTAACACTCCAATAACTGAATAGAATGGAAGTCAGTACAAAATTTTTCTAACTTGTTATCTAGCGACTTCCAAAAAAGGAGAAGGTACTCAATTCGACTGTATATTTTTTTATGTTTGTTAGGTACCTCATAACTTTCGACTGGGTGGACCGATTCTCAAAATTATTTTTTGTTTGAAAGTGGGTGCTTCCCGTGTGGTCCCATTCAAATTACATCAAATTCGGTCCAGTTGTTTTTGAGATACACTTTAATAACTGAATAGAATGGAAGTCGGTATGAAATTTTTCAAATTGTACTTGTTAAATATAGGTTATACAGACATTTTAAATAAATAAAAGATTTTCCACTCTCCTAACAAACAACAACATGAAATAACATATTAACACATGCCTGACATACAAGACCCAAGAACAATAATTTAATTTCAATTTTTGCCCCGGTCATGGATTTATCCTGGAACCATGCGATTCGAAAGCAAGCCACCAGGCCAAAGGGACCGTCAAAAATAAATAAGAATAAAATTACATCAGCGTTCGAACCACATGTGGACTCTTTAATTGAGTTCCAACGATCCTGCATTTTCTGCAACGTCTCCAAAACTCTGGTTGTGGCTTCACTGTTGCGAGACTTTAGACGCTGTTTAATTTTGGCAGGATCTGTCAAGAAATTTTTTTATGCTATTAGACGGTACAAGCTCGAGCCCCACCTAGTCTGCCTAGAACAGATGCATTTTGTCACAAGTGACGAACTGCACTGCGCCCGCAAGCCCGATACATTAAGTTGTTAAGTAATTTCACCGGTACCCATATCCTTCCAACTAGAACGCAGTATTGCAAACATTACTGATTCGCGGTAGAAATGAGGTACGGTGGCAGTACGTCTTCGGGCGAACTCATTCACAAAGACTGCTTTTATACGTACCAAAAATGTTAAGTTAACTTTGAATCCGTATGCATGAAAAAACGGGTGCGCCCTAACAAATGTGGGAACGTATCATTGACCCATTAATACTAATATTATAAAGAGGAAAGATTTGTACGTATGTTTGTAAGGAATTGGCTCAAAAAAGTACTGGACCGATTTCAAAAATTCTTCCACCATTGGAAAGCTACATTCACCCTGAGCAACATAGGCTATATGAGATTCATCATCATCATCATCATCCATCACCGCGCGGGTTAAACCGCGGAGAGCAGCTAGTATTCACTAATACGAAGAGATGTAGGTATTATGACGTCGTGATAAGAATATAACGACTACCTTGGATTTGTGGATACAAAACCTTATTTAAAACTACTTTCATATATTTACTTAAATCATAACTCATAATGCATTTAGATAAAAGTTGAGGTCTCGTTACTTTGTAATAAAAGCAGTTATGAAATAGTCACAGACTACAAAGATCTTCACGCAGTAAGGAATTAAAACAATAATACATATAGTATCTTTTGGACAAACCTGAGGTTGGTAACTAGAGTTTGTTCTTTTTAAAGACATAAGTAAGTTTAACATACATAACTGTGATATTACTGAGGGCCTAGCACAAACAACTAATTGTACCGTAACCATAGAGAAAACCAGACCCTTCTCTATGACCGTAACGTATTGTTCATGTGAAATAGTCATCATCATCATCATCATCTCAGCCGTAGGACGTCCACTGCTGAACATAGGCCTCCCCCATGATTTTACAAAAGGACCGGTTGGAAGCGGCCTGCATCCAACGTCGTCCTGCGACCTTCCTCAGGTCGTCTGTCCACCGTGTCGGTGGACGGCCTACGCTGCGCTTGCCGGTCCGTGGTCTCCACTCCAGAACCTTTCGGCCCCATCGGCCATCTGTTCTGCGTGCTATGTGCCCTGCCCACTGCCACTTCAACTGGCTGATCTTCTGGGCTATGTCGGTGACTTTCGTTCTTCTACGGATCTCCTCATTTCTGATTCGATCACGTAGAGAAACCCCGAGCATAGCCCTCTCCATAGCTCGTTGTGCGACTTTGAGCTTGTCTATGAGGCCCATAGTAAAAGACCACGTTTCAGTCATCACTGGTAACACACATTGGTCGAAGACTCTTGTCTTGAGGCACTGAGGTATTTTTGACGAGAAGACTTCGCGAAGTTTCCGGAACGCTGCCCAGCCGAGTTGGATTCGACGATTGACCTCTTTCTCGAAGTTGGACCTGCCTAGTTTGACTGTCTGTCCCAGGTAGATGTACTCGTCAACAACTTCGAGAACTGAGTTCCCAACTGATATTGGGGTAGGTACAACATGGGCATTAGACATTATTTTCGTCTTATCCATGTTCATCTTAAGACCTACCCGTTGGGAAACTCGATGGAGGCCTTCAAGCATTGTACTGAGGTCTTCCATGGATTCTGCCATGACTACAATATCGTCGGCAAATCGAAGGTGAGTGATGTATTCGCCGTTAATATTAATGCCAAGTCCTTGCCATTCCAGAAGCTTGAAGGCGTCTTCCAATGTAGCGGTGAACAGTTTCGGAGATATAATGTCTCACGCCTCTTTGCAATGGAATTGCCTTCGAATTCTGCTCCTGTACTCGGACTGACATGTAGGCGTTTTTGTACAAACACTTCAGCACTTCAATATACCGATAGTCAATACGGCACCGCTGGAGAGACTCAAGCACTGCCCACGTCTCGATCGAATCAAAGGCTTTCTCATAGTCCACAAACGCTAAACAAAGAGGCAAGTTATACTCTTCGGTCTTCTGTATAACTTGCCGTAGCGTGTGGATGTGGTCTATGGTACTATAGCCTTTTCGGAAACCGGCTTGTTCCGGAGGCTGGAATTCATCAAACCTGCGACTGAGACGGTTCGTTATGACCTTCGAAAACAGCTTATAAACATGGCTCAAAAGCGAGATGGGTCTGTAATTTTTAAGTAAAGTGTTGTCACCTTTCTTGAAGAACAGCACCACCACGCTTTTGTTCCATGCTTCTGGCGTTGAACCTTCAAGTAAGACGGTATTAAAGAGCTTCTGAAGGACTTTTAGTACCGGTGTTCCACCCGCTTTCAGAAGCTCAGATGTGATACCGTCGTCACCAGGCGCCTTGTTGTTCTTAAGCTGTTTCAAGGCCATTCTAATCTCGTACAGGCTGATGTCCGGGATATCTTCGGTATAATGTCGGGTCAGCTTGGCTCTTGGGTCTTTGGCCGAGCTGCTAACAGGTTTAGCGACCGAGGTGTATAGCTGTCCGTAGAAAGTCTCTACCTCTCCTAATACTTCCGCTTTGGTCGACGCTACACTGCCGTCTTCTCTCTTCAGCTTCGTCAACTGGCTTTGCCCAATAGACATGTCTCTTGCAAACACTTTGGAGCCTTTTTTCCGCTCTATCGTCTCTTTAATACGGTTTGTATTAAAGATCCGGATGTCGTGTCGCAAGGACTTCCATATTCGTTTATTGAGCAGCCTATATGCTTCAGCATCATCCGAAGACTGCAGTTTCAATGAGCGTCGTTCAGCCATGAGGTTGAGGGTATCGTTGGAGAGTTTCTGTGGCCTATCTGTACGGTGGGGTTTAAAGTACTTGGAACCCACTTTATGGACAGTTTCTACTAACCTGTTATTGATCTCGTCCACTGAAGCGATGTTCTCAAGGCAATCGAAGCGATTGGATAGCTCAAGTTGAAAGCTCTCGGGGTCTTGAATACGGGCACGAGTGGGTCGGAGCGTAGACTTCATCAGACGAGACCTCTCCAGTTTGACATTAATATTCACCGTGCCTCTTACCATTCGGTGATCACTACCGGTTTTAACCCTGTTGATCACGGAGACATCAGTGAATATTTGCCTTTTGGTGGTCATAATGAAGTCAATCTCATTTCTCGTGGAACCATCGGGACTCAGCCAGGTCCATTTCCTGTGAGGTGGCTTCTGAAAGAAAGAGTTCATCATAAAGAGTCCCTCTTTCTCCAGGAAGTCGGCCAACCTCTGTCCCCTACGGTTCCGTTGTCCATATCCAAATTGCCCCATTTTCAACTCATCCTCGCTTCTCTTACCCAACTTCGCGTTGAAGTCCCCCATAACAACTAGAAAGTGCGTTTCAGAGGTATGTATGGCCCGACTAATGTCCTCATACATATCCTCCACCTCATCATCCGGGTGCGACTTCGTCGGTGCGTATACCTGAATGACCTTCAGCGAATATCGTTTGGATACTCTGAGTATTAGGTAAACGACCCTATTGGAAACGCTATCGATCTTAACTATGTTGTTAGTAAGGGACTTGTGGACGAGAAAACCGACACCACCTTGGGACTGTTGGTCGCCCTCCCGGTAGTAAAGTAGGTTACCTGATTTCAGGGTTATCGTGTCCTCACCCGCTCTACGGACTTCAGATAACCCTACTATGTCCCAGTGTAACTTACTCATTTCTTCTTCCAGCTCATATATCTTCTCGTCTGTCCTCATTGTGCGTATGTTGTGTGTCACCAGGGCCAGTCGTCGTCGTTGGGGGTGGTAGCCGGGCGTCTGCCGGGGATTCTTAGCACCTCCTGCCCCACCGTTACCGTGGCCGCTACCGTAGCCAGGAATAGCGGGGCTGCCGGGGACTGGGGGCCTGGTTCCTAATGTGTCCGTCATTGGGGGGATTTTGCCAATACTCGCCACGCTTGGCAGGCGGGTTGGCGAGCGCAGTTTCGGGGTTTTAATACTGGGAAGTTGCTGCTGCCCACCTTCCGATTGTTATCCCTTAGCAGATTTTTACGCACCCACGGGTAGAGTTGGGGGGGTACTATTCTAAGCCGGTACCCCACGGCACATTGTGAAATAGTACAGACTGACATTTATCTAGGACAACTGTGACACAGATAACTCATAGTTTGACACTGAAGCGTGACGCGCTGACGTTTACGATACGTATACTTGTTCTCCTATTATTTGTGCTACTGGCTGTTAAGCTGCACGCTGCGGTTTCACCCACGTAGTGCTGGCTGATGATGATGAAAAATATCCTGTGTGTCATTCCAGCACCTCATATATCTACATAGCACAAGTACAATTTGAAATTTTTTATACCGACTTCCATTCTATTCAGTTATTGGAGTGTAACTCAAAAACTACCGTGTTTCTGTAGTCTAGTCTGAAAATCGATTTTTTGTCTATATCACAAGTGTATTTGTTCCAAATGGGGTTTTCTAGTGGATCACACTCCTTCCATACCTACGATATAATAACACTGTGACTAGCAAAATACGTGCTTCGTGACTCACGGATCGATAAGGGTGCGTATGTAAATGGTGTGTAGTTAAACAAACCCTCTTTAGGTTAATAACCTAAGTATATTTCGTTTTTATTACAGAACAAGTACAATTTGAAAAGTTTAATACTGACATACATTCAGTTATTGGAGTGTATCTCAAAAACAACTAGACCGAATTTGAAGAAATTTAAATGGGTCAAAAAACAAAAAAAGAATTTTGAGAATCGGTTCACCCAGTCGAAAGTTATGAGGTACACACATAATAAAAATACATTCGAATGGAGTACCTACCTCCTCCTTCTTTTGGAAATCGGTAGAAAATTATCAAGCATTTGTTGTAAAAGTTTTACTTTTTGTCCTGATCTTATCAACTAATATTAGTAACGTTTATTATCTCTCAGCGTAGTACTCATTTTGCCTTACCTACCTACCTACATACAACTTAGTTAGTCGTCTCTTCTGGTTACGATCTCCACCTATCCTAACACTTCGGCTTTGGTAGTAGCTACACTGTTGTCTTCCCTATTCAGCTTCGTTAACTGGCTTTGCCCAATAGACAAGTCCCTTGCAAACACTTTGGTGCCTTTTTACGCTCTGTCGTCTTTTAAATACGGTTAATTATAAAGATACATATGTTGTATTGAAAAGACTCCCATATTCGTCTATTAAGCAGCCTATATTCTTCAGCATTATCGAAACACTACAGTATGGTTGGAAAATTTCTGTGGTCTATCTATACGATGGGGTTTAAAGATCTCGAAATACACTGTTGAGACAATTTCTACTAACTTGTTGTTAATCTCGTTTACTGAAGCGATGATCTCAAGGCAATCGAAGCGATTGAACAGCTCAAGTTGAAAGCTCTTGGGTCTTCAATATGGGCTCGAGTAGGTCGGAGCGTAAGCCCTTCAATTCATCATCGCTTCTTTTACCCAATTTTGCGTTGCAGTCTTCCATAACAACAAGGACATGCGTTTCAGACATAACCCAATTAATGTCCTCATGAATATCCTCCACCTTATCATCCAGGTGCGAATTTGTCGGTGCGTATACCTGAATGACCTTTAGTGGATATCTTTTGGATATTATTAGTATTAGGTATATGTCCCTGTTGGACACGTTATTGACTGTAGCTATGTTGTTAATGAGGGACTTGTGGTCGAGGAACCCTACACGACCTTGGGAATGTCGGCTGCCCTCTCGGTGATGAGTAGGTAACCTTATTTCAGGGTCGTCCCAGTATGACCTAGGTACTCATTTATTCTTTCACTGAATAGATCTCCTCGTCTGTCCTCATCTTGCATATGTTGTGCGTTACCAGGATAAGTAGTCGTTATTGACGGTGGTAGCCGGTTGTCTGCCGGGGATTTTAGCACCCCTTGCCTCACCGTGACCGCTACTGTAGCCAGGAATACTGGAGTCAGAGTCGCGAGGCTGTCGGGGGATTGAGGACCTGTGTCATATTTGTTGTCATCATGGGGGTTTCGTCAATACTCGTCACAGTTGGCAGGCGCAGTTTTTGGGTATTTACCGGGAAGGTGCTGCTTCTACTTCTGATCTGATATATCTTAGCATCTTGCTACGGCACCCACGGGAAAAGTTTGGGATACTATTCGAAGCCGGCACTCTGCGGCACTATTCTTGCTCTACGGCACTAACAGGTAGTACTAATTAGAATCTAACGTGTGCTATATAGGTAGATACTGTGATAGGAATGCTAGCATATCAGCTACATTATTACTATTTACATACCTACCTATCTTATCACAAATTCTCCTCAAACGGCTATGTATACATCTATTTGGGCATTGTGCACGTTTGGTTACGGAAGATATATTGTACCAACCCCATATTCAAGGCAAGATGTGGATATAGAGAAGATGATGAATGAACGAAGAAAACAAGCTAAAAGTATAATAAACAGACTACGGAAAAATTTGCATGCCCATAAGCCATTGTATTTATACTATAAAATAACATGCACTAGGGACACTCACACCATCAAGACGACTCTAATGAGGTATCATTTATCAAATTTGGTTGAGCCGTTGAGCAGTTACGAGCGGACATAGGAACGGTCATACATACATACATACATAATAATATAGTCAAACACATAACCACGAAAAAGTAATGCTAGCCCCTTCTTTTGGGCACTGCCGGAGTGGGGTTATAAGTTCGGAACCTTACCTAAACTACACTTTAAATTATATAGTAATTACCCTTGAGACTTCTCAAATTATTTCACGAAAGCAACCAAATGAATCAGTATCGTATTTGAGTCTAGCTGTCAATAACATGCAGTGTCATCCGTGAATTTTTAATTGGTTCATAGTATAGTTGACAAGGGCGATACCTCATAAAGCATTTGACAATGGTGAGCTCGTCGACGAGCTCGTCGATCGAATCACGCGGCTGGAAACATTCATTTACGTCTCTGTAGTCTCTACTTAACGTTGTCTTGAATAACTGTTCTGTTGAACCCCTATTTCTCCAGTTAAGTATTATTATTTATTGGTCACGCTATAACCTGAGAACGGACGGAACAATCTAGCAAATTTTTTTTGTTATGTTAATTATTGTCGTAAGTAGTTAAAATGTTAGGTTGGAGTAATTCATTCATAGCCAATGACTACAATGGTATTGAAGCAAAATGCCATATAGAGTTGCAGATGTTTACATAGCGATCAGAAGCGATGATACGGGTAGCTGTCGATCTGAAGCGATGCTCGCTCAAGGGTAATCGGGAGAGTGACCCTCCTTTGGCTTGTGATTTCACCTTTTAGATTGCAAAAACGTCACATAGTACCCGACGATGTATTCCGGTCGCTGTCCTTGAGAGCCTTCGATGGAATATTCAAACAAAAAGATAGTGGACCGCTGTCGTACATGCTCACAAACTATATAGATGCTTCCATGTGTGGCAGAGACCACTTTGCATCAGGTGGACCGCATGTAGGTATATTTGCCACTCGTTTTGTAAACCTCGACTCGAACTACTCTTAGACGAAAATAGTTAAGTGCCTACCACATTAAATTGGCTCGCCTACGCTGGCATTCACTATAAAGACTTCTATGTAAGTCTATGTAGTAGTATTTGCTTTAAATAGACCGTTTTGCAGCCGATTACTGAACTAACCAAATTGACACGGTGGCTTTAGCTTAGGTTCAGTGTAATTTGCAATGACACTAGGTACGTACTGTAGCGGTTTTATTAAGCTAGGTAGATATTGTAATGGTGAATTAGCTTGTCATAAGCTGCTGAGAAACAAGACCTAATGAAAAAGTAATGCTGTCTCGTTACATCTTGAGTCAAGTTGGTGAAAACGGATCATTTTGTAGTTTTTGTAGGTACTGAAATTCTCTTGAAACTGACTCTGTATTTGTTTATTAATAAAGAGATTTAGATAAAGAAGCAAAGGGTCAATACCACCACTTTTGGAATAATTTTGGAAACGATATTGCTATTTTGAAAGCGGTTTAGTAGACATCACCATTATTCTCTCAGCCATAGGGTATACAGCTGTAAATGAGTCGCCTCATGCATTTTCTAAAATACTGCTTGTATGCAGCTTGCAGCTATCATCGTCCAGCCCCTTTTACCAGGTTGTTTGTCCCACTTGTTAGAAAACAACCTAAGATCCGCTTACCGCACCGTGGTCTCTTATCCAGAACCTTTGGGCCCCTGCAGCGATCAGTTCTAGGAATGAAGTGCCCTGTACACTACCAATGCCTTATTTTCGGAGATCTGTCTCCGTTTTTTTTATTCGACCTTTTAGACATACCTAACTGAATTATAACCTTTTATATAACCTTTTTTTTTAATATAACCTTATAGCTGGTTGTTTTTTTAATAATACTATCCACAGTGATTCTTAAATAGTTTTATTATAGTTCGTTTATTTTGGAATTTTATTTTAGTGTTTATGATTAGTAGGTTTGCAGAAAATATTAAAATTATTAGGTTTATTCAAATGGTTCTCTGTGAGGTCAAAGCATATATTATTATTATTCTTCCGTACCTATATATACAAAAGCTCTTTGTGGGTCAAAGTAATAGACTCAAGTTCAGAGCGTTTATGCAAAAAAAAATACAAAAGATATTAAAAAGCACACAGAAAGAAAATTGAAGTTGGCTGCAAAATATTAAACGAAACGAAATAGTTGTAAGAAGTGAAATAGTGCTTGGTGGGGTATATATATAGGTACGTTTTATTCTAAGGTATATCTATAAGATTATTGAAAACTATAAACCCCTGAGTTTCTTGCCCTATCTTATCGCAAGAAGCTCTATTTATTTTTGAACTGTTGTCTGTAGAGTAAATTTAAAGTACATTTATTAAATAAATGATAATCATACGACTACTTATGACTTTGATGGTTAAATTAAATAAATTATTCTAATTTTTTTCAATACTGGAGGTATTGAAAATAATTAGAATAATTTACCACCACTCCCCAACCAAGACTTAAAACGTACATAGGTACCTATTGTAAAGGAGAGATTATTTATGCCAATATTAGGTTTAGCAGATAAATCAGCTAAACGCTCTGCTCTCTCTCATGCGCAATGAATAATGTTTAAATTTTTACGTACTTATTACCTACCTATCAAACAAATGGGTATCCAAACGCAATGTTAACGCTGGTATGTACAAATTAGGCCACATTATTCGTACTTTTGTGTTAATCAAAATCTCTAATAATAAAGAAGAAAGATTTATTAGTTTGTTTGTATCGGGTAAACGCAAAAACTACATAACCGGTTCAAAACTATTTCAACAGTAGAAAGCTATATTATTATTATCCCTGAGTAACATACATCATCACGGTAATATTATCCTACTATTTTAACGCGAAAGTTTGTGAGTATGGATGTATGGATATATGGATCTTTGTTACCCATTCACGCTCAAACGGCGGGGCCAATTTTGATGAAATTTGATTTGAAGCTAGATGAGGCGCTGGATTAACATATACAGGGTGTTTGGTAGAGGGACCGACAAATCAAATGAGCGTGTTCGGGGGCCCACTTGGAGAATCAAAGTCAAAGTCAAAGTCAAAATCATTTATTCAATTTAGGCATCAAAGACGCACTTATGAACGTCAATTTTTATTATAATGTACTTTAAAGCCTACCGCCGCGTTCCAAAATACATAGAGCCAACCGAGAAGAAGCGGCAAGAAACTCGGGGCCATTCTTTTTATATAGATGTTATTACAATGTTTTTACTTAGGTACTACAAATATTAGCTCCAGTGTGTTGCCTTACAAAAGAGAACATAATAATGGTATCAGTAGGGCAAGACACGCTACACTTTGACATCTTAGTACACGAGTAGATAGATCCTGGAGTGATCAGTCCCAAGCTGTTTTATCCTCCAAGTAATCCGAAATTTTGTAATAACCTTTTTGACAGAGTTTAGTTTTAATAGTAATTTTAAACTTATTAATAGGCAAATCTCGGATAACATTGGGAACTTAATTATAAAATCGTATACATTGTCCCATAAAAGAATGACTTATTCTGTGGAGACGCGTTACATGTACGGATAGCTTGTGCTTATTTCGCGTGTTGATGGAATGAGCATCACTCCTTTTATCAAAACTGCTAATGTTTTTCTTTACATACATTAGATTTTCATAGATAAACTGAGAGACAACAGTTAGAATGTTTATGTCTTTAAATTTCTGTCTAAGGGAAACTCTGGGAGCCAAACTGTAGATTGCTCGTATAGCCCTTTTTTGCAGTATAAAAATAGAATTAATATCTGCAGAACATCCCCAGAGCAGTATGCCATAAGTCATAACGCTATGGATATAACTAAAATAAACTATTCTAGCTGTGTCTATCTAATACAAGTTGGCCAAAAAAAAATCCCCGACACCCCAATTTTTTTTTACTTTTTTTTGTGAATTTTCTCGTTTTCTCCAATATTGTACCTATTTACCACCATAACATTTGTAAAGTATGTTTTAGACCAGATGTTTTTAGTTTTTACAAATTTTACAAATCTTATGGTGGTAAATAGGTACAATTTCAGGGAAAAAAGGGAAAAATCACAAAAAAAATGTTAAACATATTGGTTGGTCGGGGATTTTTTTTGGCCAACTTGTATTCTCCAAGTGTTCCCCCGAACACGCTCATTTGGTTTGTCGGTCCCTCTACCAAACACCCTATATAATACTTTTCATCATCATCATCTATCACCACGCGGGTGAAAAAGCGTAATGTCCTTGGGCACAGCATAGACAAAATAAGATCTCCGCCTACGTCAAGATCGTAATGATGGCAGTTCGGTCAAAGCTGTGGGTCAAAATGTGTGTCAGTTTCTGATAGCTAAGTCAAAAGCTTTAAATTTGACAGCTCGATACACAAGACGTGCTCGTCGACCGTCAAGGGTGATGAAATAATAATGACGGTTATTTTCCATGGTGATTAATTTTATATTTGTATGTAGGTACATAAGCACTATTTTATTATAAGTGTTTACTAATTGATATAACTAAGTAGGTAATTAAATTTATTCATAAATATAGCACATGCGTTTGACCATGTAAATATCTTATGACTTTTTGGTATAAATATAGATATGGCCTTGGAGAATATAATAAGCTACTCGAAGTACTAATCCTGCGCAGACGAAGTCACGGGCTAGTAGATAATATTACCGTGTCATCATCGCCATTCATCGCCGCGCGGGTGAAACCACGGAGCGCAGCTAGTATAAAATAATCTCATATTTTATTTTGTTTTTAAAATATCACGGTACAATAAAAATAGGAAGCAAACTACGAATAAATAATAGTCGTAGGAAGCAAAGAATAAAAACCTACTCGTTATTAAATTTATTTATAAATTTAATTTTAATTAATTAATAATTTATGATTAGAAATCTTATTTTCTTTGAATGTGTTTCAATACTGTATGATGTGATAAGATGTGACTATAAGATATAAGTGTGAAAGTATAAACTATCAGAATCCAACAAAAAAACTTAATCAATGACAATCGCACCGCTGTCGCTTTGGGTGTGTTCCAATCACTGTAATTTTCGCAATTCTCGTTAAATACAAATACAAATCCTAGATTATTTTTAAATAAGTTAACACATCGAAGTTAGTTTGGCCACTATTTAAACACTTGTAGCAGTTCCTTGGTTATTATCAATTTGTTACAGATGTATAAATAAATGGATTTTGAAGTCAATGTCTGAAATTTAATATTGCTTTGCGGGCCTAGCACAAACAACTGCGTAAGTGTAACGTAATGTGTCCTTCACGTGAAATAGTCAAACCGTCATTTATCAAGGGTGTAGGTATCTTTACTGCGACACAGATACTTGTACTTTTGACGCCGAAGCGTGAGGCGATGATATTACTGTACGAATACGTTATCCCAAATGGTTTGTGCTACGGCCTTGCAGTTTGCAACACGAGGAGGTTTGGATTTTCTTTTCTTTAGTCATGAGAACGATTAGTCACTTACACTTCATTTACTTATGTTCATTACTTCTATTATTCCTATTTAGATTCTCAGCTAGTGAAAAAAATTGTGTCCGTCTCGGGACGCCCGGGCCCGACAGAAGTGAACTTATCTCTACTATAGCGCTGTGGGTTAGAGTGATAGAAAGGAGAGGCAGACAGACTGGCGCCCCGTAACGAGTTACGTGACGAATTGGTTTACCTTCCCATAAGAAGGTATCACTTCAAAATAATTCAAGTTATTTCTTCTCCTACCAAACCTTGCACAACTTAGCCCCCTGACTAACGAATCGGATGACGTTTGAACTATGATCCATGTTTTTGAAGTCTTTCCAGTCACCCATAGACAATCGAAACGTAAATTATGTTATAACGAAAACAACTGAACACGCCCTTTGACGTCACTGTCAGCTTTGAGCAGAGCACTGTCACTCTGATTTATCTTGTCACAAATTTTTAAAAGAAGCAGAAGAAAAATACATGAACAAAACAATGGTGCGAAAATGTTTGCTTGCATTAATTTGATGAGAAACCAAAGACTACAATGCATACTAGGCTGAAAAATAACTCAATGCAGGTAGGTTTTGAGTACTTTTGAGTTGAAAGATGTGCGGAAGATTTAGGGAAAATATACAATATGTGTACAGGTTAGTGCAAACAATTTTGCTAAATACTATGAACAACCTATTGTTTACTTCGCACGGGACTTCCTGCCCTTTGCGAGATTATGAACAAACAGGTATGTACAACGTCAAATTGTACTAGGAATACTGCACCTGAGAATATCACCTACAACCTTGATTAATCTTGCCTGACCATATTTTGGCATCCACATACATCCCATAGGTTGAAGAGGCATATATGTCCTAGGTATGGGCATATAATATGTCCTAGGTATGGACCATAAATGAATTCATGATGAATTTACCCATTTTGTGACCCAATTTTACACTTACTACAAGACATTTTTATTTACTTATTATTTTATTACTATATTACATTGGGCATCCTCAAAATCTGTATAACAACCCGTACCAAAGTTGAACGAAGGTCCTCCTTGTTCATACAATTTTATTGCAAGAAAAAATCAGAGTGTCTTCTGTTTTTTCTTAAAGCCAAGCATTGTTAACTCTACTTGAGCCTGTGAATACCAAAAAGCATTCAGGGTAAAGTTACATTAAAAACTTAGTGCATCAGACAATGAGAGAGTAAAATGTTATAGTGTCATCTATAAAGTGGACTCCTTCATACAGCAAATATTTCCTTGTCACTAACAGATAGAGGCTTCCATCTGTTAGTGACAAGGCAATATATGTGTCTAAAAATGTGATAACCTATATGTTTTGTTGTGATAACACTTCCAAACCAGTACTTACTGTGACTTTATTTTTAAATATTCACACATCTTTATTAAGTTAAAATATACCATAATTATATAATAAAAGTGAGAGAATAGTAAGAGATAAATAACCATATAGTTATTTTACGAGTACCTCCAGATTGTATTACTACTATTACCCCTCATCACCATCATCATCTCAGCCGTAAGATGTCCACTGCTGAACATATGCCTCACCATAATTTTCCAAAAGGACCGGTTGGAAGCGGCCTGAATCCAAAGTCATCCTGCGACCTTTATCAGGTCGTCTGTCCACTGTGTCGGTGGATGACCTATGCTGTGCTTGCCGGTCCGTGGTCTCCATTCCAGAACCTTCCGGCCCCATCGGCCATCAGTTCTGCGTGCTATGTGCCCTGCCCACTGTCACTTTAACTGGCTAATCTTCTGGGCTATGTTGGTGACTTTCGTTCTTCTACGGATCTCTTCATTTCTGATTTGATTGCTTTCGATCTGATTCGATATAGAGAAACCCCGAGCATAGCCCTCTCCATAGCTCATTGTGCAACTTTGAGCCCTTACTGCCCCTCAGCTGACATTTACCAGGATAAAAATACATTTTCTATTGAGTTTGGTTCCTGATACAGCTGAAGGTCTAATGGATAAGCAAAGGATGCTGCGGTCAGTGCGTGTCCTGTTTTTGATTAAGGACAACCTTTGCTAAGTGTGTCATAGGCTTTAACAATAGGTAAATAGAAAAATTTACCTATTTACCTAAATTTATAATGTGTACTGTATACAAAGGTCTTATAAAAAGTGTTTAACATCTGTTGAAGGCAGATAGATAGGTAGATAAACTCTTTATTGCAACACCATATTATAAAGTAGAATAAACAAAAAAATATGATAATATAAAAGAAAGACATTACTCGACAATGCAAAACTTAAATCTAAGTGTCGCAACGGGCGGTCTTCTCGCTCAGAGTGATCACTTCCAAACAACCATGCACAGAATGAAATATGTGTACAAGCAACAGAAGTGCATATACTCCATCTATAATCAACAATTTGAACTTGTTTGCATAACGCATGAGTATGTAGTTAGTTGCCATGTCATGTTAGCCAGTATGCTGCAAGTGCTGCACTGTGTGGATCCTCCAATTATCTTATAAAAATCAAGCCCATATTTAACCTATAAACCCGCGCCGGTACATCGGTGGCCAAATCTATACATTGCATAAAGCGGCGCTGGTACACCGGTGTACCGCAGTCAAAACCCATATCAGGACTGAACATAAACGTTAACTGTTCAAATATATAAAACATTTCAGTTTATTAGATGTTTTTTGAATACTAATAAGCACCTAGAAATCATTTTTACATAGAAATATACATTATTTTGGTTATCAGTAGGCTAGTATAAAAAACAATGGATGTCGATACCATATCTCTTAAACTTTCGCAGCTGTGCATGTGCTAGTGTATTTTTTTGGTGAATAAGTACCATTTCAAGGTAAAAACCTAAGAAAAAGCTTATAATCCTCTTATATTATGGTTTTGTGAGCAATT
This sequence comes from Selenia dentaria, assembly GCA_917880725.1. Taxonomy (NCBI): domain Eukaryota; kingdom Metazoa; phylum Arthropoda; class Insecta; order Lepidoptera; family Geometridae; genus Selenia; species Selenia dentaria. Next base: position 7,797,980 of record OU862876.1, on the reverse strand, counting down.
CCCGTAATTTGATAAAGGCAGCCGCCATATTGTTTTGATAACGAGTGGGACTACGATTTTGAGATCTATTTGGTTATCGTTAGCGTATATGTTTGTATGACAATTTGTGGTTTTATTATGGTTAATTTATAAAATATAGGTTTTCAAAGTCTATTATACCGTTGTGATTGTATGTATACTCCTTTTACACCTGCTTGAGAGATAAAATTTGTCTTTGTAGAATTTATTTCATTTGTAATTTTTTTTGTTGAGGTTCAAGTTTTTATGTATTTCTTCGGTTGACTTTATATCTATAATTTGACTAAAAACAAACAGATAACATAATAATAGAATAAAGGAAGATGTACTGGGTAACCAGTGTAAATTTACGCCGTTTAAAGATATAAAAGATAAAAAATAGAACAAATAGCTGTTTTACTACGATTTTACTCCTGCAAACGTTTGCGGTGCGCGCAAATTTTTTAAATAGTGAATTTTCGCGCGCTTTTGCCTTTCGATTTGGCGCCAAAATATTTTTATTTTTAAGCTACTTCAAGGGTTAATAGTAATAATTTTTACTTGTTACTTATTCATTACGGAAATTAATTAATAATTATTATTATGAATAAATTTGTGATCTCTACTCTACCTTACACTGTCAGAGTTGTTTTAATATACAATACATATCAAATAAAAACACTGCAACTGTTGAAAATATGACTATCTTCTGGTTATGCTGTTATCGAGAATGACAACACTACAACTGTGAGCATGCCAGTAACCAGCTATTATGCTACGATTTATGACTGCTTGAGGTTCATCGAATGCATTGCATTTGTTGGAATTATAATATTATGTTCTCTTGGAATATTTTATGTCACTGGCCAAATATGGCCAGTGTCGAGTCTACGAGATAAATACTTGACTTTGGAAAACAATATTTCTTACAAAAATATCATTGAATTTACATATTGTCATTAGAATTTAGGATTACCTGGTATTTTATTATTGTATAGGTTGGCAAATGAGCAGGTGGCTCACCTGATGTTAAGTGATACCGTCACCCATGGACATCTGCAATACCAGAGGTCTCGAAGATGCATTACCAACCTTTGAGCAAGGGATAAAAGGGAAAGGTTGGAAAGGAGAGTGGGATTGGGGGGGAGGGAATCGGGCCTCCGGAACCTCCCACAGACGGACTGAAACGAAATAGCAATCTATATCACTTCATGTCAGTGTTATGTATGTCATGGGAGTGTAGTACTTCCCCGGTTGTACCGGCCTGTTCAGCTGTAACCCATACAAGGGTTACAGTTTGGCACTACCACCAGCAAAATAATGTTAATAATGTTTCCTTCCAATGTCATACCCCCCCACTAGGATGTCATATTTCACAAGAGACATATGGCATCCTAGCACATCACAACATCGAAGACTCAAAAATACACATTTCTGCTTATTACACAGTATTTGCCACAGCCAGGGATCGAACCTGGGACCCTGCGCTTTGAAGTGACTACTATCTGAGTATACAGAGATGTCAGAAATATCACATGTTTCCAAGATACCTTAGTGTCTCATCTGATGTTTCATTGGCAGAAGTGTTCTCCGACAATTATTCAATAAAAACTAAAACACATTGTTCATTTTATATTACCAAGTTTATTGTCAAGAAATAAAATCGTTATGGTTCTGGTTCTGAAAGAAAATACATGTTTTGAATTAGTTTGATGATATGATTGGCAAGTTATATTAGGTCTATTACGTCTGTCCTAAATGATTAAACGCTAGATGGGATCTTTGAAGTGGCCTGCAATTCACACATTCGTACACCACCACACTAAAGTTCTCTACTTCATGATGTAATGTGTGACAAACGACCAGAATCCAAGAACAAAAATTTCTGCTCGACGCTCAACCCTTTGTCCCGGCCAGGGATCTTAATTGGGACCCTACAACTCAATGGCAGAATCATTGCTAATGGCGGTAATGGGGTTATAATCTATTTTTTAAAACACGTTAGGTCTTAAGATCCCAAACTATAGGTAGATTTTGTACTATAGTAACCTATATATATAGTAACGTGATTACAGACAGACAGGTCAAACAGACATGTTCATGCTATCAAATGTTTGACCTGTATGGGGAACGATCCAAATCCAGTGGTTTAGAATATAGGGTTGCCTCCAACTGCGCTAACCGGCCGAGTCATAATTACCTTCTGTAAATATAACCTAAGCTCTTCTCGTTTCAGACATGCTACGAGATGGAGAGATATCTTCGCGAGGAACCTCGCGACAAGAGTAATGCTGAAGAGGAGGAGTGGGAGCGATCCGTGTTGTCGTCACCTCCATTCCCACCATCGCCTGTGTCGTCACCACCATCGCCTCCATCCCCACCAAGGCTTTACGCCGTGGCTGTGAAGTGTGAACCGTTGAGCGACTCCGAAGAGGTGGCTAAGCGTAAGTATCTCCTGGATTTATAAGTTTGCTATGTTTCATGCGGGCCGAGTTACTGTCAGGCAGAGTGCCGTTTCTCTCACTCTCTTTTCTGTTTCTTGGTAGTGTCAATCATGTGGAAAGACTCCTCTACAACAGTTTGTTTCGGTGGGTACCACCATTTTCAGATATTCTGCTTGCCAGTTTATTTATGGGGCTAGTGGTAATAAAACTATTGTGTCTCATGGTGAGCACAATACGGTGCGGTGCGCTGAACTTTGATAGTTGAAGCTGTTGTTGTTGTTGTTGTGTTCAATTCGAGGTAAGCAACTTGACCATCTTTACACGTATCAGATTTAAAAAGTTATGTTACGAATCCCAGAGAAAGAGTTTCGCTAGTAACATTGCATGAGGCACCATTTGACAGTGTGACAGTAGCCGGCAGTGACTGCAGAGAGAGTTGAAGATTTGACTTTTGCCACCAGTCCACAGTTGTGTAATTTATTTACTTTTCTACAATAAAACTATAAAGTGGAAAAATTTGTCTTGAATAGGCTCCGAAACTACTGGACCGATTTGACAAAATCTAAAATGAAGCATATTTAGTTTAGTTAACATCTATAATTTTGTCTTTGAACCTTTGTTGGTAATAAATGATTTGGCTTTTTTTGACTTTTTTTTACTTTTCACCATTTGAATCCTACATTTTCCCTGTTGGTCATAGGCTATATAATATTATCAAAAAAGTTAGCGATCCGTATGAAAATCTAGATAATGTAACCCAAGGTGTGGAAAAAAGCGCTAGACATATTTTTAGTCTTATTTCATAATCTTTACCGACCGAAGAGAAGAGTTAGTAGTAGATATTTCATAAGAGGCTAGTCTATTGCAAACTACGGGGCACTCTTTCAAAATTTCTTTGTCAGAAAAAGCCAGTAACCGTCCAACCCGGGGATCCACCCAGGACCTCGAGGTTCCAAAACGCTACTTCTACCTCTACACCAAGAAGCCGCTGGCGGGTCAGCTAGTCATTAACAAAGAAACAATTTCTCTTCTGATGAACTGATGTGTATGCTAATAATGATGATGATGATGATGATGTTCACACAGCGGTGTCCTTTGAATTTAAGTTAGCATAACTATACACTGATTGTTAAATGTTTCCTTTACAGCTTCATATGTTGCGATCTCATCTCCAGCCAGGATTTATGGGGTGGCTGTTAAGTGCGAGCCTATGAGCGATAGTGATGAGCCAAAAGGTAATAAATGCTATTTAAAACAATAATTTTTCATCAACTATTGATCTATATCATCAGATTTGACTAAATAGTTTAATTGTTTTAAGTGTATGATCTGTTATTCATATATTTTGTAAGGTTTTTGCTATGGTGGCTTAGTAGAGGCCAGCATGATACAAAATTAGTTTTTTCCACAGTAGTTCTTGAGGTCCCAAACCAGGCAGACCCTGTACTATGGTAACCTGATGACTGATATACTCATATACATAACCATACTCATGTCAAATAGACATATGGCAGGGGGTGGATGGAGTATGCAGGACGCTTTATCGGAGCTTTATCTAAGCTTAGTGAGCTGAGTGAGAGTTATTTAAAAGACTCAAAATAAAATCAGAGTACAAAAAATAGAAAGACTGATGTACCTATTCGTATCTGTGTTGTATATATTGGACAACACACAAGGTCTTCTGGTTCCAAACTAGGCAGAGCCTGTTCTTTGGTAACCAGATGACTGATATACATACTCTTATATGTCTTATACGTACACAACTTGACACAGGGCAAATACGAGTAGACACTTTTGTGCACACAAATGTTTGACCAGTCCAGGGATCTAACCCAGAGCCAGAAACTAACAAGATAATTTTGCTACCAACGGTTTATATCAAATAGGTTTGATATAAACCGTCACGCTCTCGAGTTGTAGATCGTAAAAAAAACAGGATTTTAATACTACTAGGGTTATTTTAAGGAAATGTCCTGACACTATTCCGCCCCTTACTATTAACCTAACTGACATGAATATTAATCGGGTTTTCGATTCAACTATATTGGAAATTATCTTGCCGACGATCTTAAAGATTATGTGGATATAGAACGTGAGCTTAGGACACTGGTGGTTTGCGGTAACATGCTGGCCCGTAAGTTTGCCTGCTGTACAGACCTGGTCAAAATCACGCTCTTCAAGGCGGGGAATGGGTCTGTGGGCCATTTATGCCGAAAAGAAGCTTATTACCCTACGTGTGCAGTATAATTACATCTTCAGGATATTGTTGGGACTCCCTCGCTGATGCAGTGCCTCTGAAATGTTTGCATACTGAAGGGTTCCATGCCGCCATTCGCATAAAAATCGCGTCAATGATGAGGAAAGTGCGAGGAAGTCATAAAAGCATCCTAAAAATCGTTTCTGTAGACTTACGGCCACCTGGAGGAAGTCAGTCGTGGAGGAATTTCATCCTGGTAATGATTGAGCGAGACCCGCAGGACTATTATGTATCTCAGTTTGTAACAAATGTTGGTTAAAATCTTCAAAAATGTCGGCTATACGTCAGTTTTGCCAACTCCAGTAAGCAAAAAGTTAGTTAGCTATATCTCTTATCCACTCTATTATTAGGCATATCATGGTCCATGGCGACCACTATTATCCATCCAGAATATTACCAACAAGAAGTTTTATGTACAAGTTAGACTATACACTCGTATGTATAAATGTATGTCTGTACATATTATCTTTAGAAATCTGTGGTACAATAAAACTTTCCACTATAAGAGATATTTTATAATCGTCAGGAACTAAAGAAAATAACGACATGGATTAAAGTTTGTTGCATTTAATATATGAATATCAATTACTGACTCTCACCTAACTAAACAAATAAACATTTCCATGAGTTTATTTTCCAATACTTTATCAATAGATATTTCTCTTCATACATATCGTCTTCTAATTGGCATTTAATTAGAATTTCCACATAATTATACGAGATTGAAAACATCTCAAGCAGTGAAGGCTAACCGAGTGGAGATGCGTCCAGTAAGATAAAACCAGATGTAGTGGGTCCCACGCACCGCTTCACGGTTCTACGTCACGGTTTAACGCATAATCGAGCTTGCAATGTAGTGGTGAAGGAAATGGGGATCGCCGGAGCGTCATGGAAAAGCAGCGAGCAATAAACTTGTAGACGAGTCATTACATATATTTTAATTGGATTTCATTTCTTTGATTTGAGATAATAGAAGATTGTCTTTAAGTTCTTATCATTATGTGATTATAGCCCATCTGCTGTTAAGTCACAAGTGACGAGCTGCACTGTGCCCATAGGCCTGGGATATTAAGTTGTTAAGTCGCATGTGCCTGTATTTTCACAGGCACTCCACAAACCGGAACACAGTATTGCGAACATCACTATTTTCTGGTAGATTTAAGTATGGTATCGCAGTACTTCCCCGGACGAACGCGTTCACAGAAAGGATAAAATATAAACTATATACTCGTAATATATAGGGACAAGACGGGTAAGTCGATAGCCTGATTTAAAGTACTGCGCCTATCCTTATCCTTTGCAGTGTGAATGCAACTTTACCAGTCTTTTGTCTAAAGTTCTCTGTGACCCTCTTTTTTTAGTTTCTTCCTGTACAGGTCGCATTTTACAACCAATCTCGACGAAACTTGGTCAAATGCAGTTTCTACTATTTAATATACATACATATTTTGTCGTTGGTGTGTTTGAGTGGGGTACTTTTTCCTAAAGAGAGAGAAAGTTTGCTGTGGCGCTATCTACCGACCGATTTTGATAAAATTTGGCACACACATTAGGTACCTGACTTTGGAAAAGAATGTCGAATGTGAGGATAATTGGTCAAGTAGTTTCCGAGAGAATAGGTTCTGAAGCACTGCAATCTTGGCGCTAAGAAGACTATGTGCTCGCAAGGTCTACTGTTCGCAGAATTACTAGTAATATTTATGGCCAACACATACGGATCGATATTGCTCTGTGTCATGGAACCTTGACATGACTTTTAAGAGTATCTATTAGCGTAAGTAATCATATCTGAAACCGAAATTTGATTGACAATACATGTCTAAGGCGTTTCGTGCTCACTGTGTAAAGGGATCCGATGTGCGTGCGTAAAATACGAGATAGTTGTGTTTCTCGTTCAGACCGTACGTGATTGTATTTATAATGGGGTTAAAATTAAATCAATACCTTACTTGAAGCTTATAGAACATCTATACAGGAGATCATTTTCGAAAATGTGAGTGAGCTTGAGTATTTAATTAGACATATATTTAGAAATGTGTATTTCACTTACAAAATCGATGATTTCCGATCGATATAAGATGAGATAGGATATATTTATTGTTTGTCTTAAACATGTATGAAAACTTCGGACGTAAACGAGCGAATTAATAATGCGAGGCGATGCACAACCGATACCGTTTTGCACCCACACTATTGATAACCACTGGTACAATTGAAATAATTGTTGGATCCATCAAACATCTTACAGGGGAGATTAACGTTTTGCATGTTTTTATATACATACATTTTTAAGAAAAACACACAAATCTTATGGATGTGGTGTGACGCAAAATACTTGTAATTTTTTTCCAAAACAGGCATACAGAAATTGATAAAGTTGGTTCTCAAATTTGGCTGTAGTATAAATTATAAGTATATATTTGAAAAATCACCTGTCACATTCGAAAGCAAATTCAGTTTTGAGTCATATACATATTGCAAAATACAGTAAAAAATACTTCACTTTCAAACTATGTATGGCACTGAAAGAGTTTTGAGGTGATATGGTATGATGCTTATATACTGCATTTGCAATAAGAGAGAATCGATTGGCAACAAAAAATATTTCGAGTTAATTAATCGTTTTTTTGTATAATATGTATGGTACAAGATTTTGGCGATTTCTAATATTTTCTAGTATTCAAAACTCAGTTGCACCATAGTGTCTTTCATCCCTCCTGGCATAAAAACATGTTTTCGTATTTCAAGCACTTTTTAAACTGACTATTTTTTTTCCAAAATCTGTGAATGCAGTTCAGATTACCTCAAATGGAGTTATGTATGATCTCGTTGGAACTTTTTCCTGTAACAATAACGGTAGAAGTACCAGCTAGTGCTACATAAAACTTGTATCCGTTACAGATGAGCCCGTGATGCCGACGTCGCTGCCCGTCCGGCGCCTGCCTCCGCGCTTACACCCGCTCCCCGCCTCCGACCCGCGCCGGCGCGTGCACCGCTGTGAGTTTCCGGCTTGCGACAAGGTTTACACGAAGAGCTCGCACTTAAAGGCTCATAAGAGGGCCCATACTGGTAATTTGTTTTATTAGTAAGTGACGACATGTCACTTATTTGTCTTACTTATCTGTATGTCAAGGCTGACAATAGGACGAGTCCCCCAGGTCGTGACAGCGCCACTTCAGCTGCCAAAGTTGTGCTTCGCACTGCGCTGCTTTTTCAGTCTAAAGCATAGTTATTCATATTCGCCAACAGGGCCCTTCAAATTTTAACGATGAAAGTGATGTTTGTACATAAAAATTTTGGGGCAGAATATCTGGAGCTGCTGTACACTCACCTAGATGGAATTATCCGGAATATCCTACACTCGTCACCTGTAGATATAAAACAAAAGTAGTAAGGGTCGAAACAGATCAGGTGGTCGCTGCCTGTTCTATTCCTACTTCAGAATTGACCTTTTGTTGAAGGTAACATTATAAGTAACATTCCTGGCTACAGTAGCAGCCACGGTAACGGTAGGGTAGGGGGTGTTAAGAATCCCTGACCGACACCCGACTACCACCCCCAATGACAATACGCACGATGAGGACATACGAGAAGATATATCAGCTTGAATAAGAATTGATAAGGTTACACTGGCACATTGTAGGGTTATCTGGAGTCCGTTGAGCGGGTGAGGACACGATAACCCTAAAATCAGGTAACCTTCTTTACCTTCGGTAGGGACGACCCACAGTCCCAAGATGGTGTCGGGTTTCTCGTCCACAAGTCCCTCAATAACAACATAGTTACAATAAATAGCGGTTCCGATAGGTTCCTATACCTAATACTCAGAGTATCCTGAAGATATTCGCTGAATCAGGTATACGTACCGACTAAGTCGCACCCGGATGATGAGGTGGAGGATATGTATGAGGACATTAGTCGGGCCAAACATACCTCTGAAACGCACTTTCTAGTTGTTATGGGGGACTTCAACGCGAAGTTAGGTAAGAGAAGAGGTTATGAATTGTAAGTGAGGCAATTTGGCTTTGGGCAACGGAACCGTAGGAGACAGAGGTTGGCCGACTTCCTTGAGAAAGTAGGACTGTTTATGATGAACTCTTTCTTTCAGAAGTCTGTCCAATCTCGTCGATTGCCTTGAGAACATCGCTTCAGTGGACGAGTTCAACAAAAAGTTAGTAGAAACTTTCCATACGGTGGGGTCCAAGCACTTTTAATCCCACCGTACAGCTAGACCGCATAAACTCTCCAAGGATACCCTTCACCTCATGTCTGTACGACGCGCATTTAAACTGCAGTCTTCCTATGATCATGAAGCATTTAGGCTGCTCAATAGACGATAGAGCGGAAAAAAGGTTTCAAAGTGTTTGCAAGAGACATGTCTTTTGGGCAAAGCCATTTGACGAAGCTGAAGAGAGAAGACGGCAGTGTAGCGTCGACCAAAGCAGAAGTGTTAGGAGAGGCAGAGAGTTTCTACGGAAAGTTATACTCCTCGGTTGCTAAACCTGTTAGGAGCTCGGCCAAGCTGACCCGACATTATACCGAAGATATCCCGGACATCAGCCTGTACGAGATTAGAATGGCCTTGAAACAGCTGAAGAACAACAAGGCGCCGGGTGATGACAGTATCACATCAGAGCTTCTCAAAACGGGTGGAACACCGGTACATAAAGTCCTTTATACTGTCTTACTCGAAGGTTTAACGCCAGACGCATGGACAAAATCCGTGGTGGTGCTATTCTTTAAGAAAGGTAACAACACTTTACTTCAGAATTACAGACCCATCTCGCTTTTGAGCCATGTTTATAAGCAGTTTTCGAAGGTCATTACGAACCGTCTTGGTCACAGGATCGATAAATTCCAGCCTCTGGAACAAGCCGGTTTCCGAAAAGGCTATAGTACCATAGACCTCCACACGATACGGCAAGTTATACAGAAGACCGAAGAGTATAACTTGCCTCTTTGTTTAGCGTTTGTGGACTATGAGAAGGCCTTCGATTCGATCAAGACGTGAGCAGTTCTTAAGTGTCTCCAGCGGTGGTATATCGAAATGTTGAAGTGTTTGTAAAATAACGGCAACATGTCAGTGATGTACTCCATTATGCTGAGGTCTGTCATGACTACAATATCGTCGGCAAATCGAAATTGAGACTCGAAATGACGTTCGAGTACATCAACAAAACTTTTGGAAACAAAACAAAAATTATGTCCAATGTCTATGTTGGGCTTACCCCAGTATCATTTGGTAACCTAACTAGGCAGGTCGAACTTCAAGAAAGAGGTCAATTGTCGAATTCAACTTGGCTGGCAACGCTAGCCACTACAACTCGCGAAGCTTTGCGAAATCTTCTCGTCTAAAATACCTCGGTGCCTCAAGACTAAAATTTTTTAACCGGTGTGTGTTACTAGTGATGACTTATGGCACTGAAACGCGATCTCTTACTAAGGGCCTTATAAGTAAGCTCAAAGTCGCACAACGAGCTATGGAGAGGGCTATGCTCGGGGTTTCTCTACGTTATCGAATCAGAAATGAGGAGATCCGTAGAGGAACGAAAGTTACCGACATAGCCCAGAAGATTAGCCAGTTGAAGTGGCAGTTGGAGAGGGAAGATAGCACAAAAACAGATGGCCGATTAGGTCGGAAGGTTCTAGAATGGAGACCAAGGACCGGCAAGCACGGCGTAGGTCGTCTACCGACAAGGTAGACAGCTAGACGACCTGACAGAGGTCGCAGGACAACGTTGGATGCAGGCCACGTCCAACTGGTCCTTTGGAAAATTATGGGTTAGGCATATGTTCAGCAGTGTACGTCCTGCGGCTGAGATGATAATAATGATGAACGTTTTAATAAAAAGTATGATTTTACTTTTTAGTAACTGTCTGAATAGGTCCTAACAATTTCTAGAATCTTAATTTGTTTCGCAGTCCTAGTAGCATCCCCAATAGTTATATAGTGCCTGATAGATATTTAGAAAAAATCACCGATTATTGTCAGAACGAGAGAGACATCGACTTTGTTGGTTTTTAAAGGAGATGTTAACTTTGCATGCCGCACCCAGCATCTCAACCATTCAATTACATAAGACCACAAATATAATTGCAAATACAGAGTTCTACCAACTGCCGACGTTGCAGCAATCTCTCTATTATGGTCTCTTTTGTAAGGCAACACACTGGAGCTAAAAATAAACGAACATTTGTTATATCAATTAAGAAATTGGCGATACAAAAAAACGTTAAAAGACAAGCCCACTGAGTTTCTAACCGGATCTTCTCAGTCGTGGTCGCGTTCCGATCCGGTTGTCGATTTAAGAAATAATAAATGTAATACTCGTATGACAATTTGTAAGTGCCCCCGTAGGCCTATACAACATAAACGATTTCATTGTCATTTGAATAGTTCTAGCGAAGACACTATCACAATCACTTTTTTATATGAGAGTTAAATAATAATAATAAATTAGTATGCTATATGCCAACATAAAGTTCATAGTTCCGCGTAGCATCTCAGGCGTTTTCGATTTCAACCGTGCGACCATAGATGTCACGATAAATGTTACGATTCGATGAACTGCTTATTATTAGCTATCTTACCTTATCTCTAATGAATTATATAAAAAATGAAATGGCATGCAAAGTTAAAATATTTTTTTTTCAAATTCGAATTTTTATGCAAATCTTGGTTTACTTTTCAAAATAACTGTAATGAATCGTAGAACTACTGGGGATGCCAAGAGAACTACAAGAAAATTGAGATTCTGGAAATAGTTATGCTACCTTCACAGACACCCTGGATACCAATCTGTTAGAGTTAGTTTCCACTCTAGGGCCATATTCCAAAAGTATACGCTTAGTAATGAATCCAGGCTAGAGCCCAGATCTGAGTAAATTTTGTATGGCATTTAATGTCAAATCTTGACTGACTGCAGTCAAGATTCACAGTTGAGCGTCATTCTGGTAGGCCTAGGTCTGTCTCTGACCGTATCTATTTATACTGAACTATTAAGTTTATTGTTGTAGATAACGGATAAACCCAACAATAGATGTAGTAAATATTGTATAATATTTTTTTTGTATTTGTGTGGTGTCTACGTGTAATAGTGGTGGAATATTAATCTTGAAGTGCATTGGAAACACGAGTGTAGGCAAAGTGCACAAAATCATGAAACGATGTTTGTGTGTTTTTCTGGTGTCAAGAATTAACTTTGAAAACGGGATGTTTACCATGTATTTTAATGTATGATATTTCGGCACAGTTGCATGCGCCATATTAACAAGACAAGTAAACTGAAGTATCTGCGGGTAGGTGTTGTTATGAGCAGAGGAAACGGTCTATTCTCTTCCTTTCCACATTTCTTGCGTTTCGTGTTATTAGTTGTAATCTACTGACACAAAAGTCACTTTGAACTCGATCTGGGTTTCGACACACAGAACTTACGGTATCTTCTCTATTACAATTCCTATATTTGGTAATTTCGATGGAAACCATCGAAACAACCTGGTGTTTATAAAGTAGACTGCAGTTGTGGCGAGTCCTATATCAGTCAGACCGAAAGAACTATTGCCTGTCGAATTAAGGAGCACATTGGGGCCGTGAAGAATAATGAACCTTAAAATCGGCAATTGCTCACCGTTTCGTCGGCTTATAACAACACCTACCCGCATATACTTCAGTTTACTTTTTTTGTGAAAATTGCGCATGAAACTGTGCCGAAATATCAAGAGCTCAATATAAATATAATACAATACAAAGCAATACTTAAAATTGTAGTAAATATTTCTTGGTAGAGAATACATGGGAAATATTCCGTTTCTAAAGTTAATACTTGCATTAGTGACTATGTCACTTTAAAAACTTTCTGATGTCAACCGCCTTAAAACGTTTTAGTAATGTGTGAAAACCATAAAACGTGACATAGGACAGCGATAAATAAATAGGACAGACTTTTTTTTTAGTTTTGACTTATTTACTTTATTTAGTGACTGCGACTCAACTCTGACCACATGAACAAAAATCGCCAGTTATATATAGGTTGTTGAATGATTTGGTTGCAGGCGAGAAGCCGTATAAGTGTTCGTGGGAGGGGTGCGAGTGGCGCTTCGCTCGCTCTGACGAGCTGACGCGGCACTACCGCAAGCACACCGGGGCCAAGCCGTTCCGCTGCCGCTATTGCGATCGTTGCTTCTCACGCTCCGACCACCTGGCGTTGCACGCCAAGCGCCACGCGTAGCCCGAGTTCCGCCCTCCGCCCCGCATACGTAACCGCAATAGGAAAACTAAATAAGCGGTTCCGAACACGCGCGTCCAATTCTCTCATCACTACACCCTATAGGTTGTCTTTGGTTGTTCATAAGTTTACTTCTTGGACGCGCGTCAGCGGGGATGGGGTGCGTGCTTGCAAGCCAAAGAATGCCGCTACACTCGTAGCCGAGTCAACGTTACGCTAATGCTTTAATTCGTATTAATTTTTATATGAAGCGTTTTGGAAAAAATCTCCTTTAAATGTTTCGGCACCGGCCTCTTTATCGTTAACGGTTCTTTGTTGCATTCAGAGTACGTATATTTGCCGTTGTTTATTGTGTAATTTTTTGTAAGCTTCTTGTATAGAGATGTTTGTTTATCGGCGTGCGGTCGCAAAGCGATCGTGCGTGAGCGTTGTGCCATTGTGTGTGGGCGGGCGCGAGCGGGGGTAAGTCTTCTGACTTTGCGAAGTTTGTACCTTTGTACCTTGTTTCTATAAAAAATCGTCGCAGTAACACATTATGCCGATATTGTCTATAAAGCTTTATCGTATATATTTAGACTTACACGAAACAGGTTTTCAAACTGAGATAAAATTAGAAGAACTCGCCTGGGTTCCCGTGGTTGTAATACCACACGCGCCGCGAGCCCGCGATTCAGTTCGCTTGATAAAGTTGTTTGTAAGTTCGCGGGGAGGTCGGCTGAAAATCCCACCGACGCAAAGCACGACCTTAGCTTGTTAAGGATGTGCGTCGCGTTACCTGATATTTTGTCGACGTTGCGAATAAGTCACTTACTATATAATTAACCCTAAAATAATTGTCGTTTGTAAGAATTTGAATCTGATTAAAATTATAAAAATTTGCTCGATTGCAACCACAAACTGTAATCACCGTGTTAAAGTTAATGTTTATATTTTATGTGACTCGTTCGCAATGTCGAAACGAATTCGTAAGTATGTTTATTTTATTAAAAAGTTTATTGATTAAGGATTTGTATACAGTTTATTTGATATATTTTACGTTAAACTATTCGTTTCTTCTTTCATTCCGTTATTGTGAACAATTTTGTGCAGTGTTTGTCTTTCTTAGGTTATTGCTTTATGTGCTGCACAAGTTAGATATAAGTAAGCATTTAAACACTAGCATTTTAGGATGACCGTGGAAAACGTTACGTGTATGAGAACACTTTATTGATTCTTAGATGGCGATATTACTTGCATAATGACTAGAACCATCAGGAATATAAAATTTTGATGCAAATGGTTGCGGTGTTTCTAGAACACAGTCACTTTGGTTATCTTTGGGTCTGTTGATTGAATTAGTACCGTGCACGAAAGTATTGAGTATGTGAAAGTCTATTACCTGTTATTTCATTTTTGGTGACGTACGTACCTTTCTTATAAACGTTGCTTAACTTTAAAGGACGTTTTTTAATACGGACATATAAATTTAAGCAGCGTTCGCTAATTTTTTGTTGTGGTGCCATAAGTGGAGCATTATTGTATATAATGTGATGTAAATTTTATGTTATGTTCAGATTTGGATTTTGACCTAATTTATGTTCTTTAGTGGTCGCTTGTTCTGTTATAGAAATGTTTGACCAAAATAATCTATTGCGGTAATTCATGCTCTGTTGTAAAAATGCGAGGTCAATTAGTTCATCATTGTTGCTGCATCAACTGTGAAAAGGCAGTAAAGTAAGCAATAAAGCACTGCTTTATTGCTTTCCTACAGTATTCGGGATTTCGATCAACTGAGTCCAGTTCTAGGTTAACTAATATTGTAAGCTTACTAGTAAGCTATGCAAAAAAGTGCGGACGTCTTTAGTGAAATTCACAATTCCACGCTACTAAGTGAATCATTGTTACACTACAGATGGGTATACATTAAATTAAAGGCCTTACTTATAAACGCTGCTTAAATTTAAATAACGTCATTTAGTTCTGCGCCGTACTTAATGTCGTTGTTTAAATTTAAGCAGCGTTTATATGCAAGGCCGTAAAAGAAAAATAATTATAAGTAAATCCTTCTTTATGACCGATTTGTTTTTGATAGGTTTATGAATTGAAAACGACTGCATTATGATTATAGCTTTTAAAAATTGTCATGTTTTAGATAACTACTAGTTCGGTTTGAAAAGTGCATTGTAAATCTGATGATAAATATGAACTAAGTAAGATTTGAACTTAATTGAAAATATAGTTAATGAGTGTTAGGACGGGACAGTTGTTCGTCTGTTGGCAAGCTCCATGTCGGCCAATGAAAGATCTGCTTGGCACTACTCATCACTCTGAGACATGTTAGGTACTTTCTCGTAGTGTTGCTTACCTTATTAACTTCGTAACTGATTTTTTACCTGCGATAGTATATATCAGGAATAACTATTGCGTATCCTGCAATTTATTTAATATTTGTTATACGTAATGCGTACGAATAAAAGCCTTAACATGTATCAGTAGCCGGACATAAAGTTTAAACGATTTATTAATCGTGGTTCACAGATTTTGTATAACATTGTCGTTTAAGATTTTAGATACACACGTCTTCGAAGATTTTATAACTAAAATTGTATTTTAACGCGGCTAATGATTTTTATCAATAGTAATTTTGGGACCTTTTCTCAATATGCTATGTCCATCCAGCCCCATCGTACACGAAACATTGACTACAATTGAGAAGCTAAAAAATCTTAAATTTTGTTTTTGCCACTTCGCATTTGAACGGAAAATACTTGTAAATGAACTTAAATCAAATTTATTTCATTATAAAATTATTATCAAAAAATAGCTGTTTTCGTAATGCAGGCCACTGCATGAGAAGGCGGTAAATATCTTCTAGTGTGCCACACAATACACAATCATCAAAATTGTACGAGCTCTAACCTTTAATATGGTCACAATTATCCAAGAGGAATCTTTACACCTCCTAATATATTATTAAACATTTTATCTGATTGTATTCCGATATAAAAGTAGTGTCATGAATTATTATACGATATTCTATATTAAATAGATAAATTAGATGTAAGCACAACGAATAAAAAATGGAATTGTATTATTATGTATTTGTTACTAATTTTAT
This sequence comes from Selenia dentaria, assembly GCA_917880725.1. Classification (NCBI taxonomy): domain Eukaryota; kingdom Metazoa; phylum Arthropoda; class Insecta; order Lepidoptera; family Geometridae; genus Selenia; species Selenia dentaria. Next base: position 7,781,960 of record OU862876.1, on the reverse strand, counting down.
CACAATATTTAGAAATTGCATTTAATGATATCAAATTTTTTTACGTTTTATACTTGAACAAAATAACATGAATGTTTAACATTTATTTACGCTTGAACAATATATTTTACTTCATTGTTGCATTGAATTTAGAAAGACTGTCGTAAAATAATAGGCAATTGTTTTGTAAAAAATATTATTACGTGCTTATAATGTACACTTTGAATACTTTTAGAATCATATTTAAAATCGAATTTAACATTTCATTCATATGGTGTCGTTCCAAAAATGTATCATGTTTGCTAATTGATTTGCTGAATATATATATGTGTTATATTGATAAGATACTATTATTCACTATATTAGTATTACTGGAATATTACTACATTTACTATACTTATATTATGTCATGAATGTAGTTAGTGTTTTTGATGTGAGATATAACTGAACGTGAAGTAGTTAAGTAAAAATATACCTACAAATATGTTTAATTATATCTAGCCCTTTTTAGATGCGTTATTATTTTTTCACATTTACTTCATTCGGTGTATCTAGACATAATATGTATTGTTGCTTAAACATATGAAATCTAGGAAATAATGCTCATCGGGTAGTATTGCATTTAAAACTAGGTAGTTCAGTGTTAGAAGTCGACAAGTAGAGACTGGTTAGCTAGTCTTTGACTATAACGACTTTGTGGCAACGTGTTGAAATGAAATAGCTTTATTTCGGACTGTGACATCCAAAATAATAATGATAACAAATTATTGAAACCATGTGATGGGTGTGTGGTATGCTCTTCACGTTTTATGTAGCGGGCTGGTGTTTCACTCACTCCATTGCTGGCAGCAGTTTTGTTTGGACAATGTCCATTTCTCCGTGTTGCTTTTTGGCAGTAAACACTACTCGTATAGTCGGAAACAAATACCCTTGATACCGTGCGGTAAATGTTTAGTAGTTACATAACTGTATAACTATGGTACTGTCTGCATATCTTGTATTTTTCTGCAGTACAGCGAGAATGTCGAATAACGTGTACAGTGGCCCGAGCATGAACATTTGCTAATGTGTAACGTAATCGCATCGTTAACGTATTCAGTACAAACTGCCATTTATCTAGTACAATAGTGGCACAGACAACTCATAGTTTGTACTGAATACGTAAACGATACACTTTAGCAAATGTTCGTGCTCGGGCCACTGTATTCCATGCCTACGGCAATTTTATACAGTGCATGCTGTAAGGACCTGAATATCGATGACCATAAAAAAACAATAATTTTCTAGACACTAAATAAAGTTCTTTTGAAGTTTCATATTTTTTGCTTTTGACAAATTTTCAAGGACTATTCAATTATCACGTGTTAAATTGATCTATTAAAAGAAAGCAGTTCCCTGAAGTTTAATTTCAAAATGTCATAAAATTAGAGTTGAAAGGTTAATACTAAAAACCGCAGTGGGGTGTTCGTTTTAATTCAATTCTTTGTAACTCTGCTGTGTGATGTAAACATACAATCGTAATCTCTAAGTTATATTTACTTAGAGTATACATACGAGTATTAAGAAACTGTATATTAAGAATTGATACATTTGTACATTTATTGTACATTTTACAAGGTATTCAGTACACAGGCATACGAGCCAAATACGTCATCCTCCGTTTGGACTTCGCCCCAGTTCCGTTTGGAATTAAAAAACGTTTCGTGCTCGCTTTTAATATGATGACCACACAAATAACGATACACGAGCGTAGACAATAATAACTCATTTTACCATCGAGCTAGGAAATAAACTTCGTTTATAAACAACAGATGCACATTGGTCACATACGACGGTATCAGTTTACTTACTGCCGACAGATTCAACGCTAGATTATCAATTTGGAAGAATGGCCATTTGCAAATTGTCATTGTGCTTGTTCTCATTCTTAACAGTACTTGTAGTTGTAGCTTCTAGCAACTTATGTTGTATTGGTGTCTATGTCTCCTACTAGTAATATATTTTATAAATTATAAAGTGCACAAGTAATAATTCTTTATTGATTTTTTCAATTCTACTAAGTATTTCATCTACAGACTTTTCAGACAGCATAATACATGCCCACAGTTCTCCCGTATATGAAGCCTATAAATCTGTTCCAATTATTACATTTATATATTTAGATATTATAATTAAATAATTTACCTTACATTATATACTAGCAGATGAAGATATCATATTTAATTAGTTAATTCATATTTCACTTGCCTTAGGCATGGACAATAGAAGATCCAAATAATAAAGCACGTAAAAAGTACCTATAATCATAAATTATTATATATAGCTAGGTAAATCTTTGATGTTTGAATTTATGTCATATTCCTTATAAGCATATAATACATAATTATATATCTATTGTTTTTTTACAATTTATTCATTACTAAGTTACATTTTAAAATCTTTGTATCTGTGTATGTTCGTTGATTGACCTAGACACTTCGACTAGTTCTCGATCATTCATGTTTATCGTATTTTTTATTTCGCTTAGTCTAGAAGTTATGCCTCCTATGTTATGCATACATGCTATATTTTGCATTAAAATATATGTAAATATATTATTATTTCCTACATACTTGTTTAGAAATCGTTGGCACCTTTATTTTTTTACTATGACATTCCAGTGTGCTTCTTAGATATTTTTCGGGTCTGATTATGGTGATCGCTTATATATTTAATAATATTACTTAGAATGTATGCATATTCTGCAATTCGCAAATTAAATGAACTCTTATTGTATTTATATATTTGTTTTCTTCTGAAAATGTTCAAAATATGTGCCGAGTTGACGATGTATGTGAACAAATGACACCCGGGAGAAGTACGTGTAAAAGCAATAAAAAATAGATTTTATTCGACTTTATGTCTTAGCAGAAAGGTTCATGTTATTGTCATCTAGGCACAAATTTGTGTTATGTTTAGTAATATTATGTATGTAAATCTAAGAATTTACGATTTATATTTTTAAAGGCCAGTTTAATATACCATAGGAACATTACATAAAGCCTGTCACACAGAGAGGTTGTTATGGATTACAAGGTGTTGCTAGAATCCCTGCTGAGTACATATTTTGGTTCAATTATTCCCATCGCATTTTGTTAGTCGTCTTATTTGTGGGTTAAATTGATTTTTTAAACTTATGCTATAAAATGATATATGAGCAATCACCAAATTATTTTGCACGAATAGTCTTGACCAAAAATATTAATAACTGGCCAAATGCGAGTCGGACTCGCGCACGAATGGTTCCATACAGTTCCATACCATTATCTATAATAAATATTTCAAGCTTCTACCTGTTATCGTTATTAAAAGGGAGAAAAAAATTTATAAAAATCACATTTGTTGTACTGTAATATTTGTTTTATTTTATTTTTAAAGTGCGTTTTAACTAAATATTCTGTGAATATTTCAAGTGTCTACCTGTTGCCGTTATCAATATCGAACAAAACGAGCAAAAAATCACGCTAGTTGTGTGGGAGCCCCCTTAATTTGCTTTTTATTTGTTTTTAGTATTTGTTGTTATCTGCAACAGAAATACATCATTTGTGAAAATTTCAACTGTCGTAACTAACCCGGTTCTTGAGAGCCTGGTGACAGACAGACAGACGGACGGATAGCGGAGTTTTAGTAATAGGGCCCCGGTTTACCCTTTGTGTACGGAGCTCTAAGAATAATTGTAAATTGTAGCGCTAGCTTTTTTAATAATTGATATTAAGCAACTATACATATAGTTGCTTAATGATATCAATTAATAAAAAATAGCAATATATATAAAGAGAAGCGCTCGGCTTAATGTAAACTAAACAAAAAAATAATAATAAAAAGAAGCCTAATTTCACTAATCTCTGCCGTAGTTTATTTTTCACAAAACTACTACAATTTGGCAAGTTTATTTTATATTTTTGGTCAGGAGTCCAATATATCTCCGACATTCTATAGGTACCGATGTGAATAATACAATTTAATTTATTATATTAAAACTAAAACATTCAAAATCCCTCGATTGAAAATTTACACGTTTCAGCTACATAACATTAACTGAGATTAAGTTGAAAAATATTTATATAAATTTATGTTGAATGTTATCACAATTTCAAATTATAATATATTATATACCTAACTATTTATCTCGTAGTTTAAGGTCTTTTGGAACGGTGCACGAGCTTTTATTATACTTTTATAGCCGTGTTACTGAATAGGTGTCGTAATATTGTAATATATTGTAAGGGACGTTCAGAAGTGAATATAGACTTTGGATGTTCGTTCAAATCTCCACTTAAGTCTGGATTCACAACTATGAGAGTCGTTCTAGAATATCAGCCTCAGTCACCTTCAATGTCGCAGCTATTGGTCTTGTAACTTGCTTGAAAACGGTGTCGTTCTCTTTATCAATCCAACTTTTAATCTACTACCAAAAAATGTTTGTATGATTTGTACTTTCCCCGGGTAATCATTAGATACATGATGATACAGTAATGGGATAAACAATGATTATCTTTAAATCATTATCATAGCAATCTCTAACTTTCAATGGAGTCGGTTATTAATTACTTGTTATACTATTATGTCAAACACAGTCTGAAAATAAACAGTCCCTGTTATGGAAAGTGATAACTGTCTCCTACTTCTGTAACAGCAGGAGCAATGGTCAGTGTGTCCTCAAATCAGAAGGGGCCTTTACATATATTTTACAAGAACTTTATACTATAGGCATTGCGGATAATAAATCATTCGTAGTAAGTAATTCTGCGTGATGAAGTAAAGTTAAAAACAGTATCTGAATGCCATCGCCTATGTATGACTCAGTAGAATTAATATCTTGCTCCAAACATACAAAGATGATTAGCAAAGTACCGGATGAAATTTACTAAAGGCAAAAAGGTACGGTTGAGTTATTCAATAACATGACTTTATGTATAATAACGTGGCATGGTTAGTTAACATGCCCTATGGTTGTTTATTCCAAACGGAGCTCGTAGATTACGACCGTGCGTTTCCAGTTTGCGATCCGGAAAGTGGTGCATATGCACTTTGCATTTTTAAATAAGCCTTTTCTAGCAACATTGCAGACTTATAGCCTACATTGATGGACTCTTATTACTAAAATTATTATATATATTCAAATCATACTATGGTAGTTAGGTATAATTTTTATTTTCCCTGATGTAAAAGTATAATTGTGACTAGAGCCTCATCGCAGGCTGCGATTAGGTAGCATTATTGCATTTTATAATAATAAACTTTTCTTATATGTGGAATTGCTGGTTTTTATTTTAACCCTTGTAACTATGAAGAAGTATTGTCTGTTTCAAACATTTGAGAGTAAGTATGAGCTGAGTTGCCAATATCAGGTGTGGAGGCTTACTACCAATAAACTACGAAGTTTAATTTGACGGAAAAATAAAGCTTTAATATTTAAAGCGAATGAAACTATTGGCATTAATGTAATAGCATTTTCATTTGTTATTATTTTTAGATGTAATGATTGTTTATAATTATTAAGCACTGTGTACACTGTAACACCGACGTGGTTGCAGTTAGTGTTGTTTTACAGTGACGCTTTCACCAGCGCGGTTGGTAAGCGTCGCGGGCTACAACGCGTCTCCAGGTTACACACCAACACGCGCGGGTGGCCCGCGCTGACTGTAGTACCTAATTCGGCCGCGCGCCTACCACGACGCGGACGTTAAGCGTCACTGTAAAACCAGCCTTAGGCAGTTAAGCACTAAACATAATTAAACTTGTAATGTCTTATGTTTTTGTTATGTTACAAATCAAAGAGTTCGAATTAATAAAATATATATAAATGAAGCTAGAAATAGCTGATGGGGTCGGAAGGTTCTGGAGTGACCACGAACCAGGAGGTCGCATCGGATTCGCGTTTGTGGCAGTTAAAAAGCCCTCACTCAAGGTCATGATTTATTTATGAAATGACAGGCTTATTTGTCATGGTAATTAACTGATAATATAAGAGACAACATACGAAATGTACCTGCACAAAATGAAACTTTTACATGATACGTAATGATATTATATTTCATTAATCATCACCACGCTAACATAAAACATACCTAAATATTAGCTAGACACGGTTTCCCTTACTAGCACCTAAAGTATGTAAACTTTACTAGTAGATAGATACATATAACACTGTATTTAATTTATATCTCTGTAGGGTATATCGGAGATAGATTGGATATAAGGCTCCGGCCATAAGACAGTTGCAGTGTGAGACAGATGTTCAATATAGAGATGGGATGTACTAGGTAAATTCGAGACTAGGTGCACCTGTTCCTAGTCCATGCAAATAAGTGATCTAAATACCTGTTCCACATAGTCTTACCTAGTATCGCCTACGATTTGGATAGCGTAGCGTATACAAAGTCTTCACATAATACATGAGAGATTTTTGAATTATAAAATAGTAGACTAGAACAAATAGAGTATAGGTACCTACTACTTATATTTATTACTACTATTATTTGCTATATGTTCAACTGATATTTTCCCTTTTTATACTTTTACAGGATTAGGACTCAAAATATTATACTTTCAATTTATACAAAGCGTAGGCTTTGGAAGATAGCGTATTAATGAGATTTGAATTCACTAAATCTACTTTCATAAAAAAGTAATCATATAAATAAAAGAAAAGTTTGTTCTAATATCTACATAGGGAAATATAACAAGCACGGCACAAACTGCACTATAAATAAGTATACAATTACTTTTTACTTTCACAAGAATACTAGTCTGATACTCAATTCTACATGTAACAAGACGATGTATGTATTGCATCGTCTCACTTCAACCGGACTTCAGCTTCGGCTTCAGCGTATGATACGCAAGACTAGTTAGACTTAGTATTGCGAAGATTGGAATAGGTGCCATCTAGTCTCGTAAAATACCTGTTCCTTTGATTTGTTCTAGTAAATACGACTCACCTCTAGTTCAATAACAAAGTTCTGGTTGCCACTGCCTGTGCTCGTCACCCTGAAACGAGTCTATTTAAGTAGTTGTTTACTCCAATTCGATTAGATACTTCCCTTGATGCAGTGCGTGCTCGTCACCATTAAATTAGCTTAGTGCTCTGCTTTCATTTACTACGATTGCCTTATGATATGGCACTTGCAGGAGACGATGAAGCGTCCTTTTCATATAACAAGCCGTCACCATGCAGCCGTGCAGAAGCACGTGACGATCTTTCAAAAATACACAGAAGCTAACTCTGCTGGTTTTTGTGTGGCGACGATGTTACCCGAAGTGCGATCGTAATACGATTGGCTTGCAACAAACACTTGCGTGTTTTAATTTTTTTGCATTTCCTAACGTACGCCATCTATTAACAATCATGTGCCACAGAAACGTAACATTGATCAGCGGGTAGCTCAATATTATATTCCTAGTACCAAAAACACTAAATATTGATAGTTATTCATCTAATGCAATATACCTGTAGGCGACGCACATAACAATTGTAAAACTGATGTTATTCGTGTAATTAATCGGTATGTTTTGAAGCATATCAGTTTTGTTTATAGATTTATAACGTAAAGTAGATATTAATAATTACTTACACTAGTGCCATCAGTGGTAGTATTTGAAGTTAATAATAAAGTTGAGTTCAGAGGGTGCGTGTATAATATTTATAATTTAGGTGCTACCTACCTAGTGTCGGTAGGTACTTTGTTAAAAGAGTCTCATAGTGACGACCTTGAATAATCCGCACTTCTTCAGGGATTGTTCTATGCCACCACGGGATAAAGAAGAGTACATACAAATACCAGTGCAGTGTAAATAATAACCGTGTGGCACCGTGCAGCATTCGAGATGTGCATCGAAACCTAACTCTCGCCCAAAGAAATCACCTGCAACTTCAGTAGCACGACGTAGGTAAACAGTCGAAGCTGCAATCTGCCAAAACAAAAACCAAGATTATAATAAGTTAATTGACAAGAAGCTGGAAGCAGACCTTGCCCAGGTTGACGAAGATAATAATAACCTCGCTGACACTGATGCACCTTCTGATGAAGATCAATGCACGAGCTGTACAAGTTCTATACCAGACCACCAGACAAGTAATGATGTAGAAAGATGGCTGGATCGTATTTGTTCACCAATTTTATTCAGACCCATGATGACAGCATCCAACAATTATCTTATACAATGAAGGATCTAACGAAGGAGGCCTCGCAGCACCAAGATCGTCTGCTCAGCGGGTTCGCAATACCGTGCGAACTGCCTCAATTTAGTGGTGACTGCGTCGAGTGGCTACATTTTAAAAGTGCATTACTCTACTCGTATGTGCAAGTTTAGTGATTCTGAAAACATATTGAGACTGCGCTGTTCATTAGGAGACTAAGTGAATAAGAACGTTTTCATTTTGTTCAGACTAAAGAAGCTGTTACAGATTTGCCGGTCAAGAACCGGGCAACACTCCGCCATCAACAGTGATAGAAGCTTTCGCTCAAAAACTGAGCAGCAGTTGACAAAATTACCATCTGTTACCAAACAGAATGATGACCCACTTCGCCGTTAAAGTCAATTATAACAAGGCAACAATCCGCACACTATCAAGATGATTATTTACGAAGCCCTAAGCTCGCTGGAGCTATTATGCTAAAAAGCTGAGCACTGATGAGTAAATGAACCTATAACCTATAAAGGATATGCCTACAGTCGTCTAGGTATATGTGATGACCAATTGAAGAATTGCTAGCTACATTTCTGAAGACGGAGATGTTATCAATCGCCGGAGTAACTCATCCAGAGAGTACAAAAAACCGATCAGTACAGGAGTCAAGCGAATTTGTGATGAATTTCGACATCGCTTTGTTTATACTTCTGTCATCGCATAAGACAATAAATTTCTATATATAGTATATCTTGTCTCATATTCATACGTGCGATGGGAAAAGACAAATGGAATTTCGTTAAAATACAAAAAATATGCTATTATTGTTTGTCTACTAAACAACACAATAAATAGAGTTGGATCCTGATCTTATGTATGACGTAGACAACTGCGCCATGGCGCATCACCGCCTACTGCACTGGACAAACCCTGTGATTACGTCACCATCAGCTGATGCGCTTCTGATAAGCCAAGACGGCCCGGAACATTTTTTAAAGCTAATCGCATCAATAACAGACGTAGCACGAGATGTGAGTGACGTCATGAACCCTTCTGCGAGTCGACGACGACGGAGGACTTTGAGCTGCTTTTACAGTGATATACGTATACGTGTATAGTGATATATATAGGGTTTAAAACGGCAATTCGTGTGCTATAAAGTTCACAGACGTGTTCGGCTTAGAAGTTTATCAACCTGAATTGCCAAAAGTAAATGTAAAAATATTAAATATCACAACGTTTGACAGACAATGTTTTTATAAGTAATATAAGTATGCGTAAATGCGATAAGTTCAAAGTGCTCAGTACATGTCAGATGTAAAGAAAGTAGGTAAATTGTCTACACATAAAGTACTTATGCCTTTTATTTGTGCACATAGTGTGGGCACTAGGTACTTAGGTACATAATATTACTGTTAGGCCAGGATAATTATCATCTTTTAGCCCCGCTTGAGATTGTTCACGGAGATAAGAGCTCGCTATATACATCACGGTGCAGGTCGGGATGGACCATCTATGGCTACTACAAAGGTAGCAAACTCTTCAGTACATAATTTTATGGTATTATTTAATATTTTCCTTAGCGATCGCTGTTTTGATAGTGATTACAAGCAAGGCATTACTGAACTTAATAGCTTAATTAAAGATTGCTTCAATTTAGATTCAGTAGAAATATTTTATTTTACTTTATTCGGAAAGCAAACAGTATTCCCTCACTAAGTAGGTATTGTTAAGAAAATATAAACTAAACACCACGAGGCCTATGTACCAAACTATACAAACTATATGCTTTCGCTTATAAACGTTTATAACCTACCTACGTGTCTGCTTACATTTGATAGTGCGAATAAATAATTGCTTGCTGATAATTATTTATCATATAACAATTACAGTGTTTTATTGATATACATATATGTAAGTTATAAATAAGTTATGCTAGTGAGGTAGTTGGGAAGTCGCCTCAAACCATTTTGAGGTAAGTAATATAGTTTTATGAAGCAAGTTTGTGTAGGTAAGAACAATTTAAGAACTAAACAAATCCAACTCGCGACATTAAACCGGTCTGTTTAATCCTTCCTATACTGTGATAATTAAAAAAAAGATGTACTTATGAATGAAACTGACGTATATAGCCTCTGACGCAAAGGATTAAATGGTTTGCCTTCTTATGAAAATAGAGTTCTATCCATAATTGGTAGGACTAAGGAACATGAAGATGGATTTTTTGTCTCGAGAACCTTCTCGGAACTTTTAGACTTATCATGAGGAGATAGGTACGGCGAGTCTACTTTACATAGTGCATCTGTGATTTATAGCGCTGTATACAGAGTGGTTTTTTGAGAAGGGTGGTCATGGCCAAGTCTGGAACACGAGAGTTGTTAGGGGGGTCCGGACCCCCCGGAATACCTGAACATCGTGTTTTCGAAGACTGAATGAGAAGTGGCTGACTCTGCCTGCAGTTCTCCAAACGTACTATATTTGTCGCGAATCTATAGATGAAACCCAAAACGAACATCAGTGAACAACACCAATGACCATTGTTGGTCACTGTGATTGCCACTTCATAACGCTGGGACTTGTAGCGGTTTGCGAGCATGAAGACCAATTTCATGCAGCCGTCTTCGATTTGGTCACTCACCAGCAGCTGGTGGCCCTCCTGAAGCCTTTGCACTAGTCGCTTGGATGCTAAATTGGGTTTTCTTCTGGTGGTAATTTCGTCATCGACCCGGGATCAGATTCAAAAATTCCGGTGCTAAATATGGTTCATTTGGTTGAAACCCGACGCGGGAACACTGGCAGGGTTGCCATGTGATGTGGAAAGTTGTAGGCTTGAAATGAAACTATGGACTGCCGTCTAGATACCTACTACTTTACCGGCTTCAACAAGTAACTTCACACTTTTTCCACATAATCCATCAACAGCTGTAGTTAGTTCTACTAGCTTATGTATGAAGTATTTCATCAACTGACAACATGCGTCGAAAAGAAGGTATAATATTGAGGAAGTATATTCACCAAAACATTTTTGATACTTTTTTTCTTGGTGCGTGGGCCCTAGTTGACGCGGGGCCCCTAGGCAGTTGCCTAATCCGCCTTATGGATAATCCAGCCCTGAGTAAGGCCGCAGATATATGTTTGGCATCTAGTGTTAGTATGGAACCTCGCAATGCACCCTTCAACTCAGAGTTTCGATCGGAGCGCATAATGTTTAGCATAATGTTAAGCAAAAATATATAATATTCGGAATAAATACATATTGTGTAATTCTAGTCAAGTATTTTATTTACACCAAAATAGTAAACAATTTTAAGGTTTCCATTAATAATTATAAGATTAGGCAAAGTTCGACGCGAACGTTCAAAGACTACTTTCATAATTACTGTTATTTAATGTACAGTTATTAGTGTGAAATAATGGCGAATATCTATTGATTAAAATCAATAGATTATGTAATATATAATATATGACATAATCTAAATATATTATATATTTTTCAACACACTTGCTCATAAATTGGCTTTATGGTCACCGCAATTAGGCTCAGAATGACACCCATAATCAAACTGTGACTTTTTCATTGCTATAACTCACTAGTGAATTTAAAGATTTTTTTTTAAATTTTGTTGGTTGAAGTGCTTTGTTCTTCAAAAAGTTTTTATTCAAAAAAAGATCGTGTTCAATAGAACAAATAAATTAATGTTCTCATTTCATGCAACTTCTTATTTAAATAGATAATTTTAACTCGTACGTGTTTAATAAATAAAACTTTCACTCAAATATAACTTTTGTTTTCTCTGTAATAAAAGAAAACTTTAAATTTCCCATTTTGTACGTGGCAGAATAGGCGCAAACCCTATGCGCGGAAAATAAAAAAAGACCTCATCCCTTTAGTCTGTGGCTGATCGCAATGCGCGCGCATAGGAAAACTGATTAATTTTCCCTGCCATTGCGAAAAAAAATTCACAATTCGTTTTCACTGTTAAATTACAGTTATATATTAATTTAAATGTCTACAATTAGTCATTATGAAGAAAATGTTTTTTTTTATATTATTTTCTTCACAAGTGTGTTGAAAAACGTCGTATGATACACGTGTGTACTATTGATTACCGTCCTCGGCTCTCTTAAGACTCGGAAGTCACGGACGCCACAAAAAAGTCGTGACTTCCCCATTGCTCAACTAGTTTGCTCAACTGGTTGAGCAGTTGAGCAGTAGGACATAATTTGTATTAGCGATCATTTAATGCCCTATAGCTCAACTAATTTTTGCTCAACTTTTTGATTAGTAGGTCATCCTTTTCAAGTGCATCAAGTTGAGCAGTGGGTAATACCAACGGCTCAACTGATAATCGCTCGACTATGGATGAATAGTTTAACTGTGGATAATGCCCTCTGATCAACTTGTCATAGTTGAGCAATTACCAGTTGAGCCTTGGGTATTACCCACTGCTCAACTTTATGCAGTTGAGCAAACTAGTTGAGCAATGGGGAAGTCACGAAAAAAGTAGAATAGAAAAAATATACATATTAATCCGATATCCCTGGTAGTTGGAATTCAAAACTTTAATTATCATTTTAGTTGATTTCCATTTGATTTTACTGTAAAAAAATGGATCCAACTTTAAAAAAGTATTTTAAGGCTGGGCTGGTGACCAGTGACATAGTTAAAAACAGATTTGTTGAAAAAATGAAACAAGAAACTACTTATAAATCTACCAAGTTTTCTACTGCCAACTATTTCGCTTCATCATAACGATTAGAACCAGACATAATAATTTAGTGCAAAAAACTAGTTAGCCGCTCCTTACCCCATCGAGGATAATATTGAGGTGTGACGATTTGTTATCTTGTGTTTAAAATAACATGCAAATAATGCATTATTTTTACTTTTGTTTTTAGTTAAGTTTTGAGTGAATTACAGCAAAAACATTTTTTCTTTACCTTATAATAATTTGTGAACTTGACTGCACCTATGTATATTTGCAAAAATTAAAAACAGCGTTACTTTCTTAATTTTAATATGAAAAACGGTATTCAGTCACGTAAATAAGTCAGATCTTGCAAACTATAGTTTCAACCACATCCGGTGGTCTTTTTCAAGGAGAGTGCAGAACGCTCGTGGTTGCGTCTCGCCTCGCAATGAAAAATCTGACTTATGGTACGTGAGTGAATCCCGTTATTCATATTAAAAAAGTGTGAAAACCATGTTAGTTTTCATAATACATTCTTAGTCATTACGGTTATTAGCCGTAGCATAGACGATCATGCGCGCTGACCAGTCAATCGATACCCCAGTTTTATATGAGACCGTGTAACATAGGGAGATCAAGCTGCCATCTTGGATTTATGTGACGGATCAAAAACTTTATTTGTTCTGTTTAGTACCTACGTAAGAAAAATTAATTAATTGTAGGTCTTTTGACTCACACTTTTTTAATTTTACTTCCAAGTACAGAGTTTTTGGCCTATACTCTTTTATTGTAAGTAATATAACTTTATATATTTTAACAGTTGCTTTAAAATAGCATCGGTCCGCGTAAATCTTCTCCAACGTAACTAAACTTTCCTAGTATATATTTTAGTCTATGACTAAACTATTTAAACTACTTATCTGAGTTATTGGAAGTTGACATATTTTGTCATCATTACAAACAACTTCTTGAATATAAATAACTAAGTAAATATTAGCCATCACGCAGTGATAGCTTTAGAAAAATTGTGCTTGGGATACAGGTGTATTATAACACCAAATATAGGATATACATACGAGTATGTAATACGTCGCAGTGACCCGAAGTCGGGTCCGAAGATTGGCGTGCAACAAACGCTTGTGTGCGTTAAAGTACTACTAACGCCATCTAGTTACAATAATATGAACAGTCTTAGTTTCCATTATCGCCATCTAGTTACAATAATATAAACAGTCTCATTGGTTTCGTGTAGCCAGAAGCTTTTGTTAATTTCTTTGCTATTTATTTATTTTCAATATTTACAAAATAAGTGTTATAGTGCATAGAGCGTGCTGGCGGTAATTTATGTCTTTTAAAGAATTTCAGACGTTATTCATACATAGGTAGGTACATACTTATTATAATGCGCCAGTAAACAGAAAATAATATACATAGGGCCGATCTGTATGACTATCCAGATCCATGTCAGGATAGCACAAAAAATCTTTAAGTATTCTTAACTCCATTGAGTTAAAAAAAACAACAAATCAGTATACAATAAATGTGTTTATTAGTAATCAAGTGTTAATTGTAAAATAGTTCAGAAAGATAGTTGTGTGGCGCGTTGCATTGTTTTACAAAATTAGGGCCTCAGAACGACCGTGCAAGTAATATTTTTGGTTATTAAGACAATAAGTCATTTGACACACTTGTAAAGTTATCTAAGAAAATAAACAGCAATTGTTCTTCCTCAATTTGCAAACATAGCAGACTAATTCCCACTAGATGTTAAGGAAATCTGGCTCTTTACAGTATTGAGCTTGACTAAACTTTACTTAATGTCATTTAGTACTGCAAACAACAAACTTGCTGTGAGCAATACTAAATAGCGTCACAAAGAGTTAAGAAGCGTTACCTTATAAGGCCGCAGTTATATGTTTGACATCTAGTGTTAGTATGGAAGAGTTCACGGATCGTAATCTCAGACAAAATAAAGAAGTATAGACAGAATGCTGTGAACAGAAAAGTGAGGCCGGTTTTCTAAGCTACATGTGCGTGCATCGGTTTTGCCATGATAATTAAAATTAAATTAAAATTATGAAATATAATTAAAAATTAATAAATTTACATTAAGTCATAATTAATATTTTACGTGTTGCTTCCACGCGCCGTGATAGTTCGACTGACGAGTCAAGGCGTAGTTTCGTTGTACGTGTTGTATGTAATTATGATGGACACGGCAAGGCGTAGTTTTACACGGCCTCACTTCTGTGTTCACAACATTCTGTCTTAACTTTTTTATTTTGTCTGAGATCATAATGAAATCAACCTCGCAATGCACCATTTAACTTAAGAGTTTTGATCGGAGCGCACAATGTTTAGCATATGTTAAGAAAGCTCTTCGGAAAAATAACATATTGAGTATTTTATGTACACCAAAATAATTAACAATTTTAAGGTTTTCATTAATAATTGTAAGATTAGGCAAAGTTCGACATGCTTTCAGACGTGGTTATTGCATTCATGAATAAATATAAGTATAATTCCCGAGAAACGTTTATCTATTTATAAAATTATCACAAAAAGAACGTATGTACGCTCAAATCGAAAGTGTCAGTTTTTGTATACACATTGGTTTTAAAAAGAATCACAAAATAACAACCGATTACAGACAACGCTTAGCTTATGCTATATAAAGGTTCAAAAATGTATCAGTCACAATTTACATGAAATAGTTTTCGCACAATACATTATTTATTACTATATGCGATTCACAGCTCTTAAACGAGATCGTTGTACTCTCGCTATGGATGACGTGCGTCTTTCAGACAAAAAATAGTTATAGTCACCGCAAAAGAAAGTTATTATCAAATAAAATTATTAACACATTGTAATTAGGTATCATTACCAAACAGACGAATAGGACGATGCACTGGTAACAGGATTCTAGTAGTTCAATACTTAGATATATTTGCTTTAGCTACATTTTTGTATGTATAAACTACTGCATTCGCGATTAGGTCTTTCTTGCGTCTTATTTAAAGTAAGGTTTCTGTGATTAATACTGTGAACTTAGTAAAAATAAGGGTACACTTTTATGTCATTATGGCACGCCATTATCCACAATTCAGTTCTACGACACAACTTTTCAAAGAATTAAAGAAAAAAACATTTTATAACTTTCCTTACTCTAGTCCCACATTTTTTTATAATAACTAAAAACCTTTCAGCGCAGATTGTCGTGTCATTATTTTCTATACCAGTGAAGTACACACTACTTAGTAAATATTATAAATGAGGTCGTAAGTACTTAAACAATATTAAATAACTTTTTTAATCTTTAATTCTACTTATCAATATGCAAAAGGGAATGTTATTAGTAAGTTTTCGTTACATTTCTTTAGAAGGTTGGTTCTTAGTAGTGTTCACAACCGATATCATACTAATAACAATGCATGCTATAAATTACTCAAACCTTTAAACACAAATTAAATAAATAGTGATCAAATAATGAGTTTATTCACACATACTAAAATATGAAATTTAAAGGTGCTTTATTAAGCAAATTGAAAGAGCGTAGCAGCTCTTAAAGAATGTTTAGATGATCAACATTTTTTTTCACTTATTTGAATCCTTATGCAAATTATGAATTTCGAGTAAAAGCAAGAAAAATACGTTTGGCATAGATTACAGACCAGATGAACGAAGATATTTAATTCTATCAGTACCAGGTACAGTGTAAACAACCTTTTATAAAAAAACTATGACCAATCCTGAGCAATGTGGCATGTGATATTATGAGTTTATTCCATAAGCACTAATATTGATTTTACTTGTACATTGACTATATATTACTATTCTCGGTTCATTATCTAAATATCAAGCGGTGATGTATAGAAGAAAATAATGGGCAGGAATCCCAAATGGCTTTCAGTTCTTTTGAATTCAACAATAAAGTTAAGCCCAAAGTTACAGCAAAATTATTGAAAACAATGAATGCAAACCACACCACAACAAGATATTTTATTTAGTGCCATATAATGAGGTACAATGAAACAGAGATTGAAAAACTTACCACAGTAAAATAAGTCTCAATTACTGGAAGAACCGTCATTGCAACGCTTCACGCAAAAGGGAGTTTGAATGCTGAAAAACTTATACCACGACCACAACACGGTCGTGCTTACAAAACATGTAGAAATATTTTATTCACCACACAATATGTGTATGTATATGTATATAATGTACATGTACCTCGTGATACGGCACTTTTCAATTTATTCCCTACCTAAGTTCCTAATCAAACAGTTTATTTTTATATATTTAAATTACAATAGTAAAATAAAATTTTGTTAATTTTATTCATTACCCAATGTCTTTATCAATAATTTCTTCTCTCTCGTAGCTTACCTTACACACCTTTAAAGCCTTCATTTATTCTCAAATTTCGAATTATTACCCGTTCTATCTATACTTTTGTTAAATAAATACAATTCAAATTCATCAAAGTCAATAAAATAAAACTTTGAAATTTGGAAGACATCACAACTTAATTTGGGAAATGTTGCGTATCGTACGCACATGTGTAGAATAGCCATTTCATGAGGACATTCGTTCAAAATGGTCATAGGAGCCCTACAGACAGAAGGAAGAAGAGTGCAGTTTATAATTACACCTATTACGCATCTACAACATTGATAACACAGATTAGTATTATAATTATATTTTTATAGATGCAAGAACAGCTGTTATGTCACATAATACACCGTTATTAATATTGTTGTTTGTTTTATAACATTTCTAACATTCTAGCTTTAACAACAAAAACTTATATTTAAACAAATTGACTCACTTATCTACAACATAAAACTCAATTAAACGAGGTTCTCATTCTCCCTGTTAACCCTTATTTTTCCTGGTCGCGCTATAACTTGAGAACGGATGGAACAATCTCGCAAATTATTTTTTTCTTGTGTTAATTATTGTCAGAATTAAGAATGAAAAACCAAGAAAAATGGGATGTTATGGCGAGGCTGAAGGGCGAACCTACCTACTACGCGAACGAAGTCGCGGACAGTCGCTATTTAACAATAAAATCACTATTGAATATCCTGTGACATAACAGCTGTTTGTATAACATACGATAAACATACTTTCTACTACCGACATCACAACCCGAGAAATCTAAAACCTTAGAACGCTAATGGATGCACTACAATGCTTTTAAATGTTTTTATTTATCTGTGCAGGACGTTCACAAACTGTGTGATTACCATCAGAAACATTTATAAAACTGGTAAGAACAAAATTGTGCAACGTGTCCAAAGCTAAAATCATTCTGAGTGGAGATCCGGGTTGTGACACGGTTAACATCGAACGACAAATATATTATCATGTTTTAAAACATACTCGTACATCTAAAAGAGTAAAAAATATCTGATTGGCTATCGTTATTCGTAGCAACCCGCACATATCTGCAATAATCTAAATACCCGGTAGAATTTAGCGAAAAATATCCGAAACTTATGAAATTTTATAGCTTTTACATAATATTTTTGTGGGTTCAAATATGAGAAAAGAGACAAACTCAAGCAGAACGTAAATAAATGATGTCACTGGGGAAAATAAATCTAATTAAATGCTTAGACTTCTCCAATGATGACAGTTTGGAGAGCCCCGTGTCTACAGAGGGAAATGGTGAGGCTAGGGTTTTAAGAGCCATTCTAATTCTTAACACTAATATTGAAGCAATGTGCTATTGAGTAATAAGCAAATTGTGAATACATACACAAGGTGTGGTGCGTCAGTGCCCTTATTTGAGGAATAACTCGGTGTCGCCCCGTTAGACGTAGGTACATGTGGAAAAAGTCCTTTCGAGGCAATTAAGCAATTTAGTAAGTTTTTGTCAGAAAAGTCTCTTATTGGTGACTAGTGACAAGGGGGTTACCAGGTAAGCATGAATAAATTGAATAGATAGTATATCGGATATCGTATGGCAGATAGGTGTGGGATCTGATATTATTGAAGCTGGTCGTTTAGACGTACTCCTGGTAGAACGCATTGCTAGTACAGTTTCCGTTATCAGTCGGAGAGTCGGGGTGTTCTTGGGGCTCCACTCCATTGGTGCGCATTTCGTCACGAACCTGAAAGTAGTAATAACACTATTATTTTTCTTTGGGAGAGAACCAATACAGATTGAGGAATGGCTAAGAAAACCAAGTAACTACTTTGTTTAATCTCTTGTGAGATAGTCTTATAGGTAGCGCAAACCACAATAATCACATCATCATCATCTCAGCCGTAGGACATCCACTGCTGAACATATGCCTCCCCCATGAAGATCCAAAAGGACCGGTTGGAAGCAGCCTGCATCCAACGTCGCCCTGCGACCTTCATCAGGTCGTCTGTCCACCGTGTCGGTGGACGAACTACGATGCGCTTGCCGGTCCGTGGTCTCCACTCCAGAACCTTTCGGCCCCATTGGCCATCCGTTCTGCGTGATATGTGCCCTGCCCACTGCCACTTCAACTGGCTAATCTTCTGAGCTATGTCGGTGACTTTCGTTCTTCTACGGATCTCCTCATTTCTGATTCGATTACGTAGAGAAACCCCGAGCATAGCCCTCTCCATAGCTCGTTGTGCGACTTTGAGCTTATCTATAAGGCCCATAGTAAGAGACCACGTTTCAGTGCCATAAGTCATCACTGGTAACACACATTGGTCGAAGACTCTGGTCTTGAGGCACTGAGGTATTTTTGACGAGAAGATTTCGCGAAGTTTCCGGAAAGCTGCCCGGAGTTGAATTCAACGATTGACCTCTTTCTCAAAGTTGGACCTGCCTAGTTTGACTGTCTGTCCCAGGTAGATGTACTCGTCAACAACTTCGAGAACTGAGTACCCAACTGATATTGGGGTAATAATCACAGAGTAATAATCACATGAGCCGCCAGAATCAGCCTAGGTACTGTAACCTGTTGGTCTGGATCAGTAATTAAAAATTAAAATATTAGAAAATGATTCTAATCGAATTACAACAAGTGTCGCCATCTAGGTGGAAGTATTACTAGCTTTAAGACACCTACGACACAGAGGGAGCTATTGCTAATAAAGCAAGTATATAGTGTCCTACCTGTGTCTAAGAAATAGATAGAGGTACTGTAATATATGTCCAAAATTGGTTTTAATATAATTCCTCCCGCAATTTCAGCCCTCCTTATCTAGAACAGCTTTTAAAATTACCAAATAAGGTTACGTGCGATGAACAGGCGAAAAATAGGAGATGTCAAGGCTGAGTCACGAGCGTCATGCGAGGATCGCAGGCGGGTGACAAGCCATTGTACTTTCTTTCCGACGCCAGCCACCGACTCGAACATACTTCTAAGTCATCAGTGATTACCAAGTGCTGTGACCAATTAGCAATTGTGGGACGTCGTATCGTCCTAGTAATTTAACTTAAATTAAGTTTAGTCCCCATCTCGGGTGAGTTAAGCTAGACAAATGTCTAGCTTAAATCTATACTGTGCACTGGTTATTGTGAATTATCGTGTAATTTCATTCTAGGTACTAGGCTGCGCAATTCTTATAACCTCATTAGTACCTATCTACCTTTTGTAGTATCTACTGTTATATCATTATGATTGTGAAGCTCTTCAAGCTTTTGTAAACTGCCGAGAACTAGTGTTTTACGTTGTACTGTAATGTAAATCTATCTAGTACCTATTTCTTCCAACTAGGTACTGCTAAACTCTGTTATTGCTCTTCAAGCCTATTCTATAACAATCTTATTGTAACTTGTTTTTAAATGTCCTTCCGACCATTTTGTTTTACGGCATGTTGTCTCATCACGGGGCTTGTAGATGTTAAGCTTCTTCGGAGGAGCCCAAGACTTCGTGCATGTGACAACAGCGCCGCTGAGAAATTCCTACTAACCGAAATCTTTAGTGGCATTCCAGGGATCTTCAATTCAAATAGCCTTTACGAGTATTTCGGATAATAAATTAATTTCATTACAGTTATTTCTGATCACACTATTATGTACATAGTTTTTAAATATTATGGACATTAAATTTACATGTATTATTTTTAAATTGATATACAGAAAATATATAGTGACAATACAATAATACTTGATTCTATAGGTTAATTACAAATAATACTATGAATAATAATAGTTTTATTCCTCGACATAAGTAACATTTATCCGCTTGCTCTTTGGCATAGGCCTCCCCTAGGGCTTTCCAAGGTTTTCTGTTTCTGGCGTGTCTTTGCCATGTTGCTCCAGCTACTTTCTTGACATCGTCTTCCCATCTAGTTTTTTGACGCCCTTTCTTTCTTTTCCCATCTCGACGGCACGATTCCGTAACATCTTTCGTCCATTTTTTTCCTGTTTCTGATCATATGACCTGCCCAGGTCCATTTGAGTTTTCTCACTGTGTACATCATCTGCAACTTTTGTCATGTTTCGTATGTTTGTGAATTTGACTTTGTCCCTTAGTTTAATGTTTAAGATGCTTCTCTCCATTTTGTGTTGACACACTCTGAGTGCTCTACTCTGTTTATTAGTAAGGGCTCAGGTTTCAGCTCCATAGGTTAAAGATGGTAGTATGCATGAGTTGAATATTGTAGTTTTATCTTTCAGGGGTATGTGAGGGATTTTCATTATCTCTTTAAGGGACCAGAACCTTTTCCAAGCTTTACTTATTCTGATGTTTATTTCTTTCTGCATCTGGTTTTCTGGTGCGATAATTTGTCCTAAATAGGTGTATTTCTCAACGTATTCTATTTGGTTGGAATCTAGTAATATAGGTGTTTTTACGTGGTTTGTCATTAATTTAGTTTTTTCTAGGTTCATGGTCAGACCCACCTTTTTGCTCTCACTTTCTAGTTGTGATAGCATTACTTTTAAGCCTTGTTGGTTTTCGTTAAGTAGAATTAGGTCGTCTGCGAATCTAAGATGGTTGAACTTTTCGCCATTTATATTTATTCCAAATGCGTCCCAATTAATTTACCTGAATATATGTTCCAGTACCGCTGAGAATAATTTTGGCGAGAGGGGGTCACCTTGTCACTCTTTTTTTTATTTAAATGCTGGGCCCTTTTTTTCAGTGATCTTACGGCGGGCTAAACCTACCGCTAGCCCAACTTGCCGCTGACCGGAACCCTCGCTGGCTAGACTGCGGGGCCAGTACTGAGCACATCGCCAGAGCGGCTACCAGCTACCACAGGACTCTGAATCCTGCTGGGCGTCTGGGCTAAACCGACAACTGCGGCTGCCCGTTTCCCGTTTTTCCCGCTACTGTCTTCTGCCGTTTACTGCACTACCCACACCATCGCGTCGAGGACTTCACAGCTATTTTGAGATAAGTCCCCGTAACAAGGGAGGCTATTGCATAATCTGTCTGTACTCACGACCCAGCTCTGGACTTTCTAGAGGTAAATTAAACGTCTAGAACCCGTACTCTGACTTTTATGATAATCTCCCAGCCGTCTAGGAAGGAAAGAGGTTTCAGTACTACAATAAATATCTGTGATTTTACATGTGTCTATAGTTTTAGTATTTCATTATGCTTATAAACGCATGCATAGTCTACGCACGTGTTAATGCCGGTGGCCAATATAGAACAATAAAGACATAAAAACAAATATTATTGTTTTTTTTATAAACATATTGCTACAGCCTTTTCTTGTGAGAGGTTAATAATTTACTGATTTTGAGCGTATATTCGACTACTGTGACATACATTTTGAAGGGAACTGGTAGTCAAGTAATCGAATCCCACCCATCCCACAAAAATATCACTACAAGAAAATAAACAACACATTACTGATTTTTTTTTATTAATTTATAATTATGATTACTTTAGTGCACTGCTGAAAAGATACTAGAGCGTCGTTTCGCAGTGTCCTTCGAATAACGCCATCCTGTTATATCTTTAGGGTCATCAGTCTATCATGTTGATGCACGGCTTACGCTACGTTTTTCATTCAATTACTTCCTCTTCAGAAGTTACCGTACATCAGTATTGCATGCCCTGTAACCCTGCCTTCGGTTACTTTAACTGGATTTTCCTCTGTGCTATACAGCGGCGTCTCTCGGTCACATATGGATTCCTCCTCATTTCAGATTCGACCTTGTCTCCCGAGTATAGCCTTCTCAATCATTGTGCAAATTTTATGACTGTTACATACGCCAATCAAAAAACACACACTGGGGTGCAATTTTGTATGACACCCGAAGACATTATAAGCGCTTTTATATGCCCGGGGCGATTGCTCGATGATCTCTCGATGGGTTCTTTTAATTCAGTCAACAATGTACCGGTCGCTCCGCAAAATCAGTGGATAAAAGTCGCCCTGACGTTTCATTTCACAGTAAGGTTTTGATTTTTGTGTTTAGTTATTTTTTGTATTCTTTTGTGTTTTGTTGAGCCGCGAAGAAGTTAATTTGATTTGACTTATCACTCTTCTGTGAAAATAAAACATGTTTATTGTAATAATAATATAAATATATACAAACCCATAGACTCATAAATTCATATAGTTGTTTTTTGTAGTCAAGAGTGATGGAAATTGTAATGAGTATTAATTAAAAGCTTAAGAGTTTTTAAAGTGATTATTGCCTTGCTTGGAGCGATCATCCGTAGTCAAGCTGTAAAATATAGCTATAAAACGCCTTTCAGAACATGTAATCTAATAGCTTTAAAAAGCAATTCTTGTGTATATGCATATGCATACAAGAATGCGATTTTGCCCACTGAGTGAGACAAAGTAACTTTAAAATTATTTTTTTCACGAATATCTTATGCAGCCTTAGGTGAATCATACAATTCGAAACATACAATCTATCTTTTTCCCGCCTTTAGAAAGAGAGAGAGAGACAAATACCAGCCCTTTCGAATTTCCGATTTGGTATTCGATCTCAAAGACAAACACGTTTGGAATTTCGTACTAACTTAAGAAATTTTGCAAAAAAGATACTAAACTTATATCTTATAATGTAATTTATTGAATTGGTACCTCTAACAACAATGTTAATTATTTTGATTCACAATAAATAGTTATTTCAATCTATTCCTGTTTATTATTTTATCGCCTAAAGTGTTCTCGCTGGTGAAGTGAAAAGTTATGTGTGTTACACGAGAGCAAAGATTTTTGCATCTCGTGCCTTTCAAATATTCGCCACACTCAGGATTCAAAATCAGCACTCGCAGCAAAAACGACTTTGATCTCTTGTTGCACAAATAACTATTTTCCCCCGAAGCACGTAAGAAAAATTGCAAAATTTAGGGAATGTTGACGATTTTTTTCTATCGAGCCAAGTTTCTCAATCGTGCGTTGGCTCCCATACTTCATACGAACGTATATTCAATTTACACTACGTATTTTTTGAACGTCGGTTATTAGGTTAAAGCGTCGAAAAACTAAGTTTTCGCGAAGTCGAATCATGAAATTTGGTCAATCTACATTCATTTCGCCTTAATCTGTCCGCATCAGGACAAAAAATAACAATAGATTTATGAATGAAACTTGCCTCGAATGAGGCTTGCTGATTCGGACAGACTAAAGAAGATTTATAACCCTTACGAAAGTGAAATTGGTCTTGTTTTACTTAAGCCACCACACTTTCGAGCTGAAAACTTTTCGAGGTCATTTTAAGTTTGTCTCATAATAATACAATAAAGGAATTTAAGTTTAGACAGACAAAATACATTATGGAATCTAATTTGTTATTATACATATATTACAGGATCTAATTTGTAATTTCGAGT
The DNA here is from genome assembly GCA_917880725.1 of Selenia dentaria. Taxonomy (NCBI): domain Eukaryota; kingdom Metazoa; phylum Arthropoda; class Insecta; order Lepidoptera; family Geometridae; genus Selenia; species Selenia dentaria. The sequence goes on along the minus strand of OU862876.1, from coordinate 7,757,370 downwards.
AAAACCAACCCCCACGGCTTGCGTTTTATAGATTTAGAGTTTAAGTAAAGGCCAAACATCCTACAATCTCGTAGTGAACTGTGGGCCTAGCACAAATAATTGCGTAAGTGTAACGTAACGTATCCCTCACGTGAAACAGTCCAACTGACATTTATCTAGGGCAACAGAAAACTCATATTTTGTCCGCTGCAAATTGTTTGGCCTTTAGTAAAGTCTTGACTACCTTGCACTTATGAAAAAACATCACTCGTTTGTGCAATTGACTCTTTTTACGTAAATATTTTTGTTGTCATTTGATTTATTTGAACCAACCTTCTCCACTTGGCGCATCACACGCAGCATATTCAGTCCAGCCAAGTTCTTCAGCTCCTGCACGCTCCACTGGCCACTACGCAGTAGTTCTGCGAACAGTTCAGGGTACTTGGAGACATCTTCCAGGCCACGAGGCACCCTGGAAAGTATCAAGTTGGGAGATTAACATTTGATGTACTAAATTGTACTGGGTAAAAAAATACAGACCCTTTTAAGTCATAGTGTAAGTGTCAGCGTACATCAAGTGACTTTATTTTAAATTTTAAAGAAACTTTTTGTGCCCTCATTACAAGTAGTTTTCTCGATTATGAAAATGTTTCTCCTTGTTCGATGGTGGTTTGTCTGGTCTGGCTTAGCCGTTTATTCAGCAACTGTAGGTGGCGTTCTTGCCTAATTACGTTTCAATATTAGTTTGCGTGACTACAATGATTTAAGATAACATGGGCAATATAAAAGGGGAATACTGTCCTGTTTTATGTCGTATGAAAAACTTAAACTTCGTGTTGTTGCCTGTATAAAAGAACAGTCATACAGCTGACTTGCCGTTTCGTCACGTAAACTTTAAAATCTCATGGAGAATCCCGCTCAAACCACTCTACTGTGTTTGTGAAACTGACCTGAATAAACGTCACTGGCATATATGGATTTGTAAACAGGGAATGCGCTCAAACCACAGAATACTTAGTACTGTTGAAATTGAAACTTGTATAAGCATCTTGAGATTGGTACCTAACTCTTTCGCAAACAAACAGTGACATGAGCAAATCTACAGAATCAACATTTAGATTTGTGGATATATCACAGGTAAATACTCATCTCGGCGAGGTTAAAATACAGAGTGGGGAAGATAAGTTTATGTCCAGTAGTTCAAGGCAAACGTTTGTAAAAGCATAAGCAAAAATAGTGCACAATATTTCCAGGTGGGTGTTTGGAAAGGTGTTTGTTTACTGACATAGAGATAAATGAAACTATTTGGAACGCGAAGCTGCGGTGTGGTGGGCTGAGGTGGGGCGGAGAATCCGACTACCAAAATGGTGCCAAAAATGTCTGCAAGAGTACCTGCGTACTTGCCCTTGTGATTTTCACCTGCCACAAGTGAAAGCCGATGAGAGCGATGGTTTTGGGTGATGGTGGAAGTGTTCAATTATGGATCCACCACGCTTCCGCCCCAGAACAATACATACTCCCTACTGCCTCAGCTCCGTGGTCGTTTCATCCGTGTAGCCATATGTTTAATAAAACTTAAACTTAATGAAAACATAATTGTTTTTAACCATGTTTTTATAATTAATCCAGGTTAAAATATTTATATTTAGGTAACCATTATTTTAAAATAAACACACGCACAATATCGAGACACCCTATGTACAAATATACCCCTGCAACAACAGTTCTTGGAAAAAAACCGAATGACGTTGGTTGCGGCACACGCAACGACCCTTGCTTACGCATCTGTGAAAATGGCGTAACTGGTAATATAAAATAAAAATAACAAATAAAAATATATTTGTTTGCTGCATAGAATACCTTAAGCTAAAATATTAGCAAATTTAATTAAAACTAAACTAAGCATACAAGGTATTAATGCAGAGAGAATTCAATAATGATGCAGATTTATCTAATGATCGCCATACTAGGCTCAGCCTTTATCGTGGCGACCTGGCTCAGATTTGCCTTTTTAACATTACACCTCAGCTGACAAAATAATATTAATATGTACAAGAGTAAAATGTCAGAAGATTATATTGTAACCAGTTCTGTATCTTAGACATTCCCAATTCAGCAGCCGAGTGAGCCTCTTGCTATGAAGTCCCGTTAAATTAAACCGCTGTATCATCAGCATAACACAAAATATCAGCGTTTGCTATTGAGAGTTCATGTATGTCGTTGATATACAGTATGAACAACGTTGGCCCTAAGATGCTCCCTCGTGGAACTCCAAAGTAAACAGTTTCTAACTCACTATTAGCAGATCCAACCCTTATACACTGTCTCCGCTCCTTGAGGCTACCTCAAGGAGCGGAGACAGTGTATAAGCTGAACCAGTTTAAAGTACTTCCACGTATGCCCATGCTCTCCAGCTTTTTTAATAAAATCATTGCGGAGACAGCGTCGAAGGCTTTAGCTAAATAAAGAAATACGCCTACGCAGCACTTTTTCTCATTCAAACGTGATGATACTATGGACGTTAGTAAGGACAGCACCTTCAGTAGACTTTCCTCTACGGAATCCAAACTGTCTATCACAAATAAGATTCCGAGATTCAATAAACTTTACTAGCCTGTTATTTCCGAGCATTTCAAGTAACTTAGAAAAAGTGCGTAATAAAGAAATAAGCCGGTAATTATCGATCCTATTTTTGGGTCCACTTTTGTGAATTGGGCATACCAATGCCTTCTTCCAAGTATCCGGAAATATTCCAGTCCCCATACTGCTGTTAAAAATCATTGTCAAAGGTTCAACCAACACTTCTTAAGGATCTTTAAGTATTGAGTTACTTATGCCATCTACTCGTATACCAGGAGCTTTGTCATTAGCAGGTCCTAAGATTAAACTGCCAACCTCTCCGCAGTCTGAAGGCTCCATAAAGAATGAATCAGCTGGCATACGGGAAATTCTGACAGAATCTGCTAACTCATTTTCCGATTTATACACATTTTACAATATCTTGTCAGCTCTTTTTCGCTCTACGGTAGTAAAGTGTCTGTTGCATTTATCAAGAGACTCTAGTTCTATATTATAGTTAATTAATACATGTTTTTTTATTTATTGTCCAAAAAATTATATAAAACATAAATTATACTTAAAATAAAAGACTGCGGAAGCCTGAAGGGCTTATGAGCAGTCAATGAGTTCGGTAACTTATAATATTATGTATCTATATAAATTATAATAAATTAACAATTAGTACTTCATCAGTCAAACGACCCAGACACACAAGAAACTTCATTGTTATATTTACAATCGACTGGTGAGGGGTTAGAGCACACAATTATAAATAAAAATATAAACACATAATGGGCCCATACATTTTCAAGGCTATTTATATATCCTTGAAAATTATTCCCAATACATTGCAATGCGTACTTCATAATTAATGATACAGTACGGATAATGGCGTATACCTACTCATTTGAAACAAATACTACTTTATTATTATTTTAATGTTACTTAATATGTAGATACTAGTACGGCTATATTTGTATGCCAGTTAATTGAATCCTATTTTGGACATACTGTGGATAAGAACTAATAAACTTTGGCTGCCTCACACATACTTCAGTATATGCCACACCGATGCAGAACGTTTAGAGTATTGTGTTCTTCATTTTCAGTTAAGGGATTTCAGATAAATATTGTAAACATAATTAGAGTACAATATTTTTAGCAAATCAATGTAAATCATAATCATAATCAGCCCATTTTGTTCCCACTGCTGGGACTCGAGCCTTCCTCTCAGAGATCAGAGTTAGGCCATAATCAACCACGCGGGCCCAGTACATCTTGATGGATAGGTTAGTGGCCAACCCATGTCAAAGCTTTCAGGCCACCCGAAGGCCTTCGACATAGCCTAACGACTGTTTTCGTAAGACAAACAACCGGGACCGACGGCTCAACGTGCCCTCCGAAGCACGGTAGTGCACAGTTGAATAATGCCACTAGCGGTCACCCATCCAAGGGCTGACCGCAGTAAATGTTGCTTGACTTGTTGATCGATTAAGATTGCCAAGTCAAGCTCCGCTACGAGCGCTTCCGGCTATGTAATAGTCAATGATTATTACCTGTTAACACCATCGAAGTCGCCACCGATACCAACATAGTCAGCGCCAATCATCCTCTTGATATAATGAAAATGCTCTGAAATCAATAAGATTAAACTATTAACAATATACAAAACATTAACATCACACCACTGTTTGTATTGGCTTATGTTTAACTTATGGATGACCAAATGTAGTAAAATAACGTCAAAATAATACTTCATAGTGCCTGAAATAGTTAATGATCACCAATTTATTGTCAAATTACATAAAGTCATAGCAAACGATATATAGCAAAATATATTTTTATACCACCTGCTCGAAAATATCCAATTAAATATCCATATCACGCAATCTCTACGTAAAGCATGGCATTACATACGCGGGGCTGTAAAGTTGTATGAAACTCCCTGGGGAGTAGTGATTTTGTTTCGGAACGTTAGTTGTAGGAAAACTCTTAGAACGGAGACAGCATACAGAAAAAAAGACAAAAGGCGGTTTATACTATTAGTAGTTTGTTGGAAATGCCCTAAGTTGGCGAAAATAGTTGCCGCTAAAAACGCTCACAAGGGCGTTCGAATTGGGAATCTATAGGCGAAAATGACGATTATGGCTCTTTATGTTCAGCATTTGAAAACCTAAAAAAAATATTTATTTTGCCACAAAAATTGGGATTTACGAACGCTTTAACAAAAGTGTCAACAATAGCAACGCCACCAATGCCCTCATTGCTAAACGAACGTAAGAAGTGTGATTGTTGTGCGACGCGTTGCTATGGGTTACCCACGGTCCGCTCTGCGCAAGGTCAAGGTCATAGTTGAAGTCACGTGTTACGATCTGGTGCTGGTGCTAGGTATTATATTCATCTATGTTCTGGTGTTTGGTGGTATTCAACTTTCATAAAATATTATTATTTTCAACGTGGTGCATGTAACTGTACCGAAATATCGGGTGCTTCAAAAACAACTAAATCGTGAGCACTAATTATACTCGTAACTAAGTTAACAACCGCGAAAGTCTTAAACAGTGTTTCAATAAAATGTTCCTTCTAAAGATATTGTCTCTGTTCTCCCTCTATTACGGGACAAATGTTTCCAATTTGAATATTAACTATCAATGTTACTTTAAACGAAATAACTGCTATTTTAAAGATCTGAGTTTTTATTGTCTCGCAGTAGGTATGAAAAGTAAAGTACGCACCTCGAGGATAACGCCTGTCTTCGTCTTGGGCGGCTCTATTCCCTCGCTTCACTCAGGACTCTACATATTAAATTTTAATCCCCTCGCTGCGCTAAGGGATTAATCCAAGGGTCCCCGTTACATTCAGCGTTCAAATACCCCATGACGTAAGACACTGCTTTACTCCCTCGGTGCATAATCTAATATTGGTAAACTGAATTACGTTCAGAACTTTGGATTAAGTTTGGTTAAGGTTTTGGCTTAAGTTAAATGTACAGACACAACACAATGTACGTACATGATCCTTGTACTACGTTTAAAAAATACCTACCAAAATTTTATTATTTATTACTCTTTATTTTACAAGATTATCGTTAATATACTTATTTAGTTAGTCATATAACTCACGGTAATAATCTTATAATATCAGGCTCTAACACTTAATGCGTATGCACAATCTACAACACAAGAAATAATTTTCTTAGTGTAAGTTCTGTGCGATAGACTACGTGAATAGAAACAATATAAGCTATGGCTATTTTAGTAATACATTGTTCTTTTTTAATTTAGTTTGTATACAAATTGAACATTCTTATTATAATAATATATGATATATTATTTTTATTATAATGCCTAATGCCAATTGCACCTTTTGAAGCTAGATAAGACATAATAATGTATATAGAAATATGAAATGCAGTACATTTTACATATTTAAATAACAAGGCATTTTGTGATATTTCATATTCAACTAATAGTCTGCAACGACAGCTATGAATGGCCAGTACAGCACTTTTGATCTCAAAAAGTGACAAATGAATCAAAAATACTTTAACATTGTGGGGCATTTACACAAAACTCACCACAGATGCATGTATACGAAATGACTGCAGCATATAATGCGTGTGATGTGCATATATATATAAAACTAAAAGCATACCGATATAGTCTCGAGAAAAACAATTGTAACATGCAGACGGACAACAATACTGACAGGGGTATATGAATCCTCGTTCGAACTTGAAAACCTAATAACGAAGTTTTACGGAATGGTGCCAGCACGATGTACGCTCAATATGCAATTCCATTTCGCAGCATTGTTAATTTGCTGACGTCCAACTTTTATCGCATTCGACTAAAGTCAAGCCTTCGTACTATATGAACAGTATTTTATGTAAAAGTACTTCAGGTTCTATTAGGTTTTTAATGCATTTGTTATTGGCAGGCATCAAGCCAAGTTTTTTATAACTAAATATTACTAAGCATACTTTTTAATAACATTAATAAATTCGTACCTACCTGCAACATCAGACAGAGTGGCGTTGGGTGAGCACTTGACAAAGTCGGGGTAGAAGTTTACCATGATGATGCCACCGTTTGCTTTCTGTAATATTACAAGTAAAAATTGGTTGTTTAATATATACTGTACCGTTACATAACAAAGTATACAAATACTGTCTATAAAAAAACCCGTGGTTATTCTGCTAAAACATGTAAATGGATAAAATAATAGATATAAATAGATTATATAAATAAAATAAATATATATAAAATAAATGTATTAGGTACTTATACAATAAAAATATACAGGGGGCAATTCTACTATTTCACAACTTTAAACAATCCACCCCGCTGCAACTTCAGCCCGACTCCTGTTGCCGATCGCAAAAAGCCATTCTACTATTCCTGTACACAAATTAGTACGTAACGTTACGTAAAGGTATCGTTAACGCTACTATATACTTAATAGTTAAATTAAAATATAGTAATAATTTAAAAAAAAAAAACTTTAATATGGGCTAGCGCCGTGTTCGTGAACTATCAAGTTTACATAAAATAAAATGTTATTCGAATTCTCAAAAATTTCGCCCCGTTCCGCCTGTAGTTTCAGAGTTTCTTTTGGGAGTTCTTTCCTGCGGCGTTTGGTCTCACAGAATTCGGATCCAACCGCTTGGACAGTTTCCACAAACCCGTTGTTCAACTCATTCACTGTGTCGCATCCAGCTAGGCACTGGAAACAGTTTCGAAGTTCCAATTGAAACTTTTCGGGGTTTTGGATTTGGTCTGAATTTGGACAGAGCGTAGACTTCAGCAGACGTGACCTCTTAAACTTGAAATTGATATTCAATGCGCCTCTTACGATGCGGCGATTGCTGCCGGTTCTCATCTTGCTGATCACGGAGACGTCACTGAATATGTGCTTTTTGGTCGTCATGATGAAGTCTATCTCGTTCGTAGTGGAACCGTCGGGACTCATCCACGTCCACTTCCTGGATGGCCGCATCATGTGGAAGGAGTTCATCATAAAGAGACCCTCATTCTCCATAAAGTCAGCCAGCCTCTGTCCCCTCGGGTTCCGCCCGTATCCAAATGGCCCTACTCTTAACCACGTTTCCTTGTACCTAGCTTTACGTTGAAGGCTTACAACAGTGAAGTAGGTTTCAGAAGTATGCATGGCCATGTATATATCCTCGTACATACTTTCTACTTCATCTGAGTGTGCCGAGGTCGGTGCGAATACCTGTATGACTTTCAGCGAATACCGTTTGCTTATTCTGAGTATAAGGAAGGCTACCTTAGCCGACACACTATCGACTTTCACTACGTTGTTAACGAGAGACTTGCGGACGCGGAACCCGACACCACCGTGGTATTGTTGGTCTCCCTCCCAGTGGAAGAACAAGTTGCCGGAATTTAGAATTATCGTGTCCTGTCTTCAACCTTCAGATAATCCCATAACATCCCAGCGTAACTTGAGCATCTCTTCCTTTAATTCGGCCATCTTTTCGTCGGTCCTAAACGTCCGTGTATTGTATGTTGCCAGGGCCAGGGGTCGTTTTTGGGATTGGTAGCCGGATCTCTGCCGGATATTCTTCGCACACCCTACTCCACCGTTACAATAGCCACTACCGTAGCCACGGGTAGCACAGCTGCCGGGGACTGAAGGCCGTGGTTTCATGTTTCTGGTCATGGGGGAAATTTGCCATAATGCACCACGCTTGGTCGTCATCATGGTGATCGCAGTGGATGTTGACGCAGACTGCGGGAAATGCTGCTGCCCATTAATAATAATAATAATAATGAAGCCCATTTATTTCGAATCCAAATAATAATTGTTATTTGTTGCGTTTTAAATTATATTAACATTAAATACATGATTTTTAATATAAAGATTTTAATGAAACTTTTTTTTCTCGTTTTTTTTATTCGCTATCCTTACTTTCTTCAGTACCATTGATCAGAACCCCTTCTCGGGTAAAGGCCTCCTCCAGCTTCTTCCAAACCTCTCTGTCCATGGCTTTCTTTCTCCAATCGCTTCCTGCTATCGCTTTTATATCTTCTATCCACCTTTTTCTAGGCCGCCCTCTTCTTCTTTTGCCTCTTGGTCCTTTCTATATAGTTTTCTGTAATGTCCATTTTTTGTCTGTACGTCTTGCTATATGTCCTGCCCACTGCCACTTCTGTTTTAGGGCGTATTATAAAGCATCTATAACATTAGTTTCTTGTGTAATTTTTTGCTTTTTACTTTTTGTATTCTTATTTTTAGTACGCTTCTTTCCATTGATCTTTGACATGTTACTAGTTTAGTTTTTATTTTGTTGTTGTATGTCCACGTTTGGCATCCGTATGTTAGAGTAGGTAAGACACAGGTGGCCAAGACAATTTTCTTTAGGTAGAGGGGGAATTCCCCTTTCAAGATTTCCTTCAAGGACCAAAACTTTTTCCAGCTCATGTTAAAACGCCGCTTGACCTCTAGTTCTTCATTTTTGTCATCGAATGACAGTTGTTTTCCCAGGTATATGTAGTTGCTCACATATTCAAGCGGCTATGTAGCGGCAAGTATATGGCGTTAGCGTAACTGTTAGTCACTATTTTAGTTTTATTTTCGTTCATTTTGAGGCCCACCTTTTCGCTTACTTCATTCAAACTACTTATCATTCTTTCTAATCCTTTGCTTGTTTCAGCAAATAAGACAATGTCGTCTGCGAATCTGAGGTGTGTAAGTCAAACTTTGTAAATTCTAATCCCTCCCTAAAACCCTCCAGCAAGCTGCTGCCCATTACCCGGATAAAATTATAATTTAGTTTTATTCTCGTTTGTATGTCCGTAAGTCTTACAATTTTATATCCAATATCAATCCAGTTCTCAATTCGACAGTTGAAGAGCACTTATTAACATGAAAATCTCGTTAAGATATACATGTCCTGATCAAGCATCTATTATGCATCGGCCACATCTACGAGAAACGCCGTTGATTATCGCGATGTTGAATGTTGACCGTAGATGTAGCCACTGCTTATCGCCATAATTTGACAACGGCATTAACATTGCCGTTGACGTTGGGCGATAAATCGGTTGGCGGTATTTTTAGGCACATCAAAGCGATAATGCGAGTTGCGTTGAAGTGGCCACACCAACGTTTGTCATTGTGCACCGTGATGGCGAAAGGACCGCACGTGTTTTGTACAAAGCCAATTATGGAGTGGATGAATGAAAAAGTCATTTAGTTCCAGGAAATCTTGTATTTTTCTTCTTCTTGAATATTTCTTCTTTACGAAATATGAAGTGTCAGTTACTTAATTACGCAAAATGGCATAACAGGCTGGGATAAAATGAAATTTGGTAGGTAAATAAATGGCACTGGTTTGCCCATGGAATACTTTTCATTATCATCATCATCCATCACCACGCAGGTGAAACTGAGGGGCGCAACTAGTACATTCATGTAATAAAAAAACCACTCGTTAAATATGGCAACGTAAACTGTTATATAATCTGTGAAGTTATCGCTAATTTTAGCGGCAATGAAATGGGATTGGACGTTGACGGTTCCAGTGTGGCCATGCTATAATTATCGAAATAATTAGCGCGTTGTTTAAGACGACTATGGGCATCGAAGTTGAACCTTGATGTAGCTGCTCCATTAGTGATAGCCTTGCAATACGGTTGCGTTACATCGAGGAATTCAAACTGAAAACGTAACGGTTGTCAGCCATTCTGAAGATATGTTAATGCTAGTTGCGCCCTGTGGTCACACCCGCGTGGTGATGATGAAGATGAAAACAATCCTGTGTGTTAGTTTAGCGTCTCATTCAAATCACCTCCGCTTCAAATTGTATTTGAATTTTTACAGCCGTTTGAGCGTAGATAAAACATGCATACACACGTACACACAAACTTTTTCCTTTATAATATTAGTGTGATTTACCATGGACTGAATGATGTCATCGGGCACGTTTCGGATGTGATTGCAGAGGCTGTACACTGAAGAATGGGAGAAGATCACAGGTGCCTTCGACAGCTTGATGGCAGCCCGGGTGGTGTTCTCGCTCACATGAGACAGATCCACCATCATCCCCAGCCTGTTCATCTCCTTCACCACTTTCTGTTGACAAAGAAACACAACGTACAGTCGCAGAAATTTTATTAATTAATAAAAAATACCAACAAAACTACATTGAAACACTCAGTCTAATTAAAGGAGTCTGCAACTTCTTAGACAATTGTCGAGTTATTTACGAGCTAAGATCTATCTATGACAATATGTGTCGAGTTATATATCACCAACACTCGAGCGTGTGTTCCAATATATATTATCTATATGGAGTTTTCTCTATAACGATCAGATTAAATATACCTGCTATACTTCCCCTAAGTTTTCAGTACGCGATCAACAAGCAGTTTATCGGCTAAAACAATACAGTTGATCAACCTGTATCATCCATAACCCGTTAATGCATACCTAATAAACAGCTGTTCTCATTTGTAAGATAACTAGGAAAAAGTATCAGCTCTGGAATTAATTTGGAGACGATGATTATCGGCAGCGAAGTCGCTGTTAAATCTCGCTGTTTATATCTTAAACATTGGGTCATAGTTGGAAGTCTATCAGTTTACTATCAAGTATATTTCGGCTAGTGTGCATTGGAATACCTAATATAATGCCATTATCTTAGTTCATCTTATCTCAGGACGACTAGATATTGATCATCGGCTATACGACATAGCTATAAGACTATATAATATAGTAGACGTGCTGTCTTGACGCATGTTTTGATTTTTTAAATGTGTAGTGTCCGTGAAATTAATTGCCAGGGTCTCTGTTCACCGATTGATACAATCTTGGATTTTACAAGTCGCGTGGGTAAAAGGTTTCTTATGGCATTGTAATAGAATTTTAGACAGCATTAACATCATGAACATCAGATAATATTGTTATTAAAAGCAGGAATAAAAAAAACAAAACTGTCCAACATAGATTATCTCGATATTTTGATTACAGAAGCTCCAAGGTATTTAATAGCTTATTTAGTCTACATTTTGTATCTCTTGGGAATTTAATATCAATAATAGAAGCCATTCAGGCGAACCGCAAAATATATTTATTAGGGTACGATATCCGTACCTCCTGTATTCCTGCTGAAAGCGATCACAAATCACCGTTTTATCGACACAATCAAACAAACAGCCATAGTTTTGTGTATTAATGAAGGGATGGCTTGCTAATGTTGGGACTAATGGAGTTATTTCACACTATGTTCTACCGCCGACTTCAATTGCATGGGATTCGATCACGGTTGTTCTATCCATTTGTAACTTGGCCGGCGTAGTTTTTACCTTTATTTTTTTGGAAGATAAATAGAAAGGTGAATAAAGTTTTGAACTTAGCACCGCACTTCCTTTGTCTTCCCATAGACATAGTATAAGAGCCGGATATATACCCGGAATGCTCAAGCAGTTAGCTCTTGCAGTCATAGTCAACAGCTTGAAGCTGCCATTGATAACTGCTCGAGCAGTTGGCCAGTGATCAACATACACGGACCGCTCTTGCAGTCATAGTCAACAGCTTGAAGCTGCCATTGATAACTGCTCGAGCAGTTGGCCAGTGATCAACATACACGGACCGCTCTTGCAGTCATAGTCAACAGCTTGAAGCTGCCATTGATAACTGCTCATCTAGTGACAATTTTAATTCGGGGGTGGGAAGCGTGAGTAAGTAGAATGAAGAGCACGGGCGGAGGTAACTGTGCGTGAGCAGTCGACAGATCAAGCAGTCCGCGTATGCCTGGCGACTGCTTTACCGCCCAAAGCATTTGCTACTGCTCGAGCGATTTCGTGTATCTGTGTACGTAGAAGACTTTAGGTCATCGTGCAGTCGCAGCTTGAAGCAGTTTATGCTGACTGCTTCAACCTGCTCGTGTTATGGGCCGCAAGTTTTATTCCTAGAGTCAGTCTTCACATGTTAACAAAGTACAATTATACAGAACATCTGGCACTGAAATAATACCCCATTAGACCGACTCTTACTGAACATTCCTTCTCTATGAACTTTAAGATAAAGCACTTTGACCGAACAATATAACAAAGGAGTACAAGTTAGTCACGCAATCTCTATTCGAAGTCCGTCCAAATGGTTTCGATACAGATTTTGGTGTTTGCACAACAGAAAAAACATTCGCAAATGCTTAACACTTCGCTATTGAAATGTGAGACTTACGTCTAGAAAAATAAGGTGTAAAATTCGCTCTTACCTCTCCGAATTCACTGAGCCCATTGACGACCGCTGGTTCATTGGCAGAGTCGGCCCTGCGAACAGACAATACAAATAAATGCTGAAACAGAGAAAAAGGAAGTCGTTCGCTATTGTTCGCCAAGCATTCAGATTCGCCGCGCTTCCAAAAGTTTCTAGACTAATGACTCTGTAACACCATAGTTCAACGGCTTTGGTTTGTTCCACAACTTGAGAATTAATCGTTGTTTCACAGCACTATAATTATAGTGTGAGGCGGTGGATGGCGTAAATTTTGGGGCATCAAGGAAAACCCTAAGTTATGGTACTCATTCCATTACAATTCTAAATAGTACTAATTTAATTTTATATTGATATAAGTTGATATAAAGAGACTTTGATTAATTTTCAAAAAAGCGTTGCATGTACCAGCTTACACTTGATAGATCACGCCATTCTCTCTAAGATAAATCTAATAAGCAAGGACGAGCCCGACTAGCATTTAAAATGGCAGAAGTTGTTGGATCCAAAACAATAAGACAAATTTTACTATACGAGTACTTATTAGTATAAATCATTTGATAGAAAAAATAAGTGTATGCTAAAAATACCTAGTACCTAGTTGAAAGTCCCATCAACCATTCGAAAGGTAACCCTAGTAACCTATAAGTAAAATAAAGAAAACTTTTTTCACTATTTTATTAGTTAATTTTGGAACCGAACAGTGTTTTTTGCCTTTCTACTATACAGACGCTACAGAAGTTCAACTCTTCAGTTCTCAATTTCTAGTGATCTTCTAGTAAGATTCTCGCGTGACCGACAAGATGGACCAAGAGACTAAAGTTGCGTGCTTAGCGATAGTTTGTTTAATAAGGGTTTCCTTCTACTTTGTTAGAAAAACGGCCGAAACATTCTCAGATTAAATGTTCTTGAAATCACAATAACCAAAACAACTCGAATCAGAAATTTAGTCAATGTTGTACACAAATTTAGTTTAAGGAATATCCGATGATAAACGGATCGCTTTTGAAATGATTTTACCTAAATCATTCAATCCAAAAGATTATTCATTGAAAGATGATGGTGACTGTCTGGTGGACCAGTGGCGGACTTTGTACATCACAGCGGAAAAAAATATGGAGAAACCCAATTCAATAACCAAGACTGGTCTATCGCTCTTCCCCATTGCTTCTCCATGACAACGCGGGGGCTCACACTTCAAAACAGCCCCTCGCAAATTTACAAGTTACAGGTGGAAGTTCTCCCAGTACTCACGTGATCTTGCCCCAACAGAACTACTAACTACTCCCCCTACTCTTTTCAAAATTTAGACAATGTTTTATGTGGGAATACATTTAACCACCGAGAGGCAGTAAAAAACGCTTTCGCTGACTTCATCGCCTCTCATCCAGTACACTTCTACAGTAAAGGGATATAGAAACTGCCATAAATATGGCAAAATTGTACAGATCATTTGGGCCAGTACTTTTATTAGCTAAAATAAAAAGAAATACCAACATTTGTGTATTTGAAAACTTGTATACTAATCTCCAATTTCATAGGTAAAGACGTGATATTTTATAATATGACTATTCTATATAATGATTTGTTTCTATAAATGTTTTGAGGCTAAGTGGCAAAGGTTTAGTTCATAAATCATATGTCGTTCACGTAGTTACGCTCTCTAAGGGCAAAAAGAGAATGTGAAAGTTTTATCATAATTCTTTGAGAAAATGTTTTTTTTACTACTCAAAACAAGGTACGACTTTCCATTAACGTCTGTCGAGTTGAGAGGGAGAAGGGGGGAGGGGAGGGGTTACTAAATTCGAAGGAAAAACTGGGGAGCCCCCCTTTTCGAGGTTTTTAAATTTATAATTCTGTTGTTGATGAAAAAATTAAATTTATATTATATCCTTATTGAGGTGAAAGTCAGCCTAAAGCTGGCGCTTCGCCGGCAGCTGCTGCGGCACGCTCGCTGCGCCCGCTCGGCTTGCACGTTGTGTGGTCACCATTCAAACTAACGCCCCTCCTCGCACCTATTGTGACTTTGCTCTGACTAGATACTCCGCTACTGTCCGCTACTGTGAAATATATGTGTGCATGAATACTATTAAAATTACTACAAAATATAATTATTTACGTAAATTTATGTAGAATAAAATGTTGCCGAACGTATGTGAACTTAACCGTACGTAAAACGAAACGTTCAATGGCGAGAATTCTATATGATATGTTGTATTTGGTATTGACGTAAATATTGCAAAAATAATTGATTTTAAATATATTTTTTCTCAAAAACTACGCGTCTCCACAGGTTGAAACTTTGTGTGTGTGCTTATAATAATGCAACCTTTCTGTAAAAAAAAATATCAACCCCTAACTCGACGGACGTGGTAGGTATTGACGTAAATATTCCAAAAATAATCGATTTTCAATAAATTTTTTCTCAAAACCTACGCGTCTCCGCAGGTATAAACTTGGCGTGTGCGCTTATAATAATATAACTTTTCTGTAAAACCCCTTCAACCCCCAACTTGACGGACGTTAAAGGAAAGTTAAGCCCAAAACAAAATAAGGGCCACTAAGATTTGTTGCTGTACCACGAACATAGTAAAGACATTATATTGTTTAACTTTATGACTAAAAATAATTTGTATAGTATCACTTTTTTAAAACACTAACGCCTGCTTAGCGATCTCAAACATTGAAATTTATAGAGAAACATTCACATCCTTGGACGGGATTCAAACCCGCGTCTTCTGACTATCCGTGTCAGATGCCATGACCATCTAGGCCACCGAAGCTCGAGGTCCCAGCATCGAATTTTAATCTCTATCTCTATCTGATTAATCGTCTTACGGAGATGGATCAATAATGTTATTGCTTAATATTAATATAATATTATAAGCAATAATGTTAATATAAAAATATGTTATTGCTTACAATGTAGGAAAACAAATAAATTGCTTTTTTTGACTTCATAATGAAATTGCCATTTGAATGGAAAACATGAACAGAAGAAAATCTCCGGAAATAGACAAATACTGTTCTTGTCACTTTTGATTATTCTTAGATAAAGCTCTGAGATTATATTATCTTTACTTATTATCTACGCAAATCATAAGAAGGTAAGATTTGATTGTTTATAATGGATAAATAGATTCATCATCATCATCGTTCATCACCACACGGGTGAAACTACGGAGCGTAACTAGTGTTACAATAAATTGCTAAACGATGAATTTCAACAAGGACATCTTTCTGTTAATTTTGGTGTCATTTTTGTTTTTTTGGTAATCAAACCCAAACCTATTTGGGGTTTTTTGATGACCGTATATCAAATAATATATGAAATGGCCTTTCTGGTAGGTAAGGTTAGTGCTTATTATAAAAGTTGTAAGATAATCAAAGTAAAACTCTACTTTCAATACCTAAATGTGTGACACTTGTAAGAAATAATACTGACCACAATGGGATTAGGTATGTAGCACCATCGAGCAGCCCCAGTGTATCACCAAGATAAGAAAGTCAATGAAAAACTTAGTATTAGGGTTAATAATAAACATTTGAATTTTTGTATACTAATGATTTGATCAAGTTCTTCAATTAATTAATTTCGCTATTCTTTTCCGATTTAAAATCATACTTTGATTACTACTTCAAACCTATTATCTTACGGTTTTATACCGACTTCCAAAAAAAGGAGGAGGTACTCAAGTCGACTGTTTTTTTTTTGAATGTTTGTTACCTCATAACTTTCGACTGGGTGAACCTATTCTCAAAATATTTTTTTTGTTTAATAACTGGTCTTTCCCGTGTGATCCCATTTAAATTTCATCAAATTCGTTTTAGTAGTTTTTGAGATACACTCCAGAATTGAAGTCGGTATTAAATTTTTCAAATGGTACCGTCTAATATATTTGTATATCTGTTTGAAAGGGGATGATGAGCTAATCTTAAATTTAATGTTAATTTAGCATGTAGATCAAACTGTTTATAAATTATACACCTATAAAACAAAACAGCCGCGCGATTCTCTAAGAGCAAATATCGTTGCATCTTTGACAACATCCGTGAAACAAACGACGAGATGACAAGAAACGTTAGAAAAACAACCTTGTGTACAAGGGCGATATCTCAAAGTATTTGACATCGGTGAGCTCGACGAATCATTAGAGAATCGCACGGCTGAACATAAGTACATGACGTTATAATAATCAAAGAAAACAAAAACTGGAGTTCATTACAGTAATGTCAACTGGAGTACTCGGTATTACTACGGTGTTTAACTATACAGCATCTATTGTAATAGAATCAAGTCTTCGGAACAATCGAGCATAGAAAACTTCCAGCTATTTGCTATTGAACGCCAGAGCCACAAAAATAACCACATAAAGGGAAATAATGATAAAATCTATTCGTACAATATCTACTGTATAAAACACTCTATTCTTTTTCAGCTATAAGTGCAATTCGCTAGTATGAAATACAAAAGATACAATATTAAACGTAATAAGAACCCATATGTAATAAGAACACAATACAATATTAAAAATGTACTTACGTGTTTAAGGACGAGCTGTAAGTTTAGCATTGCTCGGATTTTGCATTGAGTATATGCTAGGCATCACTTATAATGAATAAGTACATATATATTTTATAGCAGGTCTATTCGCGCATTCATAATAATCACTAATAACATATTCACTAACCAAACGTTTTGACCAAGTTGTACTGACTGTTTGTCCTTACGGGCAACAAGTATTATTGTCGCCACTACCCGCATTTCATTTGGTAAATTGTTTTAATCACTGTCTTCTCGGCACACCACACTAACAGTATTGGAAATCTCGCGCGTAGTATAAATGCGACCAGCGCTTTCCTAACACCGGACTTCACGCCGCAAATGTTAGTTAAAATCCCCTTTAAAATTAGATTTTTTCTTAATTTCTTTCACTTCATTTACAATCCTAAAGTAGTAATAAGTGAATCTTTGAGTCCATCACATATTTATGAGTTTTGCGATTTGTGATAGCTTTGAACTTATATGCTCCTTTACGCTAGGTCTACCCTATAATAGCTTCCACAATTGCCGTCCAGTTTGTATCCGCCGGGAGCTAAAATAGGAATAATATCCTGTGCCCTCCTGACATAGTGTGTCATACATACAAATAACGGATTATCTATATATATAAAATCTTGATAAAATATTTTCGCAATACTGTTCGTTACGGCTGTCCGTTATCCCTTAAGATATGGAAGAAATGATTGTTGTATATTCCTATTCCAGTATTTGCGCCTGGGCCGTCCGTGGGACAATTCGTCAATGATAAAACCGAAACGTCTTCGCCTTTATAAAGACGTCAAGGAACTCCACAGATCTGTTGATTTTATCTTAGGGGAAACGACTCTGAATGTCTAAAAATTCAACTAAGTGCTGACTCGACTGAGCCCGACTCTAATGCAGAAGATGTAATCCACACACTACTTCAAAAAGTACCTACTTGCATTGTTACTGCTATTTGATGTTCAGTTATTAGTGTGAAATAATGTCGAATATCTATTTATTAAAATTAATAATAGATGATACAATATATTATACTCGTATTATATATTTTTTACCTACACTATCTTATTACTTCAAGTTAATAATTATCTTTAATTAAAGAATAATAATTATGTAAAAAAGTCACATTATCATCATTTTCATAGGTAGGTAGGTACCGCGTCATAATAACATTTTGGGATATCGACTCAAAGGCTAAAGAAAAAATATTAACGTTTAAGTCATAATTTTTTTTGTTAAGTTCCAAGAAGATTGAGTTAACGATTCAGTTACAAACCTATGAAATTACAACTTTTCAGTAAAATCGTTTCGTAATCAGCGAACAGGGTTTAAAATCTAACGCTAAAGCAAAACACTGGAGCTAAAAATAAGCGAACATTTGTTATATCATTTAAGAAATTGGCGATACAAAAATGTAAAAATACAAGCCCGCTGAGTTTCTTGCCGGATCTTCTCAGTCATGGTCGCGTCGCAATCCAGTTATAGATTTAAGAAAAAAATTATGTAAAATGACAACTTGTAAGTGCCCCCGTAGGTCTATACAGAATAACGGCCTTACTAATAAACTTCGCTATTCCCGGAATAGTTATTCGTATCCATCTGTCAATTTTTCGCCCACAGTAATAGTCACGCGTGAGAGCAGGACAAAGAAAGTTACGTCTAGTATAAAGTTTACGCAATGTTTATTAGTAAAGGTGTAAATGTTTTGAGTTTGAGTTTGAATTGGTTACGTGTAGCCAGAAGGGTTTCTTAATTTCTTTGCTATT
Organism: Selenia dentaria; assembly: GCA_917880725.1. NCBI lineage: Eukaryota > Metazoa > Arthropoda > Insecta > Lepidoptera > Geometridae > Selenia > Selenia dentaria. The sequence goes on along the minus strand of OU862876.1, from coordinate 7,738,275 downwards.
TCTTTATTCTCAATATTTACAAAATAAGTAAAGTATGTTATAGTACATTCGACATTTGACAGGCCCGTTGGTCTAGTGGTTAGTGACCCTGACTGCTATGCCGGAGGTCGTGGGTTCGATTCCCACTCAGGACAAATGTTTGAGTAATGAGCACGTTCATTTGTTCAGTGTCTGGGTGTAAATTATCTTTAATATTTATATATTTAGAAATATACAAGTATGTTTATCAGTTGTCTAGTACCCATAACACAAGCTCTGCTTAGCTTGGGACTAGATGGCGTTGTGTGATAGTTGTGGAATATTTATTTATTTATTTTATTTATTCGCAGCAGTGTCACACATTTTCCCTCGAAATGGTAGTGTCCAATAGTGTAGTACCAAAAAAGACACTAAAACAAATATCCTGTAATGATGAGTGTAGCGTTGTGCTAAACTAAATTGTCGAGTGAAATGTTAGCGTAATAGTACACAATATATTATTTCAGCCTGGACTCATATAGATTGGCTAATTGAACCTGCGGGGAAGAATAAAAATTTTGCCCACGAATCCTGAAATGAGAATGAATATAAACGAATGTAAATATTTAATTCAATACTATTTTACGTTTCTTTCACTTTACGTATATGCTTGACGTTGTAGGGGTACATACACAGCATGTCCTTTCTCCAAAAACATTTCTGAACCACGGTATGCTTTGAGGTTCTCATCTTCCATTAAGTCCGAACAGAAATCACCTTGTATAATTTTAGTGATGAAATATTTTTTTACTATAATTCACACAAGTTTATGAAAGATTTTTTCAATATGCATATAACAATACAAAATGCTTTACCATACATCATCAAAGCTACAATAGTATAAACTCGTACATTCTCTGAAATGAAACACGGTGTAGCAATATCACCTTTCCTTTAGTTAGAGAGTGGGAGGGAGTGGGGAGGGGGAGAGTTAGGAGTCTAAACAAACGGATACAAATGTACTCTCATTTGTATCGGCTAAGTCATGTGCTTTGATATTTACATGTGCGAAATTACTAAAGAAGGATGCACAGTGGGCAGTGGTAGCGAGAAGCATTTTGTGTCACTTTATTTTATTCATTTAAAAAAACTAATATATATATATTTTTCACAAATAGTGAGAAAAATAAACATGCTCGAACGGGATTCGAAACCGCGTCTTCCCACAATCCGTAGCGGACACCATGACCGCTAGGCCACCGAGGCATACCGTCCGAACATCGAATGTTAAGTCTCTATTTGATTTTAACCGCCGTCTAGCGGATATATCGTCTGACTCTAATTCTGAACATTTGTTTTTGTTTATTTGCTTATTTTTGTTGAAAAGACGTGGGTTCAAGTCCAGTTTTTTTTTCACTGTTTGTATACAATCTTCTTTCAGTTAGATAAAGCTTGTCTTGCTATTTAATAGATATCTCGCTCCGTACCGATACAACGGTTCAAAAAATAAACTAGATACATACATAAATTCGTAAGATCGCCTCGGGTGGCCGAGCGGTCATGGCGTCTGACATGGATTATCGGAAAATGCGGGTTTGAATACCGTCCGAGGATGTGTAATTATTATTTAAAAAAAAAAAAATAACTATCTATAAACCCCATATAAGGCAGCTGGCACCGATGGTATTTTTCCTGCATTAATCCAATGGAGCCTGGCCAAGATCAAAAACCACCTCCTGACGATATTTAGAGCATGCTTAGCCTGGAAGTATATACCTAAGTCATGGAGGGAAGTCAAGGTAGTTTTTCTACCTAAGCCAGGAAAAACAGATTACACGAATCCAAAGTCTTATAGGCCTATAACCCTGAGCTCATTTTTATTAAAAACCTTGGAAAGGCTCTGTGATAAATATATAAGGAGTGGACCATTAGCGCAGAATCCTATCCACAAAAATCAACACGCCTATCAATCAGGAAAATCCACAGAGACTGCTCTCCACCATGTGGTGAACAAAATAGAATCAGCTTTGGAGAATAAGCAATCCTGTTTAGCCACCTTCATTGACATTGAAGGAGCTTTCGATAAAACCACTTTCTCCAGCATCGAGATAGGGCTAAGAGACAAATGCGTGGATAACAGAGTAAATAAGTTTGTGACTAACATGCTCTCCAATAGAGTCGCAAGCATTGAAAACTCTAGCACCACACGCTGTCGAGTAACGAGAGGATGCCCACAGGGTGGTGTCCTATCACCTTTGTTATGGGTAATCGCAGCAAACGAACTCGTTGAATTGTTAAACAAAGATGGAATAGTTACTATCGCCTACGCAGATGATTTGGCCATAATGGTATCGGGGCTATTCGAGTCTACTCTCTGCGAAAAAATGCAGATGGCACTTCGAATTGTCGAGGGATGGTGTCACAGACACGATTTATCAGTAAACCCAAATAAAACAGAAATGGTACTATTCACACGTAAAACAAAGGTAACCAAACTTAAACTACCTACGCTATTTAGCAAACAGCTAACTCTAAGTAAGGAAGTTAAGTACTTGGGCATTTGGATGGATAGTAAACTTTTATGGGGAAAACATCTCAAACACATTACCAGAAAAGCAACAAATATTCTCATGCAGAGCACAAGAGCTGTAGGAAAAGACTGGGGACTAAAACCAAAGCTGTGCCGCTGGCTATACACGGTCATTGTGAGACCAGTCCTCACCTACGGATGTGTAGTGTGGTGGCCAAGAACAAATTTGGTAACCACAATAACTAAACTGCAGCAAACCCAAAGATTAGCTTGCTCTCTTATTAGCGGATGCACAAAGACCACACCGTCGGCAGCCCTAGATGTAATCTTAGGCCTAACGCCATTGCATCTTCACATACAGCAGGAAGCAATGGCATCAGCGCTACGGATAAAATCTACGGGCCAGTGGAAAGACTCCGGACCTGATACACACCATAGTAAAATTTTACATAAGGTGACAAAAATTATCCCAGAATCATCACAAGGCACTGACAGGATAGTCAGCACGCACCTTGATGAGAGAAAGTACGTGCTGGTCACTGAGAAGACTGCTTTGGATGGTTGTTCACCGTCATACAACATGTTTACGGATGGGGCGAAAAATAAAGCGGGAGCTGGTTGTGGATATTTCTCGCCGGAACTTGGTATATCAGATTCAAAGGCCTTAAATAAGACCACATCACCAGCACAAGCAGAGGCTATGGGCCTACTGTTAGCAGCAAAAGCTATACCATATAGAGACGAGGTGGGCTCCATAACATCATCTGTGGAAAGAAAACTAATCGCATTCACTCTAGATAGTGCGGCGGTCATCTATGCACTCAGAAGGCCGGTAACCAGGTCAAGAGTGATAGCCGAGTGTCACGCGACTCTACAAAAACTATCAAACAAGTATAAGATAGTGGTAGCATGGACAAAAGGGCATGGCTCATGCCCAGGAAATGCGAAAGCAGATACCCTCGCCAAAAATGCGACTAAGAAACAGGTAAGTGGAGATGTAAATGATCTCTGCAAACCCTCAGCGATGGAAATACGTAATCTACTCCGTCGCTTTACTGAAAGAGAACAACAACACATTTGGGATAACAAAATGGACTGCAAACAAGCAAAATCTATGTTTCCAACCTTGAACAGATACACAACTAATAATTTGTTGAAACTTCAACGACAGGACCTCCGCCTAATGGTAGGCATTATCACAGGTCACTGCAATCTCAACTACCATCTATATAAAACTGGTGCAACAGATAGTCCACTGTGCAGAGGATGTTTGCAGGAGAACGAGACCGTGAAGCACGTGCTGTTGGAGTGCACGGCTATCACTATAGTTCTAAATCAACATCAGTCTTAACACCTCAAATATCACTGGAGCAGTTGTGCCAGCGACCCAGGGTCATACTCCGTTATGTAAAGGAGTTGGGATGGCTAGGGTAGCTGGCGGGGGAAATGCACAATACACCCCAAGCGGGACGTCAGTGCAGGACTTAGCGCCCCCAATCAGAATAAGAATAAGAATAAGAAACCCCATGGTGGGGGGAAAAGCGGCCAAAACGCTGGCGGCAATGCTAAGTTTTTGCTAAGTTTTTTTTTAGTAGTAGATAGCTGCGACCACTGGACGGGCATATTTTATTGAAGGATACTCAATAGTTCCTTTTCTATACACCATCCTAACCCGAACAAAGCACTATGACATTTTGTTGCGCTTATCCAGAAGATAGCCGAGATAACAGATGGCACCCCGGCGAAGCCGCAAAGCCGGCAAGTCGAATACTTTCCCGGATTTGCGGCAATTAACAGTAGGTTAACTCGAGCCCGGATATCGGATAAGCTAACGCCCATACATACCCTAATCTATGCGTTTGACGGACACTGAAACGCATTTAAACGGAAAATTCTCGTTATCTATTATTTGGGGGAGCCGGTCTGCTCTCGGTATGTACGATATTTAGAAATAAGTTAAAAATCTGTTTGTGTACAAAAAACATTGCAAAAATCCCCTTCTGGTCTTTTCTATTAAAATAATTATAAAACTAATATTGTAAGTTAAAAATATTATTGTAGGCCCCTCAGGATAAGAAATAAAAAAAAACTGTTTTGTGCTCTTCAGACCCTTCTATATATCGCAATTGTGCCCCTCAGGCTAAGTATAAAGTTTCCAAAGTGCCCTTCATGCCTTTTTTTTTCGAACAGACTAATGCTGTTTGCCTCTACCGGCATTTACAGCGTCACCGGACGGGTGGCGAGCGCAGATGGCACTCAGCCAGGTGCCTCCCGCCTTGTATTATGTATTATGTATAGTGTCTAAGGCTAGTTAAATAAAAAAAACTTTCCTGCATTCCTTTATTATAATTATAAAAAACCTACGCTAAAACTTTAAATTATAAATGCAAACAATCTCACGGACCCAATTGTTGTGTGTGAACAAAAGCATAAAGAAAAAAAAATTACATGAGGCTCTTGGGATGAAAATTATCATAGGTTTGAGAAACCTTAAGTTTTTTTGTTTGTTTACCAAAGACTTGCGCTTAAAATTTATCTAATTATTTTGCGAGAATATTGATTAATTATTACAAGCCAGACTTTTATTGTGCGACTAAATCAAGATTATTTGAAGTAATTGTGCCTTCTAAATGAAGAAAATGCTAACCTTTCTATAAACAAAATCAGCGCAATTTGAAGATGTTAAGCTAATTACGCGTGTAACACATTTTCCTATTTACTTTTAATTACCATACAGTAAGTACTCGAGTACAGCTCGATATCGTGTTGAGTGCTATACAAGTATATTTAAATCATGATTTAACACATTTAATCGACCTAAATAAACCCTCAAAAATAAGTAGATATTGCACACATCTTCTTTATGCTAGTACAGTCTAAGTTTTGTGAAATATTATGTAACATTTCCTCAAAATAATATTTTCAGTCACTTTTTCGAAAGGGCGTCCTTAACCGCCACTTCCGCCGGCCGCCTTGTTTAAATCGTAAAATAAATCGGCGACAAAACTGGAAAAAAGCGGAAATAGGGGTGCGCTGGGGGCGGAGGAGGCTTGCCGGCGATCATTACGCGAGTGCCGGCAGAGTTTCCTAGTATATATTTCAATATATGGGCAGAGCCGTCGGGGTTGGAGATTATAAAATGTCAGTGGTTTCTCTTGTGTAGGTATACTACCAAGATAAAAAGATCGAGGATTCGTTCGTAGATGCGAGAAGGTTCGATGTTGACATCCCTCTCTACACGCGTCTCGTGATAAACCTGCGTGAATGAAGGCTAGAAGGGAAGATTTTCTACTTATAGATATTTTTTGATTAAAACTTTCGTAAGTTGAACACATTTTAAAGCGATTAGTAAACCGATTTTAACTTACGCAATACGTCGTGTATGTAGGACTCGACCTAGATATATACGAGTATAGATATTTACTTACTTTGGGAGCGGTGACGGGATCATATACGATTCTGACATAATATACATACATAACATAAAACAAAAAAATCTTGGCACATAGCTACGGTCAGTTAATGAATGTACCTAAAACTATATTTATTAATATATTTTTACTAAAAATAAACACGGTAAGTAATAAAAAGGATTTCAGGTAAAAATCTACACACTTCAGTTTTTAGCTCATTGCCTTACTCGAAAAGATATATAGAATAGTTCTAAATGAAATCTCTATTGCAAGTCTCCGCTCTAGTTTAGTTCATCGGAACCGCCTGCGTTTCAACTTACCAAGGCGTGCTGCATGTGTGCGTGAGGGTCATATAGCGTACACCCAGCTGATAGTAGCTACGGAGAATCCCAAGGGAGTTGCCGATGGAGTGACCCCCTTCAATGCCGATAAGAGATGCGATCTTGCGCGGCCTTGCGCTGTGCGCTTCCAGGATATCTGCAAGGAAAGAGAAATTCACTATAACTGATTTAAAAATTACATGTATTGTACTAGCATAAATTGAAGTAATTAGGGAATCTATCACTATTTTGTTATAAAACGATCAAATTATCAATCATACCTTATTTCAGTAATTAATTAACTAGTCTTTATAAAAAAACTGTATTAACACATTTTCAAATTGTAACTGACGCTGTTTACTAATATATCTATATACCTATTCTTCTTCTTAGTCGTATCCTCATGACTGAGGGACGTGATTTTGGTGTGTAGTCTGTGCCACCATTTTTCTCCAGCTCTCTCTATTTTGCGCCATTTGAATGGATGATTGTACGGTGGCCCCTGTAGCCTCTTGAGTGGTGTGTGTCCATCGCGTCGGAGAGCACCCCCTGCCTCGTTTTCCTTACTTACTCCGTTTAGGTATATACCTATACCTATATATATATATCTGTTTAATGTACTAGTAGCTGAGCTTGAGCCATGTTTATAAGCTGTTTTCGAAGGTGATCACGAACCGTTGTGTTTATTTTTCAGTGTTGCTGGTTTGATGGATTCCAGCCTCCGGAACAAGCCGGTTTCCGAAAAGGCTATAGTACCATAGACCACATCCACACGCTACGGCAAGTGATACAGAAGACCGAAGAGTATAACTTGCGTCTTTGTTAAGCGTTTGTGGGCTTACGGCTATAAGAAGGCGTTCGAGTCGATCGAGACAGAAAGAACAGAAGTACTGCCACGGCGCTACAACAGTTTACAGATGATGTAAATAGTTATCTTAACGAAAGGAAACATGTAGTGGCTGTGTTTATTGATTTTAAGAAGGCATTCGAAACCTTGGACCACGGCGGCTTGTTACAAGCAATGGAAGAATGTGGCATTCGAGGATATGTGAATAACTGGTTTAAAGAGTAGGTACCTAAATGACAGGCACATGAGAGTAGTAATAAATATGAAGCAAAGTGTAAAAGGTAGTATTAAGTATGGTGTGCCAACTGGGTCGGTATATGGCCCAGTTGGGTACATAATGCATGTGAACAGCGTAACGAACGTTATCACTCACTGTAAAAGCTACATGTACGCTGACGATATGTGTTTATTATACGGTGACAGGAACATAAATAAGATAGAATTAAAGATACAAAAAGATTTTGATAATATTGTTAAATGGGCACATGACAATGTAATAATAATAAATATAAATAAAACAAAAACTATACGTTTATATTCACCGTATAATAAAAACAGAAATGCAACCATAAACATTGTGGGCCACACTTATAAATGTTTGCATAATAATATTGCTCAATGTGATTGTTTATATTTAGAAGAAGTTAAACATGTCAATTATTTAGGTCTTACGATTGATAAAAAATTTTCGTGGAAAAGTCATATAGATAATGTCTGCAATAAGCTTAGAATAGTACTAGGTAAATTTTATCAACTTGCAAAAATACTAAACCGTGGCACCCTGTACAATGTTTACCACGCGCTGGTCGAGGCAATTATCAGTTACGGGCTTAGTTGCTACGGGCTCACGTTTCCAACATATCTGCAACTCGTTCAAAAACAACAACTTAAAATAATAAAGAGATTAGTAAGTAAACAAACAATATATTCACTAAATAAAGAATATACTAAACTATATAAAATATGTAAAATCCTGCCAGTTGAAACTAAAGTAAACTATTTGTTATTATTGCAACAATTTCAAAACTAAACTTTTAAGCCAGTTAAAACTTGTTTTACTCGAACCCGTAAATCAACTAAGCCACAACTGGAACTGCAGTATAGATATAACAATTATTATAGCAAACGTACTAGGAAATGGCTAGTGCCTAGATTGTGTAATGATTTACCCGCAGACTTCGAAAAACAATTTAGAACCAAGTTGAGTTATAAAATAGCACTGAAGAAGTTATTGTTAGATAGATTACCTACCTGAGCACAATAAATATTACATATTAGTATAGATATTTTAAATATATATATAGATAATAATTATGTATCAGAAATATTATTACTTATATAAGTACCAAATCTTATAATACATCTACTTACCTACACGTACGTGTATACAATTGTAATAAGTCTTGAGAGTTAGCATCTGCCTACAAACCGCTACGCAGTTTGGCAGAATTATGTTATGTTACTATGTATATACTCGTTTTGTTTATAAATAAATAAAAAAAAAAGACGTAAGCAGTGCTTGAGTCTCTCCAGTGGTTGACATCGAAGTGTTGTTACAATAACGCCAACATGTCAGTGCGAGTAAAGGAGCAGAGTTCGAAAGCAATTCCATTGCAAAGAGGCGTAAGACAGGAAGCCGTAATACTCGTATCTCCTAAACTGTTCACCGCTGTGAAGACACCTTTAAGCTTCTGGAATGGCAAGGACTCGGCATCAACATTAACGGCAAATGGATCACTCACCTTCGATTTGCCGACGATATTGTTGTCATGACAGCATTCATGGAAGACCTCAGTACAAAGCTCGAAGGCCTCCATCGAGTTTCCCAACGTTTACAATCAAATTATGTCTAATGTCCATGTTGTGCCTACCCCAACATCAGTTGGGAACTCAGTTCTCGAAGTTGTTGACGAATACATCTACCTAGGACAAACAGTCAAACTTGGCAGGTCCAACTTCGAAAAAGACGTCAATCGTAGAATCCAATTTAACTAGGCATCGCTTCAAATAGCTCAATGCCTCAAGACAGGAATCTTTGACCAATGTGTGTTACCAGTGATGACATATGGCACTCAAACGTGGTCATTTACTATGGGCTTCATAATATACAAACTCAATGTCGCACAACGAGCTACGGAGAAGGTTATGCTCGGGGTGTTATCACGTGATTGAATCAGAAATGTGGAGATCTGTAGACGAACTAAAGTCACCGACGTAGCCCAAAAGATAAGCCATTTGAAGTGGCAGTGGGCAGGGCACATAGCACGCAGAACAGATGGCCGATGAAGCTGGAAGGTTCTGGAGTGGAAACCATGGACCGTAGGTCATATTGCCCGCTACCCCTCCCGCTACCCGCTGACATAATTAGTACCTCGTCCTGCCCCGTCTGTCAGATCGTAAGACGGTCCCGCAGGCGTTTCCGTACAATAAATAGTACCTATAATTACTAATTTAATACCTAATATTACCTATAATTATAGTGAGATAAATTTACAAATTAAAATAAAATCATTATTTACCGCATTACAAATGCCGGACCAAACGCATTCATGAGCTTATTTTAATATAAAACTTTATGTACGACTCTTAGCATTCACCTTCCATTTTGATACAGATGTACTCATTATAGATAACATACTGTAGGTCTTGGCATATACCACTACAAAAATAGACTACGTTTTTTTGTTACTACGAAGCGTTTTACTTTCATAATACGCTTTGTCAAGAAGTAAACCACAGTACGTTAACCTGGGTAACATACAAAAAAAATTCTAGCTGTTTTGTTTGATCTCAGAGCATATCATTACATAACATCAGAACATAGAATGTCAATGGGATACAATTTTACTGTAATTATCTAAAATAAACACCCCCAATATAGGTATCGCGGCTAGATCTGTACTAAAGATGAAATACGATAGAAAATGAGACCAGCGACGTGACAAGTTTATTGAACCGACGATCCCAACTCGCACTGAAGGTGAGACAGGTCGAACATAAGCTAACTAGGTATTATAATATCTCACCAGTGACAGAAGTAGCAATCTTCAGGCTTTTGGGGTACTTGTCGACTAGGCGCTTGATGACGTCAATCTGTTCGAGAGTAAGTTGAACAGCATCTTTGTTTTGAGTCGCGCATGGGACGAAGGCTGACCAGAACTGTGGACAAAAGTAAGTGTTATTTTTATTTTGTCAAATTAGACCCAAAAAATGAGATTTTTTCCGGTCTAAATTGACCTGTCTAGACCGAATGTCGAACCTTTTTCATAATGCAAAAATAATAAATTGTTCGTTGAAGGGATTATCAACTTACAAATAAGTGTAATATTGACATATTGACATTGGAATAATGACATTAGCAATGGCTTTATGTTAAATTTATGAATAGTATACAGAAATGTAAAAAACCTAAATTGTGATAAGTTGAATTACTCAGACTGTGGATACACAGTACCTAACTATATAATGGAACGCCCTTACAGGGCGTTATCTATTACATTACCATTACCTATTACCCAGTCCATTTTCCTTCCTACGTGACATAACAAGTATGTTTTTGGATAAGTATGTATGTACTTTGTAACAGTAAGGTTAAAAGCAATAGTTTTTATACATAATGGATTATACAAGAGTTTCTTTTATGAGAATGAGAGAAGAAAAATCCGGCACCATGCAGTTTCTTTTGATGTACTATACTACTGATATGTATTATTCATTATAATAATTATTTAATGAATATCCTACTTGCATTAATCCATTACAGGACAGAGTCTAAGGTTTTAGCACAAAAATAAAAACCAGTTAACAAGGAGACAGATTTTTTGTGCAATAGACCGTATTAGTGTCTTAGTGTATACTGCCGTATATAGTGCTCATGCGTAACAGTGTTAAGATTTGAAGTGCAGTGTAGGAGTTGACATGATTGGACGAATGAAAATATAAGACCTTGCGATGCGTTATAACCACAAGCGCAATGCACTGCCATGATGCCATTTTTTTTTTGGTAGGTGGTCTAGCGAGCCAGAATGTGTTTTTTCCGAAACACAACTTTGATTATGTTGTCGACACACTTTGATTTTGCACGCTTGATCTTTTTATAACCTTTGAATACGTTATTTAGTGCAACCCAATTCTATTCCACCTATCTAGAAAAGTGACCATAGCGTGTTATGTAGTACTAGTTCGTGAGACGATGCAATTATATAATATTAGTAAGAGGGAAGGAATGCCAACTTACTAGGTAGTACGCCTTTTTTGCAAATGGTGGTTGGCACCACTAGATATTAGGCTAGACCAGTGGTCTATATAATGGTATAATATCCTACACAACCTAACACAGTGATGGTAGATTGTAAATGTAGCAAGTGAAATTACTGAGCAAAAGAGATTAAAAAACTGAATGCATTAGTATTATAGTTGGTCGACTTCTTCGTATTTTTAGATTTGCGTCAGATTTCGAGTTCGTTTTTTCGATACAATGGGATAACACCTGTCTGGCACAAAAGATAAAAACAAAATAGCCAGATCCTCCTTCGCTCAGAGAGCATACAGCGAAATCGTATTACGTAGTTCTTTAATATTTAAGCATCTTTTTCGAAGCTCAGTTTTGGAGTTTCTTTTAGCTGATCTTTCATGCGATATTAAAACCTAATAATAAATGAAACCTTTCAACACGTGGACTTACTTTTTTTCAATTATAATTGTTTGTTTATGTATCTGGCGCAAGTTTTAAATATATATTTAAATACTGATAAGGTTCGACATGCACGGAAATAAAATAAAAAGTAGTTCTGCGTACAGTAAAACTCACGAGCATAGCATTATCAGCGGCCATTTTTCATAGTCTGAGCTGCAAATGCAGCCGTGCAATTCTCTAAGAGCAAACATCGTTGCATCTTCGACAACATCCGTGAAACAAATGAAGAGATGACAAGAAACGTTGGAAAAGCCACCGTATGTACAAGGGGAAGTATTTGACATCGGTGAGCACTCGAACAACATCTTACTTCGAGAAAAGGAGTATGCTGAAAATCAGCCTTGCATAGACTTAAGTGTCTACGCAGCCATGCGCTGAGCATACCCCTTATTGCCCTATTGTTTCAAATATTAGGTACATTGTTTGTTATTATTGTATCTTTAGTGGCAATAAAAAACTTTACTTTCTTTCTTTCTTTTATAACAGAATCGCAGGGCTGGTCATCGAGATTCGCAAAAAATAGACAAATATTTCTCGACATCAGAGGCGTTAGGCCGGATGTATAGATCCGACTTAAATTACTTTTTTTATTAAAGCCTTATTAGGGATTTTTTTCTCATTCTAAGCTGACCTTTGTATTTCTGTCTCGTACCGTTGCCAAGATACACACGTGCATAAAGTCGAATTTACATACTTTTTTAAATGCGTAATAAAACTTCATGGTTCTAACCATGAAGTTTTATGTTGACTTAAACCTCTATGCCCCAAATTAATAATAGTTTTATGAGCCGTAATTTAACTTAGCCCTTTATGCATTTAAAATTTAAAGCTTCGTCTTAAACTGGACGCTTCAGCAGATATGCCTTTACTCATCTAAAGTTTTCAGCAAAATAATGGTACGTATTGTAGTGGTACATGTGGAAGGCAATTATATTTTTTTTTGATTCTTGTGAAAGATAACTTAAGCAAGAAATCCCGCGTTTCAAAAGAACTAGCATCTGGTCAGTCATAAAATGCAATACGCTGTCTAAAAAGAATTATCTACAATAGAGAAACCCTATTCGGAAATAGAACAATGGAGGACCGTTTTGGAACGATATTTGAAACATGTTTATGACGCAAGCCGTGTGACTTTACAAAAATACACCATTTGTTGCATGTTAAAGGATAATGATCTTTATTGAGCATAGATCAATTATAGCGTAGTTAAACTATAACATAGGTAACGATTTATCTGCGAGTTAGCTTATAAATAAACTGCTCTCATGTAGAAGAGATGCGGCTTGTCACAATAGCAATATATGGAAAGATTGCCACTTTAAATACCTGGATCTGAGATTATGGTAAATGCCAAGCTAAGGGCGTATGTAATCATCAAACACATGTTATATACACTTGTAAATGTTGTGTTACAGAACTAAATGGCGCCAAAAATCGAGCCCGCCATTATTTGACCACGTGAGTGGACGATACGACGCGCTATCCATTATCCAATCACATAGATCAGTATTGCTTCGGCTGGGTGTAACCAATCAGGGCCTTTCGCGGCTATGATGGCTTGCCGCTGTTCGTGAGAGCTGGGGGCGTGAGAGGCCGCGACATTTCTAACTCGAGAGTCGAGAGGAGACACCAGGCTCCACTAAGAAAGTGATTACAGTATAAAGTGCAGTGACGTGTAGTGGATCGTGAATCTTCGTCCAGGGGGGGCCTTTTATAAGTTAAGTTAATTTTAAATCTAGACGGAGAATTTAGATCGTCCAAATTCCAATTTCATCAATAGAATTTTACTTTTATAATACCTTTATTATATTTTGGTTTATATTTTTACTTTATATTTTGGTTTAGTCACAATTACGATCTAAATTCGCCGTGATATTACTATTCGTGTGTGTGTTCTTTCCAGCTCTTAGATATAGATCTATTGTTCTAAATTTTATGTATATTTATAATATCGAAATCATATGAAAAGAGTGGCCAAGGTTTTTTCCACGTTTTTCCTTGGTATCCTACAAACTTGCTTGTGAAACGTGTGGGTAACTGTAGAATCAAACTCTTGAATTAATATAAAATTTAATCTGAAAGTAAATTCCTGAAACTTATCTTGTTTTTGAATAATCACTACCCCCTAACCCCTTAATTAAGGCAAAGACAGTTAGGAAATATCTTGGATCCAGAGTAACGTATCCTGTAATTGACGTAGTACAGTTTTATAATATTTACCAGGTTTAGAAGTCTTTAGGCATAACTATTCACTATTATTGATATGTGCTCGTAGAAGGTCACGGTATAATAATATTTATGAAATATAAAATAGGTGTTGATTTCCTTTGAGTTAGAGAAGTTATGGTCACATACTTACATTTCATACCTAACGGACAATAAGCTAATTGAGATTAAATCTATTTGCTGTTATCAATTTATGTGATTTGTCCCTGTCATTATCTCGTGTAACAAAAGAGTCGAATGCCGTCTTATATGACGAAGGTGCGATCTCTGATTTTGTAGGTAATCATACAATATATTTATAACTAAAGATCAGTCAACATGTTCTGACAAATGTGAAAGGTCAGTCGATGTACTCCTGACAAATGATAATTGAATTGATGGTTTAATACTATCAAGTCAGTAGACAAGAGTCCTGACACACATGATAATTTTTAACGATCAGTTAACGAAGTCCTGACATTTTGCTAAAAGACTGGCTAACTCAGTTCCGGCTCAGAGAGGACACATACACTGCAGGTGACTGACAGGTCTGGTCTTGACCCGCAAGCAGAGTTGATTGCGTCAGCCGTTAGTCAATTTCCGGGATTGACTTATCAGGCAGACATCAGATAATCGTACTTAACTGAAAGGTCGACCTCTACAAATCCATATTTAAATTAATGTTAAACTCTTGTCTTTAACCTTTGGTTGATAAAATTCTGACAGCCAAATCAGTAAGAGATATTCTTAAGAACGACAATACGCAGGGTATCTTTGGTAAATGGTGAACAAAGATAAGACACGATTACTTCCGTGGACGAGTCCTTGATAGCTGAGATATCAAGAATTTTGCAGCTGTGATAAGTATAAGGGAAGTATTAGTACTATATAAGAAATAGGTCACTTAGCACGTGCGGGTCTATTACAGTATCTTCAACTACAGCATAATGCTTGAAAAAATGTGTTTTCCTCTATTAAGGCATTATGTCTGATATTTTGTAATAGCAACAATTTTGTATGTAGATTTTGTACGATTAAAGATTTCTAACCTTATGCTTCCAAAAATATACTTAATAAATAAAAAAATACTTGGTTGGATCTTAAGATAGTTCAGATAGTTTCGTATAAGATGCGTTTCAGAGTATGCTCTCATGGTGGGTCAGCTCGTAACAGCATTAAACATTTACAATGATAAGAGTCAGGGGTAGAAACGGTAACATAAAATGATGATTGCGAAAGTGACTTATTTGATAAGAACCAGGTGACGAGAATCACAGAAAAGAATGATTAATGTTGTAGCGAAATAAGAAACTTTCCTAATATCAGGGCCACTAAAAATCTCAAGACCACGTATAGTAGATTAGTAGCCAAGGGCTGTAAGGCTGTAAGGCACCCTCGAACTATAGATGCCCTCGCTGCGCTCGTGCGCCTTTATATCTCGGGCTGCAATTTATGCTTACACCCGAGCTAACTACTCTGCTTTACATCTCGATTGTGAGGTAAGTAGAAAAAAACCAGCATTATAAAAATAAAATTGATGACTATTATACTCATACGAAGACAAGGCTGAATAGCGAAGCGACCTCTTTTGTCATTGGGCTGAATGCATGATGTTTATTGCCAGTATGATGGTTAGATGTACGCGAACTTTTTAAAAGAGTGAAGTGTTTTTTTTAATTACTTACCGCTCTAGGGCTTTTCTAGCTACATTATTACCCTAGAGCGCTAATTGGTCACCTGCAAGCCCACTTGTTTTGTTTTAAATTACCGCCCTAGGGCTTTTCTAGCTACATTATTACCCTAGAGCGCTAATTGGTCACCTACAAGCCCAATTGGGGGTAATAAGGACCTACTTACCGAATATGAGAGATGTAAAATATTTTTTTTCTCATAAGAAAATCGTACTAATGCTTCCATTAAAAAAGTGCAAAGTATTATGTTATATATTGCTATCAATTGCAATTCCATCGCTATAGTATGGCTGTGCTACGGCTTGTGGTTGGTTGGTGGATGATGGTTTTTCATTTTTAATGTTTTAATTTTTGGTAATCGATTTTATGCTTTTATTTTTTTGTATTCATTTTCAAATAAGCTTCAACTACACCCGCTACCTGTATAGTCAGTCATGGACGAAACCACTATTATTTCTGTAGATGCGGACTCCCATTCGTATAAATTTCAACACACAGGTAGTAAAGTAGGAAAAAACTACCGAGCGGGATACACGACCGCTCTATATTACATTTTCCAGTCCGGTGCCGCTAGAGTATTATAGAATGCGAACCTGCTGAAGATAATGATTTGTTTATACATTCGCGATTCCTAAACATACAACTTAAAACGGATTAAGTTGCGTATTATCACTCGTTTTGAACACAGTACCAATGTTAAATAATTTTTTACCAACTTTTTGTGAGGAGGATATGTCTATTATATTTTATACTAGTATATTTATTTATTTACATTATTTTTCCATAACTTTCGATTACTTTTCGGTAAAAATGGTTACAGGTAAAATAGATTTTTGAATAAGTACGTGTAATTTGTTAATTTCGACTAGAACAGATGTTTTTAATTATATATTTACAAACGCACATGTCCTGCTCCTTATGGTATAATAGAGATGGTAAAGAATGAATGATGGCATTGTATAATAGATTATGTGCATAAACCTACGTTAACTTTAGTAGGCTATGATATGTGGCGATCTGTGATATAAGGTGTTGCCACCTCAGATTTGAGAGATCACAGATCGCACGGACGCCTCTACGTGATCTAATCGCTTCTTTGTGTTGAGATAGATTCGTTTTACGACAGATTAGTGTTAGGGTAGAAATATTCCAGTCACATCTTGATGTGTTTTCTAATCTTGGTCTCCAAAGTAGAAGCCCCCATTTGTAAATGCTATTATACAACCGGTTACTCATCCAAGTAAGTTTTGTAACAAATGATGTTTTACTCAATCTAGTAAGACCGGGGAGATATGGTAAATTAATCAGGACTCCGAAATACACACCTAGCATTTTTATAATTTTTGAAGAACTCTAAACTAAAAACTATATCCTTATTTCAAGTTTTTAAATTGGCGCTAAAACATTATTCAAAACCGGCATAATATACGTCGTATGACTTCACTATGGCAAAACAAAGTGTTGTGATTATAATACGTTTTGCTTGCTTGGAGGTTGCTTACTTGATCACGGAGATGGCGGGATAAAACCAACAATGACTATTATAATTTATTTTCTTGTGTGCTTATTCTCAAGTTTTGACGTTCAATAGTGGAGGAATATTACCCGTTGATGTTCACAATGGTATACGAGTGTCAGTAATCTTAATAAAATCATGAAACATTTTTTTTGTATTTTTCGTCAATCGTGTTAGAAAGTTTTATTAATGCATCTAGGTGACTTATACAAAACAGTAATTAAATGATTGACTTATTTCTTAGAGCAGACTCTAACTACCTACTTGAAAACCAAGTTCATAACTCTGCAGTTACAAAAATAAACCTACACTTTTGCCGCATAATTTGTACTATGAAGGGTCTTCCACCTCAAATGGAAAAATCAACCCTTATCGGATCACTTTGTTGTCCTTCTGTTCGTTTGTCTGTCTGTCTGTCAAGACCCTTTTTCATTCATAAATAAGAAAAATCTGAAATCCATGAATGTGTAACAACAATGATAACAAGAAAAACGAATTTACTATTGAATATTATTAAAAAACTTATTTAATTAATATAAAAAATTTATAACAAACCTACAATTTTCGGTTGTGGCAATAAGCGTGTTTATGAATCGATAGTTTGTCCTTTCACCTAGTATGTATTTAGTTTTAAATCAAAAATATTAGATTCTTTCTTCACTTGCTTGATTCTCAATTCATTGACAAGGCACGACACTACCATACCACACGTTTGTTTTTGCCCTTATAACATCATTTCCACAGTTACCTCCGTTTGAGGTCACGTGGCTTCTAGAAACTTTTGTACACATTTTATTTATTCAAAATAAAGTAAATCCAATGCATAATCAATAATTTGTTAAATTATTTGAAAAAAAAAACGATATTAAAAAATATTTTTGTTTTGATTTTTTATTAAATTAAATTGATTTCAGTTTTTCAGCGAAAGTGTCACTAAATATTTTTTAATATCGTTTTTTTGATAATGGATTTCTGCAAAGTAACGCCTGAATCAATAAATTATCTAAATTATTTGAGTTTCTTGCTTCATCTTATATAGCTATCATATTAACATTACAGTGTAATTTATTTATGGCTGTGTCAACTACCCTATTCTCAGGAGTATGACACATATTAAACTATTATTATTCGGCAAAACACTCACGTTAGGGATTGAATACGTCGACCCGGGTTTTGAGCATGCTCGATAATATTTCGGTTATTGCTAACTCTAAAACTTTACGAGTTCCACATATTTATAAGAGCTTAATCTATTCCAGGTTCAAATGTTGCGAAGTTTTCTTCGAGACCCTCAACTGCCCCCGGTTTTGCGTGCAAGCCCAAAGCGTTTTATCCCTGTACGGTTCCGGTTTCACAACTGGCATCTCCGTAGACCATGGCTATGACTCCACAGATATCAACCCTTTCTACGAAGGAGGTCTTATTAGATACGCACACGTGCAAACTAACTTACCTGGCCTGACAGCTGACAAGCTTTAGCTAAAACTCGCCGAATGAAACTTAGACTTCTGCTTTAAAACTTATGACGCCGTTGAAGACATAAATGAGCATTTGTATGTCACAAAATACGCTTGCATCACTGAAAAACAATCAGGCTACAAGAGAAATTATAAGCTACCGAGTGGTGAAGTGTTAGATGATGGTGATGAAGCATTTATGGCTGCAGAGTTGTTATTACAGCTTAATTTTGTATCGGGTTATAATACTGGGTACACACCCCTGCAAGAACCCATTGTGACGTCAGCGACGAAATATGATTCGCAGCCTCGAAGCAGCTTGTATGAAGCTATCGTTCCATGGGGAGGGATGTCGACGATGCCTCGACTGAATGCTAGGTTAGAGCATGAAATCGAAGAGTTGGCTCGTAGACCGTGCAACATCGTTAAGCACCCCGGAACCGTACATAGTAGCGTGGTTAGGTGGTGCAACAGAGCTAAAATAGTGAAGAATAAGTTCTTCACCTTAGAAATTAACATCTAAACGAAATGTGTTTTCTTAGTTTTCCATAACTATTTTTTACTTTACTAATATGTAATGTTTAAATACGTAGAATAGGTTTGAGCTTGCTTTGCATAAAACGTCACGATTGTCCATAAAAGTTATAAATTCAAGTACTGGTCTACAAACCAAACGCACCAATGCTTGTAGACTAACGGCCTTACCAATAAACGCTGCTTAACTTTAAATGACGTTATTTAGTACTGAGCAAAGGAAAAATGTTCTGCGCCGTACTAGGTGACGTTATTTAAATTTAAGTAGCGTTTATTAGTAAGGCCGATAATGTCTGGCAGCGATGGTCCTTGCCAAGACGGATGCTTGCAAAATAATCATATAATAAGTAAGTAATAATTAGGTAATTAGCATTATCCAAAGATATCGTGTAGTGATTTTATAAAGATTCCATAATAATTACTATTATTTAAAAACATATATCATGCTGATGACATCTTATTAGGTATATCAATTATATTTTAAGTACATATATTTTATATTACATTTATTTTATTGAACTTTTTAGTTTATTTTTGTTCCCAGCTGTCACGATATTATTAGTGCAGCATGTGAACTATTTTGATTAAACTCAGAAATGTATAATGAATTGAAAATATTTATGTATTTATCTCGAATAAGTTACATTTATAGTAATTATCTCGTACGAATCTATTTCGAAAGTAATATATTAGAGAGGAAAAACTCAGACAAAATTTCAAGCTTAACTTTATTTTTGAAGCATCAAAACCTAAATAAAACAAACTATTTTTTTATAAAAATTGTTGAAAACTTACAATTAATAATCCGTGGATCCACCTAAGACTCTCCTGACACATTTGCAGCGGTTCTGCATACTCAAAACAAGGGTGTCAATATGCTGTTGTGGAATACTGTCCCAAGTCCTGCTAAGATGCAAGAAAAGCTGGTTTTCATGCACAATATCTTCAGGGAAATTCCTAAGAGCTCTTCTCTGAAGCATATCCCAGGCATGCTCAATAGGATTTAAGTCAGGGGATTGTGCAGGCCAGTGTAAAGCTTGGATATCATGTATGCAATTGTACGATGCAATTGGTTCAAAGGCTACAGAGAGAGTATGGTTTGCTAGTAAGCGATCAAACTTTGAGAAGACGACTGCATGAAGTCAACCTACGTGCTCGTAGGCCACTTTGGGTACCAGTTTCAAAAATAAAGTTAAGATTGAAATTTCGTCTAAGCTTTTCCTCTTCTTCTAAGTTTTTTTAAAATTTAACTTTATCTAAAAGTTTATTATCAGATTATATAGGCTATTAAATAAGGTTTATTTTAATGTGTACAAAAAGTTAATTAAATTTTAGTTATTTAGGTTTAGTTGATATATTCCTAGACCATGTTGATGTGCGTAATTATTTTAAAATAAATAACACATATACCTACCTTATAACATATCAAAAAACTCGAAGGATATGTGAGAATAAATTAAATATTTACACTTTTAACGAATTAAAAAATATATTTATAAAATTTTAATAGCAATAAATATAAATTATATAATGTGTAAACTACATAGTTTATATTCATAGTCTTAGAGTAAAGGTTGTTAATATTGTCACTTCACAATACGCAATAAAATATGCAATAAACCACTGTTGTCCCTTAATATTCTCAACATATTACCTTGTACCAAAGTTTTGTAGTATCACGGTTGTGACGTAAGCAATAATCAGGATGACAGGTCGGCATTCAGACTGGGGCAGCGGGTTCGTTACTCGCCTGCATTATTCATGCAGTTACGTGATGAGACATAGACAGAGGCGGTGGTTCGACCGCAGAATAACTAATAGTAAGTTAATTGTGCACGGCTTTCTAACGAAAATAATAATAAACAAGCGCTTGCAATCAAGGTTTTTTTTTCTCATAAGCGACCTTCGTTAATTTATTTCTGCTAAAATTTATAGTCGAAATGGTCTCAGAGTGATGGAAGTTAAGTACATTTACCCTGTTAAGGGGTAGCAAGTTTTTTTTATAAATTTTAATGTCTAATATTTTTTAATTTAGATAAAATGGTACTGCAGGTTTTATATGTAGGAATGAGTGATTGAATGAAATATTTGTAATTTTTCGAAAAAGGTCGAATTGAAAGATCAAAGTAATGAGGTAATCTTTTTATATAATTGTATTACTAGCGACTGTCCGCAACCTCGTTCATGGACTAGGCTCGGCCACTCTCAAGTTATAGCGTGACCAGGAGAAATAGGGGTTCATAATTATAATATTATATACTAGCGACTTCGTTCGCGTAGTAGGCTCAGCCTTCGGCGTTGCCATAACGTCACATCTTTTCTTGGTTTTTCTTTCAGAAATAAACTTCTCTTGGATATAATTAACACAACAAAAAAAAGAATTAACGAGATTGTTCCATCCATTCTCAAGTTATAGCGTGACGAGTAGAAATAGGGGTTCATAATTGTATTATTACTAGCTGACCCGCCAGCGGCTTCACTCGCTTGGTCTTGGTATAGAGGTAAAGTGCCGTTTTGGAACCTCGAGGTCCTGGGTAGATCCCCGGGTTGGACAGTTACTGGCTTTTTCTGCCCAGTAAATTTTGAAGGAGTGCCCCGTAGTTTGCTAAAAACTTAGGTCCAAAAAATAACCCCCATGCAAATTTTAAAAGTTTTAGCACTCGCAGTAACGAAGTTTCATACAAACGATTTCATCCCTTTTGACGCCCTTAGGGGTTGAATTTAATAAAATCCCGTCTTAGTGACCACCTACGTCCTAAAAAAACCCGCATGCAAAATTTGAAACTCCTAGCACTTGTACTTTCTGAGATTTCGTGATGAGTGAGTGAGTGACCTTTCGCTTTTATATATATAGAGACTAGCAAACCCTGCGAACTCCGTTTCGCCACCAGATGGCTTCGTTTTATGTAACATTTTGTTTGGCGCCATTTACTTAAAATATTGGTTTGTAGTACATGCTATGTATCAGAGATGGCGCTGTATGTGAAAAAAGATTTTCCCGCTTTTCTTTTTAAATTTTGCCTGAATTTTCTTTACTATAAACCTCACGGAGCCCGAGACCTTTCCAACGAATGCAAAACCGTGGAAATCGGTTCGTGCGTTCTGGAGTTATAGCGTCAGGAAGGAAAACCCGACTTATTTTTATATAGTAGATTGTTCCATCCGTTCTCAAGTTATAGCGTGACCAGGATAAATACGGGTTCATTTATATATATATATATAGATAGATAAGAATCGCGCGGATATTAAAGGTTGTTATTATATATTTTAAAAAATCAATTACGTAAATCTAATAATAATAATGGTTCAAGTACATATGTTTTGTTTGTACAGCCTTTTCGAGGTAAATTAGACAGATCAAGACACAGTCAGACAGACGCACGTGACGTCTGGCTGTGTCGCTCTTTGAGTAGCTTCGTGTTGAGCAAACAGCCTGCGCCACAGTAAACACGATAGTTACTCCGGCGGTACGACTACGCTGTCCCTTTTCTTCATGAAGCCTGTCTCATCTAAGGCGGGGTAATATACATGAGTGTTGCCACACTATAGTATCAGAGTGTCTTACTCTCGTACGGCATTCTATAAAAACTCGTAGTACAAAGCGTCTTACATGTTTAAAAAGGTTAGTGGTCGAATCCTTACACTCATATATATATAAATAATCTTCGCTACACAAGCGATAGCGATCCGACCTTCTGCGGCCAGATTGCTACCCTCATATCAATCCGTTTACCAATTTATAAGCGCAAGATCCCTTTACACCAGAGATTAAATTACATTCAAAAGCACAAACAATTTTCACCTTTACCATCACACAGTTAACAATGAGAATGGTTTGGCAGCAGACGTGAGAGAGAATGATTTGTTTTGCGTGCCAAAGATGCTATCCGTAGGTTTTTCGTAGAAAATATATTTTCACGAAATTGTTACACTTTCAACACGTGTCTATTGTCTTCTATTCACGTGGGAGATGGGTTTTGTTTCCTTTTTCCCCGTTTGAATGACGATACTCTTAGTTTCGTGTAACAGTGATATGGTACTTCGTTTTGTTCAATTTTTACCTGTTACGGAACGAAGACTTTTTTATTTAAGGCTTATTTTAACGCGAATAACATTTCCCACACTAATTACGTTAGACTAACTTATGACCTACGAAGAAATAATAGTTCTTCGTAGCTTATGACATACTGAATGGAACCCATGTCCTTCTGTCACCTTCTTACTCGAGTATTAAATAAATTAATAATAATAATACCGCAGGGGCGGCTTTGAGGCGAGCCGTCGGTGAGTGGCGACACCGCGGACCCTGATTCTCCCTGGGACTAAATGAGACCCTTGACCCCCAGCTTGCCTTAATTGGCCGTCTGGGGGTGGAGACGCAAGAGCAAGTAACAAAAAGCTCCAAGGGTGGAAGTGTTAAAAGGCATAACGCCGGTAGTAGCGCTCTAGTGAAACCGCAGCACACCTCTCGACACCCTTCAGCCATCCACACCAACGTTGCCCCTTTTGTTACCATTGATGGTGGCTCTTATGGGGGGCCCGTTTAGTGGGTGGCAAGTCACCACCTGCCCAAAAATGTATGATGAGACTGAAATTGGCAGGTGCCGTAGTCTCGTCCATAGCCCACTATCTTCTTATCACTAATAAGATCATATCAATAGCCTTGCCATTTTACTCATTTTTATAATAGTTATACCATGTCCCATCCATCCAAAAGTTTCTGTTTACTACATTGTATGTTTTATACCAAACAGGTCTCTAAGTGTTGGCTACAGCCCCACTTATCCCTATGTAAAGGGCCGGGTTAAACCCGTGATATAATTGAAATACAAAGAATAATAATAATAATAATAATATTTTTATTTCCATAAAATATACAAGTTTACAATTAACTTAAATTATCTTAAAGATGTAAGTTAATAATGGGCTTGTAAAACATTTAAATACAATTACAGCTAAAACTACACTAAGATTTCTCTTGTATCGTAGGTTTGCTATCTTTTTTAGGGTCACAATATCAGCCTCTACATTAAAGATATATTACATAAAAGAGTGTGTGTAACTTTAATACTTATAAACATGTTATTTCATGCAAATTTACATTATACAATAGTCTAGTGCCCGTGTGTGGTGTATGTGAGCGTGCGTGTGTTCGAGTGCGTGTGTGTGTGTGTATGGGTATGTATGTATGTTTAGGTATAAAAAAAGGAAAGATTTGTTAGTTCGTTGTGTTGGTCATGTAATTACCTTTAATATTTGTTGAGTTTCATCATAATTGTAATTTTGGAGCCAATTGTTAATTTTATTTTTTGCTTCTCTTTGACTTGAGATACAAGATTGGTAATAAGTTTTGCTGCCTTATTATAAAGAAAACATTCTAGAAATATCTGTTGATGGTGTGCACATTTTGTGTTGTACTTGGGTATATCAAAGACCCTATCCTTTCTTCTCTTACGCTTTGACTTTTCCATCATTGTAGTATCTTTGTGCTTATGTAGCAGAAGATTTTGAATAAAAAGTTGTCTTACTGTCAGCATTTGACAATCTTTATACAAATTTGCAGTAGAATATCTGTATGGCTTAAATGTGGCAACTTTAAGTACAGCTCTTTGCGCACGTTCCAAAGTAAGTATATACGATGCACATGCGCCACCCCAAGAAGTATTGCAATATGTTAATAATGATCTACATAAAGCATCATACACACTAAGAATAAGTTTGCGGTCTGCGACTTCACGCAAATTTTTAAAAACATAGATGAGTTTTCTTACACGTTTTCCTAATGCTAATATGTGATCTCTCCAGGTTAGCCTCCTATCCATAGCAATACCTAGATACTTAATAGCTTGTACGCATTGTAGTTTGGGACAGTCGCAAACACTTATAATGCAGTTTGAATGTACTCTAACATTGGGTTTTTGGTTTTTATTCAAAATATAAAAACACTGAAACATTTTAGCGACAGAGAAATTATTGCTATAACCCTTTCAATGATTGGCCTAGTTTCTTCCGCTGCATCTCGCCACTTCCGGCCCGAAACGCACTCGTTTTTTTATGTGTGACTTGTCCTTAAAGCACAGGAAATCATTACATCGGCTATCAGAACGGATCAGGTATGCTGATATCGACAGACATGACGAGCCGATCTAGACGCGTTATTTTTCTGTGATCAAGGGAATATAGTCCCTTGATACCACAGAAAAAGAACTAAACAAAACTGAGTTAGAAAGTCATAATACCCTTGGTACAAAATTATAGCCTAACTTCGCAAAGTAGTTTCGTTAGTTTTTAGTTAGTTACCATTGCAGAGTGTTACAATCTCGTAGAGCATCTACGAAATATGACATAATATTGCGTAGCATTAGGCGTAGAGTGTAGTAGTGGTGCTAGATAAACTAGGACATACGAGTAGATGCAAAGAAATTAAATTGAGGGACGAAGTTTGATTGTAATATATATTTTATTACGTTTTTATCTTGCATTTTTCACATATTTGTTAGTTTATGCATGTCTGGTTGCAGTCAAGGCTCTTGTATAGAGATTTTCTCAAAAAATGCGAAGTAAATATTCAAACTAAGTAGATGTTAAGAAGTACCATTTTCTTTTGATTTTGGTGCGACCAAGCATTTTATTACGGATTTATAGTTTCAGTTTTTTTTAACAAACATTTAAATGCATTTGTTTGACCTGTATATGGAAAAGTTTATTTATATAAGTATGTATATCAGTCAGTTTCTTCCAGGTTTGAGACTAGACTATATAGCGTTGTTGTCCCTTATAATTTTTAATATTAGTCACTCTTTTGCCCTTACTCCCCAAATTTACGACATTTATATCAAACCTTTCTTTGAATCTGACGCAGTATTTCGCATTCTGTCGCGGCCATCAATATTAGTTTAACGTATTGTGAGCGCTCCCGGAACCGGAAATCTATTTTGTTTGAACAGTATTGTATTTGTACACGCGTGTCCGTGATATCTGGAAGGTTAACCGTGTGACACTCGACACCTGTTGTAGCCTTATACTGTTTCTACAATTGACATGCTCTGCCGTGCGATTCTCTAATGATTCACGACGAGCTCGTCGACGAGCTCGCCGATATCAAATACTTTAGAGATATTGCCCTTGCCCTTGCCTTATCTCGTCATTTGTTTCACGGATGTTGTCAAAGATGCAAGGATGTTTACTCTTAGAGAATCGTACGGCAATGTATCTTTCGTCACGTCGGCACCACAGGATGCCAGTTTGTGTCGTGTAGTGTACAACCTATTTTCTCAAAAAGTAAAGGAATGAATCGAATATGTTCTGCCGTGTGATTCTGAAATAATTCATCGACGAGCTCACCGTTGTCAAATACTTCGCCATTGTACATAAGGTTTCTTTTCCAACGTTTCTTGTCATCTCTTCATTTGTTTCACGGATGTTGTCAAAAATGCAACGATGTTTGCTCTTAGAGAATCGCACGGCTGTTTGTTGCAACAAGGGCTTAAAGAATTTGATTGAAAAAAGGGACCCTGAAAGTTTTTTATCAATCAAGTCGTACGCAGGTGGTAAGCACTACGCATGCTCATGTCTGTTGCAATGCTACGCACAGCTGCCGCCAGATGTGTAGTTTTGGGTCGCACCGCACTGCACCCAGTTAAAGCAATACCTACCACCCAATAACTAATAGTGTAATTTTTGAGGGCACTTACCTGCCTACCTACACGTATGTTACAAACCATTTATCATGTAAGCCGGGTTTCTTTGTCTCTTACCACGCGGCCACTTTTCTATCTATCTACACTAATAATATAAAGAGGAAAGATTTGTTAGTTTGTATGTTTATTTAAAATCCGACCGATTTAAAAGTTCTATCATCATTAGAATCCTACAATTTCACCGAAGAACATATGCAAAGAATATTGACAAATAACTTAGGAATTCGTACAAAAATCGATAATGTAACCTAAGGTGTGAAAAATATACCAAAACATACTTATATCGCGTTCGCTGCGGAAACTATGGACAATAGAGCAAAGTGATTTACTACAATTTTATAGGGGACATCAAAAGCTACAAAAAGTCCACAATACTGTACTTGTATGTCTAACTAGTACAGTAAGGACACTACCTACATATCATGTTAAAATATGCAATAGTAACGCCGGTACAAACTAGGACACATTAATCCTTATCTAATCTAATAAAAAAGAGATATTTGAGTGTTTGTTTGTTTGGTATACGCAAAAACTACTTAACCGAATCAAAAACTTCTTTTACTTAGAAAGCTACAATATGCCTCAGTAACATATTTGATTCATCATCATCATCCGGTGAAATTGAATTTTTTTTTGGATTTTGAATTTTTTGAATTTATTGAATATAACAACAACAAACATCGCTTAAACACAAACTATCCTTAAAACTTATAATAATAACAAACTTTTTATACAGAGAGGAATACATTGATACCCAAACTAGGTGAGACCTGTGGTATGGCATACCAATGCCCTCCGCCGGACATACGAGTAAAATGAACTTTCATCATTATGTATACATAAGGTTACAATCAATACCATATTATATAAAATAAATTACAAGAGAGATATTTAATTTAGGTACACAGCTATATCAATTACCTCCCATATTAAGTGAATGCTGCGCGTACTTAAGAATATGTGTTTATGAATGACCGTGTATGTGTGAATGTCAGTTTGTATAGTATATGTATGTGATTATTGTGTATAGGGGTGTGTTGTAGAACATATTTTGGTGATTGACAGTGAAGGGATTCCATTAAACTATGATAAGGCGTAACCGATTAATAATTTATGACAGAATCGTTATAATAGATTCTGTAGAGACATAGTCTTGTTGAAGTAACCACTTTTTCACTGTAATCTTACAATAATGACGTGTCATTGGATACAAGTTTAATATTTTGTTAAGTTTGTTGTAGATGTAGGCCCCAAGAAAGTAAGGTTGTCGTCTAGCAAAGACAGTGGAACAAAGTTTAGCTTTACAGATGCTGTTTGTCGAGCGTCTTATTAAGTCAGGATCATATTGTAGGTTTTTGTGGTAGGAGAGAACCAGATATAAAATAAACAATTGTCGCACATGTAGCACTTGACATTCAGCATATAGCCTTTGAGTTGGATACTGAAATGGTTTGAATGTCATGACTTTAAGCACAGACCGTTGAGCTCTTTCTAGCTTGATAAGAACAGTCTTGCATACACTACCCCAAACCGATACACAATACCCGAGGATAGATTGACATATTGCGAAATAAACTGTTCTCATCAAATCAAAAGGAATAATATGTCTTAAGTTTTTAAATACCCGAATCAACTTCCTAAGACGAGATGTAAGTGTTTCTAATTGAGGGACCCATGAAAGCTGTTCATCAATTGTAACTCCAAGATATTTTATATATTCTACTTGATTTAGAAAAACACAATTGCAGATTGTTTGTGGTTTGTATGTGCATGAGTGTGCCTGAATTCTAAATTTATCATTTTCCGGTAAGCTTCTTTTAAGGATTCCAAATGTTAAAAATTTGCTTTTATCAAAATTTAGGGTTAGTATGTTATCTTGCAACCAAGAGATTACATTGCAGAGGCCCATTTCAGCATATTCACGAGCTTGTTCCCAAGTATCTCCTTCAAATACCAGCGCTGTGTCGTCAGCAAATGTGAATATTTGACCATGTTCTGGATTATATCTGCATAAATCATTGATATATATAAGGAAGAGACTTGGACCCAAGATAGACCCTTGCGGAACTCCAAAAGTTACAACTAAATCGTTACTTGAAATATTGTTGATGGTCACACGCTGAGTCCTATCTGTGAGATAGTCTTTAAATAACTTTAGAGGAATATCGCGTATCCCAAGACATTCTAGCTTTTTCAAGAGAAGGGGAGTGGAGACGGTGTCGAAAGCTTTGGCCATATCTAAGAAGATTCCAACACATTTTTTCTTCATGTCCAAGCTACTGATTATATAGTCTGTCAAATTAGAAACCGCCTGCTCTGTTGATTTGTTAGCTCTGAACCCATATTGGGAGTCAGCAAGCAGATTTTGGTGTTCTAGGTAGTGCATAAGTCTTTTGTTCAAAATTTTTCAACCACTTTCGATAACGCCGGTAGAATTGAAATAGGCCTAAAGTTATTCACATCATCACGTGACCCGTTTTTATGAATGGGATGAATTATGGACATTTTAAAAGGTTTTGGAAATTTACCAGATGAAAAACAAAGGTTTATTATATGTGTTAGGGGTGATACGATATGACCCTTCGCTAGTTTAAGAAAAGTTGTCGAAATCCCGTCCCAACCTGCAGCACAGTCATTCTTAAGGCCAATAATAGTTCTTTCCACTTCACCTTCGTCCGTATTAAGTAACACAAAAGAATTAGTATTTGATTGAGAGCCAATATTAGAAAGACAGTCTTCAAATGAGTTATTTTACATGAAATTTCATTAGCCAATCGTTTGCCAACATTTGCGAAAAACGAATTCACTTTATTGACAGCAGTATAAGGATTAGATTCTGTTTTTAGTAACTCTACCGGAGGCGATTTTTCTTGTGATAAATTAGCTATTCTTTTAATGACTTTCCAATTTTGTTTGACACTAGATCCTGCTTTTTTGATTTCTGAACGTTCAAATTCCATCATAATCCATTACCACCCGGGTGAAACCGCGGAGCGGACTTAGTATATTATTGTCAAAAATGTTTTACTTCTTGACGCTTCACAGCTAATCGGATCAGCCGTGCGATTCTCTAATGGTTCGTCGACGAGCTCACCGATGTCAAGTACTTATGAGATATCGCCCTTGTACATAAGGTTATTCAACGTCTCTTGTCATCTCTTCATTTGTTTCACGGATGTTGTCAAAGATGTAACGATGTTTGCTCTTATAGAATCGCACGGCTGGATGAGATTTGGAATGAAGATTGCTCACTATGGAATGACACTTAACGGCCGTTTTCAATATTCTGTGGGCTACTCCCACTTTATTGATATAAGTTTGACTTACACATAATACTACATAAATAATATTTTGTATTGTATATTACACACTTATTTATGTATGTATAATTTATATAACAATCATACGTATTTATTTATCTACTTTGTATATTAGTTAATATGTATTTATTGTCTAAACATGTATACATCAACAATCACATACAATAAACAGTTATCTATCCATAGTTTTCCTCACTACCGATAGAAATTTGACATAAAGTCCATACAAATAGTGTCAAATATCTATCTCTAGTAAGGTAAACCGACGATAGATAGGTTATTGGAAACTGCCGTAAGGCGATAGGGTAGCGAAGTGAAATACTCAGCGTGCGCGTTATAAAACTTTTACAATAATTGTGTTATTTAATATTTAAAGAAAAGGGACTTATGCTTTTACATAAAACTGAGCTTACTGAAGTATATGAATATGTGTTGGAATCCATTAGATATATTTTTTTTTAAATATCTTCCAGAATCTGATTGAAGTTGATTTAATTCCGTCAACGGTAACGCCTTCGGGGGATTTGGGGAAAGTTTGCGATTATTTTATATTAAGCCAAATTTCTTTCATAAATTTAATTAAATGAAATTTATTAATATTACCGATACACGATTGAGAAATACATATCCAAATAAAGTGTTTTGTGAACATTTATTACACAAAAAAAATTATGTCAATTAATCAATTTCAAAGGTCATCAATTTAAGGACGAATTTGAATATTTGGAGAATATTTCGTTTTAAGTTACTTCACTCCATTCTAGCCTAAAGAGCATCTATGAAGGGATCCAAGAGTCATTTAATTTTCTTCACGTAGAAGTCTTCGAATCACGTCGAATGACGTCACATACAGTATTCAAGTGATTTAATTTTCAAATAATACATTTCTTACTAATGAATAAGGAATCTTGTATGAGTGTGAAGCCTGAACCATGAAAGCAGAGCTCCGTAAGAAGGTTTTGAAATGTGGTCTTACCGTCGCATGCTTCGCATCTGTTGGACGGATAAAGTCACGAACGTAGAAGTTTTGCGCCGAATGGGAAAGAATGTCGAACTGATTCGGACTGTCAAGCAGAGAAAGGTCGCCTACCTCGGACATGTTCTACGGCATGATCGGTATTCTCTCCTGCAGACCATCATGATGGGAAATGTACCCGGGAAGCGTAAATCGGGTAGACGAAAGATGTCTTGGCTCCGTAATATCACGGACAGGGATTAAGACCGTGGAGCAATTGTTCAGATTGGCGACTGACAAAGAAAAATTTAAGAAGCTTACTGCCAACCTTCAGTAATGGAGAGGCACTTAAAGAAGAAGAAGAACTAATTAATAAAGTACTTAGTTACACTTTAAAAATGAATAGTTTTTGTACATTAGTTAACGAAAGCTTTTAACGCTAGCATTGATAAAATAACAGCAAACTGAGTTAAGCGCTTTAAGATTTTTTCATTAATGGGTACATTATTATGTTAGCTCATCGATATACTTAGAGCACGATAATCCTGGAAAATGCCAGATGATAATCTCGAATGAATTCATAGGCATAGTGCCTTGTAAGTTGATTTTAGGCTTACTGATTTGGTAACATCATACTTTTCGACCAGTTGATCATAACCGTAGAGAAGTCTAAATGCAAATAAGTCAATCACCTGAAGCTAAGCGTCACACCTTCCCATGAACCCGCATTACATAGTAATATAGGTATTGTAATTATTGAGCTACTAGCTGGTGCCCGCGACTAAGTCTGCGCAGGATTAGTACTTCGAGTAGCTTATAATCTTCTTGAAGGGCATATCTATCTTTGTACCAAAATGTCATAAAATATGTACATCATGTCAAACACAACTGCTTTAATATATGAGTAAATTTAAATACTTAGTATATCAATCACTAAACATTAATTATAAAATACAGGACTTACGTACATACAAATATAAAATTATCACCATGGAAAAAAACTGTCAAAACATTTCATCACCCTTGACGGTCGCCGAGCATGTCTAGTGTTATAGAGCTGTCACATTGACTTGGCTTTTGACTGAGCTATCAGAAAATGACACAAACTTTGACACAATTGTCATCATTACGATCTCGTCTTTGCTGTGCCCAAACACATAACGCTATTTCCCTCGCCTGGTAATGGATGATGATGATGAAAAGTATTCTATGTGTTAATCCAGCGCCTCCTTTACCTCCATACCAAATTTCATCAAAATCACCTCCACCGTTTGAGCGTAAAAGATACCATAGATCCACACATCCATACATCCATACTCACAAACTTTCACGTTTATAATATTAGTAAGATTTGCCTGGGTGGCACATATATGCGTGGAATGGGAAAGCTTAGTGTAGTAGTAAGCGTAATATTAGGTGCAGTAAGTAAATCCAAAAGACAAGCATAAAGCTATGCAGTGCCTTGGCGCAGGCCGCTACAGCTGCTGGAGGCGTTATCGGGTGGTGACATTTTATCTAAGCCGAACCTAACACTTAAACAAGATTAACAGCCTCTCTTATAAAAGCTGCATAACTTTAGAGTGCGCAGCACGTGAAACGAAAGATTATTTTAATTTATGCAACATAATAAATACAACATATAAGACCAATGAGCTGTATGATATATTTTGGTATATACTTGCCTAAGAAAACAATCTCACCCTATCAAAACTCTTACTTTCACGTAATCAGTAAATACCAATACCAGCAAAAGATATTATTTAACGTAGAATGGAATGTTGGTAAGCTAATTGAGTGAAACATTATCAATAACAAAGGATTATATTAAAAGGAACGATACAAATACAGGATGTCGGAAAACCCCGACAATGGCTATCATTGAAATTGGGTAATAACACTAGTGGTGGGTTATTAACAATTAACGGTGCACGAGCAAAGTGTACAAAATCACAAATCGTTAAATTGACGAGAATAACACAAATATGTTTTTCTCGTCAAAGGCTTTTAAAATAAAAATAATCTCTCATCTACATCTTCGACTACTTTATCAGAACGTGACCGTCTTATTTAAGTGATTGTGACTGACTATTTTAATTAAAATCTCACTTGATACAATAATTATAAATACTATCTAAATAAGTTCAGGAATGGCAAATGTTCAAACGTAAGAGTTCGCTTATCGAGGAAAAATAAAGCGCTATAACTTTTTTAAAAGCAATGCAAACCTCTGGCATTGGCCTGTAGATTACAAAAACATTAACAAGTGTTCTACATCTATTAATCTTCTAATTCACTCCAAGTAATATCTGCCTGTACCACCTGTCGGAGTATACATCACTCGAACGTGATACACTCGACTGACAAGAACCATTTGTCTGGGTCGAGAGCAGCTACCTAGTGTATTCGTGAGAATCGATTGTCTGGTGTGGCTTTTAATAGCACGGTATGTACAACTATCATAATGCTATTCCTATACACTTTTAAATAATGCCTTGTAGCATGCACCTTTTTGATGCAGCGTTATACATATGGCTGATTTAAAGTAGGAACTACTCAGATTTTTCATTAAGTATTATACACCCTATTTGTATAATTACCAAAAAAAAAAAATGGGCGGTACAAAAGTGTTAATAAATTGTAGATATGTAGTCAATTTTTTTTATTACTTGACAGTGAAATAATTATTAATTGTTAAAGTTTTCGAAAATTCCATCTAAAAGTATGGACACCATCTTAACAAAAATACTACATGCCTATGTACAACTTATTAATGAAAACACATGATTCGCGTCAGTGAAAAAATATCTCTCTTACTCTTTCTTACACCCCCCACCCGAGCGTTCGGTGTGAAAGAGATTGTCGCCTTTCGGCTTTCGTTCGTTCGTTTTCGGAAGAAACAAAGGCCGCGCGGCGGCGGCGCGGGTGGAGGGTGCGGGGTTGGTCCGGTGGCCAGGTCTAACGAGCTAGGACGCGAGTTTGCCGAATGTTATGAATGAATGATACATTTCTATTTAGGGGTGTTAAGTTTCATGCATAAACCGCGCGCAGTATAGCTTAGATGGCGTTGTGTGATAGTTGTGGAATATTTATTTATTTATTATTTATTTATTTCCTCCTTATAAGATTAATATGTACTTGTACGAGTACTACTACAAGCAGAAATTCGCCTTGGCTTCGCACGAGTGTAATTAAGAAACAAAAATAGCTTGAAATTGTAAAGGGCTTTTTCTACTTGCTTAAAAAGTGAATTATATTTTGTCACATGTATAAACCTTTCTAGAAAAAATATGAAACTAGTGAGGAAAGCCGAATTGCAATCCTTTGCGGGATTTGGAATTAGCGGATATATGTAATGATAAACGTGGAGAGCGACTTTATCTTCCGACTTCCAAAAAGGAAGAGGTACTCAATTCGACTGTATTTTTTTTGGTTGTTACCACATAACTTTCCTGGGGGAACCGTTTCTCAAAATTCTTTTTTTGTTTGAAAGCTGGTCCTTCTCGAGTGGTCCATTTTCAATTTCATCAAATTCAGTCCAGGAGTTTTTGAGATACACTCCAATAACTGAATAGAATGAAAGTCTGTATTAAACTTTTTAAATTGTACTTGTTTTACACCACGTAAGGAAGGATATATAAAAATGTCAACATTATGTGGTGGGCAGCTCGATCACACTTAAACTATTTCAACAACTAAGCCAACGCTTTACAGCTACTACGTGAAATATTTACTAACCGTACAAAATACGGAACTCTAACCACACAGTGATAATTATCTCTTAACGGTTTCCTTTTCACAACAATGCATGACAAACGAAACCCTTCAAACATTACCTAAGGTTTGTTAAATAAACCATAAAAATATGTTTTACCCCGATCTGTGTTTTTCTGCCCCGGATAGAAGGCCGGACTAATTTGAATTTATGTTGGCAATAAATATTTTGCCTGCCAACTGGAGAATTATTTGCCAAAATATATATTACACGTTGGACCTTAAAGGGTTTTTATGGACGACCGTCCCGCCGTGAAGCAAAGACTGGCTGGTCGCATGATGATAACGCTTAGTCAAATATGAGTAATTCTGGTGATTCATACACTGAGCCACAGAGTAACTAAACTGAGCTTGGAATGTAATATATTAGGTACATTTGAATTGTTCTCTATATTATGTAATGTGAGCTCCTGTGCTGTACTAAATATTCTTGGGGGAATGTATGATAATCTTGCGTGTTTTATATTTTCAGCAGTTTATGTGATTATTGGTGGTGAGTTGGGTTATGCCTAAACGCATTTCCCATACGTAAAACAGGGTTAGTAGTAGTTTTGATTTTCACGCACATTTGCACATCATATATACCACAACAAGTTTTACTACAAGTTTAATCCGGACCAACATGTCGTAGATATGTGTACTCACTCATATCCGATGCTACTACTCGTACATCTGTCCTGGGCAGGTGTGATGCATATGCACGCCATTAGGCAACGACTTGGCCGCCTTGTTACTTTTGTTAGGATTATTATTCCTTACATTTTTATTTTCATTATATATTAAGCCTATAAGTCATGTGCACTTGTATGCAGTGATGGCTTGGCTTATCTAAGGTTCTAAACC
The DNA here is from genome assembly GCA_917880725.1 of Selenia dentaria. NCBI lineage: Eukaryota > Metazoa > Arthropoda > Insecta > Lepidoptera > Geometridae > Selenia > Selenia dentaria. The sequence goes on along the minus strand of OU862876.1, from coordinate 7,702,519 downwards.
TTAGATGAGCAAAAGTTAATATATTTTCTGTCTGTAAGCGTAGGTACTATTTAATTTACATCTTTGAATAGCTGCGCCTCACGGTTCTGCTGGCGTAGTGTATATAAACAAACATGTTTTTGAATGTTATTAATAATTTATTTACTTTTATTACTAGCCAACTCTGTAACACAAAATCACCTCGAACACATAGAGAATTAAACTCGATCCAAACCAGTCAGTGTTTGATAAAAAAACCCTGTGGCCAATGAACACACTATAGTGTAGTTGGTTGCCTATATTTCATTTACTTGAATGATACTTTTTTTACTATGTAGCAGGTTTTCAATTGGACTATAGACAAGCTCTGTTTAAACGGGCGTGGTATTGTATTAAAAACTATAAAATATTTTCGACCGTCTTCCAAAAAGGAGGAAGTACTCAATTCGATTGTATTTTTACCTAATAACTTTCGACTGAGTGATTGGATTCTTAAAATTCTTTTTGTTTGAAAGCTGATGCTTCCCGTGTGGTCTCATTCAAATTTCATTAAGTTCTGTCCAGTAGTTTTTGAGATACACTCCAATAACTGAATAGAATGGAAGTCGGTATTAAATTTTTCAAATTGTACTTGTTTTCTTTTACTCGCCTCCACAGATTCCACGGTTGCCACTTATTAGTTTTTTTTTTCAAATTTATCATATCTAAATACAATTTAAAAAATTACAGCAATAGGTATATATTTAATTAGAGAACATATGATTTTTATGTTAAACTACTAAATTAAGGGCTATACCGTTTCTGAGTTTACATCAGCATTCAGAGCAGACCTATTAATTATAATAAGTGAATATATATGACGTGTTTAAAATGTTAAAGCGAGGTATTAATGAAATACAAGTAGATCGAAAGATAAAGTGAATTGAACTAACCTGAGCTCCAACCATCCCCTGCCTCAGCCTCGGAAGATCCGTATGCGAGTATTTAGAGATGGACCAAGGTTCCACGAGTGTCAGATCGGTATCCAACTCGAAGTCGTTGATTTGGTTGCGGATAAATTTGCGGATATTCCATGGCAAGTCGTTATGTCTGTGGGACAATATTAGTCTGTGATTCGGAGTCCAAACACACACAACATCAATATTCAGTATTATTATATTCATTCACTATATGAATTACGTACTACTTCTAAACCTATTCAGCAGATATTTTAAATTATGTTTTAATTTTTAGAAGCTGCTAATATTTTTTATATTTCTACTTGCTTATATATTTGGTATCTTAGTTTCTTTCCAGTCACTGTTATACAGGCTTTAAAGATAATTCAGTGTGGCATCCAGACAGGGGATCAGAAACCAAAGTCTGGCCATAAAAAGGAGGCCCTTGTTTGTGTGTGACCCAAAACATTGGAAAAGTTAACTTACCCATCAATAAGAGGCACCTCTTCCAAGATCTGATGAGCAATCTCCAGCCTTTCTCGATCGTAGGAAGCTGCTGCCACCACGGCAATGATGGCGAGAAGTACGCACGCTATGGAGCGGCGCTTACTCTGTCCTCCCATTCTCACTGCAAACAAGTACAATTAAAAATTTTAAACCGACTTCCATGTCTACACTTTAAATAATTTATTTAAAAGATAATAACGGGCACTATATTATGGGTATATTTTTAACCGACTTCCAATAAAGGGTAGAGATGATCAAGTCAAGGCGTATATTTTTGTTTACATCTGACATAAATTTGTTCCAATCCACTTTAAAGCAATCGCATGACCAACGTCAATTTGTAGTACTAGTATTTTGTGCTAGGATATCGTAAACGGTATTGTCGTAACGATACAATCGATGATACCGAGAAAAGCATTTAACGATTCTGATGCAGGCGACGTCACTGATAGAAACTCATAGCACTTTTTTGTGTGTGTCGTCTAGGATACTAGCGCAGTTCCGGATATTCAGCTTTGAATCTGTAGCGAGTTTAATTTAACTTTTGTCACTATAATATTATAAGGCCCACTTGCACGTTTCAGAGTTAGCGTCAATAACTCAGAGTCAACAGGTAAAACGGGGTTTTATAATTAATTTATCTTGCACCGTTAAAGGTTAGGAGTAAATCTAAGGTTATTTATTGAAATATTTAACCCAGCAAAGTGGGCGGGTTAAGTCTTTAACTAGGGTTAGTGAAGTTTTGTGTCAAAAGAAATTGAGGTTACATTCTGCAGTATAATGTACTTTTAGGACGAAATGACACGAAACAAAACGTATAGAATAAAAAGTTGTCAAATTTCATACAACAAAGAATAAACAAGAAAATCTATATACATTGTACTGTAGCGCTAAAGAGATGGATATAAGTTTCACTTTTTTTCGATTCATTTATTATTGATCATGTTACAATATAAGCGCATAAACCATTCAATGTTCCCATCTAAAGATTATAAATGTCAGTTTCGCAAAACCGGTGATCTTTTATAGTCGTGCAAGGCAAAATGAGAGTTAAAAATTGATATGACTAACGCAAGTTTACAAACTCGTAGACTTATTTATTCAACCCGAGCAAACGTGCAAGTGGGCCTAACAAGTGACAAAATAGCCCTAGCTAAAAAAGTAAGCAGTACAATGAAGTACCTCGCAGAATTTTCAAGCTTAAAGATCTGCGATTTGTATTGAATATGTTATAACTAAATGGCCCGTTTTGAGATATAACTGTTTTAAGTTACATCACATAAAACGTTATTAGAAACGTCTTCAAACGGACCGTGGCTTTAAGAACTTCTGCCATGCGATTCTCTAATGACTCGTCGATGTGCTCGTCAACGAGCTCACCAATGTCAGATACTTCATGAGATATCGCCCTTGTACATAAGGTTGTTTTTCCAACGATTCTTGTCTTCTCGTAATTTGTTTCACGGTTGTTGTCAAAGATGCAACGATTCCTCTTAGGACGGATCCCAATAATCTATCTAACCACAGTTTTCCTTACTACCGATAGAAATTTGACATAACGTCCAGACAAATAGTGTCAAATATCTATCTCTAGTAAGGTAAACCGGCGATAGATAGATTATTGGGACCGGCCAGTAGAGAATCGCACGGCTGATAGTTCTTCCTGAAACTTTCCAAGGGTTATCTGATAAGAACAAACTGTTTTTTGCAAAGCTTACAATATCTTCACTATGACATATTTATATTATCTATTTCTAATTTATTTTTCATGTGCCTTAATTTATCTCACTGTTAGTATTAATTTTTATTTTCGTTTGTAGTGGTGTACTTACACATCTGAAGACAATGTCATACAGTCACAATATAAATGAACTAAAGACGCACACCAACCCCAATTTTAAAATAATTTACGATGCTTTACGTAAGGTTGAAAATCGCTTGTTAGATTGGACGATGTAATGCGAAAATGCGTTAATTTTATACGTTTTCTTTATTTAAATTTTTCGATATATACTAACACAATTGAAAAAAACTGCTGGTTATTACTTTAGTGCTATACGTTGGCTAAGTATTACTTAAAAAAAATATAGTGTTATCGCTGAAAATTCAGAAAGTTTGGACGTGAAAGTTTATTTTTGCGGACCTATTTAAGATTTTTTTCTGCTGAAAGAGAGTTATATTTATAGTTTTTTTTCGGTTATTTCTCTTTTCCTATTCCTTTTCTAACCTTTGTATTTTTTTCATAATATACTATCAATCTGTTTCGTTACACTAGGTGTTCAAAAATTCTGCTTTTTCTCTAATCAGGGTATGAGCGCGCCTTAAATGGCTGAAATCCCGATAGAATAAATCGGTGATAGTAAAAACCAATAGTTAGCTATTTGAGACACACCTATATTAAATTTGCTCATACACTAAGCTACCTGGATTTGTAGCCATGTTCAACAGTAAACTAACCATCCCCTGGCCACTTTATCAACAAACTGAGAAAGTTCGACGTGATCATGGCGACGGTTTCGAGTTGGCGCAAACTAAGCCAACTTGCCCCCAGTGGCCAAGTTAAGTTAGCCGTAGTTTAAAACCATCCGTAAATTGGATTCCCACTTGCCGACCGACCAACGGCTTGACGACATAATGTACTGATTATAGATTTTTTATCCTTTATAAGTGAAGTTATGAGTTTGTACATTTGCCATTCCCAATGTTATTAGGGTAAATATGTTTATAGTGACATGGAGTGAGAAGTTTACTAATTCCCCAGTAGTCAGAGTATGTTTTAATATGTTTTATTTAGTTCAGATCACAAAGTACATATCTTAACTATACCTCTAATTAATAAAGTATGTAATTTAGATAATTAACACAAAACTGTGGTAAGTAGGTACAATTGATATTCATTGACAACTGTGCTAGGTCGTACCTGTGTTACAGCTGTCAATGTCTTCCTCCAGTATAGTAACAGTTCAAACGGTTCATTAATTTACAATTGCCTTGCCTATCCAAGCAACACCCATCTAAATAAATACATACCAGATTTATAACAAAAAAGTTCTCATACCTCCATATTTTGTTGTTTTAAATTAATTTGTGATTCATTTAACTTAGGTAGGCAAAACAACAAAATTACCAACGAAGTAGCTATTAGCTCTTAATTAACAATACCTAAACCGATACACTAATAAAGTAATACATATTTATCAGCACACGCAGAGTTTTGCTGATGTGAAATAAAATGTCGCCCTTAATAACGTAGCGTTAAAGTGCATTTTGTTTATGCCAAATACGGTAGATATCGGCTCAAGTAAAACATTCTATGCATGCGGATAACCAGTGTCTAGTATCGCTAAGTTACTCGCTGCATTGCGCGGTACACGAAAAGAGGAACCTGAGAATGCTTAACAGATTTAGTATTGATATAAATAATTGACAAATGACAATAGTTGTGGGACATTGAATTGACGTTAGTTCTAATGACTAATTAAATATTGTTTAATTAGTCATTAGAACAGTAGCATGCAATATAAAATTTGTCAATTTAAAATTAATGAGTATTCATAATTTGATTCATACTTAGACCTATATTATTTTATAATTTTTTTGTTTGTACCTAGGGAGGAAGGGAGTGCTCGTGGGTGTATGAGGGTGTGCGTGTGAGTGTGAGTGTGAACTTTTATATAGATATACCTATATAAAAGTTCACACTCACACTGTTCGAAAATGATTATGATGCAACAAATTTATTTTATTAACAATATCCATGTACGGGGGTAGAGAGTGAACTCAGTCACATAAAGAAATCTGCCAATGAGTCACTGTCTGAGTCACGAATCACACAGATCACTGGACACATAAACTGTCTAAAGCGATTGACTAGTAAAACACAAAAACAGCATTCCATAATTTAGCGACAACGGGTGGCTGGCCTGACGAGCCGACAGAAGGAATCCTACCCGACATCGCATAGAAGCGGCCTGCTATTAAAAATTTCCTTGTCAAGAACACCAAATTATGGTCCGACCCGGGTATTGAACCCAGGACCTCAAAATTTTAAAGCGACGCTCCTACACCAAAACCAAGCGAGCGAAACCGCTGGCGGTTCAGCTAGCTGTAAATAATAATGAAAATTTATCTCTCTTATAATCTAATCTACTAATTTAGCTCTTTCTAAAACATATTTCTGAGCTTTTGAAAGCACACAACTCAAGCACAGTAGCGCAATAAAGCGACTGACAGTTAATGATGATCTTTTATTTTATCTCATTTTTTTTGTAGTGTTCTAGTGATAGGTAATTAATTTTAAGAATACATTTTTACATGCTTCTCAGAAGCACCGAGGGGCAAACATTAACCCCCTTACTTATAAATGCTCGATGTTCATTGTCTTAGCCCCTTTTAACTAGCTAAGCAACTGCTTAAAAAACTTACTTATAATATCGTCATTTAACTAGTCATCTTCTAAGCATCATTGTTATTTATTGAAATGGTAACATTTATACATATTGTCGACTTAGATTATATGTGTATATTATAATCTAAGATTGACGATATTGACCGTGAAGTGAGACGATACAAATTTTATGGTTCGGTCACATCAAGGTTCAACGTCAATGCCCATGATCGCCGTTAATTATTTCGATAATTATCACGATAAATAGAGTGGCCACACTGGATCAGTGAACGTCAACGCCAATTTCATAGCCGACAAAATTAGCGATAATGTCACGTTTACATATATAACGAGTATTCAATTTTGTTATATGACTGTACTAGGTACCTACGTGGTGATGGATGATTATGATGAGAATGAAAAGTACTCCATGTGTAAACCAGTGCCTCATTTATCTACCTACCAAATCACATCCAAATATATTAAGCTGTTTTGCGTAATTTGAGTAACTGACATCCATACATACAAAGGTTCACATTGACTCTGCCTAGAAGATTTGCTGGAATTTGAATTTTTCATTCATCCACTCCAATCGCCTATGTACTAACAAGTGCGTTCCCTTGGCGATCACGGTGCACAATGACAATCGTTAGCGTGACCGCTTCAATGCAATAATTCTTGCGTTAAATCTCTTTAATGTGCCAAAAAATAACGCTATTCTATTTATAGCTCAACGTCATCGGCAATAAATGCCATTGCCCAATTATCGCGATAAATGGTGGCTACATCTACGGTTAATGTTCAACATTGCGATGTTCAACGTCGTTTCTCGTAGATATGGTCGATCCATTACAAATGTCAAATTTAGATATTTTTACTGACATTGACATCAGATAGATACAACCTTCGAGGACTTTTAGGAGACTTGTGTTCAAAGAGAATAATCATTTCGTTTTCTTGTGTTGACAATTGAAACCAGTGATGTGATAAAGTCGTAGATTTGTTATGTTCGAACTGACGCGAAGTCAATGTTGTCGCAGATTTCTTGTACGTATTTTTTTGAGGTTCATAGACTCAAAAGTAAGACAACTTGGAGTAAGCGAGAGAGCCAGATCAATTAGTCAAACCAAAGTGCTAGTGAAAGCGAGATATTCGGTTGCTTCGCTACGATGAAGCTAGAGTAATTATAGATCATTGTATAGCATTACTAATTAATATGACAGACGAGACATTTAAAAACAGCCTACCGGGTTACTCCATACCTACATCAATTTGTGATGCATAAAACATTTTCTTATGAATGCCTACTTACTTGGTGGTAATGCTCAAATAATGTAATATATATATATATATATATACATACATACATAAAATCATAAACAGAAGCACAAATTATAGATAAAAAACACACACAGGAAATATTAATCAGTTCACACATAAGTCAAAAAAGAAGGTGACAAAGAAAACAATACGTAACTTTAGGTTCTGGTGATGGAGTATAGGCCTTCTTCACCACTACATAATATGTAGAATCAGTTATTCTCAGTTCTCAAAGTGTAAAGACGTGGACCAACAGTAACAACATCCCTTACTAACTTGTTTAATCCGACGGGACTAAAAAGTTTTAATGACTCGTATATAAAATAAAAGAAAAATGAAACCCCGAAAATTAATGAATGAACTAGCTGGGACTTGAACCATGGAATAATAGCGTCTGACGAGCGCACTCGCCACTTAAGAACGAATCTTATCGTAGCTATATAAACCATTATACAGAGTATGACGTTGTCATTTTATTCAATAAACTTAGCCTTCCATAAGGTTTTTTAGCACTCGGATATCATAGAGAGATGAAATATGGTTTAGAATTAAAGTTAACTTTGCAGCTACAGTGAACAGAGAAAATCGTGAGGTAGTTAATTAACTTTTTTTTAACCTTCATTCCCTATTCCACAAAAAAGGTTTTATGGGATAAAACATGCTTTATATGCAACGTCATAACATTAGTTATCACTGTGACACACACTGTGTGCGTGTATGTGAAAATAATACATTTTTTGCTTCAATATTGTTAACAAAGAACCAATGTTATCATTTTCAAAAAGTATTAATTGCGCAGATTTAGCTCAGTTATAGAATTTTTATATGTTTAGATACAAAATATTGTTGTATAAAGTATAGTTATATGATATGTTGTACAGATTTGGTTCAGTTTCACTTTTATTATATATTATGTAGAGATAGTATATCAAAATAATGTATATTTTTTTTGACGCAGTTCAGAATCGATTAAGTTTAGTACGAACACATATTTTAAAATATTAGTTATATTGTAGTGTATGTTAACAATGAAACACAGCCGTCTTGCTCGATCGCTAGTTTATTACTGATTAGTGAGGCGTACCCTCACCTCTAACCACATTCGGGTTAAAACTAGTAGGTACCTACCTACACAGCATACAGTTCATATATACTGGCCGTCTTACATTCAGCGCACACAGTTGTATAGGAGATGACAATATACCTTTAGTTAAAGGTACCTATATTGTCATTGGTAAATTCCTAAAATAACACAAAGGGGAGTGGCCGATGTTTTAATTTCGTTTATCGCCAAACGTATATCAGTGACACATATTGCAAGTGTTCCACGGTCTTGAATATTGGTGATAGTAGCATTCTATATACATATAGCATCATATTTCATAAACAATAAGTATCTAAGTTTGAGTAGATGGTGGTGAAAAATCCAACAATGTTAAAAAATATTTCTATAATTGTTTTTTTTTTTAGTTTCAACGTTAAGTCATGGTGGATTATTTACGTTAAGTGTTGCTTTAAGTGCGGAGGATTGGCAAAGTGATTTCCTCGTCAATCACCTTAGAAATGTTTAGTGAATGTATCCATCACTTTACTACAACGTAACTTAGTGACATACTTATTTATATGACTACGACTAGCTGCGCCCCGCAGTTTCACCCGCATAGTGACAGATGATGATGATGATGATGATGAAAATGTAATTTCTATGTTATTTCAGCGCCTCATCTATCTACATACCAAATTTCATTAAAATCCATTCAGTAGTTTTTTGCGTGAAAGAGTAACAAACATCCATTTATCCATCCAACCATCCAATCATCTAAACTTTCACATTGATAATATTATAGTGGGATGGTGGGTAAATGTAGAAATGTACGCGTTCACTTACTGAAAAAGATAAAAAAAAGTAAATTATTTCGATAAAAGGGCTTCAATTGGACAACTTAATCACACGGCGTTGTGAGCAGGTGTGTCGTCCAACCCTTGGTAAGCCAAAGAGTATTAAATTAAAACTGGCTCCACAGGTCCCCAGCATTGTTTCTATCGGTGCTCATTCATCAAACAAGTCTTTGTAAGAGATAGCTATATACATGAATGTCAGTGAAAGAGCAAGATAGCACGATACCAGACTCCTAGTATTATATATAGAGCAGGTAATCCGGGGCTCTTCTGGAATACGTAATAAAGGTCTTTGGGGATTAGTCTTGAAAGGTATTTCGTGACAGTGGTTGTTTTCGTTTACCGTATTTGCGATTGGGTTAGTTATGTGAAAAATGTATTAAAGAATATATTATTATATTTTTTATAAACTATGCAATATAATACAGTAAAATAATGTTTGCTTATAATATTCCACTTCTGCTAAGATGCTATCTGTCAACTAGCAATTTCTATTATCTAATAGATCCATTTTTTTCATGAAATAAGTTAACGCCCAAAGTAGATACCGATGCAATCAATGCATTTTTGCCAACGTAGCTTATTGATGCCCTTATTGAAAAAGAGGTGAAAAAAAAAAAAAAAACGTGAGGCACCAATTTCTTCAAAGGCATTTGGAACTGCCCCTCGGTTATTGATTTTTATTGTTATTGAATCAACGCGCGCTTTGCGCGTACATAACCGCATGTGCTTTGAACATGGAGTTTTTTATTAAAAGTTAATAATAAATAATGTTTATACAATTCCCACTCCAAAAAGCTTATTTTATTCACTGAAAACAGTGAATAAAAGGGCCTGTTTAATAACTGTTTTGGTGTTTGAATTAAAACACACCAAAACATTTAAAAAATAAGATGTTCAGCTTACCATTTAGCTCTAAAAATGATATTAAATCTGCGCGTTTTCTATAGAATAAAATCTCAAGTGCGTTCACAAGTTCACGTAAACGCGCTAAAACTTCGCGTAATATAGTTTTAAAAGTCAAAACATGTGTGAAAAACGGAAGGAATAAGTAAAAAATCAATCAAAACATCAATGTGTGCGTCTATAATCCTTTAGGATACTATTTAACATAGATTCTCTAAGACATTTTGGATATAATCAGTAAAAAACCCTCCTCTTGAAAACCTGTGGTTTTGGAATAGTGGCTCTTTGCCATAGGGCCTTTGTGGCGGATAGGGCGTTATTATCACAGTACAAACTGGTGCCTGCGACTACGCCTACGCAGAATTAGTACTTCGAGTAGCTTATTATCTTCTTCAAAGCTATATCTACGAGTATCTTTACAAAATGTCATGTAGGTACATGGTCAAACGCAATTGCTATAATAGTATTATACGAGTTAATTTAAATACTTAGTATATCATTCAGTAAACACTAATATTAAAATACAGATTTTACGTACATACAAACATAAAATTATTAACCATGGAAAAAAAACTGTCATTAGATTTCATCACCATTGACGACCGCCGAGTACGTCTAGTGCATCGAGCTGTCAAAATATTGTTCTTATGACTTAGCTATCAGAAACTGACACAACTGCAGGGCTATTATGTATCTCAGTTGCTAACAAATGTTGATTGAAATCTTGAAAAATGGCGGCCCTATGTCAGTTTTGGCATCTCCAGTAAGCAAAAATGTTAGTAAATTGATCACTGAAGCTGACAAAAGTGACATAGAGCGGCAATTTTTTCAGATTTCAATCCACATTTGTTAGCAACTGAGATACATAATAAATAGCCTGTTATTATTACGATCTTGAGATAGGCAGAGATCTTATTATTTTGTCTATGCTGTGCCCAAGAATATTACGCTTTATAACCCGCGTGGTGATGAATAATGATGATGATGATGATGATGATGAAAAGTATCCTATGTGTTAATCTAGCGCTTTATCTACCTCCATACCAAGTTTCATCAAAATGGCCCCGCCATTTGAGTGTGAAAGAGCAACAAACATCCACACATCCATATACATCCATCTATACTTACAAACTTTCGCGCTTATAATATTAGTAGGATAAGTAGGATAGGATAATATTTTGCTTCAAAGCACTCTACATGATTACCGTAGCTCATTTTTTTAAATATTCGCAGTATCACATACTTACCGAAAGAGCGTAATTGCCCATAATTGCCCATAAACTCATTTATATGGACATTTATACGAGGGTCCCGTCGATACGGCTCCCAGGACACAGATCATTTGAAAACATTAATTTATGCAAAGCTTTTGTTTCCTGTATGTTAATACTTAAGGCCGATAGGACGAGCTCCCGATTAATTTTGTATCGATGGTGATACAAATGTCCCGATATAAGTGTAACGTGTCCAAAGCATATACGGACTCAAGTAAATCACATCACACGCCACAGGCGGTCACCCATCCATGAAGTTACCGCAGAATCTATGTGCACATGCCACTAAACTGTCGACATAAGGTGTTGCTAAGTGAGTATAACCGCAATGCCAGAGTGGTGTTAGGCCTCTTGTGCCTACTCAACCGATTTCAATGAAATTTGGTATATGGATAGAATAGAGACTGGAGATCCTACTGAACCATATTTTTTTATCTAGATCCGTCACATACATCCTAGATGGCAGCTTGTACAAAACTGGGGTCTCGATGGACTGGTCAGCGCGCATGAACTTCTATGGTACGACTAAAAACCTACGCTAGACCGTTCTCAATAATAGACCTTCGGACTATTATTGAGAACTTATTAGACAGAAAAACCCAATAACTGTCCGACCCGGGTATTGAACTCAGGAACTGGAGATTCCAAAGCGGCGCTTTCCCCACTATACGAAGACGAAGGTCAGCTAGATCTTCATAAAAACTTAATAAAAACATTTTGGATTTTATTAACCCAACTACTTGTAATAAAAAGTATTGTATGCCATTTTAAAATAACTTGTACTCGTATACATAACAGTAGGCACGTGTGCCTAGACTTGTGAATTGTATATTTTTATATACTTTGAATTAAAACGACTGAGACATATAGGGTAAAAGCCGGATAATTGCCCTATTTTTCGAAAAAGCTCTATTACTAAAAAATGTGTACTTACTAAGAGTAATGTAACATGTATATCAATAGATAGGTCTTTTATGTTTTATACTAGCCTATTTTTGTAAACATGATTAGTTTGGGTTTCGAATGAATCCTGTTATATTTGATCTCTGAAAAAGAGGATAGTTGACTACTGTACCGGATACTTGCCTAACGATAAAAATGTTTCGTGGGATAGTGGCCTCGTGCGGGGATAAACGCCTCTTTATGATTTTTATAAGACAAAAGTAAATTAATATCATTTCCAGATTTAGTCTTTATTATTTATTAGTTTTAGTCTTTAATATGATCCATATTTAAGTTTACTAAACAATATAACATAATAAAATTTATATAATAATGTTCTAACTAAACCATCTAAAAACAACCATAATAGTTATGTAAAAAAATTAACGTTAAAGATAACTTTGGCATTAGTATTATTACACGTGTAGGAACTCCATTATTAGAAGCCTAGGCGACAGGCTGCTGCTGACGGAGTCGTATAGACGGTGGATGAAAATTGCCACCTAAATATATTTTATTTTAATTTTTAATTTTAAATTTTTTAATTTTTAATTTTTTAATTTTTAATTTTTAATTTATTAATTATTATTCTTAATACTGTGTGTTTTTTGTAAATGTGATATGGACCTAGTGTCCGAAATAAAGATTTTTATTATTATTTGTTCAAAAAGTTTCACGGATTTCATCCGGTCCTTTACAAAGGCATAAGTGGGGCTGTAGCCAACACTTAGAGGCCTGTTTGGTATAAAAATGCAGAGTATCAAAAACAGAAAGAATGTTGGATGAAGGGTAACATGGTACTTATAACTATTACAAAAATGGGTAAAATGGCCAGGCTATTGAGATGAACTTATTAGTGATAAGGAAGATAGTGGGCTATGGAAGAGACTACGGTACCTGCCAATTTTAGTCTCATGTTAAAATATTTAGGCAGGTAGTGACTTGCCATCCACTAAACGGGCCCCCCATATAGGCTACCATGAGTGGTGACAAAAGGGGCAACGTTGGTGTGGATGGCTAAAGGGTGTCGAGAGGTGTGCTGCGGTTTCACTAGAGCGCTACTACCGGCGTTATGCCCTTTAACACTTCCACCCTTGGAGCTTTTTGTTACTTGCTCTTGCGTCTCCACCCCCGGACGGCCAATTAAGGCAAGCCGGGGGTCAGGGGTCTCATTTAGCCCCAGGGAGAATCAGGGTCCACGGTGTCGCCACTCACCGACGGCTCGCCACAAGGCCGCCCCTGCGGGTTTATAGTTTATAGTTTATTTATTATTATTATTATTATTATTATTATTAGCATTGATTAGTCAATTAAGTCAGTTAAAAACATCAAATGAATATAAAATTATTTTGCTCGTTAAAGAATTCACATTTGCGGATAGTTGCCCACTATCCGCAAAAGAAGATAGCGCATCTATCCTTTTTGGTACGGATACTTACCCTTTTTATTAACAAAATAAATATATACTATTCAACAGTAAAACGTAATAAACAGTGTAGTTTAATCTCTAATACATACACATAAACAAAATTTGGACTAAAATTACAATCAGTGTAAAAAATATTCAACAGAAACTTCTTACCAATATATATTTTTTTTTAAATAACCGTTTCGCCGCGGAAGGTTTTCGCTTATACAGACAAAACGCTTGCATCTATACCACCAGCTGACATGGTAATGAGGCCTGTGGGACGGGCGCTTCTAATTACAGTAAAGCGTTTATGCCACCAACGGCCCTAACATAGCGTATTCAAAACTGCGGCATGTATCCCACCGACGCAACTATCCGGGTTTTACCCTACATATACGAAAAGATATACAAAAATACAACATAAATATTTCTATTAAAATATCTTATAGCAGACATTTCATTTAAAACTCTTGCCCCGTTTTACAATCATCATTTCACCATTGATAGGGCAAAGTAAGTAAAATGGGGCCGCGTGCTCTAAGTACTTTGGATAAGGTTTCCATTTTTCTATGGCATGTGTGAAATGTTCAAGGATGGTCACTTTCGCTAACAGCCCTACTATGTATGGACTTCTTTTTAATATTGAGTGAGGCTGACTACGGAAATTAGATAGGGAGGTCCCGTCTAGGTTGAAGGATCTCCCGTTTGAGATCCGTGGAGCTGACTTAACCTGATCCGGCATTCAATTTAAAGTTACATATTCAATCACTAGTAAAGGGTTGACTTTTAAAATTGGTACATTCTGCGCCTGGTTGCAGGTTTCTCGTTGTTGCGTGTGTCTTTTTAATCTATACATATAATATAAAAAATGAATATTTTTGTTTGTTTGTATTCAATAGGCTCCGAAAATACTAAGCCGATTAAAAAAAAAGGTTATTATAATCCTACATCCTTCCTGATAAACATTGGGTTATGTATTTTGATTCATCATAATCATCATCCATCACCACCAGGGGTAGAACCGCAGAGTGCAACTATTATAATATCATAATCACAATTCCGACCGGCATGCGGCAGGGCTGGCTATTATGTATCTCAGTTGCTAACAAATTTTGATAGAAATCGAAAAAAATGGCGGCTCTATGTCACTTTTGTTAGCTCCAGTCATCAACTTACTAACATTTTTGCTTACTGGAGTTGTCAAAACTAACATAGAGTCGCCATTTTCAACATTTGTTACCAACTGAGAGACATAATAGCCCTGCTGAGCTACCAAACAAAACAGATTATGGCGCCGCAATAGGCTTATCACTAGAGAAGTTTCTTTTTGAGGCCTGTATGACAGGACGTTATACATGGAATAGATAATCTTGCGTAGTAAATCTAATAAATTTTACTGTTAATTTGAACTTAATTTGAGTTTCACAACCTATCTATCTACCCACCAAGACAAAAGCACCTTCAAAATTGAATGGTTCTACAAACAACGGTGTAGGCTGCGCGTTGTCTGTCAGTTAATCAACCAGGATTTAGATTTTTTATATCTCGTATATTCATAATAGTCTCGTTTTCACACATTATAATAATATGTAATGATATGTCATTTTTCTTGGATTACGGAAGGGTGTTTAATTTTCTTTTAAAAATTGCCTTTTTATGTAAAATGGCCGGAATGTTCTGGAATGGAGACCACGGACCGGCAAGCGTAGGTCGTCCACCACCACGGTGGACAGACGACCTGATAAAGGTCGCTGGACGATGTTGGATGCAGGCCGCTTCCAACCGGTTTTTATAAAATTATGGGGGAGGCATATATTCAGTGGACGTCCTACGGCTGAACATATCAATATATACAGCTGAGATGATGATGATGAAGCATTTGAATTTAAATATACACCTATACCTATACCCCAACTCTACCCGCGGGTGCCGTAGAAGCCGGCTATTGAAGTCAGCTAAAAAATTTCAAAACTCACAGTAAATTAAATTAGCAAAGAATAAAATTCGTGAGACATGGAAAATAGTTAATGAACAAGTTAAGAATTAAATTAGAGTCAAAACCAACGTCAAATGTATTAAATATGATAGTGTAAAGATATCAGATAGTAAATTAATTTCAGATTTTTTTAATAGTTTCTTTTTAAATATCGCTCATGATTACGAAAGGTATCCGGATAAATATAGATAAATGTTTATATTATTTAAATAAGGTAAAAAAACCTGTCATGTATAAAATTTGAAATGTTAGGTACGGATGAGCTAAGAGATTCTGAAAATGAAAGACAAGAAATCATTAGACGTTTACGATATGCATACTAAAACAGTAAAGGAAATTCTATTGAGAAATTATTTACTACTGGATCTTTTTTGTCAGGTCATTAACTCGTGCTTAAAAGCAGGCGTTTTTCCTGATTCCTTAAAGTTTGGAAGAATTATACCTCTCTATAAAAAGGGTGACCACGACGACCCAAAAAATTATTGACCTATATGTATACTTCCAACCTTGTCAAAAATCTTAGAGTTGAGAAAAATATTAAAGAGAGAAAAATAATAAAGACGAAAATTCTAAGCTATTTTGAAATAAATGAGTTGTTTACACCAGCCCAATTCGGGTTTCGAAAAAAAGATCCACGGAACTAGCCATTAGGGAAGTAGTACTCTACATTTTACAGAGTTTTGATGAATCACAAAAATGTGCTAGCATATATTGTGACTTACCAAAAGCATTTGATTGTTTGCGACATGACATACTTATCCTTAAATTAAAACACTAAGGTTTTTGTGGAGTAGAATTAAATATGATGATTTCATATCTGTCAGATCGATCACAGATTGTTAGTGTAAGTGAGTACAAATCTGAAGTGGGTCATGTTGATATAGGTGTCCCCCAGGGCTCAGTACTTGGGCCACTTTTGTTTTTAATATATGTCAACGACCTCGCAAACTGTCTTCCTGAATGGGCTATTATCAACCTATTTGCTGACGATACCCATGTAGGCATAAAAGACCGGAATGAAATCATTTTGAATGAGAAGATAATTAAGGCAATGGCGAGTTTGCAAGCTGTTGAAAGGTTTGAAAGTAATGGGATAGTTTTTTAACAAAGATAAAAGTATTATAATGAAATATTATACAAAAAAAATTAAACAGTACAAAGCTACAACAACAGAAAACGTGTTTCTCGGCTACACAATTGACTATATATTAAATCATGCTCCTCATATTGATAAACTATGTCAAAAATTATCAAGTGCGAACTATGCCCTTTTGAAACTTAAGCCCCTTGTTAATAAAACAACGCTTATATCTGTATACTATGCCTATGTTCACTCTGTGCTAAGTTATGCAATAACAATATGGGGAAATGGTTCTGATGTGGGTAAAATATTAAGATGTCAAAAGAGATCAGTCAGAATAATTAATGGACTGAAAAGGAGGGTATCAGCAAAGAAGTACTTTATTCAAAATAAAAACATGACATTTATATCCCTCTATATACATAAATGTTTATTACATATACACCTTGAAAAAGATAAACATCTTAGGAAAATGGACACTCACAGTTATAACTTAAGAAATAAGGAAAAACTTCACGAACCTAAGGTGAAGCTTGTAAAAGTAAAAAAGCAAGGTTCCTCCAACAAAATAAAAATGTAAGTACAATAAACTGCCTATATTAATATCAGATTTACCTATGCTAGATTTTAAAACAAAATTAAAAGTATTTTTCCAAAGAAATCCATTTTACAATTTAAGTGAGTTTATGGATATGAAAATTAATGAATCCTCTTTTATAAACATTGACTAATAAAATACATTTTAATTATATAGGTACAATATTTTAATAATGTTACTCTGATAGATTATAATTGCCTAACTAAGTACTTGCCATATTGTATAAATTATTATTGGATGATACTGATGTAGGTACTTACATATCTTAATTTAATGGGATGACTATCGTCCCATGGAAGATGGGACAGCCCCTGGTTTGGGATGCTACATGTGTGGACACACTGGCGCCGTCTCATCTCCCTGGGACGATTGATCGGGCTGGCGCTGCCGCGTCTAAAGCGGAAGACCTCAAAAGTCATAAATATGTGTATTTAGACAGAATGTACATGTTTATGCCGTTTGGGGTCGAAACTTTAGGCCCATGGGGGCCGTCCGCTCTCAACTTGTTTAGGGATCTGGCGAAACGTTTGTTTGAGGCGTCGGGTGACCGAAATGCTGGCGCCTATTTTGGGCAAAAACTTAGCATTGCCATCCAGCGTGGCAATGCCGCCAGCGTTTTGGCCACTTTTCCCCCCACCATGGGGCTTATAGATTAGAATGTTATTATTATTATTATTTTATTTAATTTTTAATTACAAATGATGTATATCTTAATTTAATGTATAATTTAATAATATTCTATTTCATAATGATTCTTTTATCAATTTAAATTACTTACTTGACATACTTATTTAAATAATGATTATACTGATATACCTACTTACTTATTTTAAGTCAATGTATAATTCTGTATTATTCTATAAATTGTGTAACTATATTAATTAATGACATTATTAAAAATAAGAATCTTTTGTAAAATGACATACCTAATATAAGGTTCATTGTTATAAGGCAAATAAATAATCTGAATCTGAATCTGAATCTAACAATCAGAAGGTGGGCAGCAGCACCTTCCCAGTCAAAAACCCCAAAACTGCACTCGCCAACCCGCCTGCCAAGCGTGGCGGGTATTGGCAATACCCCCCAATGATTGACACAAATAGAACCAGGTTCCAGTCGCCGGCATCCCCGCTACTCCTGACTACGGTAACGGGTACGGTATAACGGTGGGGCAGGGGGTGCTAAGAATCTTCGGCAGACGCCAAGCTACCGCCCCCAACGACGACGACTGGCCCTGGTAACACACAACTTACGCACGATGAGGACAGACGAGAAGATCTATGAGCTGGGAGAAGAAATAAGTAGGTTACACTGGGACATCGTGGGGTTATCAGAAGTCCGAAGAGCGAGTGAGGACACGATAACCCTAAAATCAGGTTATCTACTCTACTACCAAAGGGCGACCAACAGTCCCAAGGTTGTGTCGGATTTCTCGTCCACAAGTCCCTTACTAACAACATTGTTACGATCGATAGCGTTACCGATAGGGTCGTATACGAGTACCTAATACTCAGAGTATCCAAACGGTATTCGCTGAAGTTCATTCAGGTATACACACCGACGAAGTCGCACCCGGATGATGAGGTGGAGGTTATGTATGAGGACATTTGTCGTGTCATACATACCTACCTCTGAAACGCACTCCTAGTTGTTATTGGGGACTTCAACGCGAAGTTGGGTATGAGAAGCGAGGATGAGTTGAAAGTGAAGCAATTTGTTTATGGGCAACGGAACCGTAGGGGACAGAGGTTGGCCGACTTCCTGGAGAAAGAGGGACTCTTTATGATGAACTCTTTCTTTCAGAAACCACCTCATAGGAAATGGACCTGGCTGAGTTCCAATGGTTCCATGAGAAATGAGATTGACTTCATTATGACCACCAGGAGACAAATAGTCACTGATGTCTCCGTGATCCACAGGGTGAAAACCGGTAGTGATCACCGAATGGTAAGAGGCACGGTGAATATTAATGACAGACTGGAGAAGTCTCGTCTGATGAAGTAGTCTATTGGGCAAAGCCTGTTGTCGAAGCTGAAGAGAGAAGACGCCAGTGTCAGACCACGGACAGGCAAGCGCAGCGTAGGTCGTCCACCGACATGGTGGACAGACGACCTGATAAAGGTCGCAGGACGACGATGGATGCAGGCCTCTTCCATCCGGTCCTTTTGGAAAAATATGGCGGAGGCATATTTTCAGCAGTGGACGTCCTAAGGCTGAGATGATGATGATGATACACCTATATACTGCGACTGACTAAGCAATGGTTCAAAAATAGCCATCCTATGTAAATTTAAGCGAGAAACACTTTCATATAATGTAATTGAAATTCACGTTCATTATCATTTTGTAATAAAATAGGATTAACCTGAGTCTTAAAACGTAATGTTTATATTCTCTTGGGCGAGACTGATCGCGTGCAAGGCGGGACGCAACGAGGAGCGCACCGCATTCAAGATCCTCAAGAAGGCTTCCGGACGAAACGGAAACAATTGTCGATCACGCGTAAGTCTCACGTTAATCCTGTTTTACTATTACAAAACACTTTCATGTTTCAAACCAAGTTAACGCCACCTATTGCTCTTGTTTTGGATACTAAAAACTTTGTCAACGCTATCTATTGAAAATATTTTGGATATCTTCCACTTTAATTTTACAGTTATCAGTTATCGAACTTTAATTACGACGTATTCGTTGTAATTAAAGTTTAGACGAAAACGCTGTACCGCGCCATTTCAGTGTGACATGTGTGTTGCGAATATGAAAACCGCATCAACTCTCGTGTAATCTGTGTTGAAGCCGATAAGTGACAGCGGACAAAGCGTAGTACTGTATGTAATGCAACTAAATATAAAAATGCGTGTTACTTCTGTTTGGATAAGCTTATTTTGATGAAACAAAGACAAAATATGGAGTATATTTTTTGAAGCAACATCAAAATCTCTTTTTTCGGATTCTACTACTTTCATTTATTCATAAGAGAATATTTTTTTAATTTATCTTTCATGTACTAATTTCACATTGGCTACGGTTTTATTACATGTATGGATATAGATTATTGTACCCTCATTCATAATAGTGTCGCTGTAAAATGTGAAGTAAAATGTGATCCAACCGGTCCTTTTGGAAAAAATATTGGGGAGGCATATGTTCAGCAGTGGGCGTCCTACGGCTAAGAAGAAGAAGATGATGATGATTATGATGATGATCATGATGATGATGATGATGATGATGATGATGATGATGGTTATGATGACAATGTGAAGATTAATTTGAATCAGAATCAGAATATTTTATTTGCAACGACCTAGTATTAATACAAAGTAACAATCAAAACTTATTTGTCGCAAACCGGCCTCAACTCAGCATTGTGCTGGTCGTTCGACCAGCACTATAGGGCAGAGGTGCCATAACATAAGATTTAAAATAAAACTTCAAATTGAAACGGGAAACGTTAACAAAAAATAACTCATGTGCCAAAGAGACTTATTTTATACCATTTTAATTTGACGTAGAACTCTTGTCGAAAGAGCTAATTAGTTCGTACCACAAAATTTCTGGATAAATCTGCGCAAACATTACTGTGTTTTATCAAAACTTATTGTATATACTTGTATCACTGGGCGAGTAATATTGAAAAAGGTTGCGATATAAGATTATTAGGCAAAAATGGAGCATGCGTGGCATTTTGCTTTCGAGTCCACGTCCATTTCTTTATTATATAATCCCAAAGCTAAAATTGGCATATTTTACAATCTTGTGCAGTCCCGTTATCTCTTATATCCTATCCTACTAATATTATAAGCGCGAAAGTTTGTGAGTATGTATGGATGTGTGGATCTATGTTACTCTTTCACGCACAAACAGCGGTGGCAATTTTGATGAAATTTGGTATGGAGGTAGATGAGGCGCTGGATTAACACATAGGACACCTTTTCATCATCATCATATCCATCACCAAGCGGGTGAAAAAGCGTAATATGCTTGGGCACAGCATTGCAAAAATAAGAAGATCTCAGCCTACGTCAAGATCGTAATGATGACAGTTTTGTCAAAGTTTGTGTCAGTTTCTGATAGTTTAGTCAAATCCAAGTCAATTTGACAGCTCGATACACTAGAGGTGCTCGGCGACCGTCAAGGGTGATAAAATGTAATGACAGTTTTTTTCCATAGTGATTAATTTTATATTTGTTTATACGTAAGTCCTATATTTTATTATTAATGTTTACTGGTATACTCAGTATTAAAATGTGCTCATATAATACTATTATAGCAATTGCGTTTGACTATGTACATATTTAATGACATTTTGCTATAAAGATAGATATGCCTTTGGAGAAAATAAATAAGCTACTCGAAGTACTAATCCTGCGCACACGTAGTTGCGGGCACCAGCTAGTGTGTTCATATTTTGGACACGCTAACAAACTCATAATGCTCCGAAATAGCTTACCTCTGGTGAAAAAGTTGGGCGGTTTCCTCTTAGGCGCACCTGTAACAAGGAAACTTTTACTATCACCATGCTGGTAAATTTGGTACGTATATGAAGGATAAAGCAAGGTAATTTAACGTTACATGAAGCAGAAAATAGGATTATAAGTACACATTTGAAGGAATACACGAGTGCGCTATCGTCTTAATTAAGGATAAAGTATATATATAAAAGTTTCCTATAGTTCACTAACAATATTGACTAGTTCGAACTTGATGATATAATTTGGATTAAATAAGGAAATTTTCTTTGTTATGCAGCGTTTATTTCTCATGACAGTTTTTTTATTTATCATCTTTTTATCCCCAGACCAGTTATTTAGGGTCGTTACAATATATTTATAATATAACAATACATGTTTAAATCTTTAGAATCTTCTCAGATCATCTTTTAGTCACATTTTATATCAATGTGGGCAGATATGGTACTGATTATTTTTGAAACAGATAATTTTCAAAAACGGTCAAACATACTCGTACCTATAATTTTAAATAAGTACACTTTATGTGCTTGAAATAAAACTTATATTAGACTTATACTATACATACTATTAGTTAAATACAATATGATGATAGTTGAAACGATATGCTTGATTTTCGTTATTTTTTTAGAAGTCTACTCATATGGTTTTTAACGATTAATAATAAACAAATATGCAGTACAATGTTATTTCGTTTATAAAAATGTGCCTATACCATTTAAATCATAAATCAAATCATAGAAAACTTGCTAAATAACAACCATAAAATATATATAACCAAAATTATAATGCAAAAAATGCAAATTCCTAAATAAATATATTCTTAAAATCCATGTTATACTGCTACATCAATATCGCGTTTTCAGCTGCACGAGAGCGTCCCGCAGGCAGTCGTTGCAGTTTCCCGGCATACCGGGAGCTTCACTTATTACGTCGATGATGATGATGATGCCATTGTGAAGAAAGCGATGGTTGCAAACATCAAAACCACATTTGAATACAACCTCAAAATGGCAATCAGGTATCGAAACGGAGTAATTGCGGCCCTGCTTCAGTGCGATACGGGTACCTAAGTGAATAAGTTAATATTAGTAATTATTTAAGTTAAGCTGTATTTAACATAGAGTAAGTATGTTATTATAATAAATAATATAATGTACGCCCTTTATTAAGTAGTTTAAAATAAAAATCCTATGTCCTCTAATTAAGTATATATTGTTGTCTCTTTTTAATTGTAATTAGATTTGATAAATTTGCAAAAAGAATCTAAAAAAGGCACGGACCGTGGAGTCTGTGGATGCTAGTAATAAAAAAAAACGCGTTTTCAAGGATATATAAATACGGAGTAACAAATTTTACCAAAAGCTTGCAAGCATTGAAATATTATAAAATTTTCATTAGCTTATATAAGAAGGTATTAAAGACCTACCTAGTTACCAGGCCGTAGCTCACAATTCTGCGAGAAAGTGTTTGAAAATATTCACTGACCCCGGTGCCATTCGTGCTTTTAGGTAGGTATCTGCATGGTCGTACTTGTATTATCCCGGCCGTCCAAGCTTCCTCTTTTTGACACATACGAGTACTTTTCCAAAATCAAGCCACTGAGAACAAACTTAGCTCTGCGCATTCACAAGTTAATGATGAATTCTAAGCTATTAGACAAAAATACACATCTGCATAAGTAACATAGTAACGATTGTGTGTTCTAAACACAACTCTGAAAAATCTATACATATAAATGTAATCTCCAGCAAAACTGGGGCACTACACGAGATAGCGTTATAAAATTGAGTGAAAATTAAGTGCCATTCTTATAGTGCCCGTGCGAAAGTAAGCTGTATACGATAGTTATAGCAGAGTAAAGAACTAGCAGAGAAAATGAGTCCGTTTTATGGACATATAATGGGTCGTCTCAGTGGATTTCGCTTAGGTGCAGTCGGATAAGTATTACAATATATTTATGACTTAATCAGCCTTTTATGTTTCCACTGCTGAAGCATGGACGTCAGACAAATATAGAGATAGTCAATGGTGCGGTGCGGGCACAGTGGGGGATCGCGGATAAGCTTGTGGTGGTCATGGTATTAGATTTGTTCGACTGCGCTATAAGAATATCTGTCATAGCCTAAATATGTTGAGCTAAGCCATAGACAACAATCAAGATATTTTCGTACACTTGCTAACAGATTATACTCTAACAACGCTATGTATCGAGGGGAAACCTACGTATGTACACTAGTGAGAGAAAAAACAACAAAAGCCACATCATTTTTGACCGTTTCCTTCACTAATAAACGGTTTTGGACATGTCAATAGGAGCGGTGAAATTCATATGACCAAAAGAGGCTGAAGAATGTATGGATGGTCTGCTTACAAAATAAATAAATAATAAATGATAATTATGTGTGATAGAGCAGAGGTAGAGAAGAACACATCTTTCGACAAAACCACTTAGTTTGGAATACAAATAAGACTAATAGTTTAAGATACGTGTACATATATACTGCATCAACATGACGCAGCAGTAGAAATCGTCGTGCAGATCCACGCCCATCTTAGTAACGTCAATGGTCTGTGAAAGCACAAAACATATCTGGAACATAATTTAAGCTTCTTACATAATTTATCCTCCTTTTTCTTCTCAGAGGCAGTGGGACGGGCCGCTCTGTGAGTTAGAACTTGAAAACCTGATCAATTCAACTAGTTCTTCCGCAGAGCGTGCTCGCCTGTTAGCTGTTACTCGATGGGAGTCGGGCTTTGGCTACATGCTTTGCCGTATAAAAATGTTGGAAATCTTTTGGACAACAATACTTTCCGAATAGCCGTATCCCTACGATTAGGTGCCCCTTGCCAGGTCCCTCACCGTTGTGTCTGCGGTGAAATGGTGGATCGATTCGGCCACCACGCACTCTCATGCGTAAAGAGCGCGGGGCGCATACCGCGGCACGCCAGTTTGAATGATATTATCCGTCAGAAACTTGTCAGTGCTGGAGTCCCGTCAGTTTTGGAACCAAACGGATTGATGCAGGATGACGGCAAGAGACCAGATGGGATGACTATCGTCCCGTGGAAGATGGGACAGCCACTGGTTTGGGATGCTACATGTGTGGACACACTGGCGCCGTCTCATCTCCCTGGGACGATTGATCGGGCTGGCGCTGCCGCGTCTAAAGCAGAAGACCTCAAGCGTCATAAATATGTGTATTTAGACAGAATGTACATGTTTGTCCCGTTGGGGGTCGCAACTTTAGGCCCATGGGGGCCGTCCGCTCTCAACTTGTTTAGGGATCTGGCGAAACGTTTGGTTGAGGCGTCGGGTGACCGAAATGCTGGCGCCTATTTTGGGCAAAAACTTAACATTGTCATCCAGCGTGGCAATGCCGCCAGCGTTTTGGCCACTTTTCCCCCCACCATGGGGCTTATACATTAGATAGTTATTATTATATTTGTCAGTTCTTAAGTTATTAATCTAAATATTTAAGCTCCTGGTATGAAACCTTGAGACCAACGACATCGTTAGTGACCGGCAATACGAATTACGTACAAATTTGCGAATGCCACTTTCATCTTGCTAAACAACAAACTACACTAACTACAACTTAGTTTCTAGTTAGAAGGTAATATGATTAATTATGGTAGTGCTCGAGTAAATGTGACTATATACCTCAACAAACCAATTTTAGTTCGTGGTTACAATATTATAAAGGTTTTGATATTAAAGTGTAAAGTTAGAAAAATGATTTTAAAAATATGTGAAGTGAATTCATTGACAGATGGTGATGTGCTGGCCGTTTCTCTAGAGAACTTAAAGGCTTATAAAAGGGTGTGACAAGCAAACTTCATAATGATTTCGAACTAATTGAGCACCAACATTGGTTTTGAACATCAATGCAAAGTTTCTTGTTTATCGGTCGTACTTTATTATTCATGATCACTGGTTGATATACTAAGTATTTAAATTTACTCATATAATGCTATTATAGCAATTGCGTTTGACTATGTTCATATTTTATGACATTTTGGTATAAAAATGGATATGCCCTTGGAGAAACAACAACCTACTCGAAGTACTAATCCTGCACAGACATAGTCGCGGGCTTCAGCTAGTTTTTAGATAATTATAGTAGGAAATAAGCCTAGACTCTGTTTTCTAGTTCCACTTATTCAGTTAAAATTTTACCTCATCTTCAAACGACGAAATTCGGGAGCTGCGAAAACAGTAATTTACATACAAAGTAAAATTTCAATTCATTGGGATAAAATAACCGTAAAAATTAATTTAAGTTTCTGTATAGGGGTCGGGGAGCTCGGCGGGTATTGATTAAGTGCGCTCTTGCTTGCAAAAACTTAAAATTAATTACTTTTATATTATGTTTGCTGCACTCTTGATATAGCTGCTAGTTTTCACTGTAATTTGCTTCTTTCTACTCTTCAATCTCTAACAAATTAATGAATTATTTACACCTTCAAGGTAGAGGATCTTACAGTGATATAGTCCCCACCAAGACTGACACTAGCAGAATAGTCCCACTTTCTAGATTTTACTTGATTAACCACTCCCAAGTTAAAAAAGGAAGGGTCTAGGAAATCTACCTTTCTACGGCCGCGGATACGACTTCGTCTATTACACTTACCGGAATGTCGGAGCTTAGCTATATTTTCAGGTTCCTACCTGCTAGACGCCTACTCTCCTTAATAAATAGTATATCTAGTATACTATGACTATCGTCATAAGGTCGCTATCAATAATAGTTTGTGATAAAATACGAAAAATATTACTACATGAATAATATTTATTTGTTTAATTTGTATAATTGGTTTTGTTTGATCTCCGTAAAGGTACGCATGACAATAAGTACAGTCGAGTACAAAGGCAACTTTTCCATTTGTCGCTGTGATTAAATTTTAACACATCAATCATCCTCGCCAGCGCTAAGCCGACAATTTTGGTCCTAAATCACACTGAGCAATCCCGGCATAACTTTTGTTTCGGCCAGTATTTAAGCGAACATTGTTTTAAACTCTGATATGACATGACAAAATGAGCACACCTAAAATAAAATCATTAAAGTTGAGTAAAATTCAGTAAAACAGTCACAGGCGGCTTTTCACTGTATCTACAAAAGCTTCGCCGCTGGTCAGGTTTCAAATTTACTTCAGTTTTGGTCATTTTGCTTTTCCAAACATTTGTGTTTGGTTTGCAGGTTGCAGGCATTCTTTGTGAAGGCTATAGTACGTACTGGGGTTGCGGCGAGTTCATTTGATATAGTCAGCATTCTGCTGATAAAATAAATAACTAAGCGTTCGATGCAGCAAATGTTTCGGAGCTTGTTTTTATCATAAAGCTTACTTATATTACCGAAAAGTGTCAAAGGTTTGCTTTTGCCACTGCTACATTATTCAAGGTATTCATACAAAAAACTCGCTGAAATCGATTTTTGTTTAGCCTGTAATGTGAAAACAAATGACGAAAATATTATATCCTATGTTTTAGTTTGTATTTAAAAAAAATCAACTATACATCGAATGTAGGACTTCGAAATTCTAAAGGTCTCTTCCACCACTATGCCGATACCAAGGAAGCGGAGACACTTGCGAATCAGCTAGTTATAAATAAAATGGATTTTAATACCCTGTATCATTTTAATTTCAAAAGGTCTATGTCATTTTATTTTTAAAGATTTTTTCAAGATTTGGATCTTTTCCCGCAAAATATGTTAACTTCAAGGCCTTTATTAATAAACGTTGCGTAAACCTATATAAGGCGCAACATGCTTTGTCTTGCTTTCACGCGTGACATTTACTGCAAGCAAAAAATTGACAGATAGATGTTTTAACTACTCCGGGTGTAAGCCAAGTTTATTAATAAGGCCGCAAGATTTTAAATAGCAAAGTATACGCGGGATAATCCGTTTAGAAGAGGACAAAAATACCTTGTAGCGTTTTCTTCGTGGCTCTCAAACAACTGGGACATCACCCCTAACATGTCA
Organism: Selenia dentaria; assembly: GCA_917880725.1. NCBI lineage: Eukaryota > Metazoa > Arthropoda > Insecta > Lepidoptera > Geometridae > Selenia > Selenia dentaria. The sequence continues at coordinate 7,674,822 of OU862876.1, read as the reverse complement.
CTTTGTTTTTACTGTTGGGTATCCTTATTACTAATACAAAAAGTGACGCCTTTGATTCCCGAACGCGACGTGAAATTGAATTTTTATGTGGAAAGGCTCCAGATAAAAGATAAAACTTTTTTTTTTAAATGTGGGTCTGGTAGAATTGTGCTCAGGTTGTGACGGGACTGACATTTGCAATGAATCTTTTTATGGAGCGTAAAATCTCGGAAAACTCGTTTGCAATAAAATTATAGTTAAGTTTGTTGAAGATGACTTTTTCGAGATTTTCAGCCGGACGAACCGGGAGCGTAAAATATTACGGTGATGGTACAAACACAAAAGGTATTGACCTTTTTATCTAACTGTAAAAAAGGAGCTAATAACACGACGCGTGCTAGTTCAGTGAATAGTCATATAACTACTTAATAGATTATTCAATTACTTATAATGTTTTTTCAAACTAATCGTCTGTTTAACATTTTATATATATTTATACAGATTACTTGATGGTTAGTGATCATATACATATTTATATATAAATACATATTTTATAAAATAACTAGCTGACCCGCCAGCAGCTTCGCTCGCATGGCCTTGCGGGATACGGCAATTGCAGATTTTTAATGATCCCACGGGAACTCTTTAATTTACCGAGATCAAAGTATACAATATGTTGATCAGGGATATATGGTACCACTATACGAAATTTCATTTAAATCGGTCCAGTTGTTTCGGAGATTAGCCTGTACAATCAGACAGACAAACATCTAGAGAAACAAACAATTTGAACTTATTTTTCACTACTTACAGCCCTTGACTCGGTTTTTATCATATTTTTCTTTGTACAGAAATTTTACCTCAACAGTTTATGATATGTAGTAGTTATTACAACCCTCGTTTTACCTCCTTGAGTCATCCCTGATAAAAAGATTTGCAAGCATCACTATTTATTTTAAATTACCTATCCAGTTATAAATTTTCATCACTGCAGAATCAAAGGACTTATGAAAATAAAAATCCCCCGTTTCCCCCCTTAAGTCATACCTGACCAAAATATTGAAAGCATCACTAATTATTTTAAATTACCTATCCAGTTATCAATTATCATCACTGTAGCTCCAAAAACAAAGAACTTTTGAAAAAAAATATCCCTCGTTTCACCCCCTTAAGTCATCCCTGTCAATAAATATTGAAATCATCACTTTAAACTGTCAATTGCTAATTTTCACCACTCATGTATGAAAACAAAACACTTTCCATACAAACTTTCACCCCCCATTTCACCCTCTTAAACCACCACTATCCAAATAGAAATTAGACCAATATTTTTTTTATTTTGGATGACCTATCCAAATACAAATTTTCACAACTATATGTTCAAAAACAAAGGAGTTTCATACAACTTTTTCACGAAAAACCCATTCTTTCACACCTCTCGTCTCGCATCAAGGACAATACACCCTCCAAATTTCAAGTCTCTACGATCAGTGGTTTAGGCTGTGCGTTGTCTGCCAGTCAGTCAGTCAGTCAGGACATCTTCTTTTATATATATTGAAGATTGTGTATGCAACATTTACTTACCAGATTACTTTACGTTAATGATAATATACTATTTATATTTAAAATATATAAACTATTTATGGAATTAACTTTACATTTTAGATTACTCAGTGTTTAGTAATTATAAACATATTTATAAAAGCATATTTTGTAAAATAATGATGAATCTAACATTTTATGCCCGGATTGATGATGTTTCAATATCATGGGACATACCAATTTTACACGAACCGTGCAACAGAATTTGTGGTCATGGTGCAGGCGTCGGTCGCTCCTCGCAGTGGTACCTATTCGAGTAATTCTAGTTGTTTGTAATTTAAGGGCAAATTACTCCTAGCTGAATCTCAACTATAAAGACCTAGATTTAACGAATAGTTGTTCAAGGCAAAATTGAAGGGACAATTTTACGTCGGACCAATCAAATAAAGGCAGTAGTACTAAATAGTCCCTTGTGCATATTTGCGAAAGGAAGACGGCAATGCGTGAGGAGTGGCAATGGATTGTAAAGCAAGGGATTAAAAGTAGGAAGTAAAGCGTTCTGTAATTAGTGTTAATGACTAAAAAAAAGATTCCCAACTATAACACTAATACTACTACCGCTACTACTAATATCCGCTGGCGACTTTGTTCGCACGGAACAACGTTGGCGCGATCCATTGGGAATCACCCGCTGAATCGGGATAAAAATAGCTTATGTATTATCTTCTCTAAATTTCACCCAAATTCGTTAAGCCACTGTACACTCAAGCTTTTTCATCATAAGGCATGTTACGTGATATTTATATCTATACTAATATTATAAAGAGGAAAGATTTGTATGTATGTATGTTTGTAACAAATTGGCTCAAAAAGTAAAAGACCAATTTCAAAAGTTCTTACATCTTTGGAAAGCTACATTCACCCTGAGTAACATAGACTATATAAGATTCATCATCATCCATCACCGCACGGGTAAAACCGCGGAGAGCAGCTAGTTTAATATAATCCGCAACAATCAGGCTAAATAGAGCATTTATAAAATAAAACCTTGATTGTAACATATGACTAATTTATCAAAGTAACTTCAAGGCCATTTTTAATTGCTATTTAAATAAACTAAACCAGAACATCGTCGCTCAAAGCTTCAGACACTTTGAAAAAAATTAACAACGGAATAATCAATTTTATTGCTAGGATTCCTATTCGTATGAACTATTTCCAGTCAGAAAGCAGAAACATTATTTGCTTGAATTTCTTGTTATTAGGTATTAAATCCCGGTAGAAAAACATGGGAGGAAGTCAGCTTAAAAAGCTCACAGTAAAAATGTATATCGCTTAGGTTCTAGAATGATGTCGGCTGTGTCTTTGTTATTTCATAGTTTAACAAGTACTTAAGAGTATAACAAAAAGACCGAAAAATTCAATTGCAAATATAACTATAAAGAAAAGAATGAAAACGTGAATAAGAATAAAGGACCAATATATTGAGCTGACAAGTACAGTCTCAGTTGTAATATTTTTATGAAATCTAGTGTTGTAGAGGATCTGCTTTTACTTAGATTACCCAAATTTCATATTTATGTGCTTATAGGTTTTCAGTATCAAAAAAATAATAAATTATTACTTTCATCTGTGATTTTGTTTATCTAATTCAACGGTTTAGTTCCATTACATTTTGGTATATCAATTGCGAGAATTTGTCAATTTTTTTTTAATAATAATAGGTAATACAATATTATTATGATGGTTTATAGGCAATATATTGGATTTCTTGAATGGTTTGAAGAGGTGAACTGTCGGTTCCCTGAAATAAACAATTGGCGTGTGCTTATGACTTGCGGTGGCTGACAAAAACGTGGAGGTGCGCCCCTCGCTCTAAGCGATGATTGGACTGAGATTAAACATTTAAGAGCATTTTATGTTCACACAGATTTATTCCTGACTAGATGACCCATCCGCTGCTTCATTCGCGTGGCCTTGAGGGTTTGTGTTTATACAGTTACAGGTGTTGTCACTGTTCATCAACTTCAAATTTACTACTATTGAATACCTCAAGGGTATATTGCACCGCCTATCCATTGACAAAGGTCACTGAACTTACACTTGAAGATCTTCAGAGAGTTCAGAATCTTCAGACTACACTGATTTGAAGATCTTCAGTGGTTGATGGACACATAACTAGTGGTGTACAGCTATCGTGATTGAATATTTAGTAAACAAATGATAAATGATAAATGATTTTTATTCACGAAAAATAGAGTAGTACACAGGTCTTAGTAGCTATTTTCGTTCAGTCTATTTTATCGATAACCGACATGTGAAATTGTTGATGTGGTGATTATAAATATATTACATTTTTCCATTTAGACATAAAAAGGAAGAAAAAGGTATATAAGTTAATTATGTATAAAACAATAAAATAGTTGAAAATATACAATGAATTAAAATCACAAGTTAGTCTCAATACAATTAATTTAAAATAACAAAATAGTTAAGTATGTCAAATTAACTTAAATTACAAAGAGTCTACTCAAGACAATTTAAAAAGTCTGTCAAACAGTAGAATCGCTTTTCTATCAACCACATCTTAAGTGTTCTATGAAAGGTTCTATAGGGAAAGTCTTTCAGACATCCTGGTATTTTCTAGTACACCGTGATGCACATGGCATAACTATTCTTTTGAAAGAGAGCTAATCTCGGAGGATGTTCGAGAATAACTCTTTTACCATTTCTCGTATTTCGTGGATATAAATCTTTTGCCGTAGTGAAAAGGCCAGCACGATTACGAACAAATACTGCTATTATAACAATGTTCACTTTCGATTTCTTACAAAATAAATACAATAAAACTAACTTACTACGATAATACACTAAACGGAATTACTTATGTTTTGTACTGAACCAATTTAGTGAGATTTAATTGCAAGGTAAGCTACAAATATTTATAGCACGTTTAACGCTAAACACGTTTAAAAGATCGCTTTATTTTTGTGTTTTGTTTATTCTGGCTGAAAGAGAATGGCGTTATAAATTGGTCTAGTAGTTAATCGTCTACACACTTATGTTGTTGATGTTAGATCGTTTAAAATATGTTGTGCTTGTGCATCACTAACTAGCTGCACTTCGCAATTTCACCCGCGTGGCGATGGATGATGATGATGATGAATTAAATATAGCGTATGTATCTCAGGCATAATGTTGCTTTCTACTGGTGAAAGACTTGTTTGAATCAGTTAAGTAATTTTTGCGTCATAAAATCTTTCTTCTTTATTATTAGGATCAAATACCAAGGTACGAATAATGGGGCTTATTTTGTACCGGCGTTACTATTGCATATTTTAATAGTAAAGAAAGTAGTTATTGTGACATAATGAATCATAATGTAATAGTGAGACATTATGTCACTGCAGACTTTTTGTAGACATTGACGTCTTCTAAAAAAAGGTTTGTATATCACTTTGCTCTATTGTCAAGTTGCAATATAAGGTTTTTTCTACTGACTTACAAAAAGAAGGAGGTACTCAATTCGTCTGTATTTTTTATATTTGTTACCTCATAACTTTCAATAGGGTGAACCGATTCTCAAAATCCCTTTTTGTTTGAAAGCTGGTGGTCCCATTTAAATTTCACCTAAATTGGTTTAGTAGTTTTTGAGTTACACTCCAATAACTGAATAGAATGGAAGTCGGTATTCAAATTTTTCAAAGTGTACTTGAATAAGAATAAACGTAAGAATTTTGAGAACCGGTTCACCCTAGCAAAAGTTATGAGGTCACAAACATTAAAAAAACATACAGTCGAATTGAGTACCTCCTCCTTTTTTTGGAAGTCGGTAGAAAATAACCGTCAAGTCCTTGAGCGCAGTCAGGTTTGCCCATAACAGTGTAGTGTTATTATTTATAAAAATGTGGCACTCTTTACACAAATCGATTAAATCTCTTGTTCTGTAATGTCGCTTGTAACATTGCCCTTCAACGAAACACAGTATTGTTTGCACACTACTGCTTCACGTTTGATTAACTGTCGTTGATTAACCTTAACTAATGTACAAACACGGCCATTCTATTACTGATAGTACATAAGTATAGAAAAGATACTGATCATTACCGGGCATTTCCGCTCCTGTAATAACTTGGTGAAGAACCATTGAGACTGCAGCCGGTAACGTGAAGGGCCCTCAACGGATACTCAGAGCGGAAACTAAATTGTCTTTTATGCGATTCCTATTACTCGTATTTTTTATTTACTGGGTATTAAACCAAGTTGTGTACGCTTATGGCACATAATGCACGAATACCAAAGCGGACATCATGGATTTGAATTATTTAATCAAAATATTTAACTGTAATCTGAGTTTTGACTTTATTAATTTTGTAATATTCAGGATAAACTCACATAAGAAAACTTGTATCATTTTTAAAAGTAATTTTAATGCACATTACATACAGTAAATATGTAGTAGGTATATAGGGTATATATATATATATATATACCCTATACAGAAATACCCTATATATAGGGTATTTCTGTGCCATTTATAGCTGCATTTTTGTGTCTTTGGATTTATGTACGAAAGTTTAAGAGATATGGTATCGACGCCCATTGTTTTTTTACTAGCTTACTAATAACCAAAAACCTCTATTATTATCCAAAAATTCTATGTAAAAATGATTTCTAGGTGCTTATTAATTTTAAAAAAACATCTAATAAACCGAAATGTATTATATATTTGAACAGTTAAAGTTTATGTTCAGTCCTGATATGGGTTTTGACTGCAGTACACCGGTGTACCAGCGCGGCTTTATGCAATGTATAGATTTGGCCACCGGTGCACGGGCGCGAGTTTATAGGCTAAATAGATTTTGAGTATTGTTTTTTGTAAATTTGTAGTTATGTAAGATTATTGGTCGCAAAATGTAAGTTAATGTTAATAACTTATTAAGTAACAACAGGATTATTCGCAATATGCAGCTGATTTTAACGTAACGACAGCAATACAATTATTATCAGACAGTAGATGTTTCATTTATCGCTCGATTTTCTGTATCGTATCTTAAGTTAAAATATAAACCTATAATAACAGCTAATAAAATACGAGAAGTTGTGTGTATGTAATTAATATAATTCCATTAACGAAAGCTTCGCGTTGCACAACGACGATAAGGCAGAGTAGTAACGGTTCAGAGCTCGTATAACGGAGTAGTACATACTTGCTTTGACGCGAGTGCTACGAAACATGATTAATCCGTTAACCTAGTTACATAAGGTTGTAATATAATTACGTAACATCGCAAGATTTATTAAATTTGTTCGTTCTACATTCTATTAAATTCGTGGTGAATTTGCATAGCAAACTAGTTTGACTAGAATGGTTGTGCGAAATTGAGCTAGCTTATGAGGCCTATGGGCCTGCACATTTGTCTAAGACATTTATCTTGAAGCACTGAGGTATTTTGAATAAGACTTGAAAAAAGTTTTCGGTAGATGTATTCGTCAACAACTTGGAAAACTGAGTTCCTAACTGATATTGGGGTAGGAAAAACTTGAACATTAGACATAATCTTCGTCCTAACTATATTCATCTTAAGACCTACCCGTTGGGAAACTCGACGGAGGCCTTCGAGCATTGCACTGAAATCTTACATGGATTCTGCCATGTCTACAATATCGTCGGCAAATTAAAAGTGAATGTTGTACTCGACGTTGATGTTGACGCCGAGTCCTTGCCATTCCAGGAGCTTGAAAGCGTGTTCTAATGCTATGGTAAACTATTTCGGAGATATTACGTCTGCCTGTCTCACGCCTTCGAACTCTGCTCGTGTACTCAGACTGACTTGTTGGCATTATTGTTCAAACACTTCAATACTGTACTATGTATACTGATTAACAATACTGCACCGCTAGAGAAACTCAGTCGCTACCCACCTCTCGATTGAATCATCAAAGACCTTCTCATAATACACAAACACTAAACATAGAGGCAAGTTATACTCTTCGGTCTTCTGTATAACGTGCCATAACACTTTGGAGCCTTTTTTTCCGCTCTCTCGTCACTTTAATGCGGTTAGTATTAAAGATGCGTATGTCGTGGATGCGGTATTCGTCGGGGTTGAGGGTATCATTGGAGAGTTTCTGTGACCTATCTGTACGGTGGGGTTTAGAAAAATTTAGACCCACTGTATGGACAGTTTCTACTAACCTGTTTTTGATCTCGTCCACTGAAGCGATGTTATCAAGGCAATCGTAGCGATTGGACAGCTCAAGTTGAAAGCTCTCGGGGTTTTGAATATGGGCACGAGTAGGTTGGAGCGTATACGTTAACAGACGAGACCTCTCAAGTTTCAAATTAATATTAAACGTGCCTTTTACCGTTTTTAAGAATAGAACAATCTCGTTCATTCTTTTTTTGTTACGTTAATTGTCAGAAGGTTCTTAGGAAAGAAAAACTTAGAAAAGATGGGAGGATATGGCGAGGCCGAAGGCCGAGCCTACTACGCGAACGGAGTCGCTAGTCTATTTATATAAATGAACCTCTTTTTCTTCTAGTCACGCTATAAATTCGGATGGAACAATTTAGCTAGTAATCTTTTGTTGTAACAATTTTTGCCAGGAGAAGGTTCTTATGAAAGAAAAACTCAGAAAAGATGAGAGGTTATGGCGAGGCCGAAGGCCGAGCCTACTACGTGAATGATGTCGCGGGCAGTCGCTAGTACTGAATAAATGTGCCCCAAACAGGCATAGGTAATGGAACAAAGCTATTTATAAATATTAAGGTTCCATAAACCAACTACATAGTTAGTATATTTGTTTAAATAGTTAAGAGTCTTGTTAATTTGCCTTCGTAATAATTGGTAAATCACCTCATTTGTACTGATTTTTAACTCGATCGAAACACATCAGCCTGTTGTTTTATTTTTTCGTATCATTATTTAAAAAAAAAATTATAGCGAATTGATATTTGTGGTAGTGGGCAGTAAATATATAATTTATTCAAAATTTTGAGCATATCCGAATGCCGATTCTCAGGGAGGTTAACTCTGCAAAGGTAGTGGTCTTTCTTAGAAAATGGTTATCCTACATGCCTGAAACTAACCGTGCGATTCTCTAATGATTCGTCGTTGCGTTCGTCGACGAGCTCACCGATGATAAATATTTTATCAAATATCGCCCTTGTACATAAGTTTGTTTTACCAACGTTTCTTGTCATCTCGTCATTTGTGTCATGGATGTTGTCATGGATGCGCCGATGTTTGCTCTTAGTTTTATCTTTTCTTCTTTCAGAGAATCGCACGGCTGTTTACGTGATGACTTTATTCACGTCATATCATATCACGTCACGCCATATATTGATTATGAAATAAAACCGTTATCCTACAGAAACTGTTCTATGTAGTATGAAGTCCAAAAGCACCCTTCGTTCAGGAATCCTGACGCACAAATATAAAGACGGCTTATGTATAACACGCACACACAAGCCACGTAGGGCTTTTACGGCTATACCAAGGAAGTTATGATGCTCATTACTGTGGTAGCTTACGATGTTATTAACTTCTCTGAAAAATGTGACGTCTTGGAAGCAGTGATGGTATCTATTTTATAGAGGTGTTTTGTTGTTTGACTGTAAAAGTACTTGTTCATTGTTTGGATTTTTTGTCCACACGGATACCCTGGCTAAGAAAAATCACTGTAGGATCCCCTGGGGGATTCTTTTGGACTGGTACATATATTTAAAAAAAACACAGAGGCTCTTCCTCTTCTTCTTCTTGTTTGTATGGCTTGTGCGGCGTAACCACAATTTTGCCAATAACAGTTCGCGCGGATAGGGTAGACAACAAACGATGGAGAATTAGCGGTAAGCAGCGGGATGATCGGTAGTTTTTGGACCATTTAACAATTTTGCATCTGAGGATACTTTATCTGAAACAACTTTTATAGGACAATAAAGCACGGCACACCATAAATACTATGTATTGAACTACATTGAAGTATTCTATGTATTGTAATAATAAATACGACTACAAAAAAATGTTAGTTACAACAGCGAATTAAAATCCACTGCGTGGTTTTGGAGCAGTTAGCGGCTATGTAGATACATAAATGGGAAAAGAGGCTTTATTTTATACTATGTAAGGTTGGATCATAAAATTGACATTATCATGTATCATATTGAACGATTTTTAAGAAACGCCTGATTAAAAGCTTTCACACCAAATACCAGTATCGGTGTTATTTTCAAGCTGAATAAAGTCGAAGAGTGAAATCGTAATCATAAAAAACGTAATTAATTGTTACTTTGACAGCTGTCAGAGCTAAGACCTAAATTTGTGTTATTTCAAGTCGGATGCAGTCTAAGAGTAATTTCAAAATCATAAAATATGTCCATCAACTGTCAATTTGATAGCTGTCACAGTTTAGACCTATTTTCAAGACGAATGAAGTCTTAGGTGTGAAATCAAAATTATTAAATACCTCATGAACAGTCACTTTGACAAATGTAACAACTAAGACCTACATCCGTGTCATTTTCTAGGCAAATGAAGTCTAAGAGTGAAATCAAAACTATAAAATACGTCATCAACTGTCACTTTGACAGCTGTCAGAGCTAAGACCTAAATCCGTGTTATTTTTAAGGCGAATGAAGTCTAAGTGCGAAATCAAAATTATGAAATACCTCATCAACTGTCACTTTGACAGATGTCACAACTAAGACCTACATCCTTGTCCTTTTCTAGCCGAATGAAGTCTAAGAGTGAAATCAAAACCTTAAAATACGTCATCAAATGTCAGTATGAAATGTTTGGTAGTGCAGCGGGGAACGGCAGATTCTAAATTCCCCACAGCACTACCAGTAGTGCAGCTTGGTAGTGCAGCGGGGAATGACTGAATTTTAGAAAATAGTTCACATTCTCGGACGGGGTTCGAACCTGCGTCTTCCGATAATCCGTGCCAGACACCATGACCAACTAGGCCACCGAGGCACGAGGTCCGAGCATCAAACTTTAACTCTCTATCTGATTTTAACCGTCGTATGGAGACGGAGCGACATCAAATAATAAAAAAAAATTGCAACATTACAGTTGTCACAATAACTACTTTTTCACGTCTAAATATGCAATAGTAACGCCGGTACAGACTAAACCACATTATTCGTACATTAGTATTTAATACTAATAATAAAAAAGAAAAATTTCATTGTTTGTTTGTTTGTAACGGAAAATCATCATCCATCACGCGGGTGAAACCGCGGAGCGCAGCTAGTGCTTTATAAAATCATATTATGGAATACTTTTGTCCGAACTTCAACTGATTTAACTTAGTGGAATACGTTCTAAGGGATGCGTGGAGAAAAATCAAAATGATTTCCCCAGGGGATCCGTATGGACAAATAGTCCAAATGAATCCCCCAGGGGATCCGAGTGGAATAAAAAACCAAATGGCTCCCCCAGGGGATCCTTGTCAAGGGAGCCAAGTGGACGGAAGGGTATATACAGAAGCACTCAAACTACTGCTTACCTGAGTTGTGAAACACAGAGGTTATCTCAAATATGAATCACTTGAGAAGTGATATTTTAGTATTTTACAGCTAAGCAAGACGTACTACCAAATACTAGTGCTACGGCGTAGACAATACGTAGCGCGCAGACTGTGCGCGCTACGTATTGTCTACGCCGTAGTACTGAGATACCTTATGTGTATGTAATAAAAATTGTAATCCTCCACTACACGGTATTTAAACGTACCGCTCCACGTCTTTGAGTGTCAAAGCCTTAGCGATTATTTTTTTGACCCAATGTAAAAATAAAATGGTTAAGAGTAATTATTATTTTGGGTTGGCTTTAGAATCGTGACCCCTGAATTTGGTGAAACAAAAACTGTGGGTGGGTTGAAGGGGTTTGTATAAAGCGTATTTACAACATTTTAGCTGCCGGAGACACGCCAAAATAGTCTAAATAGTTTTTTAAAGTTTCAATAAAACACCGTAAATTTGATAATGACAGGTGACATAAATGACATTAATGCGTAAAACGAAACGTTTCTAGGTAACTTTTAGCCTTTTTTGACATGTACGTTGTATGTAAGTTCTTGAAACGGAACGCAAACATCGAAGATAGCGTAATGTGAAACTATAAATGCTATAAATTATGTCTATAAAATATAAGTTCTAAAAATAATAAATTGTTTTTCAATTTTAATTATCAGACCCATACTAGTAGGAATGTGTGCACAATAGTATATTAGTACCTAATGAATTGGCAATGTCACTTGTCTGTGACAAACCTATAGGTTAGGTTAGGTTTGAACTGAGACCCACCAGGTCCCGCTTCATCAAACTACTTTTGTTCCAAATTTGTGCACAATAGTATATCAGTAGCTATCTAATGAATTGGCAAAGTCACTTGTCTGTGACATACCTATAGGTTAGTTATAGTTAGTTAGAATAAGTCGAAGTCAGTGACAGAACCGACTCATAGCACCCCGATTTCAAGCAGTCTTGTCGGATTGCAGAGCCGACGCGGGGGTGGTAGTAGATCGAAATGCAGTACTTAACCTCAAAATACTTAAACAAACATAACTCGAAAACTAATGGTCTCCGGCGGGTGGGGTTTGCGGGGGGGCACTACCCGAACCCCCCCCCCCTTCCACCTCCCCCCTCCCCCCGAATTCAGGCGCCACGATTCTAAATGTTTACCATTATTTTTAACAGACTTCAAAAAAGGAGGAGGTTTTATGCTCGTGTGTATGTATTTTTTTATGTGCATTTTAGACGATTTCTCTCCCATTTGTGGACTGATTCTCAAAATTATTTTTGATGGAGATAGAGTATACTTCCGAGGTGGTCCCATTTAAATTCATCAAATTCGGTCCAGCTGTTTTTGAGTTACTCTCAAAAACTGAAAGTGTTACGCCTATTTTAATGATATCATCATTGAATGATAATCGATCCCGTAAGTAGCAAGGGTTACTAAAATGGTGAATAAACTTTTCCCATAAAATGGAACCGACTTCATTACCAAAAAGTGTGAAATAATTTGTCGAAGTAGGTACCACGAGCACAATATTGTGATAAAAGGATTGTTTTTATACCGAACTGGGTAGCACTTGACCATTATCTCACCTGATGTTAAGTGATGATGCGATCGATGATGGAGCGCGATTACCCAGAAGATACCTATGCACTCGTGTTTTGAAGACCCCCATATCGTACTTTACCGGAAACACCGACTCAGGCAGGGTTTTCCATTCCCTAGCGGTTCGTATGATAAACAAAGAAGTAAATCATTCGTTCGGGTAAATGGAATATGCACCATAAAGCGGTGGCGCTTCTGAGTATCTCTGGATGTCCGATTATAGAATGGGGATGGCGGAATCAAATTGTGAAGTTCCATTGCACACTCACCGAAATGTATCCGATAAAAAACCGATAAACAAGCGACTTTGCGGCGATACTCGAGACTCTGGAGTCTCTTGCGTACTAGGTGGTCGTCGTTAATGAGTCTCTTGGCTCTCCTCTCAAAAGCTTCCAGTGTCTCCAGCTGGTATTTGGCAGAACCAACCCAAAGATGAGAACAATACTCCATACACGACCGGACTTGGGCTTGATAAAGATTAAACAACTGTCCCGGTGTGAAGTATTGTCTCACCTTAGCCAAAACACCAAGCTTTTTTGAGGCAAGCTGGGCCTTGGACTCAATATAGGAGCCGAAATTGAGAGTTGGTGTTAATGAGATGCCAAGAAGCTCGAAATGGTTACTTATCGGCACGGACACATCCCTGAAAGTAGGGGCCAGCTGGAAAGGGCTCCGTTTGGCGGAGAAAAGACACGCCTGGATTTTAGCAGCATTGAACTTAACTAGATTAGCATCGCCCCAATCGGAGACTGCCTCCAAAGAAAAGTTCAAGCGCTGAACCATCGCTTCCCTATGAGACTGGATTTGTAATGCACTGGTTCGTGCGTTAGATGTGTAACTCTCCACAACGGTGCTGTCATCTGCGTAACCAAAAATACTGGGTTTCAGTAGGAAACTAATATGCAGCCGAAAAAGTGTTGCAGAGAGTACTGATTCTTGGGGGACTCCAGCATTTATAGCCAATTGGGCGGAAGAACAGCCATTGATGACTAGTCGAATCGACCGATCCCTCAAGAAATCTGAAATCCAAACACACAAACCAGTGGGAAGGCCGTATGAAGGAAGCTTGCTAATGAGGCTATCGTGCCAGACCCTGTCAAAAGCCTTCGATATATCGAGAGAGACAGCAAGCGCCTCTCCGTGGTTCTCGATGGCTGAGTTCCAGATGTGAGTGGCATACGCTAGAATATTCCCAGTAGACCGGTTTTGGCGAAATCCGTATTGTCGGTCACTGAGGAGATCGTTCACTTCTAGGTATGCCAGGAGCCTGTGGTTCAAGACACGTTCCAACGTCTTACATAGTATGGAAGTGACTGAAACTGGCCTGTGATTGGCAGGGTCTGCGCGACTACCTTTTTTGGGCACGGGCTGCACGTTTGCAAGCTTCCAGGACTTTGGCACTTGACCGGTCGTCATAGATAAGCGAAAGAGGCGAGTCAATACAGGAGTCAACTCTGGCGCACACATCCTCAAGACTACAGCTGGTATACCGTCTGGACCACTAGCTTTGTTCACGTCAAGATTGCGCAACGCTTTGCGGACTTCAGACTGTCGAATGCGGATTTCTGTCATTACCGTCCCGCAATTTGGCAGACTAGAAGGTACAGCATTACCAGCATCTAGACGTGAAGACTCTGCAAACAGAGTGGCAAATAAATTTGCTTTCTCTTTAGCAGCTTGCGCTAGTGAGCCGTTGGGTTTCAGCAGTGGAGGCAGAGAGGGACGGCAGAAGTTCTCTTCGATCGACCTTGCCAGGGATCAGAACGCTTTGCTACCCGAAGGGAAAGAAGCAAGTTTGTTCCCTGTCCGGCGTATGTGGTCGAAGCGAGCCATCTTGAGAGCCTTTTTGCAGGAATTGGCGGCAAGGTTAAATGTTTTCTTCTTCTCACGTACATCTCTAGATTTGCGGGTTCGAGCATCAGCTCAGGCTAAGTAGGCCTCATGTTTTGACGCTTCTGCATCTCCACATTTGGCATCAAACCATGGTCGAGCTTTGCTGGACAGCGGGATGTCAGAAAATGGAATGAAATATTCCATACCCTGACGTAACATTTCTGTCACAGCATCCGCGCAGGCTGAGGAATCGCTAAATGAAAAACAAACCCTCCACCAAGGATAAGACGAGAAAAAATTACGCATCTTATCCCAATCTGCTGACTTGTGACGCCACACTCGCCGGTTGCCTTTTGGGCTGGGATCGGGCGGGGAGTAGACTGATACAGACTTCACCAGATAGTGGTCGGAGCTACCCAAGGTTGATGAAACCCACACCGAGTAGCGGTCTGGATCTGTTGTCAGCAGAAGGTCCAAGCAGTTGGCTGTGTGGCCATCAACATCTGGAATCCTTGTAGCTCCTTGGACCAGCTAAGTGAGGTCTAGCGTCAAGACAAGCTTACGCATCTCTCGACCAGCGTGGTCTGTGCTCTGGTATGGGTATAGCCAGTCTTGATGGTGGGCGTTGAAATCCCCCAGAAGCACTAATTGAGCAGAAGGATACCATTGTTGGGCCACGTCAGCTGCCTCACTGAGGTAGTTTGTGAGCCTGGTTGTCTCCTCATCTCCGCTGTGCGAACGGTAGACACTAGCATAAAGTATCTTCTCCATGCCGTTGTCCACCAGAAACCACATGATGGAAAATTCAAGGTTACGGAGACGTCGATAACAAATGTCATCGTGAGCATACATACAAACTCCTGCTCTGGCCTTAAAGCTATGTTCAAGAAAGTAGCCCGGGTAGGCAAGGTATGCAGCGTCAGCTGGGCATTTGATCTGCGTCTCTGTGAGGAACAGAATATGCGGTTTTGCGGTCTCAAGATGGTGGTGGACTGAGTCGATATTGGAGTGCAAGATTCGAATGTTTGAGAGGTGCACTTGAAGAGAGTGGACGTGCGACCTACTCAGATACTATCATGGTACCGATTTCAACAAGTTATTTCACACTATTTGGTAATGTAGTCGGTTCCATTTTTGGTAAAAACTTTACTTTTATATTTGTGAAAAATATCCACAATTTCCTATAAATTAATTTTATATATGCAACGAAACTTATTTCTATTTTTAATGGTTCTTTAATTTTTTAATTACCCTACCTGCTTTGAAGGTAAAGCATTTTTACATTTTATTTGTTTCTACACAGACTCCTACAAGCGTTTTATACATTATGATAACCGCGCCACGAGGTCTATTATGGCCCATTAACTCTCTCTTAGAGAGGAAGACTCGAGTAGCAGCATATAGTTGGGGTGAGGGTGAGAGTTATTTTTAAATAATCCCTTGGGATGACGAACACTTTCCTGTGTAACCCAGTGCGTACCAGAGACGAAAATTTACGTGAGTTTCATTCATAATTTTTTTGTTTTAATTATCTCGGTATAGTAAGGGTTAAATCTGTGGATGCAAGCAACTACGACTATGATGTTAATGAAGGACTATAATGTTAAAATTATTGTACCTTTTTGAAATCTTGACTAAACGGGCCATCTTTTGAAGTAACTTACCTAGGGTGGTACCGTATCTTTTTTTACTGAACAATCAAAGTTAGGTGATTTTATTTTTATAACTACAACACAAAGAAAATACTATAAATTTAACAAATCTAGCAACTCTTTTTGTTTGATTTGTGATTACATTTGATAGCATGTTCATTAAAGACCACGTTAGTAAAAAACTGTAAAATAGTTAACTTGAGTGAATAGTTAACTTTGAGGTCAGAATAACTACAGATATGAATAAAGGTGTCGATTTTCCTCTTTTTCATAAATTTGTCAATTATAACTTAACCAACGGATATGTTTTTTTTAATTTTTCCTGGAACTGCTATGACCCCCCTCTTGCCCCATGCCTGCTTGACGTTAAGTTCTGGGACAACCTGTATATATATTCATTTTTATGAAATGGTTCAAGATTAAGACTAATAAAGGCAAGTATTATATTAAATTATATACTTCATTTATTTCAATAAATAAATCATAGGTGTCCGTGTTGTGTTGTCCGTTTATTAGTGACATGACTCGTATTGTGTGATAGGCTTGAGTAGGTGCGCCTAAAGTATTATTCTCTTATTCCTAAGTGTCACTTAATGACCTATATTTAAGCAATTCTCTATCAAGTCAACATCTTCCCACGTTATGACTATCGAAGATTGGAATACAATGATTATAAATTACAAGCATAATTGAAATAAAATGCCCCGACTTTCTCGTGCGTACATCTCGGTACACCTTCTATTTACTTTGGAACGTGGCATTAGATTATTTTAAAGTACATTTATTATTATCTGGCGGGCATGCCAGCAGCTTTCTTTGCTTGGTCTATGGGATACACATATTTTTTTTACTTATTTTTATTATTTTGTTCAAGATCGGACAGGTTAGACACAAAAAGAACAACATAATATGTATCGAAAAGTAAACCTGTAATTTGTTTATTAGCAAGCCATAACATGTGTCTGGACTTTTTAGACCTTTTTCTGAAATTTAATTGCTAAAAACGCCCTGATTGCGTGTATTGTAATCGCCTTGATATAACAAAGAATACTGTAATAACGATCTATATACAGGTAGGTACACTCACAGTACTTTTGGTAAACATCTGTCTTTATTATTCATAAATGATTGATTTGACAGAAATAATATTCCAGTGAGAAAATTTCAAAGTCAAATAAAAGAATACCGGCATCCGTTTTTACTCCCTGTGGCTTGAAAATGCTTTGTACCAAAATGCCGTAGTTAATGGAAAAAATAAATTCTGTTATTGAGTCTTTTTATAACAGTGGACTCGATTCCGGTGGCGGGTATTGTGTTACGGTTTGGTTGAGTTTACATAACTTACAACTGTAAAGTATTGTAGTAGTAAGCGTAAGTAATAGCACGATCTCTTGTTGTTTCTTAGCAGTAGTCCAATACGCTTATTAAGAACGTGTACGTGTATGTATGAACCAGTACGCATAATGACTAACGGGCATTAGGTCCAAGACCCATGAGGGCATTAACGCACGAGAGCTAAGAGCTCTTACACACGGGCGGCATGTTGCCAACGGCAGAGGTAACTGCTGCCGTTCGCAGACACGGTGTAACGACCCCCTACCTTATATCACCCGTCACTTAATGTGTCAATAATTAATTTACCTAAACATCTCTAAACGACTCTAATCTTCTCTCGACATTTTAATCTAAGCCTTATAAGTAATATTATTGTGAACCGAAGAATGATTATGGCCAAATAGATCATTTAGTGTAGCTGGTAGGACCGTATGTTGTGATCGTAAAATAACCCTAGAACTTATGAGGCGTTTAAAATTAATCCTATCTTCCTAATCGTAGAACTAAGTATTATACTTGATTACTCGAAACATACCTACAGATTTCACCCTGTCTATCTAGCGTAGATGTATGGAAAAACTAACAATTTACTTTGATGCTTAGGTACTGACAAAACTCCCTAGACCTTTTCTTTAACTGTACTGAACCCCCACAATTTGTTATATTTAAATTAAGAACGTAGCAGAACCCATATCCGCTATATATTTAGATATGTCTAACCATCGTTTGCATAGTTCACGTTAGTAAGGAACAAATCCGCAATTGCATTATAGCATGTCTGACCCAAAGATACCTAATAATGACGTAATGCCGCTTTCTCTAAGAGATATCGCACTATGAAGGTAAATTAGCAAATGTACCGATTCACCCCAAACGTACATACTTATTGAATGAAGTTGTCACGCGAAACATTACTATCTAACGAATCCTAATCATAATGCGTAAACCCATCGTAATTTAGCTATACTAGCACATATGAAGCCTATATCTGGAAGTTGTCAGTTTGAATGTCTACTAGGTATATCGCTACTACAAGTGCAACCTAGTACCTTACTTGAACTATATGCGAGTCATGAAATATATATAAAATGCCTGCTAAATAAAGCGAAGCAGATATTATAGGTAAGTGTACACAACCAAGTTCCATTTCTACCCTATATGCCAAATCGCCCTAAATCTAAATATACATATACAATTAGGTTCTAAGTACTTTCTGCATTAATAAATATTTCTAAACGTAGTTATGTTAACTGTGAAATGTTGAAATAGCTCCAGTGAGATAAAGCTGGTAGTCTTAAGCTAACATGTAGGTACTTATGTTGAACTTAGTTTCAACTTAATAATATGAAAACTAATAAACGTTTGCAGTGTGACTTTGCGGCTATAGGTCCAAGCCCCTCCTTCGCTTGTGACTGTAACGGTAGAGCCGTTACAGTCACCCAGTGATTTTGGACACCGTTTCCACCGCTTACAGGGTATTGTGGGATTGCGGCATAGATCTGTGACCCCAACCTCGTCACAGATAGTAGAAATTCTTCCGATTTAATTTTGGACTTTCTTCCTCCGCCTATGTACAAATATATACATACTTATACATGGAATATATTTATGTATATACGCACATTCTTGAATGAAGCTAATATGAACACTAGAGAGGAGTTCCAGGTGTTAGTCGATCAGTCTCTGTCTCACAAAAGGGAATAGAGGACTTAATCTTTTATCAACCCTAAGTCTGTAGTGAGTCGGTCTCGTGACTATACCAACATTCACACGCAGTTTACTTTACTTAATTTCAAAGCAACATTCATTCGCTGGTTTAGGTACAGAAGAGGCGCGGTAGTCTCTGACGCAAACCACTCCATCCATCATATCTAGTTCATTGCGAAGCTTCCGTATACTAAATTTACCTAGTATATGAAAGCCTCTATAAGGTTCTAGAATACCTAATTACCTAGCCCTATAACGTATTGCCTATTGGAACTTAGCCTTTATTTTTTTTTTATTTTTTTTTTTTTTGTCCCGGGGAAATCCTTTATGGATACCACCCACCACGGGGAGGGAGGTGGTTATGTGGGAGTCCGTATACCCACCAAAACCCCGGGGTGTTCCGTCACTGCCGCCCTCGGCGGGAACGCGGGACAGATTTTCCACACGACCGCGAACCCGCCGTGGCTATCCGTTGCCGGACCTTTCTCTTCGCGGCACGCCAGAACACATGGCGCGCCGCAACTGCCTCGGAGACCAAACTCGCCAACAATGGGCGCCAGACTTTCCCGTATCTGGTCGCCCGTGGTCTCCCTGCGGTGGGTCGGATATGTAGCCCCACCGCCTGCTACGTCAGCCACAAGGGATAGCCCCCCCGCGACCCCACCTCCTCGAGTCTGCGCCGAGCGCCCGGACCCCACCTCCTCGAGCCTGCACCAAAGTGCCCGGGCCCCCCTCCTCGAGCCTGCGCCAAAGCGCCCGGGCCCCACCTCCTCGAGCCTGCGCCAAAGCGCCCGGGCCCCACCTCCTCGAGTCTGCGCCAAAGCGCCCGGACCCAGCCACTCCTATGTGGACTTGGCGACCAAAGCCCATAGGAGCGGCCCGCCTGAGCCGGCCAGCGCACCCCAACGCCGGCGCGGCCCCTGGGTTCCTCTTGGCTTCACCGTGGTGTACCTAGCCACGGTTACTGAGCCCCCCCGCCACGTCAATGCGAGAACCCTTCGGGGGGGATTGGAACTTAGCCTGACTGACCTCCTACTAACTAGTTCTAACTAATGTTTTATTCGATTAGCCCTAACAAATTCGTCTCTAAAGGAACGGGTATGGTCGGCTCCCTCTATGCATTATCAGTTCGATTACGTATTAGTTTATACTTTTGCCGAGTCTTACTACGTTCGAAACCGGACTACCTACTCTGAAAATCCCGAGTTTTGCCCTCTGAATGGTTTTAGTTCCCAAGGAAGATTTTACTCTTACATTACCAATTATGAATCTTTGCCGAATGAAGGGTTCATTATAATTGTACTATGAACACTTTTAGTCCGTGGTAAATTATAGCCAAACTGAAGAAGATAACGTCTCTAGCCTTTATTGGTAGATCTCGTTATAGATGTACTATGAACGCTTTAGTCCAGATAAAATTATAGCCAAAACTGAAGAAGGTAACGTCTCTAGCCTTTATTGGTAGGTCTCGTTATAGATGTACTATGAACGCTTTAGTCCCGGTAAAATTATAGCCAAACCAAAGAAGATAACGTATCTAGCCTTTATTGGTAGGTCTCGTTATAGATGTACTATGAACGCTTTAGTCCAGGTAAAATTATAGCCAAAACTGAAGAAGGTAACGTCTCTAGCCTTTATTGGTAGGTCTCGTTATAGATGTGCTATGAACACTTTAGTCCAGGTAAAATTATAGCCAAAACTGAAGAAGGTAACGTCTCTAGCCCTTATTGGTAATAGAGGTGGGTTACTGGGACTGCTTATGCTTGCCCAAGTAGTGACGATAATTCCCCGAGATAAAGTATTCAGGTAATTACTTTAATTTATTTTGTATGATACCTTTTTCCTAACTCATTTAAGTTACCTTCGGTACGACGCGCAATAGTCTACAAAGTCTAATAATGTGTTTACTCCACTAACACAAGGATTATCCGCTAAGAGTCGTCCTAGCAAACTCGTTAGTTAACTAAACCCGCGTCGCGTGTAGTTTTATTGTCGGGCCTAGGTTAGCCCTAAATTCATAGGTTAAACCTTAGTTTTATGTAATTAATGCCGCGATTGAATTATTTATTATTTGTTTGATTATTTATTATTTGTTTGATTATTTATTATTTGTTTGATTATTTATTACTGTTATTAATTCGATTTGTCCTACTGCCCTGCCTATAGTCCTCAATGAGATTTCCTATGCTTTCTAGCGGTGTGTATATATGCAAAACTGGAGATAAATCTCACATTTACATTTAATTGCGCATGTGGACTTCACCCGAGCACGAGGAAACCACAAGTACGAATATTTCAACTACTCTGGAAATATCTATCAGCAAAACCCTAGCCTATCGGTCCCTGAAATGATGTCATGGCTAAGTGTTACTGGCTCGGCCTTTCGACCGAATCTTGCCGCTATGTGATACTAGCTCGACGAAAACCACAACGCCTATGCGTTCCACGAAAACACACTTATGTTATAAACTAACACGATTCTAAAACGCCATTTCTAACACGCCATGTCATTCTCCCCGACCAGACATAGTCCGAATCGCGATAGAAAAACATAGTTCAAGGCCTTTTTACGTATAACAGTGAATGCCCAATTATCAATAATAAAGCCGAGAACTCTCAGAAATGCCCCCCACTAACTTATACTCTAATGGTACA
The DNA here is from genome assembly GCA_917880725.1 of Selenia dentaria. Classification (NCBI taxonomy): domain Eukaryota; kingdom Metazoa; phylum Arthropoda; class Insecta; order Lepidoptera; family Geometridae; genus Selenia; species Selenia dentaria. Next base: position 7,652,990 of record OU862876.1, on the reverse strand, counting down.
AACTCACTAGGTACACGTCTTCCTACAACGATGTTACGAAAATTAATGATCTCGATTTCTCCCCGACTGTTTCGCATGTAAACTCAGTAGGCTCCCACCAACTCTCTTAACATCACTCCACTCGACCAATCAGACGTTTAAGCCGTTTTTTAATTAATCATCTACGTTTACAATTCGGAACTCAACTCATTTGCGTATTTTATCCGTCTTATCACACGATTTTAGTTCTTATTTCCACTACGAACAGGTTTTACGTGACGCTGCTATCGCACTACGCGGTTTTTATCAAATCCAACAGAAACTGTTTAATTATTTACTATCCATGCCACAGATCTAAAGTAATTCTAAAATGATTATATTCATTAATAATGTTTTCTACAATTTGCTTATATTCGGTCGGGAATATCTCATTTCTGCATTTACAGCATTTGAAATCATCAAATTCCTTATTCCTGCCCGCCATGATAACTGACGTCACGCACACATAGTCCACAATGGCGGACAGTCAAACCGCCATTTTCGTCCTAACAATGACTTTGTTTATGAAAACCATACACGAGATACTTGATAATTCCTGTATGATTATTTAATTCCCAACTGTAATGAGTTTACAGCAAAATAATAGATATTTCACGCATTACAAACACTTGGCTTCGTCGACATACTTTGATGAAGTTTATTTTTCCTTCTCACTAGGTTTTTGAGGGTACTTTGACACGCGCCCGCTTAGCGCCTCATTTCCGAGAACAGATAAGCGTACCATTTGTTAATGCCTACTTGTCTACTCATGCGTAACGATTTCTGTTTATCAGTTTGTCTGTCTTTTGAATATTCGTCTTATAAAACTTGACTTTCAAAGAACTACCGATTTCGTCTTGGTACTATTATTAATACTATTAATTGATATCAGTTATTTTATATATTTCATACATTCTGATGTTAGAGGAACGGTATTAATTTATTTATTTATTTGTAATTAACGATAAGTTATTTAACTATATTTGTGAACGTAGCGAAACTCTCATCCGAAGGTTCGGTTCGTTACAACGGGCCGACGCGACGGCAGCAGTTACCTCAAAACTGCCTTTTTAGGATTCATAATCACTTAGACTTAAAGTAAACTTATCAGTTACTGAAAAGAGGAAATTGCACAAAAATCCGTGCAAGGGTTAATTTAAAAAAAAATTATAACTGATTAGTATACCTTTTATTCCGCATACCAGTAGAACCCTTTCGTTTCATGGAATAAACATACAATAATAATTATCTTAAACGCCATTGCTCCTAGTTAAAGGAATGTGCAAAATTGAGGCAATCTGAAAAACATAAAAATACACTCTTGATGATTGCAGTCGAAACTTATAAAAATCGTTTACTTTTTGACGCATTGTCATATAAAGAAGTGTTAAATACAGTTAACGACCTATTTTGTCAGTTGTGCGCTATGATCAACTGCAAAGTGTTTTAGTAAATACAATACACAAGAAACACAAAAACGTACGCTCTCTAAATGAGGAAAACTCTCCGCTGCAATCGAAATCATAAACTTGGCAAAAGGCGCACTTTTATTCCAATTAACGGCATTACCAGAGATTCTTTTAAATAGGGATGAAAACAAAAACAACGGTAAAAGCCAGACAGATACTGGCAGGTTCTTTTCATGGAAATGGTAACATTTTTGACGTAATAATGCTCGATGATTTTCTGGAACATGGCTGACCTCAATTATGAGGGTTCCCACTTTATAGTAGATCTCTGAAGTGTATGATGTGATATGGAGTTTCAGTATACTTGTTATTACGTTTTATGCCATCACTTTATGTACGTATTATGAGTATGTCTTTATGCCAAATATTATGACACAGACATACAGACAGAGGCAATTAAAAAAAATTAAGGTATCTATATCGCTGACAAAACACATCTCGATTATTATTTAAATTAATTTCTTTTTTTAGATATCGCTCAGTTACAGTCTTTTAATCAATTATAATGATAAAGCCATCGTGTCATTAAGCACGTGGGCGGCATCGTGGGGTTTTGCTGGTTTATTTTTAAAACACATGACTAATATTGGTATTTTTTTAAGATAATAATGAGCCTTCGCACATGTTTTGCATTTGTCATTTGCTTAAACAAAATTGCAATTGTAAAGTAAAGTAATTGCAAAACAAAAATGATCGGTGGTGCTCATAGCAGAAAAAAAGTTTTATAACTGCGTATATCCTTTTGATGCAGCCATTTATTTAATTGATTTTATACTCTAATTAGACTTCATCATTTGCCTTTGTAAAGGACCGGATCAAATCCGTGATTTTTTTAAATAAATGGAATACTAATTTATTTCATCACTTAGACGCTGATTTCTCATCATCATCCATCATCACCTCAGCCGTAGGACGTTCACTGCTGAACATAGCTCCCCAATGATTTTCTAAAAGGACTGGTTGGAAGCGGCCTGCATCCAACATCGTCCTGCGACCTTCATCAGGTCGTCTGTCCACCGTGTCGGTGGACGACCTACGCTGCGCTTGCCGGTCCGTGGTCTCCACTCCAGAACCTTTCGACCCCATCGGCCATCTGTTCTGCGTGCTATGTGCCCTGCCCACTGCCACTTCAACTGGTTAATCTTCTGAGCTATGTCGGTGACTTTCGTGATTCTACGGATCTCCTCATTTCTGATTCGATCACGTATAGAAACCCCGTGCATAACCCTCTCCATAGCTCGTTGTGCGACTTTGAGCTTATCTATGAGGCCCATAGTAAGAGACCACGTTTCAGTGCCATAAGTCATCACTGGTAACACACATTGGTCGAAGACTCTTGTCTTAAGGCACTGAGGTATTTTTGACGAGAAGACTTCGCGAAGTTTCCAGATCGCTGCCCAGCCGAGTTGGATTCGACGATTGACTTCTTTCTCGAAGTTGGACCTGCCTAGTTTGACTGTCTGTCCCAGGTAGATGTACTCGTCGACAACTTCGAGAACTGAGTTCCCAACTGAAATTGGGGCCTACAACATGGGCATTAGACATAATTTTCGTCATATCCATGTTCATCTTAAGACCTACCCGTTGGGAAACTCGATGGAGGCCTTCGAGCATTGTACTGAGGTCTTCCATGGATTCTGCCATAAGTACAATATCGTCGGCAAATCGAAGGTGAGTAATGTATTCGCCGTTAATATTGATGCCAATTCCTTGCCATTCCAGAAGCTTGAAGGCGTCTTCCAATGTAGCGGTGAACAGTTTCGGAGATATAATATCTCCCTGTCTCACGCCTCTTTGCAATGAAATTGCCTTCGAACTCTGCTTCTGTACTCGGACTGACATGTAGGCGTTTTTGTACAAACACTTCAGCGCTTCCATTTACCGATAGTCAATACGGCACCGCTGAAGAGACTCAAGCACTGCCCACGTCTTGATCGAATCAAAGGCTTTTACATAGTCCACAAACGCTAAACAAAGAGGCAAGTTATACTCTTCCGTCTTCTGTATAACTTGCCGTAGCGTGTGGATGTGGTCTATGGTACTATAGCCTTTTCGGAAACCGGCTTGTTCCGGAGGCTGGAATTCATCAAACCTGCGACTGAGACGGTTCGTTATGACCTTCGAAAACAGCTTATAAACATGGCTCAAAAGCGAGATGGGTCTGTAATTTTTAAGTAAAGTGTTGTCACCTTTCTTGAAGAACAGCACTACCACGTTTTTGTTCCATGCTTTTGCCGTTGAACCTTTGAGTAAGACGGTATTAAAGAGCTTCTGAAGGACTTTAAGTACCGGTGTTCTACCCGCTTTCAGAAGCTCAGATGTGATACCGTCGTCACCAGGCGCCGTGTTGTTCTTAAGCTGTTTCAAGGCCATTCTAATCTCGTACAGGCTGATGTCCGGGATATCTTCGGTATAATGTCAGGTCAGCTTGGTTCTTGGGTATTTGACCGAGCTGTTAACAGGTTTAGCGACCGAGGTGTATAGCTGTCCGTAGAAACTTTCTACCTCTCCTTATACTTCTGCTTTGGTCGACGCTACACTGGCGTCTTCTCTCTTCAGCTTCGATAACAGGCTTTGGTCAATAGTCATGTCTCTTGCAAACACTTTGGAGCCTTTTTTCCGCTCTATCGTCTCTTTAATACGGTTTGTATTAAAGATCCGGATGTCGTGTCGCAAGGACTTCCATATTTGTCTATTGAGCAGCCTATATGCTTCAGCATCATCCGAAGACTGCAGTTTAAGTGACCGTCGTTCAGCCATGAGGTTAAGTTAATCGTTGGAGAGTTTCTGTGGGGTTTAAAGTATGGATCTGTATGGTGGGGTTTAAAGTATTTGGAACCCACTGTATGGGCAGTTTCTACTAACCTAATATTGATCTCGTCCACTGAAGCGATGTTCTCAAGGCAATTGAAGCGATTGGATAGCTCAAGTTGAAAGCTCTCGGGGTCTTGAATACGGGCACGAGTGAGTCGGAGCGTATACTTCATCAGACGAGACTTCTCCAGTATGTCATTAATATTCACCGTGCCTCTTACCATTCGGTGATCACTACCGGTTTTAACCCTGTTGATCACGGAGATGTCAGTGAATATTTGCCTTTTGGTGGTCATAATGAAGTCAATCTCATTTCTCGTGGAACCATTGGGCCTCAGTGAGGTCAATTTCCTGTTAGGTGGCTTCTGAAAGAAAGAGCTCATCATAAAGAGTCCCTCTTTCTCCAGGAAGTCGGCCAACCTCTGTCACCTACGGTTCCGTTCTCCATAGCCAAATTGCCCCACTTTCAACTCATCCTCGCTTCTCTTACCCAACTTCGCGTTGAAGTCCCCCATAACAACTAGAAAAGGCGTTTCAGAGGTATGTATGGCCCGACTAATGTCCTCATACATATCCTCCACCTCATCATCCAGGTGCGACTTCGTCGGTGCGTAGGTCATTCGACCTTCAGCGAATATCGTTTGGATACTCTGAGTATTAGGTATACGACCCTATTCGAAACGCTATCGATCGTAACTATGTTGTTAGTAAGGGACTTGTGGACGAGAAAACCGACACCACCTTTGGACTGTTGGTCGCCCCCCGGTAGTAGAGTAGGTTACCTGATTTTAGGGTTATCGTGTCCTCACCCGCTCTACGGACTTCAGATAACCCCACAATGTCCCAGTGTAACTTACTCATTTCTTCTTCTAGCTCATATATCTTCTGGTCTGTCCTCATCGTGCGTATGTTGTGTGTCACCAGGGCCAGTCGTTGTCGTTGGGGGTGGTAGCTGGGCGTCTGCCGGGGATTCTTAGCACCCCCTGCCCCACTTTTACCGTGGCCGCTACCGTAGCCAGGAATAGCGGGGCTGCCGGGGACTGGGGGCCTGGTTCCTATTGTGTCTGTTATTGGGGGGATTTTGCCAATACTCGCCACGCTTGGTTGGCCACTAGCGCAGTTTTGGGGTTTTAATACCGGGAAGGTGCTGCTGCCCACCTTCTGATTGTTATCCCTAAGCAGATTTCTACGCACCTACGGGTAGAGTTGGGGGGGGAGGGGTACTATTCTAAGCCGGTACCCCACGGCACGACGTCTAATTAGGCTTGCGTTTGACCAAATCGTCGCACTTTGGCATACATTTCGTGTTTTTTTCTTTAATGGAGATAATCGTATCACAGATGGGTACAATCCGATGGCGAAAAGCGTTTATAAAAATACTAGCTGTGCCCTAGTGTGCCAGTGTGTGTATGTGTGAGTGTTTGAGTGTTTACTCTCAGTGATGGATCATGATGATGAAAAATATCATATCTCAACATTTTTTTGTTTTTCTAAACAGCTTACATACACAGAGTTACTTTCGCACTTTTAGTATTAGTATGAATATTGACTTTTTTTGATTACTTTGGGTTTATATAATGTCCTAATTAGGCACCTTAGTATTCACCTTTTGAATATATTTCTGCATCATTTATGAATAACACCTACAGACACCGTAGTACCGTTACTTATCTGCTGGCTACGGAACCCAAGTCAACCTCAACTCATGTAACATTCAGACGCACTTAAACTTCGAGGGGCATGACCGCGTAGAAGGAGTGGTGATATGTGTTGTTGTGCCTGATACGTTTGGTACAATAGCAACATATGGAAACAAGGAATGCTGCCTTATATAATAATAACCTGTCAAATAATTAGAGAGCTATCGATTAATTGAGAATGCCTTGTATATTGCGCATACGCCCGCGCGTCGCCACCGATATTTAAATGTTTTGTCGAAGCCACCCGGGGCAGCCGATCGGGTCTCGTATAACCTTTCAGTAACAGCCAGTCACGCACACATTAATGACCATGTAGTGGATCATCCGCCGTGTGCCCTGAAAACTGGTACTCTGTACGAGTTATCTATGGCATGGCTTAAAATTTCCTCATTATTTTTATCGAGTTTTATAAGAACAAAGTTGTAGTCAAATTATGAAATGTGCTCCTAAATCCCTAACAATGCGGGGAAACTTGCCGTCATTTACCCTTCATAAGAGATTATGCCACGCATAGCCTGGCCTGGTCCGCTCCTAGATAATATGCCAACCTTTATACGACGCAGAGTTCAGTTGTACCACTGTCTAGTTAACGAAAGCGAATTATTTTATTGACATCCTAAATGCTTTTACTTTTTAAATGTCTAGACTTCAACCTGATCTGACCTGAAACCTGAACCTGAAATGGAATTTTTTGGTATTGGTATTCAAATTATGAAATGTGCTTCAAAGTCCCTAACAATTCGGAGCAACTTGCCGTGAAATCGTCATTTACCCTTCATAAGAGATTATACCACGCATAGCATGGCCTGGTGCGCTTCTAGATAATATTCCAACCTTTATTCGATGCAGAGTTCAGCGTGCTTGTGCCACTGTCTACTTAACGAAAGCGGATTACTTTATTGAAATCCTAACTGAAAGGGACTTAATAAAGCTTTTACTGTTAAAACGTCTAGACTTACCTTAGTTCCTTTTGAATACATTACTTGTAAGTTTATTGCTAACGGTACTTTGACTATTATTAATATAAATCAACAAGATATTGCCTTAATTTTCCGTGGTTTTTTTACAATACAAATTAATTTATATCTTTACAACTTTATGTAATTTCATAATTAATTAAATATAATTTCCCTTTATCGTGAAATAAATACCTGTTTAGTACAATTACAGTAAAACTTAACTAATAGATACGGAAAAAATAGATGTAATAAATATATCTCTACTTTAGTTATTTAATTATTTATTTATTCATAAATAATGTACAATTTGTTTACTAACGAATTCATATTTTCATACGAAATAGAGAATAAAACATTTGATTTGCCTTGCCACGAAAACTCTAATTGTAATTTATATCCAAAATTACGTTATATGTATTTTATAATAGGAAATATAGGCAGTGAATATACCCTACGTCTATATTAATGAACTGATGTACCATTGGTGTAGATATATAACGAGTTTAGCTCAGATTCGGAAATTAATATCACTATATAGGACAGCAGACGCCCCCTTACAGACGGACCGACCTGTTGCATGCTAATTCAAACTAAATCAGTAAGACTTCTACCGCGATTGGTTTGCTAAATTAAGTTTAAGAATCAGATCGGTATTGCCGCAGCTATAAGAAATTGAAAATGGATATTTATAGCATACGTATACCTGAAAACCGAGATGTTTTATAAATGGGGGAAACTATTTGAAGTGTTTGTTATGATGAATAAAGGTACTGATAGACATTCTTATTACTAGCACAAAAGCACGCTATTAATGAGCAATTGCTACTGTGTTAAAGTATTGCTAGTAATTAGTAAGCTTATTACGAGAATGCTCAAAAATCAAACGTCGTTCGACTTTTGGGCATGCTACCTACTGCGCGGGTGAAAGGGGGCGAGCTTTGAGCGCGTCTGGACAGGTTTGCTAATTAGCATGCTACATGCTATTATCGCTATAGCAGTAGATGAGTGTCCACGCACTACTTCGTGCCAAAATGTCTTTGGGGAGATGAGAAAACATTGCATTTTTTTTCCAATGGCATGCTTAAAATGAGATTGCTTTTTTTAAGCAAATGTATACAGCTACGTCGATACTTTTTTAGTTTCTTGCTATAGAGATGTGAAGACCAAGCACACGCCATGTTTTCAAAACTATTTTATTTAGTACAGGCAATACGTGGCCCAAATCCATACTTCTTGCACAAATGATGAAGCATTACCGTTCAACGTAGCAGTGCTCTCATCATTTTGGGAACTTTGCTCTCAGGTAAGCGCTCTGTAAGGTTTTATTTAAGTAGGTTTCTCTACGGTGGATTTACTTAGAGCGTGTAGTAGGAGTGTGAGAGGTTCCGGAGGCCCGATTCCCCCCTTCCCTATTCTCCCTATCCTTCCTCACCCCTCTTACCCTTTTATCGCTTCCTTCCTACCATCCTTCCTCAAAGGTCGGCAACGCATCCTCGATACCTCCGGAATTGCGGATGTCCGTGGGCGACGGTATCACTTACCATCAGGTGTGGTCGGCCGCTTGCTCGTTTGTCAAACTATCTAATGGGACAGTTTACCCCAAGAAATGCTAGATTACTTGATTCTCAGCATGCTCAGGAGGATCACCGCATGTGTTCGACCCAGGGGAGGAGTTATACTATATTGAATATAAACCTTTCATTAATAAATTGTAGATTAAGTTCAATTTTAAAAAAATATATAAGCTTATGCTGATCACATATTTTATGATAAATAGAAAAAAATCAATATTAGGGAGCTGTGTGCGTTATTAAACTAATAGACATAAAAAGCACATGGAAAGAAAAATAATATATAAATATTATGTTGAGACAGGCTAAATAGAAGACGATGATTAGAACATAGAGTGCTTCACCTATGCGTAGTCGACATCTGCCACCCATGTAAGTTTGTGAGTGTGAACGTATGTTTGATACTTTTTCACAAACGGCGGGCTCAATTTTGATGAAACTTCGTATGGGGGTAGATGGGGCGCTAAATTAATATATGAGTACTTCACACCATCATCATAAGAAACTATTACACACCAGCAGCTAGTTTATTATCCGGGAAAGCGTCCTACGATAATTAAATTTACGAACCAGTGATCGCAGAAACCCCACGAAATTCCGCCATTTAAAGAAATGCACGTGGTTGCGGTAATTTAGTTGTAGTAAATTATCTATTAAAGCTATTTTGTATCTGTAAACGGCATAAAGTAACCCTAATTATATGTATTAAACGCCTAAACAGAATACCAAAATTATTTTGAATTGATTTCATTGATTTGTTTCACACGAACTCTCCTCCTAATCGACAATTATTAGAGTTAGAGAAGTGGCCTAATTTTAAATTAATTCTAAATTTAGTAAACGTGAATTGTAAAGTTTAACAAACTATATCTTAATCTAGTTATCGTCTTAGTTAGTAGTCGGTACATAATTTCACCAAGTGTCGAAGGCAATCAAATGTCACATGATTGGTTATGACCCATGCACCTATATGTAAGAAGTTTGTGCTTATGCAGCACTGATTGTACATTTCAATCTTACTGTTCGGTCCCAATCAAGCCATAATCAATATTAGCGCGATAACAGTCGGTCTCTTTCACCGTGAGCGTGATTCCGGGGCTTAATCGCTAAGGTGTTTGTTTGTTTACAAGGTCTTGCACTTTACTTTTATGCACTACACTACATTCGTGCTATTCACAGCCTGCGGTAGGTACATTTTTCACAATGATAAATAAGGGCGGTGCATAGTACGATTGTCTCATAGGAACGCGTAAATAAAAGAAACAATTACGTGACAAAGCGAGAGGATTGCACTTGGAGAAACGCCGCTGTTTGTGAGCAGCTGGGACGCAGCATCACAATTCATGAGACGCGGTCGTTTTTGATGAAAATTCAACCTTAGTCAGTAGGTAACAAAATACTGTATAGCTTGTAAATATCTAAAAATTTTGCTGCCAAAATAATTGTTTATCTTTTAGAAGTCATTCAGAGATAAACATTTACCTATTTATATCCCACTTAATAATATGAGAAGAAGAGTATATAATGTATAAATAATTGCCGTCAGGTATCCTTTGGCAACCACATTGGTAGTATTTCACCTACCTTCTAGGTCATAAGAACATCTCCCATTATTTGTATTTTACTATCATACACAACAGCTTACACATATAACATAGAATTAAGGTTCTAAAATAATCTCTTACTATAGAGGTAGGTACCAGATTAACAGCTTCCTACACATCGATGTATAGATGTTCCTACAGTATAGTTTTCCCATAGTAGGTACCTATCACTATTTAATGTTTTTGGTTTCGTTTTATTACCACTCAATATAATTACTCGACTTATGACTTGACCTTAGAGGGATCTCGCATAAATTTTATGGTCGACTGACCATAAAATTTATGCGAGATCCCTCTTCTAGATACTAATTACAAGGCAGGTGAAAAAATTAAATTAATGACACTCCCTATATGATCTCGAAGGGGTAGAAAAATGTATTTACAATGTATTAAAAATTAAATTTAAAAAATAAACTATCTTATCTATAAGGTGGGGGGAAAAGTGGCCAAAACGCTGGCGGCCTAAATAGGCGCCAGCATTTCGGTCACCCGACGCCTCAACCAAACGTTTCACCAGATCCCTAAACAAGTTAAGAGCGGACGGCCCCCATGGGCCTAAAGTATCGACCCCAATCACAAACATGTACATTCTGTCTAAATACACATATTTATGACGTTTGAGGTCTTCCGCTTTAGTCGCGGCAGCGCCAGCCCGATCAATCGTCTCAGGGAGATGAGACGGCGCCAGTGTGTCCACACATGTAGCATCCCAAACCAGGGGCTGTCCCATCTTCCACGGGACGATAGTCATGCCATTAGGTCTCTTGCCATCATTCCGCATCAATCCGTTTTGTTCCAAAACTGACGGGACTCCAGCACTGACAAATGCACGACGGATGTTATCATTCAAGCTGGCGCCCGCGCTCTTTACGCATGAGAGTGCGTGGTGGCCGAACCGATTCACCATTAATTTAGAAAAGTTTTAAATAAACACCTACAACATAAACATACAAAACCAATAAGAAGTAGGTAAGTTCCTACACTGAATGAAGTCTATTAAAATAATAACATAAACTGAAATAAAATGGTCCATGCATAGTTGTTTTCTCGTATTACTTACTTTACTCATGCTAGCTGCATAACACAGCTAGATTCGAGTATACCTATATCTATCTACGTCGTCGCCTAGCTCGTAGATGTGATGCTCCATCATAACCTGTTTAAGAGGATTGCATAGCTAGTACTTTCCATGCTAAAAGAGAAAACTGTTTTCTACCTCTTAACATTTTTTTTAACATTAAAAATCAAAACGTACGGGGTTTTGATTTTTTCAGTATTTCAAAGTACTATAAATTTTCTTTTTTAGAACTTCAAAAAACTGAAAAAATCAAAACGTACAGGCATAGTAAACAATGTCATGATTCCATGAAAAAAAAACGCTGAAATCGGACAATTTTAAGAGGTAGAAAAGAGTTTTCTCTTTTAGCATAGTAAACAATGTCTAGTAAAAACTAGCTAAACACATAATAAATAATAATACTAAGGACCAACTGTCCTTCGGTTGCTTAAAAGCGTTTAAAAGTTATGATTTAGTTATAAATTGAAATTTTTGTACTATTTTCTATTAAGTGTCTCGCAATATGCACAACGGTAGCGGAAAGACAAATTGATAAATAAAAGTATGCGCAGCAGGGTTCAATGAATACTTTGTGGATGGAACAGTATTTTACGTTTGAGTGAATATCGCTCCGCTTGCTCGGTAGACACCGCTTCACCTATTTCTTTTTGCTTTTGATTTGACTTTACTGAGAAAATATATTTAGCATTTATATTATAATAGAAATGAAAGGCCTATGAAAGGCCGCCAAGCCCAACAGACTCTCGCTACGTATAATGAACACACGATACGGCTCGAGAAACACTGATGGTGCAACTGGTATACAACTAGAAGAATAGCTGAAAACATTAGATGGCATATTGTTGGGTTGTGTGAAATCCTAATAGAGGGAGAGGATACCGTAACCCTGGAATCAGGCCATCTACTTCAGTGAGGGAGACCATCCATTCCAAGGTGGCCTTGGGATCCTGGTCCATAAGCTCCTTACTGACAACGTTATCGAAATGTCTAGTGTGTTGACGAGGGATGCATACCTGATGTTCCAGCTAACCAAAAGGTACAGCCTCAAGGTTATTCAGGTTTACGCGCGCACGTCGACATACACAGATGATGAAGTAGAGAATACGTATGGTGACATATCGAGGGCCTTGCATAACACCTCTAAGGCCCACTTCAACGTAGCCATGGGAGACTTTAACGCCAAAGTTGGAGTACAGACAAACAGTGAATCGGTAGGAGGACCACAAGGATTTGGTAGCAGGACTCATAGGTGCAAATATTCGTCAATTTCTGCCCGAAAAAGAAAGAACAAGAAAGAGGCCCTTTAATTAAGATTAGCCAGTTAAAGTGGCAGTGGGCAGGGCACATAGCACGCAGAACAGATGGCCGATGGGGCCGGAAGGTTCTGGAATGGAGAACACGGACCAGCAAGCGCAGCGTAGGTCGTCGACAGACGACCTGATAAAGGTCGCAGGACGACGTTGGATGCAGGCCGCTTCCAACCGGTCCTTTTGGAAAATTATGGGGGAGGCATATGTTCAGCAGTGGACGTCCTACGGCTGAGATGATGACGATGATGAATGTGTTATAATTACGAGATCGTACCTTAGAATTTAAATTTCCAATGACTAATAAGACCAAGAATACGTTAAGGTCAATCATTATATTTCATTTCGAGCTATTTCAAGTCCTTAATATTTATTACTATTTATTATTTGCAGTTCATTCAAATCTAAAATTGGTATAAATCCTGCTTAATAATTGCTTTAAAACAATTATTTAAGCCATCCCTAGTGTATTAAGCATAAGCCTAGCCTAGTAATTAGGGCGACCGTGTAAACAACATACATATTGACATCATAGATGACATTTTAAGCCGCGCCACTTATAACGGTCTTTGGTAACAGTTTCTTCGGTTACATCACTCCCTCACGAAATAACTGTGAAGACTACTACTATTACACTCTACGAATAATAATAAGTCAGGAACAGTAACTGCGTTAAAAAAATGACCCAACAAAAGTCGTGTTCAAGTAGGCGGAGCTTAAAAGTCGTGTTCAGTACGTCATCAGTCGGACATTTTTCTTGCAAGCGAGCACACGTGAAATCTTCGCATACATTTTAATTTTTATCATTGTGAACTACAGCTGTGAATCATCATGCCAGCATGTGTTGTGAAGTGTTGCAGGATCCATACAAGATTAAAATGTCCAGGAATCACTTTTATTAGTACGTAGTAGCAAAATTATATATAATTCAAAGATGTTCAAATACGTATACAAACCGAGATGGTCAATACTATGCAAAATAAAGTCAGTCTATTTTTGTTTAATTTAGGATGTATTTTTTTCTTCAGGACTAAATATTGAAATGTATGTAATGTGCAATGGTTTTGCTTGTTATGTTTTATTCTCGCTTGCTTGCCGATTCAATGCGGCAAAAAAAGACAAGAGTATGACTGCCTGTGAAAACCAGCATAGTTATACTACGTTAATTTTGACTGAAAACAATAAAATTATAGATAATAAAAAAATTATGGACCATGTTACACAAAACCTACCTACCAATTGGTACAGTAAGTACCTACTGTTTTTTTAAATTATATTATATAAAATATCATATTTATCTTTTATGCTGATGATTTGTCCCGAAGAAACATCAACATCTTTAAGAGCCTTTATTCTGCGCAGCGCTGCGCGAGTTTAGGTATTTTACATTAGCGAGTTACTTACTAGCGCGCCCTGCGGCAGTGGCCTTACCGCTTGAGCAAAATAGTGCGCATTAATATTTGGATCTTTTTTTATCTACTTTGGTTTTTATATCACAAATAGACGTAGGTCAAAAAGGTGAAATCACGCAGGACACATTTTATTTTTAATATCGACATTAATTAACATAATATGATAATTATTAATCAAGTACATGTTATCTACAAGAGCATAGACTAGAAAAAAGTAAGATTTAACTCATGTAACTACCAAAAAGAGATGAGAATAGCAAATAAAACAGCCATGAGGTAGTTCCTGATACCTACCAGTTTCTGGATTCAGCATCAGGTCCTGGTCACCAGCTAGAAAAAAGGTATCGCGAAGACGATTTATACGATCCCAAACACAGTGTGTCTACTATTAACCATCACATAGTTCCTGCTATCAGTTTCCAGCTCCAGCATGGATTCCTGGATACAAAGTATAAGCATAAGAAATTTGGTTAATAGTAAAATACTAGCCTCTCAAGGTTCGATGTCATTATAACAATGAAATTTCTATTGTGTCTGACCTTTGATGCACTAGATGTCATATAAAATTATTTGTTAGAATCCCACTTAGAAATGTTACCTCAATAAGTATCAGGAAATTTTGAGCGCACTTATATTTAGTTGTGTAAGTGCGGGCGTCAGAGCGATACGTCCTCTGACCTCTCTCTAAGAGGCCTCAGCCGCGTCTGACGATTCGTGACTAGTGCGACCGAGTTTATGATTGATTTTAAAAACGTGTGTGTGTAGAAACAGCTCGGCAATAACAAACTAATAAACAATTTCTAAATGTAGTCTATGGAACTTGAACTTGTTAATCAAATAATGTTCTAGTACATCAGGTAAGAATAATTGACATAATATAATATATCAATCATTATTATGTGACCCTTCAAACACTCAGCAAAAACGCAAATTGGCGCTTCCAAAGCGTTTACGCTCTAAAAAGATAATACAGACAATGAACAATAAACGATTGCCTACAGTTGGTATGTAATATAGGTAACTATATAGCATTAAAAAAACGGTTCATTGTTTGGTCAAATTAAAGCACGTTTAATTTTTCAAGCTAATGAAAATTCACCATCTGCAAATTTGAAAGTGGTTTAGCTGAGTTGCTAATTAATTTGTCAGTAATACCAACACAGTGCTTTTCTAAAGTAATTCTATAAATTGATTGAATTTTCTAAATTGATAATGAAGGTATTCTATGACTACTGAAAAACATCCTGCTGGCAAATAACGACTTTTTTTTTTTGATAAAATGTATAAGCCTAAAATGTTTCATAATCTTTCTTTACTACATTGCGAAGAATCTCTTCTAATGTCTTCTAGACCAAAACTTAATAAATTTATATTTTGCGAGACATACGAGATTTACGATTGATTTATTATTAAGTTGGTCCAGTCCACTTGTTGCATAATATCGTCCACGCCGCTATGACTCTGCTGTCATTGTAGACGTTGCAGCACGCGTGTAAACCAATCCCTGCTATCATTCTGAATTTAAACCAATCACTGGACATGTCTATTTGTAACCTTGGAAGTAATTTGTATTTGGAATCATACGTTGTTTTGATTTGAAGGGCCACTTTTTGTGTGGAATTTGTTCTGAATTATGCTTCCTGACAATTATTTCTTCGTAGATTACACTGAATTACATGGAAGGTATACAAAAAGTTATATTATTGGAACTTTAAGAAAATTAAATTAAATTAAAAATAAAAACAAAGTTAGAATTTTTGTCTGTTTGTATGTGTGTCTGTTTGCCAGTGCGTTTGTGCAGCCTCATCTTAGAAACGGATTATCAAATTTATATGTGGTTTTCACTTATAGGAATATTGTTATTGTCGTAAGCTTTATTTAACATTTAGTGTTTGTTTCATGTCAATCGGTCCATAAATAAAAAAATAATGAAATTTAAAGAATAACACATACTGACACTACAAGAACCAAGACCAAGCGAGCAAAGCCGCTGGCAGATCAACTAATCGTAAATAACACACATCCTACTAATCCTACTTAATATTATAACGCGAAAGTTTGTGAGTAAGGATGTGTGGATGTTTGTTACTCTTACAATCTCAAACGGCGTGGCTAATTTTGATGAATTTTAGTATGGAGGGAAATGAGGCGCTGGAATAACATACAAGATACTTTTCATCATCATCCACCACGACGCGGATGAAAAAGCGTTATATTCTTAGGCACAGCATAGACAAAATAATAAGATATCCGCCTACGTCAAGATCGTAATGATGACAGTTCGGTCAAAGTCTGTGTCAGTTTCTGATAGCTAAGTTAAGTCAAATAAATACTCGTATGACAGCTCGATACACTAGTCGTGCTCGACGACCGTCAAGGGTGATAAGATGTAACACAAACACCGTCAAGGGCAAGAAGCTTATACACAACACTGGAGATATCGTCTAAAACTGATGACTGAAGACAAGTTCATTCACCTTTACTTATGTTTTCTATCTCTCTCATACCTCACTTAGTATTGCCATTGTTAATACGAATCTTACCCAAGGCTACTATGTATTCTCTGAAAAAAAAAATAGTTTTTGTACAAGAGTTTGCTAATAATTTGATAAACTACCAACAATAATATTCAAAGGCGTTTTACAACCAAATTAAAAAAGGAAGCATTTTTAACATTTATTTTTAATTAGGTACACATGCATAAAGATAAATTAAATAAAAAATGTGAAAAACCACCGAGTCCCCGTAAGGGAGTAGAGCATGATCGTGTAGCTAAGGACCACCTCCACACATCAGGCTTTCTATTTAAATAAAACCGCACTCATATCGGTTGCTCTGTTCGAAAGTTATGATGCCACAGACAAACAACGGCGTCAAACTTATAACACCCCTCTTCGGGTCGGGGAGGTTAAAACTAATAATTAGCTTAAAGGGTTCCATTCATTAGCTGGCATGGTGGACTGCAAATTTAATCAAGGTCACACAGGACAGCGCTATAGGTGCTATGAAAAAAACTTACCTCTTTTACTATTATAGCACTGTCCTCTATGACCTTGATTTGCTGTCCAACATGTCGGCTTGTGAATGGATGAATGTGTTTATCACAACATATTCATCTCTGTCTCGTGCAATCGATATTTCTTATTTTGATAACGAAGTATAAATGTCGATTTATTCATGTGAATATTCTACATATTCGGGCAAAGCTGGCCTACAACACAACCTATTAGTGAATAGCAGCCAAGTGTGGTGTTTGAAAAATTTCCTTCTAGTTAAAAACAGCCGTAATATACATCGTTGTATGAGACAATGATTATATTTTATGATAAATAAATTAAGTGTCTGAGCCACTCTTTAAAAGTCACACTCCCTGATTATGGGTAGTTTCCATAATAAAATGATGGCAGCACTCAGTTTGTCAATATGGCTGATGTGTCAAAGAAATGCGTCGCTTCGAATTATTAAACTAGCATTGTTGAGTAATTACTAAATAGTTCCCAAATATAAAGAATGTATTGTATTGTGCAAAATTGCAGAAGTGTTTGGAAACCAAATTCTGGCATAAAATTTCACAGGTAAGTGTATATTGACGTTATTTACAATATTCCTCAATACTCATGCATTTACCTGTTTAGAATCATAATTTAATGACAAAAATCGTTAAACTTATCATCATTTTAATATGCAGTCATGTTAAATATGTTCTTTTCTTAATACTTTCATAATTATTCAATAAACAAACTTAACAAGTAAGGTGACCATTATGACGAGATTATACGGATAGCGAAGGGCGAATAACACATTATTATAGTAGATCCAACCGTTTATCCTCTTTTTGACAGCACCAATAGAACGTAACATGACGATGTTACGCAAAAGTTAACTTATAAATGCGAGGTTTTAAAAATATGACAACTGCTTAAATTTGCTCCTTGATCCCGTATAATAATCATCTTTCACAAAATGAGTCCATAAGTGCAGTAGTTTTTTTATAAATTCCATAAAATAACAAACGTTTTTAAAAAATTACGTTCTATGGCTATCAACATAGTGATGTTACGAAGTTACGATTGAGATATCGATATTGTTTATGAACTATTTTTACACGGGTGTTTTCCGTTCTCGGCACATAATATCGGATTTATTTTTATGTAAAACCGTTATATTGATGCGCCTCAGGAAAACATACAGCATTATTTGAAGACGTGTTTATCTCCTGGTGTATATCCAAAAAAGAACAAGGTTATGATGACTATGATGATTACAAGTACAAGTCATACTTGACGAAGCTGTTACCGGTTAAATCTGGGATGGCCAGCGAGCAACACGGAAGGGAGTAGGCATACACAGCGTTTCCCCTCTGTCAAAGTACAAGTCCGCATGGACCATGGAGTTTGATAATATACTGTGGGGTGAGGGCGGGGCTAGATTTGTGAATGGTGCTTTATTTTTTATGTGTTAGTGATTTGGTTGTGTGAGTATGATCGGCAATGGATCGGTACAGGTATGTTTTGTATGTAATAGTGCGGCTTTGCGCTAGTGTGCAACTTCCCCTCCCGCAAGAAATGACAGAAAGATTTGAACAATATTTTTTAGCTAAGGCTACTCCCTTCCGTGTTGCTCGCTGGGGATGGCAGACATTAAAGTCTGCCGTTTGGTACCAGAAAATAGTAAAGTTTGAGCAACCCCAATTCCAATTTAAGCAAACGAAATCTAATCTTTTATTTTTATTTATTTATTAATCAAAATCAGATTCATCGTTGCTGTCACTCGAGCTATTGCCGACATTTATAATTAATTGTTGACTCATATAATCTATCGCCACGTGTTTATCCCAATCTGCCATTATAGTTTCTTGTGTTTTTTGAATTACATTTTGCCAGCTTTCCGCAGTTACTTTCACACATGCATTTTTTAATAAATTTACCATTTTGTTTGCCGTGAATGGGGGTTTTGTGTTATTTCTAGCAGCGTGTCCTTTAACTTGAGCCCATATTAATTCAATGGCATTGTATTGACAATGATAGGGTGGAAGTCTAAGAACCCAATGACCATGTTCTGCAGCTATTTCGTCGATCACATATCGTTTTGGGAAGTGTTTTTTTGTTCGTAATATATTTAGTAATTGTACTTTTAGTAAGGAGTTATCAACATTTTCACCATGTCGTTGAAGCCAGTCAATGATTACTTGTTTTTTGTCGGCCTGGGTCGGCATTTTATCAATTTGGCGTGAGTGATAGGATGCGTTATCCATAATAATAACTGACGGTTCTTCCAATGATTGTACCATTTCCTTAAACCAACTTTCGTAAACCTCAGAATTCATTTCTTCGTGGTACTCAACTGTTTTTTTTGGATTTAAAGGCCAACAAAGCATCTGGCATGAATCCTTTCACAGACCCTGCATGGCAAATGATTAGACGTTCTCCTTTTCCCATCGGTACTGAGGTAGTGGAAGCAGCGGTGTCATCAGTCCAGCTCTTAGACACTGTGTGGTTCGCATTCAGCCAAGTTTCGTCAGTGAAAACAACATTTGACCAATCTGTAATTTTTTTGGCTTCGCTCAAAAATTCGCAACGAGCAAAAGCTACGTCGCGACGCTCCATCAATATTTTGCGTTTGTCCGATTTTTTATAAGTAAATCCAATTTCATTCAAGACCTTTACCAATGACGATTTTTGACCTCGGAACAAATCACATTCACGCAAAGAAGCAACAAGTTTTTTAAGTGTTGGAACTTCTTTACGTAAGTAATAGTTATATATATGACGGCGTATAGCGTCTGCGTCAAAGTTGTCAACCGAAGTCACACGACGTGGTTGGCGTTTTTTCTTCGGCGTACGAAGCTTATTCTCCTGCATGCCGCTTGTTCCGTAGGCTTCGGTAGTAATTTTTGTAATCGTAGATGCACTAATACCTAACGCGGCCGCAACGCGCTCTCTCACTTGCGACAATGGTAAAAGCGGGCCGCCATTTTGATACTCTGCTTCAAAGTAATTACGAAGCTTGATCACCATTTCTCTCGTCTGTCCTTTCAGCACTGATCCTTTCGGCATTTTATAGTTCCAATATAAAACTCAGCAAATAATTACTAGCACGGGCGTCTTGTTGCGAGTGACAGTGACAAATACAAAACGGCGGTGGACCATTGAGTTTTACTACCTTGATAAAATACTACTGCTTACCCATAGACAAAAAAATTGGCAGTCATAGGAATTGCCGATAGAAGTGAAAACTTATAACTCAGAATTTGATAGCTTACCTTGGAAACTACACGGGTGTAACCGGACGGCGTGGCCTCGCCATCTGGGCATGGCCATCTAGAAATGCGTCAGCATTTCCCATTGGCTGATGCGTTTCTAGATGGCCATGCCATGACGGCCTGTCCACGCGCTTTCAACATTCCCCATTGGCTGACGTATTTCTAGATGGCCAATAGCCATGGTCATGGCGCCATTCCTAGGACTATTCTCTTTCCGCACAGACTCGATAGAAAAATGAATCGAAATCGTGTCCACTATAATCACTTGGTCACAACACTTTAACTGACAAATTAGATCTGTCAAAAAGAGGATAAACGGTTGGATCTACTATATGATGATATAGAACACCTTTTTAAAGATTTTATTCTGGTAATGAAACAGCACATGTGGTTTTGACTTATTTCTTTTACATTTATACTTTTTTAAAGTATCCAATATATTTTTGTTGTTTCAGCTTACCACAAAATGAAGTAAAAAGAAATAAATGGCTGTCGATAGTGCCTATCAAGGGTAAAATTTATGAACATGCCAAGATATGCAGTTTGCATTTTAAGCCAGAGGATTACGACCCAGATAAAGGACACCTTTTGAAAAATGCTATACCTGTTTATTTATCACATTCTTGTTACTGCGCCTCAACTGTGGATAAGGTAATTAATTACATAATTAACCACTATAGGGTTGTGTATGCGATGAAAGCTTAAAGTAAGTATAAGCTACTTACTTTAGTTTACCAACGTTTCCTACACAGTATTATGTGCCGTGGTTGGGGTTGAACTGAAGTAATAGCAAGATGTCATCGATGCTGTGAGCAGTATTGTTGAAGTTATACTACCCAAATATTGTCTTTCACAATAGTGTTTCATCACATACTCAACCCGTGTTGTGTGTGATTAATTCTATAATGAGTGATAAGTATGAGTGTTTAAAACTGTATAATTAATTATTTTTCACTGAATATATTATACTAAAATTACAAAAGTATTTACAAAGTAACTATATATTCTCAAAATGTGTTTTAGGCATGCAGCGATTGCATGGACCTTTCTACGAGTACAGCTAAAGAAAATATTAGCTCTCCATTGTCCGTTGACATGATTACAACTCAAAAAGAAATAGCTCCAGAAGAATGTAAAGAAAATATCGTAAGTTATTAGTTTAAGCATTTAATATCTACTTTCTATTGACAAGTTGTGTAACCAATCTTGGAGATGTTCGAGACAGAGTCGAGTAATGATAGATTTGTCTTGTGGGGATATAATTACCTAATTTTTTTACTTACTTTGCTGGCTCATCAACCGAAAGAGGGAACTAGTCTCCAATTAAATTATAAGATATTTTGCCATGCCGCTAAAGGTGTTATGAATCCGCTTAAAGTGTTAATTATTTAGAGGTCAAACACTTTTTTTTTATTATACTTATCAACTTATAATAACTAACGGTTGGCTTAGCGACTCAAAATCATAATACCTAAATTATTTATTTATGTTTAATTTAATTCATTTATTTATTTATTTTGCTTGCAGTTGTTTGGGGCACTGGTGAAACCAAAGATTGTCACACCCCAACAAACTCCTCAAGCACAACCCGGATCTTTAAAAGATAGTACTACTGTAAGAATAACATATTATAAATGTACTATGTTAAATTATTAAACTGACAATATTCAGGGTGTAGTGACAAATAAAACGGCATTAATTTATAAAATAAAGTATTTTTCTGGTTCGATTCCTGAATTATTATTATTAGTCATATTTCTTTAAAATAAAGATTCTTTACTGCAAAACATAAGTATTTTGAAAATTATTCGGGTTCATTACCGCATACCTTTATTATAATTTTCAAAATAATTGTTATAATAACCGCGATAGTTTAAAATTTCTACATTAGTTGTTTTAGTTAAATATTATTATCTATTTTAGTATTTTTTTAATGACAATCTAAATAGATAAAAACTATGATAGTGATCTTAGTTCACTTCTTATTACTCCATTGTGACATGAAAAAAGAACAAACAAACTGACTGTATTAGTATAGATATAGATAAGTGTAATTATATTGTCGTCTTTCATTTCCATAGGTGGATATTGACACTCAAGACGAACCGCCAGCAAAAAGACCATGTCTCAAAGATTTCAATGTACAAGTGAAAATGAAGACTCCTCGCGAGATATCTTTGGAAAAGAGCAAAAGAGCATTGCAGCAAAAGGTCACCCGGCAACAGCAAAAAATAAATGATATGGAATCTTTAATTTCAATAGTAAGAAATTATACTAGCCATTCAGAAATTGAGAATATTTTACAAGGAAACTATGCTAATATCTGCAAAGTGTTTAGCCACAACCCTAAATCTAAAGTAGTCAAATACAGCGATGAAGTAAAAGCGTTTGCTTTAACTGTTCACTTTTACTCCCCAAAAGCATACGAATTTCTCAGAACTATAATATCCTTACCGCACACTTCAACACTTTGGCGTAGCATTTCTTCTTTTAATTGTGATGTTGGCATTTTAGCAGAAGTTTTAGATTATTTAAAGCTTGAGTTACCAAAAAAACAATTTTTAAAGAATGTGGCGCTCATTTTTGACTCAATGTCGTTAAAAAAAGACCTAGCTTATGCACCGAAATTAGGAAAGGTTTTTGGATACGTGGATTTGGGAAATATTCCTGTGAGTGAACCAGAGCAACTGGCTTCTGAAGCACTGGTCTATCAAATTGTTTCGTACTCAAACTATTTTAAATGTCCAATCGGATATTTTTTCACTCCTAACAGTCTTACTGGTGAACTGCTTGGCCAAATAACGCTCTCCATACTGATACACTTACAAGAGATTGGCATTACAGTGCGTTCTATAACATGCGATGGTGCTAAATGTAATATAAAAGCGCTAGAAACTTTAGGCTGCAGTTTATCTCAAAACGATTTTAAACCATATTTCCTCCACCCAAATGGGTCAACTAATGTATATTGCTTGTTAGATGCTGCGCATATGTTAAAGCTAGCAAGAAATGCCTTTTCTGAGTATACTTTAACAACAATGGATGGACATGTCTCATTTCAATTTATTAAAGAACTTCACGAAGTTCAAGAGACAGAAGGGTTGAAATTGTGCAACAAAATTACAGGTGGCCATGTAGAGTATCAAAATAAAAAAATGAATGTGCGCCTTGCAGCGCAGACACTCAGCTCTTCCGTTGCTGACGCTATTGATTTTTTACGTAATAGTGGCAATCTCAATTTCGTAGGTAGTGAAGCTACCACAAAATTTATTAGAACATTAGATAGGCTATTTGATAACATGAATAGTCGTTCTCCCTTTGCTAAACATTTTAAATCTCCTCTTTCTCAATATAATAAAGACGCGTGGCAAAGCTTTTTTCTCCACTGTGAAGATTATATGAAAAATATCAAGATTGGTGCTACACCAATTTTGCAACATGTTAAAAAAACTTTTGTGTTAGGTTTCCTAATGAACATAAGTTCACTCAAAGCGTTATTTGAGGTATTAACTTTATTACCGGAAAATCCGTTGAAATATTTTCTAACCTTCAAATGTTCGCAGGACAACTTGGAAATATTTTTTTCACTTGTTCGCTCAAGGGGTAGAACTCAAGATAATCCAAGTCCTCTCGAGTTTCGATACATTTTAAGAAAATTGTTATTTCGCAATTCTGTGCAACCCAGCGTCAACGCTAATTGTGTCGATGATACGTTTCATACCAACCATGTAATTGATTTTAGAAAAAGCACTAGATCTTTGAGTGAACCCACACAAAACACTAATGAAAACGAAGAGGCAGATTTCGTTAATAACATGATAAGACATTTAGAAAGCCCTCAACAAAGTATTTACCAACAAAATGTTCTGTATTATATTTCAGGATATATTGTAAATACAATTTTACGGAAAAATTCATGTCCGTATTGTAAAGATGTTTTGACTACCAAGCCCATCTCAAATGAGCATGATTATAACCTGAACGCAAAAAGCTTGGATGTCAACCGATATACAGCATTAACATCTTTTGTAAATAGAGGAAAGTTGTGTTTCATCACATCTTTCACATCGCATCAGATGCTGTTTACCAAATTGTGAGCTACTCAGATCAACTTTTTAAACGCGCTGTTTCGATGGGTCAACTTCAAGTCAAAAATATCAGAGAAAAACTGGTTATAGCAGCGTTGCAAAAATTTCAGCCTACTTTACAAAGTTTATTTGTTCCAAGTCATCCAATTACTGAATCACTTATTTGCTCAGATTTGCATGAAACTGAGCTCCTCAAATTTATAGCCAATAAATATTTGCAAATACGCATATCGTCGTTTTTAAAAAATTACAGTCAAAAACTTCTAGGAGAAATTCGAACAAAAAGACAAAAATTACACAAAACTATCTTATTTACACATATTTAAGCTTGCTTTGTAGCCAAATAGGATCAATTTTTACATATCCATTTGTTTAGTTTCGTCTGTTCTTCAAAATATCGTTTATTTTTTTAGATTTAATGAAGTTTTCAATCATCATTTAAATTAAAACGACTATTCAAAATTGTATGTAAGACGATGATAATTATGTAAGCAATAGTCATGTAAGTATGTAGTAATAGTTATTTAAGTAAGAAGTAGTAGTGTAGTAGAGTGTGTATAGATGACTCTACCAGTAATTATATTGTAAATACTGTATAAAAATAAAGATTGTAGATATATAACATTGTATACTTTGTTCTTGTTGGTTTATTTAAAGTTAAGTGAGACATAAATTATATTAGATTACATTAATATAATAATGTGGACATTAATTATTGAGTGTATTATTTAGCACCTGATCATGACACCTATGTAAATTACCGTGATAAAGTAAAAGTATTTGTTTTAACTGTACAGCTCCTCAAAGACATACAAATTTCTGATAACTGTAATATCGTTACCAACACATCAACACTAGCGATAAATCTCTCCCCTTTATTGTGATGTTGGCATTTTAAGAGAAGTTTATACTTTGAAGCTTGAGTAACCAAAATATTTTGTTAATGTATGTGGCACTCATTTTTAATAAATCGTATTCTATGAGATCAAAAGTTGTCGGTCGTTATGTAAAACCTTTTTTCCCTACCATTCAAAATTGTATGTACGATGATAATTCAAGTAAGTTGACCAGTACATGTAGATGACCAGTAATTGTATTATAAATACTATTAAAAATAAATGTTGTAATTTTAGACCATGTGTTTTACGTTTTTTTATTTCGCAAAATCCTGAATTTACAAACCAGCGTGGTCACCCCATAGAAAGAGACAAAAAACATAACTGACGTCATTGAAGGTCATATTTTTTTGCTTCAAGCTAATGTTCTTGTTGCAATCTCCAGTGTTGTGTATAAGCTTCTTGGTCAAGGGAGATGAACTAATAATAACAGTTTTTTTCCCATGGTGATTAATTTTTGTTGTCCTGCATTGGAGGAACCGCTGGGCAGGCGGGTTGGCGATCGCAGGGCGTAGCTACTCGCACCGGTGACGCTGCTGCCCGTCACCGGCCTAAAGTGGAGACCGCGTCTTGGCAAACGTAGTGTAGGACGTCCTGAGGCACGGTGGAGTGACGAACTGCGCAAGACGGCTGGCAAAAACTGGATGCGAGAAGCCCAAGATAGACCTAAGTGGCGTGCAATTGGAGAGGCCTATGTCCAGCAGTGGACTGCTACAGGCTGATGATGATGATGATGATTAATTTTATATTGTATATTATATTGTTGTGTATGTGTATATACGTAAGTACTGTATTTTATCATGAGTGTTACTAAGTATTTAAATTTTGCATAAAATACTATTATAGCAATTGCGTTTGACGATGTAAATATCTAATGACTTTTTGGTATAAAGATAGATATGCCCTTGGAGAAGATAATAAGTTACTGATCCTGTGCAAACGAAGTCGCAGACACCAGCTAGATTAAAATAATTTGATGACATAGGTGAAGTTAAAAAGGTTACCAAAGAATAAAATTAGCATGTCGTATAAGATCCATTTGATTTTATACAAAAAGTTATTTCAATATTATTTTATCATTAAACTAGCTGCGCTCCGCAGTTTCACCCGCATGGTGATGGAT
The DNA here is from genome assembly GCA_917880725.1 of Selenia dentaria. Lineage (NCBI taxonomy): Eukaryota > Metazoa > Arthropoda > Insecta > Lepidoptera > Geometridae > Selenia > Selenia dentaria. Next base: position 7,626,689 of record OU862876.1, on the reverse strand, counting down.
GATGATGATGATGATGAATCGAATAGAGCGTATGTCACCCAGGCAAAAAGTAGCTTTCTACTCCTGAAAGAGTTTTTTGGATCGTTTAAGTAGTTTTTGCGTTTCCATTACAAACACATGCACGTTCTTTGTTACAACGAAATATTTTCTTTATTATTAAGATGAAATACCAAGGGACGAATAATGTGGCCTAGTTTGTACCAGCGTTACTATTGCATATTTAAACGCGAAAAAGTAGTTAGTAGTTGTGACATAACTGTAATAGATAGACAAATTTTATTGCATCCTTTTTTGTAGATATTAATGTCTTCTGCAATACGTACATCATCTATTGTCAATATTTTTTGTAGTGTACTTGATAAAAATAATTTTCTGCGATTCAATTACATATATGTTAACATGAAAAAGTATTTATATTGACATAACTTTAAAAGTCAGACATATGGTATTGCAGATATTTATGTAGACATTTTACGTCTTCCATAAAAAGGTAGTAATATCACATGGCTATATTGGCAATAATTTCCGCAGAGTACGCGATATAAGGATTTTTCAGCGTTACAATTGCATATGCCATAAAGTCGGTCATATGGTATTGCAGACAAATTTTTAGACATTGACGTCTTCTATAAAATGGAAGTACATCACTTTGCTCTATTGTCAATAGTTTCCGCAGCGTACGAAATATAAGCATTCTTTTCACATCTTGGGTTAGATTATCTAAGTTTTCGTACGGATCCCCAAATATTTGAAAATATCCTATAGCCTAACAGTGATAAAGTAGGATTTAAATCGTGAAACGTTTTTTTAACGAATTATAGTTATGAAAGAAATTATTGTAATTTTAAACAGGCCATTAGTTACGGAACCTATTCAATTCAAGCAATCAAACAACTTTTTCTTCTTTATAATATTAGTGTAAGTAGATAGTTTGCATGGGTAGAAATGACATCTCAACATATCGATTGAAATGGTTTGGCACAACCCAACGGCGGCGTGACTGCTTTTACTTGAACGCGTAGTTAATCGTTTTAATCTTTTATTTATGTCCCTTTTTTCAGTTCCTGATGTACACATACAATACATTATTATAAACACTTGACAATAACCAACAACGAGAAGAATCCATAAGAAACGGTGATTATACGAGTATGCTACCCTAATTCAATTGAACTTGGTACCAGCAGAACCTGGTGGTCCTAGCGATGTTTAGAACATGCTTAGTAATTAAGCATCATGGCTCGTTTGTCTCGTTAATTCGTAAGTTAGCGCCTTAACGTAATTAAACGAGAGCTAGGAAGTCTATTAATAAGTTCATATAATCTCTAAAAGCATTTCTAAGATATGAACTCATATTTGCAGGTAAATGAAGAAGAAATTGCGTATTTATTTAGGAAACCTACTCATATGCATTTTAGTAGTTTCTTCTACGCGGTACCATCGACAGATTATCTCCCACCACGATAAATGATCAAAAAAATTTATGATTAATAAGTGACAACACGGGCAAGTCATTTGAAGAGAAGTGCTTAGTCCTTTTTAACTGTGTAAACAAACGTAGAATATACTAATAAATTAGTCAGTTATAAAGATTTTGAGGGCACTGTCCCAATAAAAAGTACTGGGCAAACGGATCTAATAATCTACCTATGTATTAGGGTAGCGAGTACCATAACAATATTAAGTTTTAAACTCTGCGTTTTACCGTTATGTAGCTGAACTGTGCTACTGATAAACTTATTATCTAGATACTTGAATATCAAGTCACAAAATATTTATAAGAAATTTATATTTAACTAGTTGACCCGCAAGCCGGCTTCGGTTGCTTGGTCTTGTTGTACTGGCGAGAGAATTATTCAATAAATTTGTTTATTTTTTATTTAGGTCCGATTGATATTAAACACTAATTATTAAGTGCAGAATACCACAAAATATTAGTGAAAACCACATCTAAATCGGATAAGTCGTTTCTGAGATAAGCGAGCACAAACGCACATACAAACAGGCAAACAGATAAATAGACAAACAGACAAAAGTTCTAACAATCATATTTTAAAATCTGTTTGCGTTTTTAAAAGTCCCAATAATATTTATTCTCATACATCTTCCATGTATATACAGCGACCCGTTAAGATTTTTTGTTACGGGTGTTTTTATTACAAGACGATTATTAATTTTACGAGACTTAGATAAAATATATCTTAGAAAACGATACTCTTTTTTGATTCTATAATTGATATCTTCATGGAGAAAAGAAGTATCTATGGTGTTATAATGTCAAGGATGTGGTATCATTACAATGGCCTGTGAGCCTAGCACTAAAAACTACGTCAGTGTTATGTTACGTACCGTATAGTTCACGTGAAACATTACAAACTGTCGTTTACCTATAGCAACTGTTACACAGATGACATATAGTTTGTACGCCGAAGCGTGACGTGTTGACGTTTGCGATGCGAATAGTTTTTCACAGATTGTAGGTGACTTCTGACGCGTTTTTAGCAAGTTATTTTTCTACATAAACGCACTATTCTACAAAAATATTCAGAATTTCAGATAATCCTTACAATAGTTTTGAATACTACTTTAAGCCCGCCTCATTTTTTGATAAAAAATTATGCACGCCTTTTTTTTTAGTAATGAATCACAAGCTACTAGGTTAAAAACAAGTATTTCTCATATTTTTTATGTGACATTTTCTTTATATAGTATTTTTACTCCGTACAAAGTACCGTATCAATGTTGCCTCTCCACCGTCAGGCTTCAAATCGCGAACTTGATTAACTTGCATGGTGCAAGCCTTTTTGTACATAAGCCCACTTTTCTAAGTACCACCGCATTAGTCTCAAAGTAGAACTGACTACGCATACACTGCTTTGTATAGGATTTGGGGGATCCAGGGCTGCACAAAACTTTACTTTATAGATCTGATTGGCACTTTATCTGTTATTATAACCGGTGTAGTGCTTACCAGAATGCGCTTCATGCGCATTCTCTTCACTGTTTATAACCCTTTATAATCCAATTACCCTAAAAGTAGCGACTTTTCAAAACTATACTTTAAACTTAGTGAAAACATTCTCCCTTACAAATTAGTAATATCTGCATAACTACAATTAACGTTAGCAAGCGGTAGATTGGTTAGAATGAATAGCCTCGACTCCGGTTGACCCAACACAGTTCGAGATAACCCTTTCCCTTTGAAATGTCGTTCTCTTTGAAATCGGGATCTAACTTGTTTCAGACAGATATTGTTTATTTGACGGTTAAACAATTAAAACCGTTGGCAATTATTTCGATATAATGTTGGTAAATGTTTTAGATATTGACATTTTTGTTTGACAGTTCATTTTGAAGATTAATTAACGGCAAATAGTCTCCGTTTCTCGATATCTTTGATTTGGATAGTTGCGCAGAATCCTGTGTTAGAGTTTTTTTGTTTCATTTTAACATTAGGACATAATTGTATGGCACACGTTGTAACTGCAACGGTAACTTAGGAACGGTTGTAACTAACACGGTAACGAAGAAATGTCGATTTACTAGTAGCTGCAATTTTACCCCAACAAATAAGATAAACAGTCCTTTAAACTGCAGCACTGTGTACGAAGTGAAGCTTTTGATGGATAGAATTACGGCAACTGATTTCTTCCCATATTATAGATATATGTATAAATAGTCAATTTTAAAACAAACCAGTATTATTACTGTGTATAATACTACAATTGTTACAATGACAAACACTGCTAAAGAATGTTTGATCAGAATGTGAATTTTTGATAAAGACGCATGGGTTTTTCTGTTTAATTAACCTACTTGTTGGGTCCCGCCGCTCCATATCGCGTTTACTGTTTTACTTTTCAACAGGAAAATATGTTATTATTTTTATAGTGGATAGTACCTACCGTGTTTACCGTGTTTTTATATGTTTACCAAATATTATCTAATATCTATTTTTCGGGTCACTACACAATGTAATCAATCATTCAATAAAGTATTTTTGTGAGAGAAAAGATTGATTGGCATGTATTGTAACATTATTTATTTCCTTTTCTTAAAATATATTTTTTTACAATATTTCTATATACAATAAAAATTAATTAATAAAAAACATTGTAAAAAACCTAATCCTTGATTGCCATCGATTATTATTATTATTACTTTCATCATCATCAGCCTGTAGCAGTCCACTGCTGGACATAGGCCTCTCCAATTGCACGCCACTTAGGTCGATCGTGGGCTTCTCGCATCCAGTTTTGCCAGCCGTCTTGCGCAGATCGTCACTCCACTGTGCCTTGGACTATTTATTATTTATTACTATTATTACTTTGTATTATTATTATTATTTATTCAATTTATTTCACGGATTACGTCCGGTCCTTTGCAAAGGCATAAGTGGGGCTGTGGCCAACACTTAGAGGCCTGTTTGGTATAAAATATACAATATAATATAAAAACAGACATTATGGATGAAGGGTATAGTGGTACTTATATCTATTACAAAAATGTGCAAAATGGTAAGGCCATTTATATGAACTTATTAGTGATTAGGGATATAGTGGGCTATGGAAAAGACTACGGCACCTGCCAATTTCAGTCTCATTTTAAAATATTTAGGCAGTGGTGACTTGCCACCCACTAAACGGGCCCCCCATAAGGGCCACCATCAACGGTGACAAAAGGGGCAACGTTGGTGTGGATGGCTAAAGGGTGTCGAGAGGTGTGCTGCGGTTTCTCTAAAGCGCTACTACCGGCGTTATGCCCTTTAACACTTCCACCCTTGGAGCTTTTTGTTACTTGCACTTGCGTCTCCACCCCCAGACGGCCAATTAAGGCAAGCTGGGGTTCAGGGGTCTCATTTAGCCCCAAGGAGAATCAGGGTCCGCGGAGTCGCCACTCACCGAGGGCTCGCCACAAAGCCGCCCCTGTGGTTTTATTTTTTAGTATTATTATTATGACATTACTTACCTGTGTCATACTTTATTTTAAAAAGTTAGATATCTAGAAATCCTAGATTCAACAAATATCTCACGTCAAAAGAGACCACGCCATCGATAATATTACGGAAGAATTAATAACTCAGTTGGAGATTTCGTACTTGCTTCAATGACGCGCAGAATTGTGAAGCGTTCCACATTTTTTTTAAATATAAATTGGCTGCTTGGAAGATATTCTGCGTTGTCTATATACAACAAATTGTTACTCTATAAACAAGTCTTAATGTCTGTATGGACATATGTGAGCTTTGGGGCTGCACCAAACCAAGCGACATCTTAATAATACAACGCTTTCAGAATAATTGGTTGGTTTAGACACGCTGGTTCTGAGGCGGAAGCTATTGATTCTGGTGTATTATTGTTCAGTTCTGCACAACATCGTGGACAATCAGGCTGCTCTATATCGGATTGCACTGTGGGTTCCGAGAGAAGTCGCGCCGAGAAGGATGCCGCGACTTTTGACGAGGCCTTCCGCGCGTACCTTTCACGCCTATAATGGTCCAACTGTACGTGCTCGCATTTTGCTCGGCAACATGCTCGTTCAGTGTAATAATGTTGACATATTAGCTGACAAGTTTATTACCATTATAAATAATGAATGTGTATAGTTAAATCAAATTTACTAAAAAAATTCTATGTCATTTTATATTTTATATCTATGCTTTTATTATTTCTGTGTTTAACCGTATTTATAGCTGTGTGTAATCGTATGACATTATGGTGTCTTGGCTATAGCTGTAAGCCATTCTGTATTGAATTAAATAAAAAAGCTACTAAGGGGTATAGTGAACGCACCTTGTTACATAAGGCACGACGATCTCCATCGGGACATCGTCGACAAAGTGATAAAAAACTATGCAGAAGCTCACTAACATCTGCTTCATCATCATGTGAATGTTGAGGCAGTTTTACTGCTTGACCACTCGGATACTTATAGTAAGAAGACTAAAGAGAACAAAACTGTTCGAGTTAGTGTAGTGATCAGTGCTAGTGTATTAGTGTAATGTAGTTAATGTAAGTACTGCTTCAAAGAACACATGAACATAGTGTCTTCACCTTAAAAGAGACAATAAGAAAAGTGTTACTATTTATGTTAGCCTTTTTAGGCTAGATTGTAATATCAATAGAGTTCATAATATTTGTATGTATCCCAAATAAAAAAAAAGTCGGAGATTCTGATAGCATTGATTCTGAGTTGGATTATTCAACTGACACAGAAGATGACATCGCAACTCTTTGCCCAAGTTCTAGAATGTCACTTAATAATTATGTAGAAGATGTTATGCTTATGAAAAATAGTGATTATTGTGGGTGATTAGTATTTCTATAATTGTTCTGTTTAATAATACCTAAAGATTACTTCCCACAAAACTTTGTTCAAGAAATACAATGATTTTAAAGGTAAATCGAGATTATTTTTATAAAATTTGATATTTGGTTTAACTTGCGTTTCATTTTTAACGAGAGAAAGAATTCGCTTATAAAATTTGTTCATAACTGTTCCTGCGCGGACGACCACCATTTTGGTTCAACGTACGTGCGGTGAACTGTACTGAAGTAACCTAACTTTATAAATAAATTTTAAGTACTTAGATTGCCACTAATTCTGGTTTATCTTATTTATTCTTAATGTTAATAAAGTAAATTAAATGTTTTTGTTTCTCGAAACAATTTCACAACAATAAATAAATCTCCAGGTAAACTAAAACTTTATTGCGTTTTATATTATACGAGGAACAGAAAGGCCATCGTCCAAGCACTATAATAACGTAACCCTCCCACCATGCCCCAGATTAAACAATAGGTATGAGACGCGGTCCAACACCAATTTTAAAATAATTTACGATGATTTACGTATGGTTGAAAATTGCTTGTCAGATTGGACCGTGTAATGCAAAAATGCATTATTTTGTACGTTTTCTTTATAGTTTTCGATATATACTAATACAATTGAAAAAACTGCTGGTTACTATTTTAGTACTCTATGTTGTTATGTATTACCTTAAAAATATAGCGTTATCGCAGAAAATACTAAGAGTTTGGACGTGAATGTTTATTTTTGTGGACCTAGGTCCAAGGAATTTTCTTTGCAGAGAGCGAGTAATGTTTATGAATTCTATTCGGTTATTACTATTCTCCTGTTCTTTTTCTAACTTAAGTTTTTTTTCATATAATATTATCGGTCTAATTCGTTACACTAGATGTTTAAAGATTCTGCTTTTTACTATTACTTAGGATACAAGCAGCCTTAAGCTGAACGATATAAGGTCTAGTACTATTACGAATTGTACTCGTATGCTCTTGCTCACGTAATGTAGGTAATTTTACATATACAATACAATACACTACAAAATTCTTTATTGAGTACCAATCTTATAGAAAACAAAACATAATACAGTAAAAAAGCACTACAGTAGATTGGACAATTGGCGGCCTTATCGCTATAGCAATCTCTCACAGGCAACCATGCATGAAGATAATTCTTAATATTAATGCGGTAGTCAGTAAATGGTACATAAAAACAATGATTTTCATCTGGGAAATAAGTGCTAATACATAGATAATTAAAAATAACAAATACTGATAAACTAATACATAATATTAAAATATAAACATAAATACAATATTTAATACATAATAATAAATTATAATAAAATAGAATATTCAGTAGGTAAATATTCCTTCTTCACCATATCTTTGAAAGACGAAATGGACTTTGCTTGCCTGATATTAACAGGCAGCGCATTCCATAACAGGTGGACAGCATGTTTAGTAAATGACCTACTATAATACATTGATGACGAGACAGGTGTGTTCAATTGCAGTGTGTTTGTGGAACGAAGAGAGAGGGTATGTGTAAGATGAAGGAACTGAAAACGTTCCTTGAGATAAAGAGGAGTAGTGGGGATGAAGAAAATACTGTAGAGAAGAGAAAGCACATGAGCATCTCGGCGACGTCGAATTGGTAACCGTTTGAGCATATCGCGATATTCACTGACATGGACATACTTACGCAATCCAAATACAAATCAAATGCAAAAATTTTGTAGGCACTTAAGCTCATTCAGCTGTGGCTCTGTTAGGTCCAAGTAGCATGCGTCAGCATAATCTAGTATAGGAAGTAAGAGAGATTGTGCTAGAGTAATTTTGGTAGATTGTGGGAGAAAGTTACGTAACCTCCTATCCAGCTGTGGCAAATATTTTTCGGCTGATATCAGTAAGTTGAGGCCCCCATAAAAATTGTCGGTCAATGATAATCCCTTATTTAACTGTTTCGTCAAAAGGAATGTTTTTATGGTCGAAGATAACCTGAGAAAGACGGAACCAGTCAATTTTGGATATCATCCTAGAACTGCCGATAACAATTTCCTGGGTTTTCAACGGATTAACGCTAAGGCCAAATGATTTACTCCAACTCGAAATCTACCTTAAATCCGCATTTATCCGATTAATAGCCTGATGCAGGTCATCTAAAGGAGCCTGAGTGTATATTTGTAGGTCGTCTGCATAGAGATGGTAGGAAGAAGATAACTGACTTGAAATTGAATTGATAAAAATTGCAAACAGTAAAGGAGATAAAACGCCGCCTGAGGAACACCAGCTGACGTATTACACCAAGATGAAAAAGCATCATCAATACGAACACGTTGCCGGCGGCCATACAGGTAACTATGGAACCAGTGAACAGCTGTTGGAGATACGTTAAGAGTGCGAAGAGTTGCAAGTGAGACATCAAAATCAAGGTTATTAAAAGCATTACTAAAGTCTAGTAGTGAAAGCACAGTCAATTGCCCGTTACTCATACCATACCGGATATCATCTGTGATTTTACCCAAGGCAGACACGGTACTATGATCAGGTCTGAAACCAGATTGAAAAGGGTTAAGAAGATAATTTCTGATAAGGAAAGAGGAAAGTTGGTGATTAACAAGACGCTCTAACACCTTTGAAAGAAAAGGAAGAATAGAAATAGGACAAAAATCTGAAAAACAAGAAGGATTTTATTTTTTGGGAAGTGGGGTTATTTGTGCTTCTTTCCACACTGAAAGGAAATCACCACATGTTAAAGAAAAATTAAGCATATAACGGATTGCTGGAATGATTTCATCTAGTATGGGTAAAATCATCTTACGACTGATGCTATCACTACCACTTGCATTTGAAGAAAAAGAAAAAGCTTTCTTAACGTCACAATCAGCATATACTTCTGTCCCAGAATTCATTTTAAGGTGAGCATAACAAGTGTTGAGTTACAAACGTTCACACAATTGGAAAGCTCGGCTTGTACAAAATGTCATAAAATACACAGCGAATTAAAGAATAATTTTATGTTTAAGGCATTGTTTAAATTTTCTATATATGCGAAATTGGCAGTTTGTCCGTCCGTATGTGACCTTATTTAAAAGGATCACTTAATATCAGCGTTATGTGATAATTTTATTTGAGACTTTAAGTTCGAAGGTTTTTAATCCATTAGTTCATTGTCCTATGAAACATATGATAAAATAAATATAAACTCGTAAAATCTAGTAAAAAATATTGCGACGGCCTTTTGGGATTCGTCGACGTCCACATGTATAGTGCCTAAAAGATGTCAACATTAGATGGGGTAGTTCGCTCAGTTTATTCGTATAAAAATGAGGAATAGAACTTAAAAAAATAATTTATAAATATTGAACAGTTATCTTGCAGACAAAAAATCCAATATGTATACGTGATACAACCCAAGCGACTTACAAAACTAAGTTTAATAGTTAACTCTACTAGAACTAAACTCTGACTAAGGTTTACACGTTCTTGTAAGAATAGTAATATTGGCCATTTGACCTATGTTAAACTTATATTATACCCCTTCACTGGTAGCTATTTGTTATATATTCCATCAAAGGTCATCATGCGGCTAGACACAATAGAAATTTCATTGTTATAATATAACGACTCTTGAAGAGATAAGTACAAATTACGAGAAGATAATCAGAAATAGGCGCCATACTCATAATGGATTAAATTTATTTTGAAATTTGCTTAAATGAATCACAACCACCGCACAAAACTTCTTCGTTAGATGGTCGATCGTTTTAACTGACTATTAGTGATTATTAGTGTTTTTAAATATGTATAAGAGAACCACATCCATTAGGTACACGTGAAAAGGATATTAAAGCCGATGCAACGTCAAAGAGTTTGCTAACAAACTTTGGGTATCCCGCTTTGCGAAACATAATTTAAAATGGTATTTGATATAGCTTTATCAAAGTATCTGTTCACGCCAAAGCGTGACGTCACCTCAAGGCGCACCGCGCCCGCGTGCCCCACCGCCGCTTCGCCTGCAGCTGTCATAACTAGAAGAAGGCGGCTGCGAAAGGAAGCGGAAACAGTCACCTTTTTGTACTCGCGACCGGCGGACGTGTACCGCCGCGCAGCAACCGCATGGCACCGCCATTTTATATCAGCACGAGTCACCGCGAATGACTTCGCCGCGAGTGACCTTCAGGGTGTGTTCGGTCCAACCAGACACTACTCCTAAATCAGCACGTGTGTACACACGCATTCAGCCCGCCGCGTAAACCAGTGCACAACCCAAAGGGACAATACAAACATTAGAACCAAGTGACAATAGTTCTTCAGCTCATTCAGCACGCCGTCGACAGCAGGACGCCTCCACGAGGACCCACGGTCACCAGCACTCATCAGTTCCAGAGTCTCCCGACATACCCCACGGAACCCAGGTACCAAAAATTCTTCCCTACCTATCGTATGGTGGCATATTGCCCTGCCATATTTCCTTCGAGCCGGATTTATCCGGTTATCCGGGTATAACCGGGTACCCGGATAAACCACATTTCCCACGAGCGCGGATATCCGGCAACATAATCTCTTTCGCTGCCGGATAAACCAATGCTATCACCCCCTATCCCTTTAATACAGTCCATTGCCAATATCAGCCCGAAGATCAGCACGAGTTAATTCCCAAATATCGCATATTAACTCAAACTTCATTTTATTAATTTAATTTAAATCCCCTTACGTCATACAAATCAATCCGAAGCTTCTAGACGAGTGAACCGGCAGTGCGATTTGCCAAGCCAAACTAACCCGTCTAGCCACATTTCACGAAGTACGCTATCATTGTTCGTTTGACACTCGCGCGCCACAGAATAGACAATAATACTGCAGAGTTGTTTGGTTTGAAATTCCAAACTCGTTAACGATAACGTTAATGAGGCGTTTGTTTTTATGATTGTTAGCTGTTGTTTGCAAGAAAGTCGTAAATAACATAACTAAAGGCCAGGTACTTTGTTGATTTTAATTATAAAATAATACTAAGTACTGTTAAGACATTTGCTTGTGTTCGTGATTGTCATGAAGTAATTAATGTAAGTTAATTGTTTACATTTAAGAGACCAGCACAAAACGTCTTAGGGTCCCGTACAGAATTTACGTAAATAACATAACGAAATTTACGGAATATAATTAATTAAGTAATTAAACCATCAGCTCATATAAGGTTTCGTACACACGTTATTAATTTAGACGTTATTTTAACCGACTTCCGAAAAAGGAGGTGCGGAATTTCACCTACGATTAAATACTTTAATATTTTTATTTCCTTTTAATTTTGCTTGCGTCCTTGTGCCTGACTTCGCCTACGACGATTGACGATGCCTTCTGAGTCACAGGTAGCCAGATTTAGACAGTTACAAATCGCTATTATTAAGCTTAATTTGGAAGCGTTATCATTGAGGTCTAGCAAACCTAGGCGCTATAGCCCTGGATTCGCTGCCAGAGCCGCAGGCGTAAAATTGACCCGCGATAGATTTGACGCGGCATATTATATAATTTTAGACTCCGTAGGTTTATCAGACGACGAGGAGGAATTCTACAACGAGCAGTATGGAAGGACAATAGACGCCTACTACGAGATTCTCGTTGTAGAATTGGAACAAAAAACATGGTCATTAGCGCCCCCTCCGTCACCAGCTCAGCAGGTATCGAACCCGCACCCTCTCAGCTCCGCGCCTATACCCGCGCGCTCCTCATCATCAGCTCCGCAGGTATCGAACCTGCAGCCACAGTGCTATACGCAGGATTCGAACCTGCACCCTCTCAGCTCAGCGCCTATACCCGAGCGCTTTTCAATATCAGCTCAGCAGGTATCGAACCTGCAGCCTCAGTGCTGTACGCAGGATTCGAACCCGCACACTCTCAGCTCAGCGCCTATACCCGCGCGCTTCTCAATATCTGCTCAGCAGGTATCGAACCTGCAGCCTCTGTGCTATACGCAGGTTTCGAACCTGCACCCAATCAGCTCCGCGCCTATACCCGCGTGCTTCTCATCATCAGCTCAGCAGGTATCGAACCTGCAGCCACAGTGCTATACGCAGGATTCGAACCTGCACCCTCTCAGCTCCGCGCCTATACCAGCGCGCTTATCGCCATCAGCTCAGCAGGTATCGAACCTGCACCCAATCAGCTCCGCGCCTATACCCGCGCGCTTCTCGTCATCTGCTCAGCAGGTATCGAACCTGCAGCCTCAGTGCTATGCGCAGGATTCGAACCTGCAACCTCTCAGCTCCGCGCCTATACCCGCGCGCTTCTCGTCATCTGCTCAGCAGGATTCGAACCTGCAACCTATCGGCTCCGCGACTATACCCGCGCGCTTCTCGTCCCCACTTCAGCAGGTTTCGAACCCACAACCTCCGCGCTATGCGCAGGGTTCGAACCCACGACCGTTCAGCTCCGCGCCAAGACCCAAACAGGTATCGAACCCGCAACCTCACTATGGTGACAACCATTGCTACCCATGTAGTAATGTAAAGGGTCACAAGCCTCGGGTATGTACACGATACTACGCACTACCAGTGCGCTTATTGCCGGTACAACAGCGCGAGGTACCACGGCGCCGTCCCTCACCTGATACGGGCCAGATGGTGTACTCCCGTCGTACTCCACCGCGCACTACCTCGCGTCCTTCACCGCCGCCTAGGCAATGACTAGGACGGCACATCCAACAAATACCGACTCAGCCCACAAAGAATCAGCACACACACACAACACGACGACAAACTGTCATCGCAAACACCTTAAGTCAGTTAGGTGCTGACATTCTGCACTCACCCTTGCGCCAGCAATTCTGGACGTTATCAGTATACAAATGTATACAATGTTTACGTTTCCGCGTCCAAACTAAGGCTCCGTACATGGCCGACTCACCCGCCGACCGCGTAAACGTTCAGCCCGTATTTAGCAAAGTCACGACGGACTTTACTGGACCCGTTTTTGATAAAATCCAGTACACTGAGAAACGCCAAGCTATTAAAAGGCTACTTCTGTGTTGTAACATGCCTAGCCACGAAGGCGGTCCATCTCGAACCGGTATCTGAGTTATCCACGGAAGCGTTCCTTGCGGCATTACAGCGTTTTGTTTCTAGGCGCGGTGTACCGGCGTTAATTAGATATAATTGCGGTACAATTTATGTAGGCGCTAGAAATGAACTTAGGGAAATACAAGACTTTCTTGCAACCAACAATAACAATATTGCACCTACACTTTCAGCTCTTTTAACGCGCATTGCAGCCAAGCTCAATGCACGCCCTCTCAGCCCACTCTCTTTTGACCACGCGGAATTTGAATTACTCGCCGCGGGTCATGTCCTTTTAAACCGTCAGCTCAATGCCCTACCTGAGTATTCGGTAGGAGGACGAGCCATTTCTGCACACAAAAGGGTTCAAGCTCGTCCTACCCTTATCCCAACACCTTTGGCAATCCTGGTCCAAACCCTACCTGCACACCATCCAAACACGCTCCAAACGGACTCCCCGATCCAGCCCACCTCAAGTCGGGGAACTGGTACTGATGGTGGACGACCAGGTGCCGCCTCTACACTGGCGCATGAACCACAAGACGAACCCATGAAGGGATGGCGTCACCCGAGTAGTGGAAATCAAGAACGACCACCTGACTGTCGATTGACCACCACACCACACCTTTGCCGAGTGGGGAATATGTTCACGCCAAAGCGTGACGTCACCTCAAGGCGCACCGCGCCCGCGTGCCCCACCGCCGCTTCGCCTGCAGCTGTCATAACTAGAAGAAGGCGGCTGCGAAAGGAAGCGGAAACAGTCACCTTTTTGTACTCGCGACCGGCGGACGTGTACCGCCGCGCAGCAACCGCATGGCACCGCCATTTTATATCAGCACGAGTCACCGCGAATGACTTCGCCGCGAGTGACCTTCAGGGTGTGTTCGGTCCAACCAGACACTACTCCTAAATCAGCACGTGTGTACACACGCATTCAGCCCGCCGCGTAAACCAGTGCACAACCCAAAGGGACAATACAAACATTAGAACCAAGTGACAATAGTTCTTCAGCTCATTCAGCACGCCGTCGACAGCAGGACGCCTCCACGAGGACCCACGGTCACCAGCACTCATCAGTTCCAGAGTCTCCCGACATACCCCACGGAACCCAGGTACCAAAAATTCTTCCCTACCTATCGTATGGTGGCATATTGCCCTGCCAGTATCCCTGTTCTGTTACTGCTTTATTTTAATTATAAAAAGGTAATTTAAACATTAACTAATTAACTAAATTTAAATATTAACATTGCCGTTTTTATTTGTATGCATATAAATATAGTATTTATTTGAAGAATATTATCAAAGTTGTATTTTAATATCGTTATTGCGATATAGGTAAATTAGTAATACTGGTACCTGGAGATGGCTGGTTGTTTCTTTGGTTGCGGATTCCTGATGAGTGTGGGGAGTCCATAGTAGATTACTCTTTACCTGTAGACAGAAAACAACAGGGTTTTGTTCGATCGATATTATTCAAAATAATTAAAATGCAAAAAAAAAATGCAATTTACATTTAATTATTAATTAAAAGCACCATTTTAGCGAAACAGTTGTAGAAGTCGCAACTGGAAATGGTTGTAACAAATATATGTCATATTACTATTATCTTTACGTCCAGAGTCAAGAGGCCAAGGTAGCAACGTTGCTGTTTCCAGAATAAAAAATATCATGCGGGGCAATCTTTGGGCCTGTCGATAGAAGTCAACGAGAATATAAACACTACGTTTTAATAGAAGTGAAAACTATTCGAACTACATTATCTATGACAAAGCGTTACGTGACGAAGACGCGAAATCCATGATTTTTGTTCCCTTAAAAAGCGCTCAACGCGGCTAAAGAACTTCTAACTTCAAAAATAAAATCAACCATGCTTTATTCTTATGTTTTTCAACACTTTGTAGCCGAATATACCGCCTCCGTTAACAGGAGGTTAAGCTGTCATGTAATTGAGCGACATTTTTAATTACACATGAAAGTAGATATCGTGATCTCTTGATCGTTGAAGCTCTAGCACCAATTATATAATTACGGTACGTAATAACTATATTTGTATATCAAATATTTTCTCCGTATTTTTGTCTTCTATTAGGCCCCAGATACACGGGCAGCTTGAAGTAGTCAGCATGGACTGCTTCGAACTGCGACTGCACCTTGGACTAGTCTTCTACGTATACACATACACGTAATTATACATAATGTATTTAGTACATTGTAGTTTTGTAATTTGTAGTTTGACATACATTTATTTAATATCCAAAGCGGTCACCCGAGGAAGTGTAAAAACAAGACTATTCTGTGTTCTGTGAAGGAACTATTTTTGTTTTTTATCTCAATTTTGATGCACGGCTTCGACAATGTAGAACCGAAGATCTTGGATATTCCTTTTGAATGTTCGAAGCCGATAACAAAACTATTAAAATGATCATAGATTGTTGAATTTTTAAACTAAATTTGTTGTCTTTTATAGTTTCAGAGTATTCGCCATTATATTATATAATTTTCCACGTGCGTAACAGTTATAGAACTCCAAAACCGTAGACTGTATGTAAACTTCTAACTACTCCGTCCACATTGTTTCAAATCTCGTCAACTCTGACGGTTAATGTGTCAACCCAATTATCAGAGTCGACTGCTTCCGAACAAAAACAATAGGTCAAAGCGTTGCTTTTATCATGCAACTTAACTTCCAGCTGCGGATTTTGTAACACACGCTCTGTAATGACATTGTTCACTGGAGCGAAAATCTTGCGCTGATACATACATACATACAATAAGTAAGTACAATAAGTTCTCTGAAATCAATAAGAATAAAATTTTATAAAATATCCAGTGATTGCGTTTTTAATTTCAGTTACTGTTTAACCATTTTACTCGTAATTTTTACAAAAGGTAATTTGATTTTGATAACTACATTTTTAGGTTGATTATGCTAAAAAACTTTTCAATGCGGCAATTCAGAAACCTAGTCATTAAAAGTAAACGCTATTTTTGGTAAACGGATAACTTGAGGAGACCGATCTGAATATTTTTTGTTAATGCACCATATAATAAAAACAATAACGGAATAATCGCAGAAATTACGCGTAAAAAGTTTTAGTGTTACGACAGGACAATAAATGACGAGTCAACTAGTAAAAAAACGTAATAATAAAGTGCTTAATTAATGCGATTCGAAAGAAAAACTTTTTTTTGTACGTTTTAACAGTTTTGTGATTCGTTATTTCACTTTTTTTTTTGTGTTTACATTGCTTCTATTTTTTTATATAAATATTTTGTCACCAGTTCTAGAGACCCTTGCTACTTACGGGATCGATTGTAATTCTTATAGTAAAAATAAATATTAGAGTAAATATAAAAATAAACAAACTTAAACACGGAAAACTGGATCAAAATCTAAACGTTCCCAAACTTTATTCCCGACCTCGGTCGTCACATCAAAGTCACCCTTCCCGAACTCGTTTCCAGTAAACAAAAGGTACTACATATAAACTTTTTACATTATTCAGGTACTTCCCACTTAGGAGATTAACGGATGGAGTTCGAACGATATTATGCTGATTCATGTAAGAAGATAAATAATTCATGGGCGAAATCAGGTGAAGTCAAAAATCAGAGGGTTTTATTTTAATAAATTTATTTTTGTCTACGAGGGCGCGATATTGTTGATGAAAAGAGCAATTTGAAACATCTTGATATTTTTTACCGACTTCCGAAAAGAAGGAGGTATTCAATCCGACTATTTTTGTATATATTTCTTACCTACATGACTTTCGACTGGGTGAACTGATTCTCGAAATTCTTGACGTGCATTAGTTCTAAGAGGTACCATGTAGTTATGCTTTCCACCATCTCAGGGCAGTCATATTGATTATGAAAAAGATTATTTTAACAACATATAATCCAGTTCAATTTTTCTGGACCTTAAATTTAGTAACTTATATTTTTTTTTTTTTTTTTTTTATGTACAATAGGTTAGCGCTTGACCACAACTCGCCTGATGTTAAGCGTAGTTGTGATCTACGATGGAGCGCGCTTACCTAGAAGATACCGATTCACTCTCGACTTAAAGACTCGTAGATTATATTTATCAGGAAACAGAGACATCGGCAGTAAGTTCCACAGTTTGGCAGTTCGCACAATGTAAGAGCCAGAAAACCGCTTAGTGCGAGTCCCTGGAACTTCAACCATGTAGCGGTGACGCCTTGAGGTGTCTCTGCTCGTCCGGTGATAAAATGGTAATAAAATTAATAAAATAAAATAATAAAATATTTTGACAATATATCATCCTATGGTATCAAATTATTGTAAAACGTATAACTCATACAGTGCAAAAAAATATTTTATTTTGTATAATGTTGTTACTGGTACATTGATAATGAGGATTCCAAACAGATACGGCATATTCCAATTGAGAACGAAACAGCGATTAAAATAATAGATGGCCGTTATACAATGATTATTCTATATATAACAAATATTACCATAATCTATATATATATAAAAGCGAAAGGTAACTCACTCACTCATCACGAAATCTCAGAAACTACAAGTGCTAGGAGTTAAAAATTTTGCATGCGGGTTCTTTTTAGGACGTAGGTGCTTACTAAGACGGGATTTTATAAAATTCAACCCCTAAGGGGTCAAAAGGGGTGAAAACGTTTGTATGGAACTCCTTTGTTTTTGAACTTATAGTTGTGAAAATTTTGTATTTGGATAGGTAATTTAAAATAAATAGTGATGCTTTCAATATTTTTGTCTTAAGAGGGTAAAACGAGGGATGTAAATACTACTACATAATATAAACTGTAGAGGTCAAATTTCTGTACAATAAAAACTATGCTAAAAACTAAGTCAGGGGAGGTAAATAATGATAAACAAATTCAATTTGTTTGTTTCTCTGTATGTTTGTCTGTCTGTTTGTACGGGCTAATCTCCGAAACGACTGGACCTATTTAAATGAAATTTCGTATGGTGGTAGCTTATATCTCTGATCAACATATAGGATATTTTTGATCTCGGTAAGTTAAAGAGTTCCCGTGAGATAATTAAAAATCTGTAATTACCGTATCCCTCAAGGCCACGAGAGCGGGTCAGCTAGTAAATAATATTAGCTCTCCGATCTACAGTTTCGTCTGTGTTGTATGTTAAACATAAGGCCAACGTCTACACCCTCAGTATAACTCTAGTAAGTAAATACTAAGCGAAATATTAATAGGTACTGAATTCCTGTAAAGTGTGATTCGAACACAAGATATTTAAATGGTACATGGCGAGAATATTTCGTTTCGTATAGGTCTACTACGAAGTATCGTTTGACGGATTTCACGATTCCTACTGTGGAAGTGATCAAGCGAAAATACAGTTAAGGGTGATGAAATGCAATTATAGATAAAATAATTAGTGTTTTATGTTAAAGTGATGATTATATTATGAAATCTAAATATCATAATGTGTAATTTGATGCAGTTTAATTCTATGCAAGTGCGTAAACCGTCTTAAATATTCTTATTTAGAAATTGAGTGGTACTCATGCCAAAACATACTACTTATATTGAACATAATATACAACATATAACAAGTGAATATTTGCATGCTTGAAATAAAACAATTGCTACACAGTAATACGAGTGAATTTGATCATAGTATATCAAAAGGTCAATCAGCAACTGCCTTTAATAGAACACACTGTCTAAATACTAATATAAATAATCATTATGAAAAAACCTGCCATTACATTTCGTCACCCTTGACTGTATTTGTGCATTTTCACTTTTACAGTAGAAATTGTGGAATCCGCCAACAGAAACTTCGTAGTTTGTTTTTGGTAGTATATGCCCTGGCTACTTCTTCAATAAAACAATCACTTGAAGTAACGATAAGGCCGCCAATTGTCCAATCTACTGTTATGATATTTTTACTGTATTATGTTTTGTTTCCTTTAAGATTGGTGCTCAATAAAGAGTTTTTGTATTGTATTAATACCTTTTACAATGACAAATGTACGAGTATACTTTTAAGGAAACCAACAAAAGATTAAAAGGGGAACTTCTACACATTGATTTAAAAACTAAAGCTCTTTGTATAATAAATGATGATGAAACAAAAATTTGATGGAATTTTCAAAGCATCAGCAAAGACGTCCTTACAAAGAATACTAGAGCAAATAAGACTTCATTTATTTTTTCGTTGTGAAAATATGGCGTAGCGAGATCGTTCGTTTTAAGATGAGCGAATCCGCAGTTTATTTAAATAAGCACCGAAGCGTAAAGGAGGAATGTTGACATTCAGTTATCAACTAGGATTTTGAAACAGACTTATCTGTTTAATCTTATTTATCTACAATATTAGAACGTATAAAATTGAATTTTAGCGTTTGATTTCCAATAAGCCCTTTTACTTTATGGTTTTGTCCAATAAAATCTTTATTAGTTTTATATTACAACTTCGTGGTAGTAAACCTCAACAAAATTAATGATTTATGTAAATATCTGAAACTGGTTAACATAGTTATTGCTGAATCAGAAATCCAATTTGGGACCGCTTTCACATAATTGATCAACTTGCAAACAACATCACAAGACTTGGAAACTTGTTACCCGTATAAGTTACACGCTACATGTGATACTGTTGGAACTGGTACCTTCAGCTTATGTCAGAAATAAACAAGCGCAAGGGCAGCTTTCCGGAAACTCGTCAAAAATACCTCAGTGCCTCAAGACAAGAGTCTTCGACCAATGTGTGTTACCAGTGATGACTTATGGCACTGAAACGTGGTCTCTCACTATGGGCCTCATAGATAAGCTCAAAGCCGCACAACGAGCTATGGAGAGGGCTATGCTCGAGGTTTATCTACGTGATCGAATCAGAAACGAGAACCGTAGAAGAACGAAAGTCACCGACATAGCCCAGAAGATTAGCCAGTTGAAGTGGCGGTGGGCAGGGCACATAGCACGCAGAACAGATGGCCGATGGGGCCGAAAGGTTTTGAGGTGGAGCCACGGACCGGCAAGCGCAGCGTAGGTCGTCCACCGACACGGTGGACAGACGTCCTGATGAAGGTCGCAGGACGACGTTGGATGCAGGCCGCTTACAACCGGTCCTTTTGGAAAATCATGGGGGAGGCCTATGTTCAGCAGTGGACGTCCTACGACTGAGATGATGATGATGATGAAACAAGCGCTTATTCATTTCCAATTACCTATCACACTAAAAACTAATGTTATAATTGCAAATGTTTGGATGGATGAAGGTTTGTTAGTCAATCAGACCACGGCCCAACGGATTTAGATGAAACTTGCTATGTATAAATGAAACGCAGGAAAAACACATCGGATACTTTTCATCAGCATTGTTATCATCCATCTCTACGTGGATAAAACCGCGGGGTGCAGCTAGTATTGTAATTATCAAAATCTAATCATTAATTCGGTCTAGGTCACACTTACAAATACTTACAAATTGTCATTTATTGGTGTAAAATCATTATTGAGGCAACAGGAGAAACTCTACAACGATCTATTGAAGTGGCGCAGGACGGAAGCAAATGTTAATGGTATATGGTCGTATATGGTCACGATCCTCACTAGAGAGGGAACGACAAAGAAGAAAGAAGATGTTTTTACTTAATCACGCAAAACGACTAAAGGGATATGGAAGTAATTTGTAGTGGAGATGGTTTGTACTCGAGATTACACATAGGCTACTTTTAACCCAATTCAATGGGATTCAATCCCCGCACGAACGAAGTCAGAAGCGGATAGTACGAGCCCAAGATCAAGATCAATCAATATAAAAAGAAAACTTACGTTCGTATTATAATTTTATACTTACCTTCATAGATGAACTCCTTATAATAATGCTAAAACCTCTTACATTGTGGCGTATGTCCTCCCCTCCAAGATTATATTAGGTTATATATATCTCCAAACAAATTCTAGACAAACTGAGCTTAAAAACAAGTACTTATTGCTTTATCCTCATGGCATTATCAAGCGGAAGACGCCCACGAACATAGTCCTCCCCCATAGAATGCCACTTGGACCGGCTACTCGCTTCCTGCATCCAGCGATTTCCCGCGATTTTGACGAGGTTGTCGGTCCACATAGCGGGGGACCGGCCTACTTCGTCTTCAGGTGCGTGGTCGCCACTGGATACCTATTGCTACCGTTTACTTTATCCTACCTACCAAGCATATGGCAAATCTTACACGACACAGAAGTTTGACACACAATTTCGTTTTCGTCAACACACAACTGTGTTACCCAAAAACGCTTTGTTAGACAATAATATCGTGTGTTAATTATTTTGGATAAAACATACATTTTTGATTCATAATTATTTCGACGGAACCCTCTGTTTGTTATGATCACAATTGTTATTTAATTGACTTGGCTGCTTAACGCCTTAGGCCGGGACTCCACCAAAGCGGAGACGAGACGAGCGGAGAGGAGATGTTTTTTAAACAACCAATAGAATTGAGTTATTGACACGTCTCCTCTCCGCTCAGCTTCAGTGGAGATCGCTGTGCGGAGATGGGTAATATTTGTATGTCGCGATGGAAGCGGAGATGTGAGCTGTGCGCGGACGACGCGCAGTGGAGACGAGAGATGTGAGCGGCGTGCAGTGAGCGATGTCACCCTCCCCCCTCTCGCCCGCTAGCAACCCGCAGAACCCCGCGCGCGCGCCGGCTGGCCGGCCATCTTGCTAGTACCGTGCACGCGAGCATCGTGAATAATTTGTGCAGTTTGTATTTTTCAACGTAAACAATTAGTTAATTTAAATAAAACGTAATGGATGAACAATTTATTGAATCAGTAAAAAAATATCCATGTCTATGGAACACATCAATAGATACCTATAAACTTACTGACGTCAAAGATGCAGCTTGGGAGAACGTTTTGAAAGAAACTCAATTATCTGACGGTAAGTGCAATTTATTATACTAAGTATTTCGTTCAAGTAATATTGTAATACGAGTGTCTTGCCATGGAACGGCGCCCTCGTTGTTGAAATAACTACAGAATTTTTCTCGAACTTGATAGGCATCCATATTGTCATTCGATAATAGATTTTCCACGTTTGTGTCGTTAAACATAGTCGTGGCCAAACCCGTTTCATTATTATCTAGATAGCCAGGCATCTTGTCAATTAAAAAGTTGTGTAGAACACACGTTGCTTTTATCACTTTTTCCACTGTTTCTATTTTACATTCAAATTCTTTACGGTATACGTACCATTTCCGTGATAATACACCAAATGTAGCTTCCACAATACGACGAGCTCTTGAAAGTCTATAATTGTATGTTCGTTTTTCGTTATTTAAATTATCGCGTGGATATGGTCTCATTAAGTTAGGCATCAAAGGGAAAGCTTCGTCTCCAATAAAAACAAACGGTACAGGTTCTCCATTTTGGTACAAGGGTTGTGGCTGTGGTAGATTTAGTCTGTTTTCTCTCAAACGAATTCCGAATATACTATCAGCAAAAATACCACCATCGCTGAACCTTCCCATTGAACCTATATCTACCATAATTATTCTTCGGGTAGCGTCGGCTACGCACATCATTACAGTTGAAAACCTGTGTTTATAACAGTAATATGAGGACCCAGATTTTGGGGGTGCAAACATGTACACATGCTTGCCATCAATGGCCCCGACGCAGTTTTTGAATTGCCAGATTTCTTCAAATTGCTTTGAAATTTTTTTCCAATCATTTTCATTAAGTTCTGGCATAACCAAAGGTTGTAATACTGTCCACAAGGCATCGCAGACATCTTCTATAATTCTTGGAACAGTCGATTTTCCAATCCTAAAATTTTCAGCTATTTGTGAAAATTTTGAACCAGTCGCCAAATACCTGTAATAATTATAATGTAGATTTATATTTATGTGTCGTGGTTTCAGTTAGAATAGAAGGGTCATTTCAAAATAATATCTTAATCAGTGTCGTGTTGTTTCCGGAACTATAAAAGATTAGGCATTACTGAAATTATGTATTTACAGAATTTTCACTCGTTCAAAAGTTATAGCCATTTTTAAATAATAGAAAATAAACAATTAAAAGTCTAAGATTCACACGAGCACAACACATTGAAATCAAACAAATAAAATGGATTTATCACTCGTTATTTATTAACATTTTAAATTTCGACGCCGCCGTCTGCCGCGACCACGTACGAGAGATACAATCCGTTTTGTTTGTTTGATTTCTGATATTTTTTTTTATAAATTGGTTTCCCTTGAAACTCTGGTATTTTTAAAATATTTATAATGGTTATAAATTCTGCATGAGTGATAATGCGGTAAGTATATTTTGACTATGGCAATGTCAACATTTAATATTTATAATGATTTCAATTATTTTTATTTCAGTAAAAACGGCTAAATCTAAGTGGAAAAAGTTGAGAGACAGCCACCGGGACGCATTAAAAAGGAAGAATGCCACTAGAAGTGGACAGAGTGGTAAACAAATTCGTGAATGGAAATATGAGAAGGTAATGGAATTTTTGATACCATATATGACGAATAGAAACAGGACTACAAATTATACCTCACAAACAAATATAAATGAACAGGAAACAAATTCATTGGAAAATAATGTAACCGATGAGTTTTTTGAAACATCAAGCAATCATACAAGAAGCACTCCAGAAGATCGTCCATCTGTACAACATTCGCCGTCACCGACATCAAGCGTCTCAGCCTCGACATGCAGAAATGCAACAAGAAAATCGGATGAAATAAGTAATTTACTTATACAGCACCATGCAAACCGTGAAAGAATACGCCAAGAAAAACTAGAAATACAATCATTGATAGAGAAAAATAATACCCTTGACGAAATGGACACTTTTTTTCTGTCGATATCAAAAAGTGTAAAAAAACTTTCTCAATATATGCAGCTTCAGGCTAAACGTAAAATTTTCAATGTTCTTTTAGAATTGGAAGAACTTGAGCTACAAAACACATGGTATAACACAAATGAAAATAATTGGTATTCCCCCAGTTACACTTCAGCACCGGGTCCAAGTTCGACACCGGGTCCTAGCTCAACACAGGCACCGGTTCTTACATCAACACAGGCCGGTGGTCCTAACTCAACACAGGCACCGGTTCCTAGCTCAACACAGGCACCGGTTCTTACATCAACACAGGCCGGTGGTCCTAACTCAACACAGGCACCGGTTCCTAGCTCAACACAAACACCGGGTCCAAGTTCGACACAGGCACCTGTTCCAAGCTTGGAAGATACGCACATGACCGATGAACAGATAGAAGAAGCATTCAGAAACGAAGAAGACACATATGATAATTTGTAACTATATGGAAAAGAAAGCAATATGTCTCATGTGATTTACTGTTATAATTTTTTTGTACGTTATGTTTCTAATATAACCTTACGTTTTTTTTGCTACTCCCAGAACGGCAGTTGATTTTTTTGTTTTCTTTATGAATAAATAAGATAATATAAAAATATATTTGGTTTTTCAAAGACTGCTCACATTCAAACGCAGATAACACACATAAACACAAACACACATTACCAAAAAAATAATTAGGTAGGTACTTACTTTAAACATACTGCTAGCCGCTCTTGGGTACAGATAGATCTCCTGTAGTTAGTATCTTGCTTAAATATATGCGGTTTAATTAAGTTATGTAGTTCGTAGAATATATTCCTCGGTAGTCTGTAGGACTTGGTAAAACTTTCATCATCTAACTCATTAAACAGAGTAAAAAATTCTCCATGACTGGTATGGTAATACAAGTGACTTCTTTTCCAAAACCGATGTTTTCTTTTGTTTAGGTAGTATAAAGCTATCAATTCTGCTTCTTCAGACTGTAGTTCTTCTTCAAGTAAAAGAAGATACTTTTTTTGTAATAATAGCGACATCGTCTACCTTTCATGTCAGAATGCGTACTGAGCACTCAACGCCTCGCACCCGAGCTGAAAAACATCTCTTCTCGCACAGCACACAGCACACCGCACACATCTCCGCTTTGGTGGAGTCCCGCGAGCTGAAAAACATCTCTTCTCGCACAGCACACAGCACACCGCACACATCTCCGCTTTGGTGGAGTCCCGGCCTTATTGTTAGCGGGAAGTTAAATGAAATGAAATGAGTTTGATAAGGCCAGGTGCGTATTTATGCCTTTGTATTGTTTGTCAATGCAAAATTATACAAAAATATATACAAATATAAAGTGTACATATACAAATACTATACAAATTAAATACAATTGAAGTGTCTGTTTGTGATTCCAAACTAAGAGCTTTTTACTAAATGTATCTGAAAGTATATACGGTACTTATATTTAAAAAAATGTGTCTGTCTGTCTGTCTGTCTCTCCGTTTGTTCAGGCTAATTTCTGAAACGGCTCGACTGATTTTAACAGGACTTTCACTGGAAGATAGCTGTTGATGTTTTAAAGAGTAACTTATGCTACTTTTAGTAACAAAACAAATATATAAAACTCTGTCTCTCTGTCTGTTTGTTACCTTGTCACGCCTAAACGGCTGCACGGTCGTAATCAAATATGCAAAGGTTATATATAACACCCTGGGGGCATCCCTAGTATCATATTTGCTTAAATATGATACTTTTCATCATCATCTCCATCGCCACGCGGTTGAAACCGCAAGGCGCAGCTAGTTAATACTATGGGATAAGAGCCACACAATGTCTTCAGATCCTAAACTAGGCAGAGCCTGTACTATGGTAACTTGATGTCTGAAACACATACATAAACAATATAGGTATCGCACAATCACTACCAGCTATTTCAACCGGCCAGTCAATTATTGTGTGTTTTTTTTTTGCTTTCAAACCTATTGTTCTCAGCAGCAGTTCTGTTAAGCAGTAAAGGCCAGATTTAAATATAGACCTACCTACGAAAATAAAGATAAATATGTAGAACGTCGAAATCATTGCAATAAGGTGTGTAGAAATGCGCAACCCCAGCACAAACACAGTTCCGTCCAAAATGGAGATCCTTCAAAAGTATGGAGGTTTCTCCGAACATTGGGAGTTGGTAAGTCACGTCAATACGATATGACTAACGATCTGAATATCAATGCATTAAATCAGCATTTCTCCTTTTCGGCCAACTTTGATGGGCCTACGAAAGCAGCAACCTTGCGTAATCTTTCATCTATTCCGACTCCTGATCACCCTTCTTTTGTGTTGCAATTTACCGATTGTGAAGTCAGGAAGAGCATAGAGACCAGTACGTCAAACGCAGTCCAAAGTGACTGCATCACACGTAAAATGGTAATGTTGATACTTGATGAGATTTTGCCTGTGCTTCTATTCATTCTTAATCATTTCATTTCTTTTGGTGCGTTTCCTACTATCTGGAAAGAAGCTCAGATCACTCCGCTATAACTCTCCTAAAAAATTTAATCCTTTATGGTTTTCCGATTATCGTCCTATTTCAATTCTACCTTTCCTTTCAAAAATCCTCGAACATCTTGTGCACCAACAACTTACTTCCTTCCTCATTAAAAACAACCTTTTCAACCCACTTCATACAGATATAGACAAAAATGTGTCTACGAAGTTAGCGTGGCGTCACGTGACTTTTCCACAGGCAATGTCAACGTCATTCATTTTGAAGTTGTTTGGTTAACGATAACAGAAATATCTTTTATCTAGGCCTGCTGTTATTATAATCCAAAAAACACTTAAATATTTTGAACACGTAGTAAAACAGTTTGTGGCAAGTGGCTTTCATATGTAGTTTTACGTTAACTTTGACGAACGCATCCACCATGGTGATATCTCCACAGTTACTCCTACGTAGTAGAAGGTAGGAAATACAAGGGTGAAATTAACTTGTCCGTCATCATGTTATTCCACTAGTAGAACTGTATTGTATTATAACTTTTTTCTATCGACTTCCAAAAAGGAGGAGGTATTCAAATCGACTGTTTTTTCAATTGTAGTTTTTCAGTTACACTCCAATAACTGAATAGAATGGACGTCTGTAAAAATTTGTTTTTTAAAATTGCACTTGTTTACTTTATGAAATAGGCCCCAGCATGATGTGCTCAAGTTTTACTTATTTCTAGCGAACTTTAGTACTGTCCACAATTTTTTTTTACATCATTGAACATCTTCACACCTCACCCTGGCTATTCCACGGTTACATGCAGTGGACTATTTTATAAAGTAAAAAAAACAGTATTACAGAAAATATGTATACCTAACATTGTAATCTTGACTGATTTTAACAGTTGAGTATTATTTTATGGAACACAGTCATTTAATGGAAATTCGACATATTATATCCCTAATACTCGTATGGAACACACAAACATTTTTTACTGTATGTTCGAGACTAGAGTAACATTATTGTTTTATCAATATGACCTAACATAATAAAATTGTTGGAGCGGGCGGTATTTAGGGCGGTTTCATAATAGATACTATTGACCACTCAGAAATATTGAAAGGTCCTTAAAGATGTCGTGTTATAGCTCGTCTTCTTCTTGTTTTCCTTTTTTGGCTTTCTAATGTTGGAATAACTTATTTAACCAGTGTGTTCCAGCTCTAAAGGTTTGTAGTAACAATTGAGACGAAGACGCATGTACATAGTTATAAATCATATTTTAGTTTCATGAATAATATTTAATAGTTATCCGTAAAAGAATCATTTTATGATAATTTTGTAATCAAATTATTTAGGTAAGTGAAATTAAGGCAAGAACTTGTAGGGCATCGAGGGCGTCGGTATATTAAAATAATAGATGATAGACCTAACTAATATAAATGCGTAAGTGAGTTTGTTTGTTACACTTTCCGCTCAAAGAGCTGAACAGATCGTTATGAAATCTGGCAAGGATATAGATTATACAATGGAGAAGAACATAGAATACTTTTAATGATCATAATTATCATCAACATGCATCACCATCACCACGCGGACGAAACCGCAGAACGCAGCTAGTTTAATATGTTTTTATTTACAACTTTAGACTATGTAAAGGTACGTTCTAATAAATAGTTAGTAAATTGTTCCTATTCTAATATAAAACCAATAATGAAGAAGATTGAAAAATCTTAGTGTTAATATAATTATTTATAATACAAAATTCAAGGATTATGTGTGGTCGCCATACTAGGAAAGCCTGTATAGTAAAAGATCTAAGTAAATCAGATTTTAATCAAGAGTAACATGATCAACCACATACCGTATAGCCTACTTGCTTGTTCCATTTTTGTAAGTACTTACGTCTGAAGAAACCGCGTTGTTCTGGGGTATAGTGTTTCAAATAATATACTACTATTTTACTTCATATAATTCAGACTTAGTTTAGATTAACTGCAAAAACGCTCAACAATGTCGGTTGTCATTAAGCTACTTCTAGTCCAGTCAAATTAGGTGATATTTTGCAAAAGAGTGGAAATAATTCGCGACAGTGGGTTTTTTATTTTATTTTGGTTTAATATGCTTGAGGAATCATGCCTAACTCAATCCCTACGAAACTTAACTGACAGAGATGACAATAAAATTATGTGCTTTATCCTTTTCTACGATAGGAATGTTGTATCTACCTGGATCATGAGTTCATATACCTACATAATTAAAGCTGGTAGCGATTTTGGTATCAATGGCGACCGTTTCGTTTGTAGTTATTAATTTCGAAGTAATAATCTGTCCGAATCAGCAAGCCTCATTCGAGGCAAGTTTAATTCATAAATCTATTGTTATTTTTTGTCCTGATGCGGACAGATTAAGAAGATAGTCGGTTATGAAATGAAAAGAAAACAAGAGATTTTAGAAAGATTTGAGTGATTTTTTTGGTGAATTCGGTAAAAGATATGTTTAGTGCACGGTTAACAAATATGATGTTTTTGAAATAAACATCAGTCATAGCCAGTCCAGCAAGAGTTGGCCCTACAATCAATACGTTTCATAAGAGCTTATAAAATGAAATAATTTCTAACGGCCGTTTTCAATAACCTATCTATCGCCAGTTTACCTTACTAGAGATAGATATTTGACACTATTTGTATGGAAGTTAAACAAAATTTCTATCGGTAGTAAGGAAAACTGTGGATAGGTAGATTATTGAAACGGCCGTAAGAGAACACGTTTCCTCTTATCCTTATCTTCAGTAAGTAAACAAAGAAGCTGTCAATCCCTCGCCTGATTTCCCCATTAGATAAAGTAAACATAGTCTTAGCAATTCTTTAGCGTCCGTATGATTCTGCCTTTCTCCATCCCAAATAGCCCCCGTTTTTAACAATAATGTCTCCTCATTTTATTTTCACCGTTTGCTGCTAACGTTGTAATATATAGCTACTTATTATTAATCAGAAATACGGGATTACTCACGTAATATTTATCGGATAGTTCCGACTATAGTTTCGACCACATTTGGTGGTCTTTTGCAAGGAGTGTTCGGGACGCCCGCGTCGATGACGTCTCGCTTAGTAACGTCATCGACGCGGGCGCGACCTATCCGATAAATATTACGTTAGTAATCCCGTATTTCTAATTAACAATGAGTAAAAACCACGTTAGTTTTTATAACATATAGCTACTTATTACTTATTACTCATCCTCAGAAAAGACAGAGATCTTTGTGACATTATCAATCTTAGCTGCATTACAACAGGGGTAAAATTGAAGCGTGGGTTCCAGACGAAGGTGACGTGGAAAATGTACTAGTCGAGGTTGTTTTGAGCTCCCTCGAGTAATCGTCTACAAATAAGTAAAATGGCGCCAGTTATTATACGTCATTATTACGAGTACATTGAATTAAACCGCGGCACGTTTGTGAAGTGATAATTTTGATGTTGATACCATGATATCATAATGTAAAGGGTTTTATCTGATGGTTTCACTCGCGGTTTTGTATTATTCCCTACAAGCATTTCTGACCTTGGAACATACTCAAGTATAATAAACCATAGAAAATCTATTTCTAGATTTATCATAGTCGTATAATATTGGTATTTTTTTGTACTTTGACCTCTAACGAGTAATATTATAAAACTTTGTTCTACAAACAGGTCTCCTTCACTTATTAACAGGAAAGTATGCTCTTTAAGTGTTGCTTAAATAAGATACTGTTTGAGAAACAATAACGAAACCCGTCATTAAGACTCTTTAAGGTATTCTGCGTAGTAACTGGGGTTTACTTAACTCTTATCATTTTCGTGATAGGAAAGATACATTATTTATTTGTGTAACCCTAACAGTGGAGTGTGGAGACTTTAATTCTAATAAATATAGTTATTATAACTGTGTTGTAACTGTGTGCTAATTATAGAGAAATAGAGTTTACATAAATATGAATGTGAAGTAAACTAAAATTTATACGATCACTGAAAATTGTTTTAAAGAAAGGATAAGGAGTAAAGCACTTAAAATAAAGATCTTTCAAAGCAGCTGGAAAAGAACTCCGTGATGGGATGGAGTTGTAAAATATCACTCCGGTATAGGGATGTGTATTATAAGAGGTGATGCAACTAAACTTACTAGGTGTTAGGTATCTTGTGCAAGAATCAGCCTTGGTTAGTATATTATATACATAAGTATTGAAACAGGTCATCATGATCGACAGGTTAGGTAAACTAAGCTTGCTGCGGTCAGGAGTTGAATGAATGACCGCTAGTCTACGAAGAAATAATAAGTAATTTCTTCGTTGCCACTACTGGCATTATTCAACTGAACGATTCCATACTTCGGAAGGCACGTTCAGTGTTTTGTCTTAGAACAACAGTCGTTAGGCTTTGTCAAATGCCTTAGGGTGGTCTGAAAACATCATCGTGGGTTGGCCACTAGCCTATCCACCAAGCCACACTGGACCCGCGTGGTGGATTATGACCAAACTCCTCTCTCTGAGAGTAAGGCTCGAGTACCAGCAGTGAGAACATAATAGGCTGATTATGTTTATACCCTATTTATTATACATTACTATTGTATATAAATTGGGTGTAATGTAATTATATACATTTATTTATATTACTGTGTAAAACTTCAAGGGTACTATAGCAATAGAAATTACTGAACGAAAGAGACTCAATAACTGTCGTCCCGTGGTTTGGTGACGATCGAGTGAACTGCCACGCAAAATTGCAGTTTTAAGCTCTGCGTTGCACTGCAACTATCAGGGGCAGACATAGACATGGTAAAAAAACGTTGCAATACTGTAAAATTATTATAAGACATTGTAAAGTAATTATAACATTAAAAAACATGAACAAACTCTAGTCATTGCCATTCTTTGAAAGAAAAATAAAAAAAAAATTACACCCACTCCTATATTGCGTCCCAGGAGAGTGAGAGAACGAAGTTAATTCATTTTCTCCTTATAACTACTTTAGCTTAAAAGACTTTCGGTTAACTCGGAGTTTATTTTAAGTATATTAAACACTCTTAAAGCGTTGTAAGATTTCACTGTAAATGTTGAATTTACATCAGTGATCTCTAGAATAGCAGTTGTCTGAAGGGATAGAAGAGTCAAAATATGTTAACTACGTATACAAATATGGTAATTACTCACCATAGTAACATTATATATCACGATTCGATGTCTTAAACCATATCGTCTTTTCGAAATAATTAGTAGCGCCATCTTTAATCAAATGAGAACCATTTTACATTTAGCGATATATCTCTATACAATACATTTACAAAATGTAGTCATTAAAGAGTATTTTTAATTTAACTAAATAGTTTAATCATTTAAATTTTACATAATATGCGATTAAACTAACTTGGAAGTGAAGTTTGATCAATATTATATGAGTAAGCTTCATGTGAAAATATAACAAAGGTAGTAACTTTTTGCGTACAGGCAACCTTGAAAGTATTTAGAGAAAAAGAACAAATATTCGACCTTAAACTTAATAAACCTTAAATTTCTTGGTAGTCTATAGTATAATAATAACTATTTAGTAAAAGATTACATCATAAATAAAAATAGAATTTGGCGACCATCAAAGAATTTCGCTCAAAAACACTACTGGCCTATGAAAAAGTATATCGCAAATCCTGCCAAAAACATAATTTATAATAACAGTAAACCACGTTAAACTTAATTTAAGAGATAAATATTTTTTTTAATAAATACAAAAAATAATTCTTTCACGTTTTTATAATTTACATTAAATTACTTATATAGTATTATAGTACTTAATGACTTAGTAATAATACTGCAAGGGCGACTTTGTCACAAGCTGTCGGTGAGTGTTAATCTCGCCGACCCCGGTTCTAAGCCCTGTGACTAAATGTGACCCCATATTCCTAGCTTGTTGACCTTCCAGGGATCCTAAGAACAAATACCAAAAAATCTTGAAGTGTTAAAGGGCATGCAGCCAGAAGGAGCGCTTTTAATTAATTTGTCCGTTCTGTAATAAGTCCGCAATGTCTACCGTCTGCCATCCCTTCATCGCAAACACTTCAGTTGTATACAGCAACGTATATTTTCTTAATGAAGAACATGTCTTTTAATTTTTGCGTCACTCTTACCTATGCCTGTGTATAAGATATTTTTTTATTATTATATAATTGATACGATCTGTGTGCAACTTAATTATGATACTCTCGTAAAATTATACTACGTAACAAAAACGGTTCAGTACAACGAAATATCCATTTTGTTACAGGAAGATTTTCAATTGTCTACAAAATTATATAAGATTATTTGATAAGATATAGAATTGTATAATAATTTGTAATATTATATTATAAGGGTATCAGTATTGGGTTACTGTCCAACCCTCTTTATATGTATTTGAAAATAAAATGTATGTTCGTAAAAATTTACATAAATTTAAGTTAAATAGTGATCACCAAACTTTTAATACTAGAAATACAAATAGGATAGCTGTACCTAGTTTTAGACTTGCGAAGACTAATAATCATTTCTAGGAAATTGTGTGCGTTTTTTACAATAAAATCCCAAAACACATAACTGAGCTCACACGGGGCAAATTCAAGTTGACTGTAAAAACGTTTTAATAAAAAAAGCTTATTTTCAAGTTCGTTCGTTTCATTATATAGAATATAAAGAGAATGACCCCGAGGTGCTTCCTTCTTTTTCTCGGTAGGCTCTATATATTTTGGAACGCGGCGGTAGAGTCTTTAAAGTACATTATAATGAAAAGTTGACGTTTATAAGTGCGTCTTTGATGCCTAAATTGAATAAACGATTTTGACTTTGAATCTTCTATATTTCTGTCCTAACTTCTCCTTGGCCATATTAGTTTGAAGGCAACATACAAGTTACTAAAACAAACTTGAAAAACATACCGTGCACAGATAAGAGTTTAAAAAAAGACTCAAGTATTGCAATAACTGGTAAGTGAAAGAAAAAAATCGCAAATAAATCGACAGAAAAAATCTTTCGTATCGCATTTCTTAATTTTAAGAGCGATAATTTCTATATGTTTTGTAATCAGAAAAAAGATCATATATCAAATTCAGTATATCTATATTTTTTTACCATTGCGGCTTTATTACTAAATATATGATGTTTACAGACGTACGCTTGAACCTATCAGGGCCAGTGCTTCATTCCCTCAAACACCTAAAAGTTTGTGCTAGAAGCGCCTTCGATTAGTTGTGTAAATACGTGGCGTTCCCAATCCGGCAATGTTCCATTTCATGTGGGGATATCGAGCTAACGATAAACAATGTAAGATTTACATTGGTCTTAAGTTACGAGCATAGCGATAAAAGCATAAAATACCTGCATTATTACCGTGTATTGGTTTCTAATTGCCTAGTACAGTAGCCACAATAGCGTGAAGATTATTTTGATTTATGTATCGCTACCGGCATTGCAATGCCAGTTCTTGAATAAGTCTTTTTTTAATCTGTATTTTAACTTTAAAGTACCATAGAATCTCTTTATAAATACAGGTTTGTCGGTGACAAGTTAATGAAAGAGGTTACTAGTTAGAAAAAGAAAAAGAGGAAAGAGGATAAAAATAAATTACAATAGAAACTTATATTTTAGAAAATAGAACAAGAAAAGAGACCAAGAAGGTGTCACCGATAAAGGCAATCAGAATACATTTTAGATCCTTGGGACCTGCTTCTTCAGTAGCCTGATCTGCATTTAATTTTTTTTTATATTATATCCCAATACCTTCTCCAACCGAGGACATCTAATCAGATAACCTATCAGCAAGTTTTTTCAATCTCCTATAGGGATAACTTAGAGTGGCGATTAGATATACGACGCATACAATAAATTTCAGGCCACTTAAATAGAAACAGTATTTAGTAAGAAAACATAAAACTGCAAGTAAAATTTAAATAGCAAATTACTAGGCACGCATAAACCGAAAAGAGGTATACGAGCCAATGTGGTGTGGCGACTCAACGTTATGCCGGAAGCCGGAACTCGCTGATCTGCCAGCACGGCACCTGTGCCACTCGCTGTTTTGCGAAAGGTTTGGCCAAATTTGTCCGCAAACCGTTGTTATTCTACGCTTCACAACCACATGCTATTTAACCGCAAAGTAAATACGTTGATTTCGTACATCCTCTATGTTGGCTGTCAAAGACCATTAAGTATTTGGCAACACATGTGAATAAATAAACTACCTAGTCTAATATGTATAAGTATTTATTGATACAAATAAGCAGAGCACACGAGTTTCCGTTTTCCTCCACAATTTGCGAGGAAAATGTAAGTATATTACTTTTACCACACAGCAACAAATACTATAAATACAAAAGATGAAAATTATAGGAGTTTTTTTTTCACGTGCCTATTTCAAGTTAAATAAACATACAGCCTACTTCATATTATAATTTTAAGCGATAAACTGCAAATATTTTAATATTTTGTAACAAATTATTGTGAAATATCTGTAATTTGACAATAATTTATGCAAGCATAATATGTGTAGTGTAGGCAAGTTTGAATTAAGATACCGACTCGCTCTATGCGAAACCATACGTTATTCATCATACCCATCTCCAATAACATCGCTTCCTATAATAATCCCATATTTAGAATGTGCCACTGTTACAATACCACAAGCGTTTCCAAAGACATATTCTCATGTAGTCTCCCATCCTTTAAATTTAGTGTTCAAAGTGTAGTATAATAACTATCAACCAACAGTAACTATATATAGGATATATTTTGTATAACTCTTAAAAATGTGTGTGTGAAATATGGAAAGGTTGTGTATGGTTGTAATTGGATTTCAGGTGTGAAGTGTTTCCATTTACTGTTTTTCTTTAATTTCTAAGCGTTATAGAATTATAAAATATATAACCTGTTTTCTGTAACCTATTAGAAATAAATAAAGGTGTATTTTAATCATAAAAAAATATTAAAATAATATTATATGCGCAAACTTGCTGTGCTGAAACCTAATTTACAAAGATTCTCTGTTTTTATGTTATTATGATAAAAGCTATTACATTAATCAAGTGCCTAATATAGGATTTTCGGTGTGGGATGCTGGGTCTGCAACTTCATTATTAAACCAAACCCACATGAAACTGTCCGGTTGTTAAACTTACACGTCCTTGCCAAATCATCTGAGTCAGTTAAATAAATCTATCTAATACACTAAAAATAATGGATGGTTGGTTGCAGGTTGCAGGGCACAAAACGGATAGGACAGAAGCCTATATTTAGCAATAAACATCCTACAGTTAAAAGATTTATGATGACATTTTTAGAAAATCACAATAAGTAAAAATTGTAAATATAAATTGAAACTAATTTGATTGAATTGAATTGAAAATAATTGAAAATATAATTGAAGTTTAGAAAATAAGTACATGGAAATTATACTAACATAGAGGTTAATGGTGCGAAAATACGAGTAATCTTGAGGTATTTGAAACTCAAGCCTCCGTGTGACTGCCAACGTTAAACTAACGAATCCTTCTTAAATGGTTCAAAAACTCAGCCACACGCGGGAGAACAATGCTGTCTCTTTTTCTGTTTTAATTTGCGGAAAACTTTGGGGCAACAGTTATTCAAGTCCAATTTATTCATATGCTGGAAGTGAAACTTTGTTTATATGTATAAAAATACAAAGAAAAATTGTATCTGCAAATGCACAAGAAAATATTAGATAATATAATTTACAGACTTATTATTTATTTTATATAATTATTTATATATAAATATTAATCAGTATATATACTGATTGTTAGATTAAGAAAATGACGGCTAAATGCCAAGGGTCTGGTTTCCTTTTGAGTAGATAATTAACCCATCGATAGCTTTGCTTACCTAGCTCCCAAATTATCTTACTCTTTAGTACTAGTAAGAGTCTACTAAATATACGTGAAACACACAGTTATAAAACAATAACACTTTTGACGGTCAGACACAGATTAAATAATAGTTAGAAATGCGATTATCTCACCGAATGAAACATCGAAGAGTTGAGATTGAGCGTGCTCCGGGTAGGTACATAAAGACGGAAGAATCTATATATAAATAGGAGAGTCACACTGAATAAGACTGAGAAACACTATGTTAAAGTAAGAGCTAAGGATATGTCAATGAAATGAATCAATAGAGTTCAGCTTTGAGTGCGTATTCCAAAGTACTATAAATTTTCATTTTTTGAACTTAAGAAAACTGCAAAAATCAAAACGTACGGGCTTAGTTAACAATGTGATGATTACATGAAAAAAATCAGACAATGTTAAGAGGTAGAAAAGAGTTATTTCTTTTAGTATGGAAAGTACTAGCTATGCAACCCTTTTAACAGTGTTCTGCTTTGAACACTGCGCGTCAGTCATCTAAAAGCCTTTTAGTATGAAAAAGACACGATACCGACGCCTTTAGTGCATCAGCCCGGACATGGCACTACATTTTTGATGTAACAAGTACACAAGTTCAATAAGAACCAGCCTATAATATAGTATAATATAGAAGAATAAATATATAGAATATATAAATATAATATAGAAGAATATAGAAGCCTATAATATAGAATATATAAATAAGAAGTTCAATAAGAAGCAGCATGAGTCAGTCGGACTCATGCTTGGAAGGCTACGTACCGCCACGTTATGTATAGAATCTGGTTAGATGTATGTTTCGAAATAAGCGTGCCCAACGAAAAGTAGACCAGTTTTTATTATTTCTTGTTTTACTATTGACCATATTTGTATTGATTCGCTTGTACGTACACTAAACTAGAATTCTCTAAACTATGGTAGTTCTTATTACATTAATACTAAAACCCACATTCGCGTAACACTTGCAGAACGCCAATTATAAACATATGATTATTCTATTCAGTCATACATCAGTTAAGACTAGTTTCTCTAAACTAGTGCTCTCTAGCATGAACTTAGATGGCGATTAAATTTGCACTAAGCATACCCACAATCAAACAAAAACGGCAAACTTAAGCATTGTCACTTGCAAGCATTATATGACTTTCGAAGAATAAGAACTACCATAATTTACCAAAAATATATTTTAGTTAGCTAGTTTAGTTTGGTGCCCAGAACAAGCGAATTACTGCCAATAACAACTTAATTTAACTTTTGTATTCTATACGGTTTTTATGATGGAATAAACACAAAAAAACGCTATAAAATTACCTTAGTGTATATGTTTTATTATTGTAATGGCGGGTTAATTATTTTTAGAATACGCGTTGTTACTTAGTATTAAGAGGATTGCATAGCTAGTACTTTCCATGCTAAAAGAGAAAACTGTTTTCTACCTCTTAACATTGTCCGATTTCAGTGATTTTTTTTCATGTAATCATGACATTGTTTACTATAGTATATATAGCAGTTAAACATGTTTAGGATACGCGTAGTAACATACCATTGTTTAATTACTACTGAACTGATTTTAATAAAAATGTGGTGCACAGATACTAATAAGTCTGAGCAGGGCATTATGATACGCGTAGCCAGGCAAAAATACGCGCACAGTGTCGCAATGAGCAGTGGAATTATTTAGTAAAAATATATGCAATAAGCTGCGATACGCGGTTCTACTCGCGTGGTGTTGGAAGAGGATAAATTAAAATATATATCGGTCCAGTACTTTTTGAGTTATTTACTAATTTAAAAAAAATATAAATCATTGTTTGGTTGAAACGTCAGGCGACCAGAATGCTGGTTCATATTTTGCCCAAAAAATAGCTTAGCTATTCAACGTGGAAATGCAGCCAGCATTCTGGGCACTTATCCTTCAACAAATGGTTTAAAACATTTTTAATTATCTTTTGATCTTTGTAAGTATGTACCTATTATAATATTAGTTAAAATTTGAATCATTCCTTATTATAGTATAATTTATTTCATCATGTAGTTTATTTCATCATTCATATAGTGCTTGAATTCACAGTTAAGTGAAGTAAAAGTTAAAAATAGTTTTAATAAACCAGTTTACGGTTCCACTGTGGCGTATTATTAAATTCAGACGATGACCAAGTTTTATGGACTTGGCTTAATAGCTCATCTTGGGTCAAGTTTAGCCAGAGTTTTGTCCGACGGTAAGTTTATTACAACAAAAAGTTTGAATCCTGTTAAAAAGTCATGATACTTCAAAACTTACGATTTTTTCTTCTGCTTTGGGACTAGGTGTAGAAAAGAATATATATATATTATATAGAATTAATTTTATAGAATTAATATATTATATAAGTTGTATACTTAAAACTGTAGTTTTGCACCTTTTGACTTTCGTACGTGAGCATATTTCCCGCAATAACCCCTTGAATAGATTTCTGAATTAGTCTAAGGAAAGAATAAATCTCGCTTAAAACCGCTTGAAAAGATTCCTGAATTGATCTAATGAAAATTGTACCTTTACCTTGACCTACATGAAATCAATTATAACGCAAAAAAGCCTAAAAGTGAATTACTTTGTCTGTTTAAACTCGCTTATCTCTAGAACTACCAGTCCGCTTTTAATTTTGTATGTGATATCCATATTCATTAGGAATAGAAATAGACTAAATATAATTAGGCATCACATAAACCGTTTTTAACCCCGGAATAAGCGGGAGATTCCGCAAGATGCAGCTAGTTTGTATGATAAAGATACGATCGAACTATAGCAAAAGTATTAATTTAATATTACGACGATGTGCGGTATAGACGATTAATTAAACGTTTTTGCTTTATACGCCGCTCATATCAAGCACAAAATTTTAATTAATACCTGTTAACTTTGTGGTGGAGGTTTCTTGAGTACGAAGTCTACTAAACGCAATAAACATAATTAAATCCTCCTAGTATATTTGCCTTTTGTTTAAACCTATCTGCGACAGAATAACATCATAAACATGTTTATCGCCCAACGTTTTCTGTGAATTGCCAAGAAAAGGGACATAGGCATAGGGTGTAGGTACCAGTACTACTTGTGCAGTATTACGGGTAGGTACTGTTTATCACTAAAAAGTTAAAAAATAACGTTAACACACTCATACCTACACTACACTAGGCACTAGGGTGCCTTGTGTCGCGGGAGGTATGGACACACGCAATAGCACGTCCCAACATACAAAACCCGAGAAGAAAGATTTCTGCATATTACACAAATATTTGTCCGGGCCAGGGATCGAACCGGGGAGCCCGCCCTTCGAAGTTAGTCAACCGAGCTTACGGAGCCCACAATGGATCACAAAATAAGGAACAATGAAAAAAGCGTGTACTTTTCACAGTGTCATTTTGATCCTTTCGAGGCGGGATGAGACCGTAACGGAATCGGTATTTATACCTGGTATTTAGTCGGATCCTTCCAGTAAATCCTACTCAAGAACGTGGGCATCGGGTCACCACTCAAACATCTACGCAGTTCACGATACGCGTGTAAGGTTGGGAGTATTTTAAAATTACAGGTACGGAATAACAGTAGGTTGTATATGTAGTAAGTTACAATACAATACAAACATGTAAAAACTTAAAGCGCGCATAGTGAGCAGTTTTTTTAGACAAAAAGCGGATTATAACACTACTGCAAATTAGGTATACCAAAGTGCGCATATCTACCGCGGTTTTGTACAGCTGCAGCAGCTGCTTGATGGTGGTTTTGGCCGAGGATTTTATGATTTAAAAATCGAGCCGCGTTAGAAAAAGTATGAAGGTAGTAATATACATAATAAAAAAAATCACCGTAAAGAGAATGATTTAGATTTATTCAGTTATGAGAGAGAGATATGCGCTACTCACTCGATTAGAAAAATACCATTCAGCCGTGCGAGAGCTCATCGTTGTCAAATACTTTATGAGATGTTGCCGTTGTACACAAGGTTGTTTTCCAACGTTTCTTGTCATCTCGTCATTTGTTTCACGGATGTTGTCAAAGATGCACGGATGTTTACTCACATAATCGCACGGCAGCATAGCATACCACTGTATGCATACTTTTCATGAACATATGAATTAAAAGAAACTCTTACTATTGCTATTATTCATTATTAATACTATTTCTGATCCTGAGTAAAGTTTCCGGAAGGAGGTCAATTAATAGTTAATTCTTAACAATCGTCGATCGCTGTATCGAGAACGCGTTAGTACACTTTATTGTTTCAATTACTTATAAGAAAACTAAATTTGGTAACGTGAAATATGTGTTGCAGTAATTCCTAAATTCCGCAGCTCCATGCCTACATACTGCCTAACAATAAAGGTACATTAAAACGAGCGGAACATGAATCACGATTACGTCTCTCTCGTTTTCCTTTTTGATTTCGTTATTCATTAACTTTTTTACGATACTAAAACTAAAGGTTGATCCCGCCTTTTCAGTTATGCCATGTATGGCATAGTAGAACCGTTTAAATAATAAACAACTGTGACAGGCGAACAACTGTTTAATGTTATACTAAAAATTAAATGAATAGGGACAAAACAAAACTATTGCAGGTGACAAGTCCGTCTTTTACAGCCGTGCGATTCTCTAATGATTCGTCGATGCGCTCGTCCATAGACCAAAACATATACTAGGAAACGCTCGTCGACGAGCTCAACGATGTCAAATACTTTAAGAGATATCGCCCTTGCACACAAGGTAGTTTCTTCAACGTTTCTTAACATCTCGTCATTTGTTTCACGGATGTTGTCAAAGATGCAACGATGTTTGCTCTAAGAGAATGGCACGGCTGGACTTCTACAGGTCTCCACTAATAATAATATTATTGTTTATTTAAATTTCACAAGCATGATTCGTAAGTAAACTTAAGTAATTAAGTAAATTAACAGTTACATATTACTGTGTTTTAAGATAGTGCAGTTTGTTTTTACCCTCGAGATGTTATGCGGCGCACATGTCTCTGTTCAGCTTGTATAGCGTGCTTACAGCACTAATGGGTTATGCAAGTACTCCAAATCTGCCAGCTTTCTCAAAAGTAGAAGTAAGAATTTGTAGATACAACGTACTTGTCATTCGCAAACAAAATGATTAAATTTAAAAAAAAATTAAAAAAAATCAACAGGAAAAAGTTATTTCCGCATTAACACTGCAACAGTAACATATTTCCAGGGAAGCCTACAATTATGTTTAAATTATTATTGTTATTATTTATTACAGATCATTATTTACCTAAGAAAAAAATCGAAAAGCCATGTGGATCCATATTGGCCTAAATTTCTATCTCACTTATTTTTCTATGTATTGTTTGTACTAGGGTTAAACTTAAAACCTTGACTTGACATGACTTCTTTATTGTACGGCTCCTGTGACCAATTGTCACATTTCTCCCACTATGGCCTTTCTTAATAAACGTTGCGTAAACATAGATTAGGCGTAACATGCTTTGTCTTGCTTTCACGCGTGACATTTACTGCAAGCGAAAAATTGACAGATAGATGTTTTAACTATTCCGGGTTTATTACAAGTTTATTAATAAGGCCGTACGTGTAAACCTTCTAATTTAACAATAAAATAACATAGTAGGAGACTCATTTGAAAATCATGTCAGATTATGAGTATTCAAGCGCAAGAAAAATAAGTTCGTAATCTCACATTGTTAAAACATAATTTTATTTATTTTATTTTATTTTAATTTTCAGGAAAACAAACAGCTTAGAATTAAACAGAAATACACAGTTGCAAAACTTAAGCCTAAAAAAGTTTTCACATTTAGTAAAAAATAGTTATAAATACAATGTAGGTACTTTATACAATATTACAGTGTGCGCTACACACTACAACACTACACTCAACATCCGGAAACCAATTAATGGTATGATTATATTAAACACATATATAGTTATAGATAAATAATATAACCAATCTCGCACATTCCATATAAAATTACAAATTGAAAAAATCGTGGCTGATTATTGCTTTAAAACCATTTCGCCGCATACAGAATAAATCAACTTGCGGAGAATGATTATTATTAAAAATATTAGCAACCCGTACAAGGTATGAATTTTGGCGGTAATTGGTTAAACCATAATATGGATATATGGGCTAGGGCTATCTATTGAAAGCATACTTATTACTTGTTCTCATTAAAACTTTCGTGTTCTTGGCTTTAAAACTAACTTCGCTACATTCAAACTTAAAACCGGTGCTACTTGAATTACTGTTTCTAATTCACCGTACAAATAAGAACCTTACGAGTTAGAATATAGATAACAAAAGTTTTAAAATGTATTAAGTAACGCCATCTATGTTGTTCTATCCTATGTGTCACAAGAAAAATAAAGTTAGTCTGTTACGGTAAAGCAACGTGTTTTAATAGGTTATGGGCGAATATCCATAATTTTTTCGGTTTTATTACTCTGTTTAGTGTAAAACAGTCGAAAATTGTTGTCTTTTTCGTGGAAATATGGCTGTGAACTATATCCAAAGCATTCCCAAACTAAAAGGACGC
The DNA here is from genome assembly GCA_917880725.1 of Selenia dentaria. NCBI lineage: Eukaryota > Metazoa > Arthropoda > Insecta > Lepidoptera > Geometridae > Selenia > Selenia dentaria. Next base: position 7,583,527 of record OU862876.1, on the reverse strand, counting down.
GAAAATTATGATGAGTGGAGTTTTGCTGTCGAGAATCTGTAGGTGCTTGATAACCTCGTGAACTACATAAAGTCGAAGCCGGAGGCTAATTTCGAGGCAAAAACATCAGATGACGCAAAAACCAAGGCGAAGCTAGTATTAACTATCGATCCCGGATTATACGTGCATATCAAGGAAACAAAAACATCTTTGGAGTTATGGACAAAACTGAGAACCATGTTCGATGACTCGGGGTTTTCTCGTAAAATAACCCTACTAAGAAGTTTAATCTCGTTACGGCAAGAAAATTGCGATTCTATGACTTCATACGTCACGCAAGTGGTCGAAACATCTCAGAGATTGAAAGGCACAGGATTTACAATCACCGAAGAATGGGTCGGATCATTGTTATTAGCAGGTTTGCCAGAAACATTTTCACCAATGATTATGGCCATCGAGCACTCAGGAATGCAGATTACCACCGATGCAATAAAATCGAAATTGATTGATATGGAAGTTTCAAAGAATGACGTGGATTCCAGCGGCGCAGCATTCGCTGCAAGCAATGGCAAAACCCAGAAATATAAAAATAGCGGGAAAGGCGCGATGTCTTCGACTAACAAAATGGCAGGTGATAAGATCGTTTCTTGTTACAAATGCAAAAAGACAGGTCATTACCAAAACCAGTGTCCACTGTTGCAAAAAAACAAACAATCAAATGCTTTTAGTGTGGTATTTTTAAACGGAAAATACAGTACGAACGAATGGTACGTAGATAGTGGCGCAAGTGCACATATGACGGCCAACAAAAAGTGGATAAAAAACGCAAATTTTACGCCGTATTTGTCAGAGATCACCGTCGCGAATAATATGAAAGTGCCAGTTTTGTGTTCCGGAGACGTACAGATTTCGACTAATTGTAACTACGATGTCGTGGTTAAAGATGTGCTATGCATACCAAGCTTATCAACGAACCTGTTGTCAGTAAGCGAATTAATCAAAAACGGAAACAAGGTTGTTTTTGAAGAAAACCAATGCTACATTCGCAATAATAAAAATGTGTTGGTGGCCACAGCAATGTTAACAAATGGAGTATACAAGCTAAGTATTAAAGTAGCAGATTGTATGCTGGCAGCACCTGCTGTAGCGAGTGCAGATCTTTGGCACAGACGGCTAGCACATATTAACAGCAATGATTTGAATAAAATAAAGAATGGCGTTGTGGATGGATTATCTTATCCAGATAATAGTGATATAACCATGACTAAATGTGTGACCTGTTGTGAAGGCAAACAAATGAGGTTACCATTTCATCATCATGGACAAATAAGTACCGAAACACTACAGATAATACATGCCGATGTATGTGGTCCCATGGAGACGAAGTCCATAGGTGGAGCTCAATATTTTGCCTTGTTTATTGACGATCACAGTCGTATGACTTTCATATACTTCCTCAAATATCTATATATGTCTTCAAAACATTCAAAAATTTTAAAGCAATGGCTGAAAATCAGCAGAATAAGAAAATAAAAATATTGCGCACAGACAATGGTGGTGAGTTTTGTAGTGGTGAGATGGAAAATTACTTACACAGAGAAGGAATTATCCACCAGAAGACAACTGCATACACACCTGAACAAAACGGTATTTGTGAACGGGCCAACAGAACTACTATAGAAAAAGCACGATGCTTACTTTTTGATGCAAAGCTAGGAAAGAAGTTCTGGGCTGAAGCGGCAAACACAGCTGTATACTTAAAAAATAGATCTCCAACTTCAAGTTTGGGAAATAAAACACCCTATGAAGCGTGGTATCAAAATAAACCAGATTTAAGTCATATTCGTCTGTTTGGTAGCCCTATAATGGTTCATATACCAAAAGAAAGAAGATTAAAATGGGACAAGAAAGCCCAATTGAACATTCTTGTGGGATTTTCAGAAACAGTGAAGGGATATCGCGTATATGACCCTATAAAAAATATTATAACTATTAAGAGAGATATAATAGTTATGGAAGAAAAGACAGTATCATCGAAAACAAATGAAGAAAACACAGCAGAATGGATACAGAATGATGTTAGACCAGAAGAGCAGGAATCTCCAGCTATAAATGAAGATGGCAGAGTTTCAGTGGGGGAACCATCAATGAATGAATCTCTGCATGACTCAGATCCGAATACATCCGTATATACTGATCCATCTAGTGACAGGGATGACAGTACAAGCACCACAAACACAGAGACAGAGATCTCGCTCAGTGAGGTTCAACAAATTCCGGAATTACCAGAAGAAGATAAGAGAACACGAAGACCGCCAGATCATTTTGGGTTTTGTAACATGTGTACTACCAATTCTTGTCCAGAAGTTGAACAAATAGATTTCTATGAAGCACTGAATGGACCAGAAGCTGATCAGTGGAGACAGGCCATGCGTGAGGAGCTTCAGTCGTTCGAGGACAACGATGCTTGGGAAATTGTTGATATACCAAGTGACGGATCAATTGTGCAAAACAAATGGGTGTTTAATAAAAAAGTGGATGTGAGTGATAAAGTACGGTATCGTGCCCGACTCGTGGCTAAGGGTTTTACGCAGCGACGTGGTGTTGATTATGAGAACACATTTTCTCCGGTTGTAAAACACTCTACACTGAGAATGTTGTTTGCTCTGAGTGTACAGTGGGACATTGACATTACACATCTAGATGTGACAACAGCATTTTTAAATGGACATTTAAAAGAAAATATTTATATGTCAATTCCAGAAGGTTTTGTAAATAAGCAAGTTGGAAAAGTCTTGAAACTAAAAAGAGCTATTTATGGACTAAAACAGTCTTCTTTGGTCTGGTATGAAAAAGTGAAAGATAGTTTGCTCAACTTAGGTTTTAAATTAAGTAAATTTGAACCATGCTTGTTTACATATTTTTATGAGAGTGTTAAGATTATAATAGCTATCTATGTTGATGATTTTTTAATTTTTTCAAATAGTACCTCTGAGACTGAAAAATTAAAAAATGTATTAGGTTCTAAATTCCACTTGAAAGATTTAGGTCCTGTTAGACGTTACTTAGGCATGCGGATTAATGTAAACAAAGAATGTAAGACTATAACTGTAGACCAGCAGGAATATATAGAACAATTGTTGTTAAAATTCAATATGTCTAATTGTAAAACTATAGATACTCCTATTGAAAGTAAGTTAAACATTGAAAAGGCTGAAAAGTGTGCTGTTAACATTCCATATCAAAGGCTTATTGGAAGCCTTATGTATTTGGCAGTTTTAACTAGACCAGATTTATCATATCCTCTTAGTTACCTCAGCCAGTTCAACAACTGTTATAATGAAACTCATTTTAACTATGCTAAACGAATATTAAAATATTTACAAAAAACCAAACATTATATCATAAGGATGATGTAGAGCTGACTGGTTTTGTTGATGCAGACTGGGCTAGCGATAATCTAGACCGTAAGTCTTATACTGGGTTTTGTTTTGTAATGAGCGGTTCTGTAATTTCCTGGCAAAGTAAAAAACAAAAGACGGTCTCCTTATCCAGCACTGAAGCAGAATATGTTGCTCTTTCAGAGGCATCTAGAGAGGCTGTTTACTTGAGAAATCTGATGTATGAACTCACTGGTAGAAAATGTATGATTAATTTGAAATGTGACAATCAAAGTGCATTAAAATTAGCAACAAGCCATCAGGCACATGCTAGGTCAAAACATATTGATGTTTGCTTTCATTATATTAGAGATGCAGTTAAAAATAAATTAATTAATATTAAATATACTTCAACTCAGGAAATGCCAGCAGACATGTTAACCAAAGGTCTTTTGTCAACTAAGCATTATAAGTTCATGCGCATGTTGGGAATTAAAGCTAAATAAAAACCAGTATTTTGTTTAGTAATTCACATTTATTTTGTTAAGTAGGGGTGTTAGAATATAGATAACAAAAGTTTTAAAATGTATTAAGTAACGCCATCTATGTTGTTCTATCCTATGTGTCACAAGAAAAATAAAGTTAGTCTGTTACGGAAAAGCAACGTGTTTTAATAGTCTGTACTAGCTTTAAAAGACCTTACACTAAGGATGACAATACAACGTTTTGTTATGCTTACAAAGATTGTCCTGACTACCGCAAATCACTTACAAAATTCGTTTCTCTTACAATATTTAGTATGTTAAATAATACTATCTTCATATATGTACATAAAATTTACATGTACATCTCATCTTCATGTGTTGTTTTTATTAATGTTGTTGTGTGTTATCAGGAAAGTGTGACCCGGTATGAAGAAAACACGTTCCTACTTTAATATTCGTACACTTATAACAACAGAGACGTGCGCACGCGGCGAGCGCTCGCAGCAAACAGAGATCTGTTTTTTTTTAGGTAGGACATGGAGCTTTTTGCCACTACGGGCATTAAAAGCGACACCGGTATATATTTTAGTCTATGGACTGAAAGCTCCGGATGCCAAGCGCAGCTGTTTTATAGGCGACTGTGATGATGGGTGTGCTGTGAGTCAACCGCTTGCCCGTTGCGCATGCTCCGTCACAATAGGCGGCCGACGCCTTCAACACAGAATGTAGAATATACAACCGACGCGTTCACGGCAAAGTTGGTTTAAACAGATTTACTACGGAAACGTTCGAAGTGTACGCATTATTTTATGTACGTTTTATTTTTCTTCGGCTCTTGTACAGCTACTCAGTTGGCATGGCAATGTCATTTGTTTAAACTGCGAGGAACTCCATTTACTCTATTTCAATAATTACTTATTAAAAGTTACTTAAACTCTATGTAAACAAATATTAAATACATTTGGTAAGCGCATAATTTTAAATAATTAAAGATTGGCAGGACCTGTTTAGATATTTATTAATAAATGTTCTTTAGAGTCTAAATCGAAAAAAGAGGGCTTAGAATAGCGCCTTCCCAACTCTACCCGTAGATGCCGTAGAAGGCGGCTAAGGGATAACAATCAGAAGGTGGGCAGCATCACCTTCCCAGTTAAACACACAAAAACTGCGCTCACCAACCCGCTTGCCAAGAGTGGCGAGTATTGGCAAAACCCGCCCGTATGGAGTTCACAAAAGGAACCAGGCCCCCAATCCCCGGCAGCCTAAAATAGGGGAGGCCCATGTTCAGCAGTGGACGTCCTACGGCTGAGATGATGATGATGATGATTACGAAGAGTCTAAACAAGGATTTATGGAAAGAAAAAACTGTTGCATTAAATTTGAAACTACGAGCATGCTGAAGGTGTCTTTTAAGGGACGAGACAATCTCTATCGGGTCAGCTGCTTTTAAATAAATTATTAAACAAACATAAAACTTACTTACTTAAGTTTCGCCGAGTCTTTACTATACCGCACGGACTCGTGAAAAGGTCAAAGTTACACTTTATATACAAATTACATTTATCTTATGTTTTTGCATACCTCCAAATGTATTTGCTACCTGTACAAAACGTACGCTTGCTTGAATAACTAAAAACTAAATAAAAAGTTATATTTTTTTCACTATTTTGTCGCTAAACTTCGATGACAACACGTCGTAACTTCGATGAACTTTACTTACTCCATTAGAGTAACTACATAAAATAACAGTGTATGTATGTATATACGAAATCACGCTCCACAAGCTTTCATCCCTCGTGTAAAACTTGTAAGCCGGTAAAATATATTAGATCTGAAGCCCAAGGGTTTATGACCATCATCGTGTACATACCTTCCTACCCGATTAAAGTTTTATTCCTGCGTACAGTTTGGTAAACAAGTAGGGTTTACGAGCGAACTGTGTAGTTATCTTGAATAAAACATATGGTCGTCTGGGTCACGGGAAATGATACATTTAAAATTATGAATTGTCAGAGAGCTATTAAAGTTTTCAGACTATTTTTATTGCTTCATTTTTTATAAAAATGTTTAAATAAGTTTATTAGTTTGTGTTAGTGTTAGCACACGTCAACGTATATATACGTCACAATAAACACGTAAACGTTTAATTCATTTCCTATAAAGAAGTTATTATAAAAGTTAAGCTCAAATTAAAATTGTCCGATTTCAGTGATTTGAAATCGGACAATATTAACAGGTAGAAAAGAGTTTTTCTTTTGGTGTAGACAAATACTAGTTATACAATCCCTTTAAATGAGATTCGAAAGCTAGATTAATAAATATCTCGCCGATAAAATCTTTGAAGGCCGTAACGAATAAAAAGACACTCGCTAACGACACCAACTACATCATCATCATCAGCCCACATTCGTCCACTGCTGGACATAGGCCTCTCCTAAAGTACGCCACAGAGCTCGGTCTTCAGCTCTCTGCATCCAGTTACTCCCAGCCGCCTTCCGCAGGTCGTCTCTCCATCTGGCCGCAGGGCGTCCTACACTCCGTTTGCCTAAACGTGGTCTCCACTCAAGAACTCGTCTACTCCAGCGGTCATCGGTTCTTCGTGAAATGTGGCCAGCCCATTGCCACTTCAGCTTGCTTATTCTTTGAGCTATATCGACTACTTTGGTTCTCTGTCGGATAACTTCATTAAGAATCTTATCCTTCAGGGGAACCCCGAGCATAGCTCTCTCCATAGCTCGCTGAGCGACCTTAAATTTGTGGACTAGTCCTACAGTGAGTGTCCAAGTTTCAGCTCCATAGGTCATGACGGGTAGGACACACTGATTAAATGAAAAACTAAAAATTTGCCCAAGATAGACATACTCGTGGACAACTTCTAGAGTTATACCATTGACGATAATCAGTTCCGGGTTAACGAGATCGTTAAACATGATCTTAGTTTTATCCACGTTAATGCCGAGACCGATGCGTCGTGAACAATCAGCTAAGCCAGACACCATCGATTGCAGTTCCTGCAGTGACTCCGCCATAAGGACAATATCATCAGCAAATCGAAGGTGTGTGATGGTGATGTGCTCTCCGTTAATATTGATGCCCATACCTTTCCAGTCCAACATCCTAAACATATCTTCCAGGGTACTGTTAAACAGTTTCGGAGATATAACATGTCCCTGTCTAACTCCCCTTCGCAATCGGATATGTTTAGATTTTTGGTTCTGTACTTGGACACTCATATTTGCGGCGTCATACTCGTACAGACACTTCAACACCTCGATGTATCGCCACTTGGCAACGCTGCAGAGACTCCAGAACAGCCCAGGTTTCGACAGAGTCAAAGGCTTTCTCTATAGTCCACGAATGCAAGACACAGTGGCTGGTTATACTCTTCGGACTTCTGTATAACCTGCCTAACTGTGTGTATGTGGTCTATGGTGCCAAACCCTCGTCGGAACCCGGCCTATTCAGGAGGCTGGAATTCGTCAAGTCTTCTTGCGAGACGATTTGAGATGACCCTCGAAAACAAGTAGACGTGGCTCAGTAGTGAAATAGTTCTATATAATCTATAATCTATAATCTTCTAATAGGTCTATAGTTCTTCAAGAGGGTTTTGTCGCCTTTCTTAAAGAACAAAATGACTATACTTTTGCTCCACGCTTCCGAAGTCCTCTCAGAGCTTATAACAGAATTAAATAACTTCTGGGGGAGCTCCAAAGACATGCCCTCGATTTATAAGAAAACAATAACTGCATCATATAATTGTCTGTGAACTGCATATCCTATCGCGTAGGTTGCGGAAAATTGACAATAGAGTAAAGTGATGCTATACATTTTTATAGAAGACGTCAATGTGTACTAAAATGTCTGCAATGTCATATGTATGACTTTTCAAGTTATGTAAAAATAAATACTTTTTCACAACGATCTTATATCTCAAAGAGGTAGATATGTTACTCGCGTGTAAATACAACATCAACAAATGTGCCTGCAAAAATATGCAATAGTATCGCCGATAAATTCTTATACGCTGCGGAAACTATTGACAATAAAGCAAAGTTATGTAAAACAGTTTTATAGAGAACATACCTATCTTCAAAAAAGTCTGCAGTGCCATATGTTTAACTTAAGAGGATTGCATAGCTAGTACTTTCCATGCTAAAAGAGAAAACTCTTTTCTACCTCTTAACATTGTCCGATTTCAGAGACTTTTTTTTTCATGGAGTCATGAGATTGTTTACTATGCCCGTACGTCTTGGTTTTTTCAGTATTTCAAAATACTATAAATTTCCTTTTTTAAAACTTCAAAAAACTTAAAAAAAAACAAAATGTACGGGCATAGTAGACAATGTCATGATTCCATGTAAAAAAAATCACTGAAATCGGATAATGTTAAGAGGTAGAAAAGAGTTTTCTCTTTTAGCATGGAAAGTACTAGCTATGCAATCCTCTTAAAATGGTATTTATACGAACATCGCCTCAACAAAAAAAACTTCTATCGATCTTTTTTGTTAGTAGCATACGTACACTAAAGAAAACCATGGCAATTGTAAGTTTGATTTACTTTTGACAAGGGAGACATGTCGAAGTACAGGAGCACACGCTATAATAATAACGGTCCAAAATATAACAATAGGTTTTTTTTCGTTTGACATATATTGTAAACTTACAATTACATAATTACAATATTATTACACACTAGTGCATAGTATAATTATATCTACAAAGTTAAGTTAATACTTAACTGCAATTATTATGCGAGTAAACAGAACATTTTAAATTTAACCGGGTAATACCGTTTTTTAGTAGCAACAAAGAGGTTTAATGTTGTTGAAAATTCATACACATATTTGGAATAAGTCAATGTGTAGGTCCTCAATTAAGTCAAACAAGCATTTTTACATTGAAATTAATAATGTAATATATAAATTTAGTATAATATGTTAAAATATTCGCATTATACGAGTATAAGCTAAAATTATAATTTGATGAAGGCTGTACGTACACACAACATCCAGGGCACGCGTGAAAAAAATTCAGTGTGGTAAATAATTATTAAAATGTCAAGTTTAGTACAAAAGATGAACAATTGATAGAAGACTCATTTCACACCAAAGCGAAAATAACGCAAGCTAATAATTTGGAGCCAAACGCAAACAAGTTTTTTCCCGAACCACAACCATGTACATCTCGTAGCATGAGTTATTTGTTGCCTTTTCCTTTAAGTAATTTGTATGATATACATTTACATAAGAAGTTAATGAAGGTACTAAAGAAGTGGCAGTACCAATGTAACACAAACTATGAAATTGCCATCAAAACAATCCAATATCGTTTTTAAAATTGTACATTTGCCAATTGTTTAAAAAAACGATTTAGATGTTTGTTTTTTCCACGCAAGTGTGTTGAAAAAGTGCGTATGAAACTCTTGAGCAACTTATCTCACTTATATCATAATATACTATTATTCACTACAGACCTTAGTGTTGAAGCTGTTAAATGTAATTTAAGTTGCCAGTCGTAAAAACTGAAAACGTCACAATCACCGACCAACACAATCACTGGCGTCTATGATTTTATACGTTATTTTAATCGACGGATCCTTTTTACACGATACAGCGTTTTAAAATTGTGTAGCGTGGATAAGGTGTAGCTGTAGTCAGTAGCTTTTAATGCACGCGCTCGTACAACTGAAAACGTCCGTTTGCGGCCGGTTACAGCCTACCTTTTACTGTGAGCCTTCATATGTACGCGAGAGTGTTTGTATAAACGACCGCCATTGTTTGCCGAGTACTGAAAGTGTGTACTTACCGATTGTTTAACAACAAGCTATCAAATGTGCTACGGTGTTGCGGGTGGTGTGCACACCTGTGTTTTAGTCAGCGGAAGTAAATCGAAAAGTTGACACAATATCACTGCAGCATTCATCTTTATGCACTGCACAAAAATTATGTCAACATTCATAGTAACTCTACCCTGTATTAGTGCCACTTTCGTACAAGTACTTTGGTAATAATAATAATATGTATTTGAAAATATAATGTATGTTCGTAAAAAATTACATAAATATAAGTTAAATAGTGATCACCACACTTTTAATACCAGAAATACAAATAGGATAGCTGTACCTAGTTTTAGACTTGCGAAGACTAATAAGTCATTCCTAGGAAATTGTGTGCGTTTTTACAATAAAATCCCAAAGCACATAACTGAGCTCACAGAGGGCAAATTCAAGTTGACTGTAAAAAACGTTTTAATAAAAAAAGCTTACTATAAAGTTCGACATTATATAGAAGATAAAGATGCTTGGAATACTCCACTTCTGGCAAGCTGTCTCTCTGCCACCCATAAAATGTAATATTTTTAGTACCTAAGTAGAAACATTGTAAACATCCATATAAAAAGAATGGCCCCGAGTTTCTTGCCGCTTCTTCTCGGTGGGTTCTATATATTTTGGAACGCGGCGGTAGAGTCTTTAAAGTACATTATAATGAAAAGTTGACGTTCATAAGTGCGTCTTTGATGCCTAAATTGAATAAATGATTTTGACTTTGACTTTGAATAATTAGTCTTGTTGATAAAACTTCTTTGTACCTACTGACTTCTTGTTATTAATAAAACATTTAAATTATTATGACACTGTTAGTTTGAAAATGCTTGACAGCGTATCACAATGTGTCCGGGCATATCAGGATGTCACCAATCCAACGATTGGCCCACGACATACACACACATGCATGCATGCACACACATACATAATAGTATTCCATAACAGCCGTGCGATTCTCTAAGGCAGAGCGCATCTTTGAGTCACGATAGTTTTAAGACAGACTATTGCTTTACAAAAGTTATGAAGACCCTTTATGCACTGAAACGCTATATTCCAACTAAATATGCTATGTTTGTGTTGTCACTATAATCTTGATAGCGCTAGACTAGCGCCGCAAAATGTTAAAGTGCGTTGGAAACATTTTAAAATTCCTACAACTAAATATTTCAGTCTCCTTTCCTAAAAGCATTACAAACATAAACACTCAAAAATACTTTTTATTGGACTTCATGTTTGCAAAACATTTCAAGTTCATGATTGATTAAAAAATGTGCCATTATATAATAAATGTTTCAGAAATAAGTGAAGCAACATATTGAGTTTAAACTAGTGTATGTACGTCTGTTATTAACCATTTTTTTCCACAATATATTTCACTTGTATTAAACTTGAAAGTTCCCTGTTGACATAGATAATTTCTTCTAACAATTGTATCTATGCTATTCAAATGCTTTGGTTTCTAGCTGTCAAGACATCGTCATAATATGATGACATGGGTGGACATGTGGTTCCACAATTTGTTGTTGCTACGTAATTCCTGTATAAAAAACAAGTGAATGCTTTCCAACCCCATTACTAATCTGTGATTGGTAATCGTATTGTTTTAACTGGCTTTGGTATCAATGACCTCCATCATATTAAAACTTTACCTCATAGGTATTTACTGTAGACTGTACATTACTCGTATGTGCTGTTGGTTCAGGAATTGTGCTAATATATTATACTAGCTGGATTTATCCGCGTGTTGATGGATGATTATGATAAATCAAAGTTACTTATATTACTCAGAAATTATGTAGCTTTCTGCTGGTTAAAGAATGTGCTTTATCAGTTAAGTAGTTTTGGAGTCTATAACAATCAAAATTTCTACTTAATTTAATAATTACATTTAAGCTACAATAATGCGTAGCTTATATCCTATTGCTATTATATAAATTATGGTTATAATATATCATATGAAATTGGAGATTTATATGAAAATATAACATTTAACATACTGTAATATTTGTATTATCGCTTATCAAAGCTGGCCCACGTTATCTGTACAGTTTTACCATTTTGACGACAGTTTGCTTTTTGCAGTTAGCTTTATCCCTTTACTGTAGAAGTCTGCCGAACGGGAGGCGATGAAGTCAGCAAAAGTGTTTTGAGTATTAAATTTATCTTACCTAAAGAAGTCTAAATTTTGAAAATATAGAATATTTTGGAGTCTGGTGAGTACCGTGGATGACGGAGTGCTTCCAGCTGTAAAACTTGTAGCTTTGCGATGGTCTGTTGTAAACAGCGAGCCCGCGCTTTGTCTTGGAGAAACAATGGGGACGAGCCCCATTGACCAGTATTGGTTGTTGAAAGTTGCGAGTCCCTCCATCATTGTTTGACTTGGAAAAGTACATTTGCCGTCACTGTTGTGCCATTCGGTAAGAAGCTGTGATTTACAAGTCCGGTACTGGTCCACCAGACGGTCACTAACATCTTCCTATGAGTAATTTTTTTGAGCGCACTGGTTAGTGGCTGTACCCGGGTCCACCCACTGAGACGAACGCTTACGGCTATTATAGCCACAGTAGTGCTATGAAATCTCGCTGGCACCTACTTATCCTGATCTTTTATCTTTCCGGTTTGACGCATGGGCTTTAATGTTCTTTTTATACTAACTCCAAGGCCTGCAAGCTTAGCTATAGATTGAAATGGATCCGCTTCCACTATCGCCTTCATTTGGTCCTTGTCGATAATGGTTACCAGCTAACTGCGAAATACGTTCTTAAACTCAAAATTTCCAGATTTAAAATGATTTAACCAATAATGGCCCGTATTTATACAAGCAGTGTTAGGTCCATAAACGTCGTTAATGTTTCGTGTTGTTTGCGCAGCGGTATTTCTATATTGGAACACATATTCGAAAATTGTTCGAACTTTCAGTTTATCAATGGCGCCAAATCCTACCACAATATCACATAAACAAAACATTATCTTAAAACAAATGACTGAATTTGCAATTAAAATAACACGGCTTTCATTTTAATTTCGAATTGCAGGCCAATCCACAGATAATAAAATCTGAAAATGCTGTCTATAGAATCTCCAATTATATAGGTAAAGACCTGTTATTAATCCTGCCTATACCGTGATAATTAAAACAAAAAAATTATGAATGAAACTGACGTATATGTACGTCTCTGGGACGCAAAGGGTTAAATACTTGAAGTAATATGGACTGTTCTTACCTTTGGGATTGATCAGCCAAGTCCCAATTTGTGGCACATAAACTTTTTAGAAATGAGCCAAGATGATCATAGACGATGACATGGTGGAAATTCGAAATGCGTATATTATCATGATTTATATTATATATTATTTATATTTTATTATTATCATGAAGAATGGAACTCCTTGCCCAAGTCCGTATCTTCCGATAGTTTTTACTCGGGAGTCTTCAAGAATTTTGTAGACATGTATGCTACATATTCGGTCGCATCGTCACTTGACATCAGACCAGCGGTCAAACGCTAGCCTATACAGTATAAAACATATATGGAAGACAGCATCTTGCACAAGATAATGTACCATATAGTAAGATATATACCGCCATGTATACTTCTTGTGAAACATGGTCCGCCAATGTACCTTGTAATGCCCTCTTATCCTACCATTTCTTATCAATGCAACGTAGAACCACTCCTTAAAATTATTTCAAGGTTAATGTTATAAAATATTTTCAAGTAACAGAGAGAATTCACATATAAATACTGTTATCAAAAGCTAACCCAACCCGATTAACACATCGCAAAATTGTATACTTGAACACTAAAAGTAAAAAATTACCACTTCAACCCTTGTCTCTGAAGAGCAAAAACATGTATCCGTTTTTTTATCTACTCTGCTAAAGATACTAATAACATTTAACCGGTAACGCTCACGTGAGATGAGAATGATAGAACTGAGAATTGAGCTCTCCAGATATCATAGGAAATTAGGTGGAACACCGAAATAGCTTCTATCTGAGCCGTTGCTGTAGGGTTGGATTAAAACCGCTTAGTTCTATCGTTGCTTAACGATTATGCCGATACTAGTTATGGCTCGCTTAATATAGATATATAATACCTTTGGGTCGATTTGATCCTAAATTTCATTACTTCCTAAACATGTTTACGCTTAATACTCTTTGCAAATAAAATAGTCTCAATTACGTACATTTAACGTCGTGTTGATGAATCGTAATATATTTTTATGAAAATATTTACATGAATTAATATTCACTTATTTTATCCCAATCCGTCGAATTTCTTTTGTGTGTAACCATTTCGTTTCATTAATATTTATCAGAACATTAATTAAACTGAAACCATTTCGTACCATCCACGTTTATCAAAACATTATGTAAATCAGAAATATGTTATGCATAAACTTACATGATATAACATGGTTAAATATTGTATAGAATATTTAGGGTTCAGTGTCTCAAAAAAGGACACTTATAGGAAACTCTTATAGGATAACTTGTTCATCTAAATATCCTAATCATTTTTCTTAGAGACGGTTAGATGTATCAAACTAATTAAAGTAAATATAAAATAATAATGCCTTGGATCTTAAAAAAAAAAGTGTCTAAGGCCCGTAATATCAATCACCGCTTATCTCAGAGCTTAACTAAACGAAGCTAAAATTTATTCTACAGATTAAACCCTTCTTCTAATTTCAATGACTTAAATGTAGCAAAACGTCACGTCAAAATGTGCATCGGTCATTTGTGTAAACAAGTACAATATGAAAAAATAGAAACCGACTTCCATTCTATTCAGTTATTGGAGTGTAACTCAAATACTACTTGACCGAATTTGATGAAATTTAAATGAAACCACACGGAAAGCACCACCTTTCCAACAAAAGAGAAACATAATTTTCAGAATCGGTTCACCCAGTCGAAAGTTATGAGGTAACAAACATAAAAAAAAACACAGGCGAATTGAGTACCTCCTTCTTTTTGTTGATTTTATACGTAGTACGTCAAAGAGAGTTTAATCACTTCGTTTGCATTAATATAATATCATACTTTCAAGTCTAACGAACAATACAAGCCAAAAGCCAACCAGCTGGCGGAGAGAAGCCATTTTGTTTTTACTCTTGCTTAAACTCTACATGGCAGTTTAACTGACCTGCCTCGGCCGTTTAAACTTTCTGATAGTTTAAACTCACATTCTTAGATTAACTGCCATTTTTTTCACGAAAATCCCGATACAGTTAGTTTAAACTAAGAGTTATGGATTAAACTGCGGATGATATTACGACCCTAAGTCAACGCAATCATAAAATATAGCCATTTTAACGCCATCTAATCATCAGATAAAAAAGCAAAATCTCATGACTTTTCATAATGCGCTATCGTATAAACGCTACCTAAATACTAAGTTGGTATGAAAAAGGATATATAAATTAATGTGTAGGCCGCGCGACAACTAAATTAATAACACACATATTTTGTGACGTGGTTTGGCTAACGGAACCTTCGGCGCGTGAGTCCGACACACACTACGTCAGTTTTTGAACTTACGTATTATACCTTATTATGTTTGTATGTTCTTAGTGCTGGGTGTATTTACTCTGTAACACACACAAATTCAAACATAACTGTTTCGCGAATTAGAACTTTATTACAACGCGTATTCCTAAACCGATCTACAAACACTATGTGATGTTACAGTCAGTTTGAGTGGCTTGACACCATTTGTGAGTAGTAAGTAAATTGTTGATGTAGACACTTGATATGTTTATTGTCTAGGGGTGTCAAGTATGAGGTGGCGACGCGCTGTATGTCCCAGTGAGTCGCTGGAGCAGTATGGTTGAATCTGTCCCTTGCATCGATGAGCGTATGTAGGCAATACAGGGCTGCGGAGAATGCGCAAGCAGTGTCCCGTGGTCCTGCAGTCGTTGCCGAAGGACATCGTGGGGTTTTTAGTAGGTAGTGAGAGTCCAACATAACCCGTTGCTATCATCTCCAGCGAGGGGGTATTCGTAAATGCATTTTCCACATGCACAAAAAAAGGCGTGACGAGTATAGTGAAGTATCACGTAGAACTCAGGCGCTACTGTAACTAATATAGGCAAGTACTGTAATAATAAATCTCAGTGTGACGTAATAAAAGCAGACTCTTTACATGGGATACCTTATTATCCTCGCCCGCTTAATCTACGCCCAGCCACGAAATTGGAGCATCTATATATTGTTATTACAGGGAATGTAACCCTCTAATGACAATATACAGATCTTCATAATGTTGATGTCATTCTTAACCGATAGAAAATCATTTATAAATTTTCCAATCAAAAAAGAAAATTAATTTATGAATATTCTATGCCAGGCCACTTCAGTTTCACACTTAGAGCAACGCGGGCCGGCGGGTTTCACATATTATTTATTTTGTATCAGTATTTCCGGGATTTATGTTTATTTTTAATGAAATAGTTTACTTAAAAATATATTTACTTTGTAGCATGTAATTGCAACACTGAAACATTTAGTCGGATTTTTAATTGTTTCCAAAACATTAGGCATTGTAAGACTTTTTCACTAAACTTGAGGTTTATAACCTACGTCTTATTTTTATTTTGCAATGAAAACAGTACTTTATACAGGTAAAGTTTATATATATACGAGTAGATATGTTTGGTGTAGTTCAAAAATGTATTAGATATTCAATATCCTACTGAATCATTCAAGTTTTCTTGTAATTAACAATTAGATCTATAATTCACTATGCGTTCCTTTCAGAGAGAGAAGTTGGGCCATAATCCACCTCGCGGGCCCAGTACGGCTTGGTGGATAAGCTAGTTGCCGACCCATGCCCAAACAACCAGAAACGACAGTTTATTGTGCCCTCCGAAGCACGGAAGTGCTCAGTTGAATAATGCCACTAGCGATCACCTATGCAAGTCCTGACCGCAGCAAGTCTTGCTTAAATTGATCGGTTAAGATCGCAAAGTCGAGCTCCACTACGAGCGCAGCGCTTCAAATTTGAGTAATCCTATGGAAATATATTTTTAAGTAATAACTGTACACGTCTGCTCACTACGACTGCCGGCGGCGACTTTTCACTACACTAACTAAAAAAATGTTCTCCCTCTTACGCAAATTCACTTTGTCCATGTCGACAAAGATATTTATGTATATATATTTATTTTACGACATCAGTCTTTAGGATATGACGAAGGACTTCGGGCGGCCTGAAAACTTCGACATGGGTTGGCCACTAACCTATCCACCAATCCGCTCTAGGCCCGCGTGGTGGATTAAGGCTCAACTCCTCTCTCTGAGAGGAAGGCTCGAGGCTCCCAGCAGTGGGAACAAAATGGCCTAATTGTGATTATGATTATGATTTTGAACGCAATTCTCTAAAGTACCTATATAATTAAGTTTTAAGTGTGCGTATAGTAATTACATCATTTTGCTGTCTTACACCAAAGGAACTGAAAGAGATGCAGATAGTACCGTTGTTATGTGGCGCCAACCATCATTCTACCCGAAGAAGCATAAGCGTGAGTCAAGACTACTGAGTAGAGTGATAAGCGGAGCGATTTCCTAATTATAAGTGTCACTCATTTTTCTTCTACTTAAAACTTATTCTTGAACATGATAAAGACTGGAAGTACTTACAGAAAATAAGGACCTCAAAATTTTTGAGGTTCACCTGGTAGTGAAGCCACTAAATGACACCGTGAACACGGATGAAGAAATATCACATGACTATTTACAAAATGAAATCGTGAACAGGATCAAGAAGATAAACGAACAGCCTAACAAACTTACGGACACATAAAAGACAATTTGGCCAGTTGAAGCAGAGACGCTTCGCTCACTTCGCTCGCTCGGTTAGTTAGAAATGTGAAAATTCATATGCGTGGTTGTTTGTTACTCAATCACGCAGAAACAGCTGAACGGCTGTATAAAATTTGGCGCGATGTCGATATCACGATCGATAAGTATGCCAAAACGAATATATATCTATGATTAAGCGTAGTATATAATATACAATTAGAGCTGCATGTGTCGTTCCTTGAAGATACGGATATTAATCTTATTAAATCGATTGAGCCCTCTGCATCTGGCCTAAAATCAACACACTGAAGCTGTCGTTGATTCAAAAAAATATTTGTATTTCAACGAATTATTATTGTATGTGTACAACGTTTAGCATAACCACAAAATGTACCTAAAGTAACGCTAACGAAATTAGATCGTCTTTTATTTCGAACGCCTCAAAGTAAGTTACTTGCCTAACTCTGTGAACCGTCCGGTATAAACTTTGACTAAACTCTGAATTCCACTAAAATGAGAGTTTGCAAGTTTACAAGAAATGAGGGAAGCAATCTTAACTATTATCAAAGTATTTGACATTCCCTTACAAAGTTGGAGGCTTTCGAAGGATATTTATATGTTACACAATGTATATAAGTGTACAGAATGCTATTTTCTAATTAGACCAAAAATCGAACTCTTCAAACTCAATCACAAAGCAACCACGTTTCTCATCAAACTTAAACACGACGCTGCAGTCTGGATGTGAAGGACATTGTTACAAGTAAAAATACTGCGCGTTTGAGACACAAAAATGATGTAACGGGATGAGAAGCCCAGTAATTGCCTCGCAAGACTACAGTTCTAATCCTGTCAGTTATCAATCTATCTTCGGTTACTACGTCAGTTACAAGTAAGTATTTAATCAAATGTTAGTTCTAACAGTTTTTTTTCCCGTTTTGTAACTGATTGACTGAGAATATTTTTTTTCGCAAAACTTCACTGACGATCAATGGGCATTTTCAACGAAAAACAAATATTTGACTATGACTTAAGTGTTACATTCGATCCAGCGAGTTTTTAGAAACGTCACTAGGTAAGACAGTTTTATAGTTCATTTTTAGGCATTAAGCAGCTTTTAGAAAGATCTAGTTGCTCAAGGTGATGGCGTAGAGCCCTATCGCACTTTCAACATTACATTCTCACGCTAAACCAAATATTTTGAATATAGGTGAGACCAAAAACATCATCTAAAGGTATTTACAAAACCACAAAGGCAGATCGCTTTTCAAAAGAAAGCTTACAAAAATACTTGGATACATGGAGGTATATACGTTCTCGGTAATTTTATATATAGCTCAACATGGCACGGAAGCACTACGGTGCTACACAAGGAAAGTTATTATCGTTGTTCAATACAGTGTTGAACAATGGTAATGTCTTCTCTTGTGTAGGGTTCAGTTGAAAAGGATAACAACAACGTTAAATACAGTAAACCAACCTAACGTCTACTTCTGACAATAAATTAGCCCAACAAAAATATAACTGGTAGATTTATGATATACTAGCGACTGCCCGCGACTTCGTTCGCGTAGTAGATTCGGCCTTCGGCCTCGCCACAACCTCCCGACAATTTTTGTTTTCATTCATAAGAACCTTCTCCCGACAATAAATAACACAACGAAAAAGAATTAGCAACATTGTTTCATCCGTTCTGAAGTTATAACGGAACCAGAAGAAATAGAGGTTCATTTTTATATGTATTGACTAGTGACTGCCCGGGACTTTGTTCGCGTAGTAGACTCGGCCTTCGGCCTCGCCATTACTTCTCTTGTTTAAAAAAAAATTAAGAACCCTCTACTAAGTAATATACATTAAAAATATGAATGAAATAAATCGATAAAGCCATTCTCAAGTTATTTATATATATATAGATACATTTAGGTGAAATATATCAATTAATGAAAAAAAAATGTATTCTTACGAGGTGAGTCGTATTTACTAGAACAGATCAAAGGAACAGATATTTTACGAGACTAGGTGGCACCTATTCCAATCTTACTAAGTCTAACTAGTCTTCCTTCACAATAAGCATTCATTCGGTACATCACCTGTACTATCTCTCTCTCTCATAAGCCGAAGCTGAAGTCCGGTTGAAGTGAGACAATGCAATACATACATCGTCTTGTTACATGTAGAATTGAGTATCAGACTAGTATTTCTTGTGAGAGTAAAAGTAATTGTATACTTATTTAAAGTGCAGTTTGTGCGGTGCTTGATATATTTCCCTATGTAGGTAATAGAACAAACTTTTCTTTTATTTAAATGATTACATTTTTATAAAATTAGATTTAGTGAATTCAAATCTCATAAATACGTTATCTTCCAAAGCTTACGCTTTGAATAAATTGAAAGTATATGTTTACAGTCCTAATCCTGTAAAAGTATGAAGGGAAGATATCAGTTAACATTATAGTACATTATATCAAATAGTAGTATAGTATATATAATATATATATATATAAAAAAAAAGAATAGGTGCCTAATATTTACCTAATTTAACTTTAATTGTCTACTCAAAACAATAAACATGGTCACTCGCGGCGCGCGTGTAGTAATAAAAGCGCGGCGCGGTCGGGCGGGCGGCCGACGATCGCGGCATCCTTTGGCGGCGCGGGCGGCGCGGCCCTTTGGGTCATTAACCCCGTTCGGATGCAGCTTGATTCCTTTGAACGCGGCGCGGCGCTTTGGGTCATTAACCCCGTTCGGACGGTGTCCATAATTTTCGAGTTATAGCACATTCATAGAATGAAGGTTTCCTCTGTAGTTTAACGGTATTTTTTTAATTTTATTTTTTAAACGTTTCATGTGACCATGAATTATCATGTCCTTGTTTATGTAAAGTGTTCAACCAGTCAGTCTGTATATATATATATATATATATATATATATATATATATAGTAATATAGTATATATAATATATATAATATATATATATATATAGAAACATTATAGCAAATAGTAGTAATAATTATAAGTAGTAGGTACCTATACTCTATTTATTCTAGTCTACTTTTTTATAATTCAAAAATCTCTGATGAATCGAAGTATCGAGTCATTCTTCAGTATTCTGTGAAGACTAAAGTATTGTATACGCTACGCTACGCAAATCGTAGGCGATACTAGGTAAGACTATGTGGAACAGGTATTTGAATCACGTATTTGCATGGACTAGGAACAGGTGCACCTAGTCTCGAATTTACCTAGTACAACCCATCTCT
Source organism: Selenia dentaria (assembly GCA_917880725.1). Taxonomy (NCBI): domain Eukaryota; kingdom Metazoa; phylum Arthropoda; class Insecta; order Lepidoptera; family Geometridae; genus Selenia; species Selenia dentaria. The sequence goes on along the minus strand of OU862876.1, from coordinate 7,562,788 downwards.
ATCAACACATGATAACTGGCTACTAGTGTAAGACTTCCACAGGTGGCCAGTTATCATCTGTTACATATAATACCGGATTATGTGTTGCAATTTCTTTTATTTATAGCCACTTCATCCCAGTAGTTGCTTAAACTGCTACCTAAAGGCCGTTTTCAATATTCTATCTATCCACAGTTTTCCTTACTACCGATAGAAATTTGACATAACGTCTATACAAATAATGTCAAATATCTATCTCTAGTAAGGTAAACCGGCGATAGATAGATTATTGAAAACGGCCGTTAATCAGCCTTAATCTGCCGAGCTAATTGTTAACCCGTGAGAAGGCGCGCCTTATGTTGTTACACGGATAGTTCGCGCGAGCAAATGGCTCACACTACTTTAAATGCTTATATTTCTGCAATATTAGTATTATTGGCTGTAAATAGGTCCATAATAAATAAAACAACGTTTATTTAATATAAAAACAAGAGCTTTAATTTAAACTATGAAACATAAAAGCAACTTCTACCGCAAATACTAAATTAACTAATTTAGGACCTACAATCTTGAGTAGTCTTAAAAAAAAATCACGAAATAAAAGCAAATGAAATTTACTAACTTCACTCTTCCATGAAGATCAGGAAAAGTGTGCCTCTCAAAACACATTGAACACATATACGTTACGTGCTCGGTGCAGAGTAATTGCTTGCATGAAGTGCATGCTATTTGTAAGGGACCGGATGAAATCCGAGAAAATAAAGAAATAATAATAAAAATAATAATACATTTCCAAACACATACCAGAAACCTATATAAAGATTTATACAATGTAATTTTTTTTTGTTTTAATTAATAAACAGATTCCTCTCTTCTTGTTTAGAATCCTCCCAACCACGAAGAAATTCGAAGATTTTGTACATTATACAGATTGTGTAGGCTACATCTGAAAACATACAACATGAGTATTAAAATTTGACTTTAGAGTAATTACCTGATGAAAAATTACAATTTAATACAAATTAACATAATAATACACAAGAGAAACACAATAACTTTTATTGATATGAAAAATTAATACTTACGCCGTTGGGCGCGCGATGAACAAATTGCCGCACGGCAGTGCGCAGCTTCCAAAAGTGCTTTACTGCGCGGATGCAGCGGGACTGAGCGATGCGTGAGTTGCGCGAGGAGAAAGGGGTTGAATAGTTGGGAAGGTACCTATGAGCTCAGGACGATATGTGGTCACGAACACCAAAAACTTTCTCAATCCATTTTTGTGTGAGCAAATAGCTCATAGCGCGCCCTCTCACGGGTTAACATAAAACGACGGTTCGTTAGAGCAAAATACCGATACAATTGGCTAATTTTGGAGAAGGCATTCGTCTGTGAAAACGGGATTCTTGCTTATAATAATTATATTAATTGACACTATGTAAAGCAAAGTCATATAACACTAACAACCATGAAATCAAAGGTTAAAATACATCCAAGATTTAGAATCGTATATTTTGTGTATTTTACTGTTAACGTACTTACCATTAATAATAAAAATTATAAAGGTTGTGACGTCAATACAAAAGTTGAGTATTTCTAAAAATTCTTCTTTCAGTTGGATATTGCTGTCAAAGCTGTTCAATAGATGTCGCTCCGTCCCCGTAAGACGGTTAAAATCAGATCTTCTTCTTCTTAGTCGTTCACTCTTGACAGAGTGGTCGTGGTTGAAGACGATGCCCTTTCTTTAAATAATGCAGCCCTCGCGATGCACCTCCATCCATTGCGGTCTTCTGCGTTTCGAGTACTTTGGACTACGGATATTTGTGTTGCAGCTTTTATGAGGTCTGTCCAACGCGTAGGTGATCGACCGCGTGACCGCTTGCCTTCTACTTGACCCTGGACTACGAGTCGTTCCATGGAGTTTTTATTTTGAACAATGTGTCCGAAGTATTTGAGGATTCGTATTTGCACAGTCGACGATAATCTTTCCTTGATTTTTAGTTCCTCCAAGATCGAGATATTGGTCCGAAACGCTGTCCAAGGGATCCGCAGCAGTCGCCGCCAGCACCATATTTCAAGTGCATCGATTTTTCGTCGGTCTCTGAGGTGAACCGTCCATGTTTCTGCACCATAAAGATATATCGGAAACACTAAAGTTTTCATTAGGCGGATTTTCGTGGCATTGGTGATATTTCGGTTGCACCAGTCAAAATCAGATAGAGAGTTAAAATTCGATGCCTAAAGCCTCGCTGGCTTAGATGGTCATGGCGTTTGACACGATTGTCGGAAGACGCGGGTTCGAATCCCGTCCGAGGGCGTGCATTTTTATCTCTATAAATTTGGGATCTTTAAATTTTTTTAGTGCTTTAAAAAAGGTATACTACTTTAGGAACCCCGGTACATCGCACCACTTTTTTTGGCTCCTCTTTTAGCGATGAAGCTGTTCGCCTGTGGAACGCTTTACCTGTAGAAATAAGATGTGCACTTTCAAACAACAGCGCGCTGGGATTGTTGGTCAGGCCGTCCAACAACCGATAGCAATGCCATAATAAAGTGCACTCTCACCCCTTCCCTCAAGCGTACTGATACCTTCTATTCCACAATATACGAACAGAGACACATACAAAAAGGGATCATATTCATAATAATTTCTTTGTAAAAATGCCGAGCATATTTCTTTTGTACATTTTCAATCATGGGTGTATACCTATCGCATTGTAGTCTAGAGAATGCACACTAAAGAGTAGTTTATCACAATTATGACGCTTGTATCCTTTAATCTCACTGTATTCCGTGTAACGAAGCCCAGTGGCTTAAATGCTTTATTGCTAATATTCTAAATGTGCAAATTGAATTTAAGCTTATATCACATATACATTTCTGATTTCTGAAAGTCATTCCAGACTGAACCCAGATAATATATACCTAGTCGTATATGAGATGAGCACAGTACAGTGCTACGCACAATTCCAGTTATAAGCTCTGGGTAGCTGTAGCTCTAGCTCTAACTGCAACTATCATGGGCAAGCGAATCGCTTACCAACAATCGCGCGATTTGCTCTTCTAGTCACTTAATTGCATTATAAACTATACTCTGCACGAGGCACCAGTGACTTTGGCAACGCCGTCGTAATTATATGTTTAAGGTAATGACAATTAGTATCAACTGTACTAGTATAAAACTCAGGGAAATCAATTCTCTGATCACAGATTCATCGAGGCGGGTATATTAAACGGGAGTTGCCTGTCTTCAGATGATACCAACTTCAGAAAACCAGCACCTTCTGCCGTTAGAACGAGGAGTCAAGGTAATCTCTTTTTCGCCAGAGATAGTAGGTACTAGGTAGCTCTGGCGAAACATATTACTTTATTAGATAACATTACTTTGTCATACTGTAAAGTTTTAGCGACTCAGGAATGATTGTCAGGGTGCACATACAAATAATTTCCTAGTGCATCGGACTATTACTGTAAATAACAGTACTACTCATATCCTTCCAAACAGATCACAGTAATACGAAAATGACTTCGAGGTAGAAATAGGGTACCTATATGGCAGTACTTCCCCGGACGAGCTTATTCACAAAGAGTTTTTACTTATTTGGAAGTGTTTAATCAAAACTTCACACATGATTCTGTAGATTTGTTATACCCTTTATTTTTAGGCATTTATTATCACTTACCGTAAGTTACATTATTGCTCTTCTATTGAAGGTAAACATAAAAAATGGCAAATAACATTAACAAGTATTATATGCAATAATTATGACATACCTACCATTTCATTGGTATAGATTTAAAATATTGTAATTTACATTTGCCCAAAGGTTCTCCTTAATTTTACTCGGTAGAGTGATTATTTATCTACTGACTTTCAAAAAGGCGGAGGTACTCAATTCGACAGTATTTGGTTATGTTTGTTACCCCTTAAACTTTCGATAGGGTGAACCGATTCTCAAAATTCTTCTTTATAATATGAAAGCTGGTGCTTCCCGTGTGGTCCAATTTCATCAAATTCGGTCCATTACTTTTTGAGTAACACTCCAACAACTAAATAGAATGGAAGTCGGTATTAAATTTTTCAAATTGTACTTGTTCTGGAACGCAGACACAGACACTAAAGTATTTTGAAGTACAATCATTAATGCGAGACGCTCGAATGTTTACATTAAGGCGCGGTCCAATCCGGATAATAGTAAAAAGCAGGATCTTCAAACGTCTAGTGTAACGAAACAGATCTATAATATTGTATAAAAAACATACTTGAGTTAGAAAAGAAACAGGCAAAGAGTAATAGCAGAACAGAATCGATAAATATTCGCTCTCTACAGAAAAAATCCTAAATAGGTCCATAAAAATAAACTTTCACGGTCAAACTCTCAGAATTTTCAGCGATAACACACATTTTTTTAGATAATACATAGCTAACAAATAGAACCAAATTAGTATAACCAGAAGTTTTTTTTAATTGTGTTTGTACATACCGAAAAATATAAAGAAAACGTACTAAATTAATGCATTTTCGCATTACATCGTCCAATCTAACCTTACGTAAAGCATCGTAAATTATTTTAAAATCGGGGTTGGACAGCGCCTTAAATTTGATTTCATGTGATTCGATTGAGTCGCGTAGATAAAACAACCCATAAAACATCATACGCATTTGACGTTTCGTTTTAGTTCTTAGCCGGCTCCGATATCGATGTCTTATGGTAGATAATTATGGTAAAATGACAAAAATTAAATTCTATGATAAACTTTACTGGTAGTACTTTATGGTATTCATTTACTTGAAGATTTTATGTACTGTTCAGTTCCGTATCAGAGGTTAAACTGTATTTTATGTATAAGGTCAGCACAATAACGAATTAATCACAATGATCAATGTGTACACAATATTAAATACATTGCCTAAAAAATGTATATTATTACCAAACTTACTACATCGTTATTAGAATTATTACTTACCAAAAAACAGTCGTTTAAAAGTCCGTAGAAACTTAAAATAAAACTATAAAAGAAAATCTTAAATGTAACACGAAAACAAGTGACTCTCGCAAGAATGCTCAAATTTTAAAGATCACGTTTCACGCTGCGAAAAAAACTAGGCACCGCAATTTTTTCAATTTGATGTTTGAAATTTTGGTGACCCGTAAGTTAAATTTTGTAAAGTTCCTTTCTAAAAACCTTCTTTCGAAATAGTACGTATGGACGCGGGTTGCATATGTGCAACGTTCGGTTAGCACGGTTTACGCGGGAACACTGCCGGATTCGGAGCGATCCTGCGACCAGCCAAGGCTCATTTCGGCAGCTTCCGCCTCTCTTCGGGAGTTCCCTGACGGAGTGACGTATTCTTTATCGATACTCAAGTGACACATTTGAATTATCGATAAGAAGTTATCTAAAGTATGTGCGCATCTCTGACACAGTAATTTGGTTACAGCCTGTCTCGTAATTTGAATATTGTAGGATTTTAAACGCAATTTTACTTTATAAAAGGTACTGATAAGGCATACGTGAATACTGATCTTGTATGTCGATTGATTGATATTGTTGGTATGGACATCCATTACTCAGGACTAAAATACTAGGTACGAATTTTTTATTTCGATAAATTCTCACCGTAGCCGCGCCAAGCGTGCAGGACCAATTTAGGAGATTTGGCATGCGTGCCCGTAAAATCTCGAGGCGGCCGTCCCTAAAGTCAACGCATGCGTAGAAGAAGGCTTCAGCGATTACCGGGCAGCGGACTTACCACGTTGATTGATTCACCAACTTGTGTGCAGGTTACACACGTGCCCTAACTATCGAACTTGCTGATTTCCAAGGATTCCCCATCCTCGCCTTAAATACGTAAAATAGGAACCTCGCGGGACCTTGAATCTTGAAACAACAGCTCAATTGATGCTGGCTGGTCTCCCTTACGGGTATGGTGTCAGCATTTGTTTTAAAATGGAACCTCCAACTTTGTTGCGATCTTTCTTTTTTTCTGCAGTTTTTCATTAAGCTACTGGCGTTCATGTATACTGCCAGTTTAGAACTTTTGTACTGCCATACCTCATTCTTAGCGGAGGTTTTAATAAAACGTAAACGTGTGTGGTAAATGTGGTTAAGGTTTTTTGTGGTTAACATTTCACTGCAAAATGACGTGTGAAAGCTGTAAAAATATTTCACGTGGTGCCAACCTGAATAGGGGTTTGCGTGATCCCAGACGAAAACCTGTTGACTCTATCCTTTTCTAAGAATTCAATTATGCCTGTGACATATTTGTTCAAGTAAAAATCTTTAAGCAAGAACAAAGATGTATATTATAAATCTATTTGGCAAAGTTAAGTCTTCTTGTTAAGTCTAATTTGATTTCTCAACTTGTCATACAAGAACCAGTCAAAGTGATAAAATGTTTTTTATAGGAAACAAGTGTTTGAAAATGCCAAGAATATTAAAATGACTTGAAGTTTTAAGTAAATATTGCTCCAAAAGTATACATTATTTGCTACTCTGTTAATCGCAATGAAATAAGACCAACAATATGTTCTGACAAATGACAAATGGAATGATATTAATATTATCTATTTTAAAGCTTGAATGGAATGGTTAAACCGTTTCATTACGAGCTCGTAAAGCTTTAAAATAAATATATAGCTAACATGAAGAGGGTCAGTGTTTGTCAGGAATCCTAAAGTGAAAAAACTATTTCGTGATAAATTGAATTTTTATTTGTACTTATATGGTTTCTTATGTGGTTATTGATTGGTGTCAGACTAGAGGGGTCAAAACCAAGTTACCTGTTTTCTTTAGGCGATGCAAGATTCAGTCATGAAACACAATACTTACATAAAATTTATAAATGCGATAGTTATGGGTAAGTGAGTGGTGTATGTTCGTTATTTCTTCATGGTAATACCAATGAACTCGTCAATGATATTAAGTATCAAGTATGCCTCACTGATTGACTCCATAAATGTAATCGATAATGATAATGATAATCGTACGATAATGATGTATAGGAGCAGTAATGTAATTTTTGAAATTTAATCCCCTTAAACCTCGGGATTCCTAAAGATGGCATCAATCGACATAAAGTACAGTAGTCCGAAGTCTTGGCGTCCATCAGCCAAGAGTTGTTCTACACGCACTGAAATCCAATAGATGTAGCATAGGTACTCAGCAAAGTGTATGGGCAGTGTTATCAGAGATGACATATGGCACTGAAACGTGGTCTTTTACCATGGGCCTCATAAGCAAGCTCAAAGTCGCATGGCAAGTAACAATAAGATGCGTTCATTGGTCAGCCAATGAACGCATCTAAACGGCTGCTGGTACGCGGGTCCCTTTGACTTGCTACAAGTGTGGTGTTAACACCACACTTCGATCGAGGGTCAAGTGCCACATCCTCAAGGGTCATGTGGCATCACGGTGCTCGAAAACATGGCCAATTGCGAGCAGCAGCACACAGCCCGCCGCCGCACCCAGCGTTCTGAAACGAGTGGACGTGTGTGGTATGAAACCTGTCACCGTGGTAATTACGCCATTATGTGAGCAGTTCTAATTTTGTTTTGATTCGGGGTCTGATTGTTCCTTAATTAAAGAGAGCGCCTCTCGTAAGCTGGTCGGTAAATTGCAGCGTGCAATAGTCTTTGTGACTGGTGAAGGAAAATCTATGTGACTCACAAATTCTATCTAAGGTTGCTCTTAGTAGTCACGACGTACAAATTGTATTTCACATTATACTAATGATTACCTAAACAACAATATTTGGATTGGCCGCGGTTTGTTGGCCTTAGGGTTGTCACTGAACTTGTCAGTACACATATCGAGTGATAAACTTTATAGTTGAGAAGCCCTATTTAATGTATAATATATTATATTTACTATTTAATATTTGCAACATAAGTTCGCGCTGGTTGACTTTCATGAGGGTGATAGGTAGGTATGATACCAAGGTATGAGATCAAGAGTTTAAATTGTTATCGTGGCCATTTAAATATTGTTAATAATGCAAGATGTGTGACTCGGATAAACGGTGAGGTGGCTGTTTCGGTACTACTCACTTCATTACATATGTAGTGTGGAGTCTGTTAAGATTGAGATTCCCATTCTATTTTATGAAAATATCTTAAATTAAGCTGTTGTGCAGAAGATAAATTGTAATATTGTACACGATCTCCTTGGTCAGCAGTAGTCAAACTATTTAAAAGAAAATCTTTCTTTTCAGCAGACAATGATAGTGCGCGGCATCCAACATCACACGAGGGCGAGTAATACAGCAGGACGGCCGTATCGGAGCTATGCGTCGGGTTTATTGTTACAACTTGATTGAAACTTTCGTAAGTATTACACATTTTAATGTTATTTTGACGCTTTAACTTACTCGGTAGGTATAGTCGAATATCTCGACCGGTTTCGTGACCGTCCGGGCTTGGCAATAACTTTAAAAGGCCAGTAGACACAGCACTAATCGTGTCCTGCGACGAGATGTTTGCTTGGGTTTATTGGTTTTTCCATGTATAACTCACATATTTACTTGTATAAGTTTTATTTATTTTAAAAAATACTTATCTAATTTAATTTACTTTGTTATTAATTAATTAAACATGATTACTGTAATGAACGTTATAAATATTGTAATTCACGTAATGGCTAATCATAGCACAGCACCTCAGCGGGGTCGAGGCGCCATCTTTATTTGAGAGAGGTTGACAGTTTTTGCGTTACATTTGAGCGACAGCGACTGATCGAGTTGGATCGTTAAGGGTTTAGTTGTAGGTTTTGTAAGATCGGCGTCCTAAACCAGCTGCCCCGTTTTACTTTTTGGGTACGGAAGCTTATTGGTAAGACTCTGCTGTTCGTCCGTCTGTCTGTCTGCCCGTCTGTCACCAGGCTGTATCTCATGAACCGTGATAGTTAGATACTTGAAGTTTTGACAGATTATGTATTTTTGTTGCCGCTATAACAACAAATACTAAAAAACAAAATAAAAATAAATATTTAAGGGTCTCCCATACAACAAACGAGATTTTTATGATTGTTTTAAAGATAATGGTATGGAACCCGTCGTGCGCAAGTCCGCCTCTCACTTGGCCGTTTTTTATAACCACTTCCCGTCGAGTATTCGATTCGCGTCATTTTAACAGTATAAAATCTATAGTTTAGTAATAATAATAGTATTTTCCCACATTTCGAATGGCAAATTCACTTGATATTGATTAATGGAAGCCTTCCAGACAAATTGCTGCTATCGAAATAACACGAGAATTACTCGGGAAGTTCGGGAACATTCGTGAAAAAATGCCATATTTTGTCAGCGGTTACTCGATCGTGCACCGTCATGTAGTAAACCATTTGACGTGGCACAAATTAATGGGAGTATCGATATAATCTTGATAAAAGACTGAAGGCACAAATGTTATACTCACTTCTTTCCTACCATCGCTGACTCATTGAAGTATGTATCCATCGTTGATAACATTAAATTGAATCTTTTATTAATAACCTAATTTTTTTTTACATTACAAAATTATTATGCCCTGTTATTATTATCAGGGGTTAAAGTATGAATTTGCTATTTCGTAGTGAAAAATAAAATCAATTTTTCTTATATATTTATTTAATCAAAGTATTTACCCTCGATATCTAACTCCTCGTTTCTGCTAGTCACTTGGAGTATCATTCAAACCATTGCGATATAATTCTGGAGACCTGGATCTTGCCTTATCATGAAGCAATACTGGTGAAGACCAATTTTTTTATGGGATAGGTTGGTAGTAAGGGGGGAATCGAGCCTCCAGAACCTCCCACAAAACGATGCAACGCAATAGCAAGCTATGTTACTTCTGGTCGGTATTATGTGAGAGTGTGGTGCTTCTCCGGTCATTCCGGCTTATTCGGCTGTGAGGTTGCAGCGTGGCACTACCACAAAAAAATTACAAGTTGGTTCTGTTTTATTGCGAGTTTCGCCACCATTGCTCGGAGTTCTGCATAGTAGGCATGTGCTGTTATTATCTGAAGCTATAGTGAATTACATCATGATGTGACCACCAAGCGGTTACCATTACCATTGTATGGGGTTTCAATTTAGGGCGTTTGACCTAGGGCCACCATTGCGTTGCCATTGCTTGCGATTATTGTGAAGAATGCACTTTTCATCACACGTCATAATTCAATCCAAAATCCCTTCATTTCTTAGAATAAGAACCTCGGTTCTTATTCTATGCTTCCTTTCTATATTGAACAAAATTCCCCCTTGCAGATCTGTCAAACCGTGAGGTAGGTACCCAATTTTGAAGCTTTTTAATTTTACGGATTTGTATGTTTTTAAACTGTCACGTTTACTTTTGCAAAAGTGGACATTAGAAAGCCAGTGGTGTGGCTGTTATACGCTTAAAAAAAAAGTAAAAAAAAAACAAGTTCGAAAACAGATATCGCTACTTTCAGTCGTCAACAAAACATAGATGCGAGTGGTTTGTGTGACAGTAAAGCGTATGTACAGCTCTGAAAAAGGAAATTTTTCAGAGATGTACAGTACGTATTACACGCAATAGAAAGACGGTAGATCGTTTCGTTTGTTCTTGGTGGCGCTCACTCGCATAGACTTCAGTTTACTCGTGATCATGGCGCTTGCAACAGTGCCAAAATATCGGGAACTCAAGCGAAATGGATTTCACGGTAAGCATCCCGTTTCTAATGTTAACTCTTTACCAATTTGGTTCAAATGGGTCAATATTGTAAGTACGCTAGCATTAGACCATGCCGCTAATTCCTAGGTAGTTTGATACGGATCGGCTTTGACCATCTCCGTCAATTTTTTATTTACCGTAGTGGCTGGAACATGAACATAGCTAAAACTAAAGTCATGACAAATGCGGAACAGATACCAATTCGCGCGAACGGTAGCATACGTCAAAGAATACATTTACCTTGGCCAAACGATTTCTTTTAAAGAAGAAATCGACAGAAGAATTGCTCTGTCATGGAAAAAAATACTGGATGCACAAAGACGTATTCAAAAGTAAGTTACCCGTATATCTCAAAAAGAAATGGATGAATAATGCCATTCTCCCAACACTTCTATATGGAAGTCAGTGCTTGCCATTAACAAAAACCATAGTTATGAAGATAGGCACTTACCAGAGAGCCGCAGAGAGATCTATGCTAGGCATAAAGCTAAAAGACCGAGTACGTAACGACGATATAAGGAAAAAGACCAAGCTAACAGATGCCGTTGATATGTTATGTAAGCTGAAATGGAAGTGGGCTGACACATTGCCAGGGTAAAAGACGAACGGTGGATCGAGCGCGTCCTTCACTGGTTCTTGATGGAAGACACTAGAAAGAGAGGGCGACCGATAAGGAGATAGCGTGACGACATCGTGAAGGCAGCCGGCAGAACCACGTGGACTAGACTGGCACAAGACCGGAAAATATGGAACGACATGCAGGGGACCTATACCAAAATGTGGGTGCCCAATAAAAAACAAAATATATAAATAAATATATTTAGTAGGCAGTATATATTAGTTAATTAAAATTTAAGGCCTCTTAGGCCCACTTGCACGTTCCAGAGTTAGCTTCGATAACTCAGAGTCAACTGCTAAAACGGGGTTTTATATTTAATTTATCTTGCACCATTAAAGGTTAGTAGTAAAACTAAGGTTATTTATTGATATTTAACCCAGCAATGTGGGAGGGTTAAGTCTTTAACTAGGGTTAGTGGAGTTTTGTGTCAAAAGAAATTGATGTTACATTCTGCTGTATAATGTACTCTTTGGATAAAATGACACGAGACAATACGTATAGAATAAAAAGTCGTCGAATTTCATACAACAAAGGATAAACAAGAAAGTCTATATACATTGTACTGTAGTGCCAAAGAGATGGATATGAGTTTCACTTTTTTTCGATTCATTTATTATTGGTCAGGTTACAATATAAGCGCATAGACTATTAATTAATGTTCCCATCTAAAGATTATAAATGTCAGTTTAGCAAAACCGGTGATCTTTTATAGTCGTGCAAGGCAAAATGAGAGTAAAAAAATTGATATGAGTAACGCAAGTTTACAAACTCGTAGACTTATTTATTCAACCCGAGCAAACGTGCAAGTGGGCCTCAGAGATATGTTACTAAAGTTAATATTGGGAATAAAGGCATATTATATTATTATTTGAGATATTTCACGGGTTTCACCCGGTCCTTTACATAGGCATAAGTGGGGCTGTAGCCAACACTTAGAGGCCTGTTTGGTATAAAAATACAATCTAGTATAAAAACAGAAACATTTTGGATGGATGGTTACATGGTATATCTATTACAAAAATGGGTACAATGGCATGGCTATTGATATGTACTTATTAGTGGTACGGGAGATAGTGGGCTATGGACGAGACTAGGGCACCTGCCAATTTCAGTCTCATTTTAAAAATTTTGGACAGGTGGTGACTTGCCACCCACTAAACGGCCATTAAAAGCCACCATGAGTGGTGACAAAACGTTGGGCAACGTTGGTGTGGATGGCTAAAGAGTGTCGAGAGGTGTGCTGCGGTTTCACTAGAGCGCTACTACCGGCGTTATGCCCTTTAACACTTCCACCCTTGGAGCTTTTTGTTACTTGCTCTTGCGTCTCCACCCCCAGACAGCCAATAAAGGCAAGCCGGGGGTCAGGGGTCTCATTTAGCCCCAGGGAGAATCAGGGTCCACGGTGTCGCCACTCACCGACGGCTCGCCACAAAGCCGCCCCTGCGGTTTTTATTATTATTATTTTTATTCAAAAAATTTCACGGGTTTAACCCGGCCCTTTACATAGGCATAAGTGGGGCTGTAGCCAACACTTAGAGGCCCGTTTGGTATAAAAATACAATGTAGTATAAAAACAGAAACATTTTGGATGGATGGTTACATGGTATATCTATTATAAAAATGGGTAAAATGGCAAGGCTATTGGTATGATCTTATTAATGATAAGGGTAATAGTAGGCTATGGACGAGACTACGGCACCTGCCAATTTCAGTCTCATTTAAAATATTTAGGCAGGTGGTGACTTGCCACCCACTAAACGGGCCCCCCATAGGAGCCACCATCAATGGTGACAAAAGGGGCAACGTTGGTGTGGATGGCTAAAGGGTGTCGAGAGGTGTGCTGCGGTTTCACTAGAGCGCTACTACCGGCGTTATGCCCTTTAACACTTCCACCCTTGGAGCTTTTTGTTACTTGCTCTTGCGTCTCCACCCCCAGACAGCCAATAAAGGCAAGCCGGGGGTCAGGGGTCTCATTTAGCCCCAGGGAGAATCAGGGTCCACGGTGTCGCCACTCACCGACGGCTCGCCACAAAGCCGCCCCTGCGGTAAATTATTATTATTATTATTTTTATTATTATTATTCAAAATAAATCACGGATTTCATCCGGTCCTTTACAAAGGCATAAGTGGGGCTGTAGCCAACACTTAGAGGCCTGTTTGGTATAAAAATACAAAGTAGTATAAAAAAACAGAAACTTATGGATGGATGGTGAAATGGTATATCTATTATAAAAATGGGTAAAATGACAAGGCTATTGAAATGATTTTATTAGTGATAAAAAGATAGTGGGCTATGGAAGAGACTACGGCACCTGCCAAATTCAGTCTCATTTTAAATATTTTGGGCAGGTGGTGACTTGCCACCCACTAAACGGGCCCCCCATAAAGGCCATCATGAATGGTGACAGAAAGGGCAACGTTGGTGTGGCTGGCTAAAGGGTGTCGAGAGGTGTGCTGCGGTTTCACTGAAGCGCTACTACCGGCGTTATGCCCTTTAACACTTCCACCCTTGGAGCTTTTTGTTACTTGCTCTTGCGTCTCCACCCCCAGACGGCCAATTAAGGCAAGCCGGGGGTCAGGGGTCTCATTTAGCCCCAGGGAGAATCAGAGTCCACGGTGTCGCCACTCACCGACGGCTCGCCACAAAGCCGCCCCTGCGGTTTTATTATTTATTATTATTATTAGTATTATTATTATTATTATTATTTATTATTTATTTTATTATTTATTATTTATTATTATTATTATTATTAGTGGCTGGTTTTCCTCGTAGTGCATTCTTCAAGTCGAAGTTTCCACCACAAAAGCGGTTAAACCAAATAAGCACTGCAAACACAGCATTGCCGTTTTGGGCAGTTTCTGCTTCTTTATTCCACGTATGAACCCGTATTTATTCTGATTTTTGCTGTATAATTATTCACGTTAAAATGTGAATGTAAAACAATTGAAAAATAAACAGTCAAAATGAATCCTTATTTTCAGGTTTCGCCACTTAAATGATGCGCCAAGCAATCCTCTTATTTGAAAAAGGGTCAAAAAATCTGAAGAGAGCGATACAAAGGTGCAAAAACTTAAATCCAGGCGACCAAGAACACTAAGAACGGTAGAAAACGTGGAGTGTTAATCAGACGGTTCGTGACAACCCAACCATTTCAATTAGGAAGCGCGCAAGTGCCTTAAATGTGCATAGATCACCCATACACCGCATTTTGTACAAAGACCCAAATTCCTGCTCCTCTACAAAAATTGGTGCAATAATTATTATCTTCTACGCACTACAGTCACCGAATCACCGTTTTAGTAAAACTGCTCCCGTGAAACTCTCCATAGCGACTGAATCCCCAAGAGCCGGGCTACCGATTTACATAACTCTCGTGCCCCTCGGATTCGTTGCGGTCACGCAGTAAACTAAATAAATATTAGTTTTCTTTTCAGACACCTTGTACAATCTAATATGACCCTCTTCCACAGTCACGTAATAACGCTTTATTTATACGATAAGTTAGTGAAGTTAGTATGACATGGACGTATTGAATAGCTGCTAATACTGTAATGGCCGGCAATGTGTAAGGAAAAATATCAAGGGGTCGATCCCCCATGAGTCAGACCAAATTTCCAGATGTGAAGCTGCCGTGGATATATCAACTTGGCGTGATGTGGTCCACCAGAAAATACTCCGTAGAGGCCACGACCCTCAGCATTGAGGATATACGACGCAAGGAAAAGGAGAAATACTGTATTGTTCTCGGTTTAAGTGTATGTTTCCATATTATATTAGATATCTTAAGTTTACACACCAAAACCTTCCTATTAGGATTCCATGTGTCGCAGGAGGCACGGATACACACAATTACGACATCCAAAACATGAAAAAAAAAATTCTGCTCATCAGGCCAGGGAACAAACCTGGACTTCCGCGATTTGCAGGTAGAGACGTTATCAACAGAGCTAATTAAAACTTTAGCTAACAAAAGCTTGCTTAATTAATTTTTTGTTCAAACTTTATACACTTTTGTTTTACGGCGACATGCGTAAGACAATTATGGATAGTCAAAATGTGTCGGATTATGGTTACGAGTAGATCTAGAATCATCTGTAAAACAATCCTACAGTTTTAAAATAAGAGAAAATAAGCGGCCATACACAACGATTATCAAAATATTAGGTACATACGAAAAAACTGAAGAAATTACTGATATAATATGTTTTTCACAAAAATGGTTCTATGTATTTTGGAACGCGGCGGTAGGCATTAAAGTACATTATAATGAAAAATTGACGTTCATATGTGCGTCTTTGATGCCTAAATTGAATAAATGATTTTGACTTTGGCTTTGATTTTGACTTTGGTATGTAATGTTGCCATAACAACTCTAATAAAGTATCGAGAAAGTTAGCTCTACCGGGGACTTATTCACAATTACTGTCCAGTAAGAAGCGAAATTTTAAATTTGAAATCTTCTACTGTCCAGTAAATAAGTATGTAATTTACTTACTGGACAGTAGGTCATCCTCTTTAGATCTGCTTTGAAAAAAAACATAGTACCAGACACAGATTAGAGTTTAGCCATTATAACATGGTACAAATATATATCTATCTCTCTTTTTGTTTTGGTATGACATTTTATGAAATAGATATATTTTTCGAGCCTTAAACAGTCTGACACGCGAAGCAGAAAAAGTATGCACGATGCGTTTGTACTTCGTAATGTTGTAGAAGTATAGTGTGGAATTTTATGTTTGTATTTAGTATTTTCAGTTTATAAATCATGTTGGATTAAAACTTACCACTCTAAAATCAACATGGAGATTAAAAACAATAATTTACATATTTTTACTAAAACATTAATGTAATGTAAAAATAGATCAATTTTCAAACCTAAACGCAAACTTTTTAGTAAAAAAAAACGCCTGGCGGGATTTCACATTCAATTGCGACAATTGTATTTTAATTTACCGTGTGAACATAGATAATCCTAAAAATTGAGTTCAAGCAAATCTGATTCGGAAATAGATGCCACTCCTCCTGATTTAAAAGCTGAGGCCGAAATAGCAAAAAAACAATTTACTTCCTCCAAAATCAAAGGAGCGATATATGAAAACTTATGAAAAATTTATGAAGTGGAAGACAGAAAAACAAGCCAACAGTTGGTCTGAAAATACCATTTATTAGAAAAGCATTATTCAAGCCTCAACCAGTAAGAAAGCCATCCTGGCCTCGCATATAACCGGAACTCATACTTGGCCAGGAAGGCTTACTTACTGGATTCTGCAGTAATGTACTATTAAACCTTAGCCATACATTTGCCATACAAAACTTACCTGTACGTATTATTGTTTCAGAGTAAAATGATAGATCGTTCTAAGAAAAAGTGACCCACCGTTCGTCGTCAGCCGAGCCGTGCGCGACAGAAGGCCCCACCGCTGTCTGCCGCTGCTTTCGCACGTTGCGCGTATTAACTGCACTCACACCGGATATTGTTTCAGCAATTCCATAGTCAGCACATTGTTGGTGTTATGTACACTGCACATCACAGTGCAATTAAATGCTCCGTGGTATATACCAACAATGTTCTAGGTCGCAGTACAATTGAGCTATGTCTTTAGGGATTATACGGATTTAAATATGTGATGGTATCAATCAAAAGTCAGGATCAACACTAAAAAAAAATCATAGTTGACATGAACATCAAAATCAAATAGAAGGTGCATGTTTAGTGGCAAGAATTAAGAGGATTGCATAGCTACGAGTAGTACTTTCCATGCTAAAAGAGAAAACTCTTTTCGACCTCTTAACATTGTCCGATTTCAGTGATTTTTTTTTCATGGAATCATGACATTGTTTACTATGCCCGTACGTTTTGATTTTTTCACTATTTCAAAGTACATTAAATTTCCTTTTTTAGAAATTAAATTCCATGAAACAAAACCACTGAAATCGGACAATGTTAAGAGGTAGAAAAGAGTTTTCTCTTTTAGCATGGAAAGTACTAGCTATGCAATCCTCTTAGTGAATACTGATACCACATGTTCTTATAATAATAAGAAACTAAAATAATGTATTATCAGATAACAAGACGTTACAATTTATATGTCATAATTAAAAATACATTTACCTCCTCTCTTCATACATAATTTCGTCGATGAAGTCGTGCTTGGTATGAGTTTAACATGTAGGTATTGTGATCATTTGCCGACCTAACATCGTCTGCTACACGACTCGGGACAAAATGGCTGAATCCGAGTGAACGTTCTCTTTTGTGTTCAGACTGTTCATTTTTCGTACAATCGGAGTGGAAGTAAATGATATCGAATGTCATTGTGGATTTTAATGTTATTTTCTACGAAGAAATAATATCAGGAGGAGTAGCTGCCTTAAAAAAATGACTCAATAAAAGTCGTGCTAAATCAATAACATCGTTCACGCCGCTATGACTCAGCTGTCATAGTAGACGTTGCAGCACGCGCGTGGTCCAATCCCTGCTTTCCTTCTGAAATTTAAACCAATAACCGAACATGTCTATTTGTAACCTCGGAAGTAATTCGTATTTGTAATCATACGTCGTTTTGGTTTGAAGGACCACTTTTTGTGTGAAATTTGTTCTGAGTTATGCTTCCTGACATTATTTCTTCGTAGGTTATTTTGACAGTTTAACTTACGTATACAAAATAACATTAAAATGTGTAATACCTACTTACGAAAGTTTCCATCAAGCCAATATGGATATTCGCATTCGATGTAATTTACTTCCATTCTTGGATTGATTCACTAATATACAAATTAATTCAGCACTCGTGTTTCATTTTGTGTTCAGATATTTCATTTCAATTGAAAGGTAGAGAATTAGATGCGAAAAAAAACCGTCAGATATCACCTTTAGTACATTACATAAAACATCTTAAAAAATACAATCTTAAATCTCATCATAATACGATCAGGGTTAAGAGATGATTCGCACTACAAAATCTTCACATGGCTTACTACTCGTATCAGTCCCAGTGCGTGCGTGGATAGAGTACTTTCGTGCCCAATCACTAAAGATAAAATACCTATATCACCAAATGCCACAGTTTCTCAAACTTTATGAGCAGTAACCGCGTCCCCATCACAAGTTATATAAATTCATCATCATCATCATCTCAGCCGTAGGACGTCCACTGCTGAACATATGCCTCCCCCATGATTTTCCAAAAGGACCGGTTGGAAGCGGCCTGCATCCAACGTCGTCCTGCGACCTTAATCAGGTCGTCTGTCCACCGTGTCGGTGGACGACCTACGCTGCGCTTGCCGGTCCGTGGTCTCCACTCCAGAACCTTTCGGCCCCATCAGCCATCTGTTCTGCGTGCTATGTGCCCTGCCCACTGCCACTTCAACTGGCTAATCTTCTGGGCTATGTCGGTGACTTTCGTTCTTCTACGGATCTCCTCATTTCTGATTCGATCACGTAGAGAAACCCCGAGCATAGCCCTCTCCATAGCTCGTTGTGCGACTTTGAGCTTGTCTATGAGGCCCATAGTAAGAGACCACGTTTCAGTGTCACCATAAGTCATCACTGGTAACACACATTGGTCGAAGACTCTTGTCTTGAGGCACTGAGGTATTTTTGACGAATTATTATATAAATTATCTGTTCTTTATCTCCTTACTTAGAAGCTCACCTTGCTATCCAATTTCGCTCAACTTTCATTACCGTGTTTATGCAGCTATATACAATACTAGTAACATGTACTTATGATATACGTACGTAGACAAAAGTAGATAACGTAGTTTTTTTTGACAACACCTTCCAAAGACAAACCGACGTTGTCGAGCCTCTTTCTAAGAACGGACTGTTAGCCTTCATAATTCTTAGTCTACATAATAATATATTTATCCTTATGTAATGATCCTTTATAATATATATTATTATTTGCTTACACAATCAATTTATTGTGTGTGTATTATGCAGTTCATTGTTAAAGCGCAGATCCAATAACAAACTTGTACATAACAACAAAGATACATTTAGAGTTATTTGTTTCGATCTATTTTTGTAGGATAGTTCTAAATATTTATTATATTTTACACACACATATATATATAGAATAAGAAGAATAACCAATGGGAGAGAGACCTTCTTCAAAAAAGTAATACAAAAATATTATCCCTATTGTTTTCTCCCTATAGGTCTCTCTCCCATTGGTTATTCTTATACATATTTTTAACACTTCAATAATTCAATTACATTTGCAACATAGTCGTACAATCTAAGTTAATATTTGTAGAATACCAAGATTTAGCAATTTTGGATAGATTGTCATGGATAGATGGACTTTCAAGCACAATGATGCTTTATTCCATAATGATGGGGGAATCGATTAATTTCTAATAGCAAAATTATGACGTCCATTGCTTTTATTTAGTGTGATCTGCGTTAAAAACAGACGCGGAAAGCTTGTGTGTTCCAGTATCTAAGCATGTTTAGGCATTATATGAGCTAATATCCGATAACTGAAGCACAGTTTAACAAGCAATATAGAAATTCACATAGTTTTTCGATACTTGACATTATCGTGTCGGTCTTTGAAAAGTAGATAATTGCGAGTAAAACTGGTAGTCAAATATTAAAAACGTAAAGCATTTTCAGACTTTTTACTAGGTATTATACAGTATTCTAAAATCTATTTTATCATATTAAACATACAGTGGTACGACGATTTTTGTATAGTACCCACTATTGCATGGTTTTAATCATTTCAGGATCTTTGGTTTTAACAATTTGTGTTTGTGCAACAAAATAACAAAGTCAATTTAACTCTATTCTATTTGACATAGCAATGCTGCTACCAAACTACACGTTATAGTAATTGCTCTCAACTTTTTGTAAGGCTTATGAAGAATATACCGTTCCGGAACGAAGCTATGAATGAAACCATTACGAGTCTGCCATGTTTCTTCTTTGATTGTGTTTTATACGGCAGGTGGAAGCAACACCGGACAGTTAATATATCAGGCTCGCAGAGAAAATGAGTGGTGCCAAGTGAGTGGACCCCCAGCTGTCGTTAACCAGGATAACAATGGTTTATCTATTGTGTCTGGTTCAGCGACAGATTTCTATATTTCTAAAATTCTAGTGGAATGCCTGATGTAATAATATCGCCATTTGTGGTCGTTGATTTGCAACGGCATTTTTACCTGGGTAACATTGGTATCACTACATTGGTGTCGATTATGTAAGCATTCTCTTAACTAAAAATGACTAAATTATTGCAGTTCTTATATTGTTTAGGCTAAAATCCAAATTAGTATAACACTTTCGAATGACAGCACTCGAATTAGACACTATTTTTAGTGTAAGATCCCGTTATAGAACGACCTTCACCGAGATGCTTTTTTACCTTTTGTATGTAAACAAAGCCAAAAATAATATCTGAACAAACCTGCCCAACAACAGAAAACTAATTTGTATCGGGTTCAGGTCTATTAAGAATTTGGCCGCAGCTTTATCTCTTATATCTTAGCCGCAGCCATGATATGGCATTTAAATATATAGAATAAAACTTAATATGGGTAATAAAATTAAATGTTGATGAGGTATGCGAAAACTATGTATGTCAAAATTGTAAAGTAATGAGGATTCTTATTTCGACGTAATCTTGGAAACTGAGTAACACGTTTTTTGTCTTAAAGATAAATTAGAATTAAAAATTTACAAAATTTGAACTTTGATGTTATAATATTTTACAAGTCTGGACAATGCTTCTTAGTCTATTAGATTCACAAAGGTTGTATTCTAGGTACCTATCTACATGCAACTATTATTCCATTACATTATACATATACACACAGGTACAATGATTCATCAACTGGAAATGTAACTTTGTAATCCTATATATTCATATTGGATTACAAAGTTATTTATGCCGTTAGTTTATTTAGAAAACTAGACCGAAATTGCAAAATATTTTAGTTTTTCCTTCATTTATATACTAAACACTAACTGTATTCTATGATTGCTAGAAGTGCCTTTGAGTTTTGATGATCGGTCAGTCAGTCGTCAGGGACAAAATTAAAAAAACTTTGACTAGTTAAATTAGTGGTCCAAATTGAATGAAATTTAAAACCTACGAATAATAATAAGTCCGTAGTTTAAAACATACTATGTTTATACAACGCCTGCTTGGTCACTAAACATTTAGGCTTTTAATTTTATCCAAAACAAAGTTAATCGTAAATGGCCTGAACTGCTTCGAGAAAAGTATGGTACGACCGTGCCCCTTTTTTCCAAGTAATATATATTGTTGATGCATCTTCTTGTAAAGATCGAGAAAACAATTGGTCCATTATATATTCCGGTAGAAAATAGTATCTGTATGTACCTCGACGTATACAGCGATTACATAATATTAACATTTAAAACATACTGTATATATATCTTTTGATGGAATTTCCAGTCTAGCCATATTTTATTGTGATTATTTTGTGATACCTAATTACATATTGCAATATTATATGAACTGCAGCGTAGCATGGACCTACTTGCGCACAAGCGCCACAAAGTGCAACACGAGGCGCCGACTCACACCGAGCCGAGCACACATGTCGAAGCCGACACCGGACGAGCGGAGCGGCGTTTGCGGCACTCTTGGTACACACCTCGACCAGAGTACATAGCATAGTTTAGTAATAGTTAATTAACTAAAGTGTAATAATTATATTTTAAAATAAATTAGTTGCCAATAGTTTTGGTTTTTTTAAGTCCTTCGGCTGCAGCTAACCTTGTGATTCGAAAGAGTACATCAAATAAAGATTTTTAAGAGTGCTAGCTACCTGTGAAAGATAGTTCTTAAAGATATAGAGTGCAAAAAGAGAACAGGCATGGTGTTACGGTGAACATAATATTATGTATTTATTATAATTCAGATAGAGTATGTGATGATGAAATGGACAGGTACGTTATTGTTTATTAACATAATCGATTATTATTGCTTTAACTGGGCAGAGTGCTCAAGCTATAATTTTTAGAATCAGGTCATTGTATGTGAAGTTGTTTGTTATTTCTATAGTACATTTTTATCTATTTCGATTCATAATTCAACTGAATGAAAACGACGATGATGATGACGACGAAAGTGATGCAGAAGACCAAACAGAGAGTGAACATGATAGTGATATGGAAAATGATTTATAATTAAACAATTATCATAATTTTAGTTTTCCTATTAATTTATCCTCAACCATAATAAAAAAAATATAAACAATAAAAGTAGTTCTATCTTTTTATTTACTCCTATATTACGTCACAAGTAAGTACAACATATCGCAAGATTTATCCTGGCACACTCCTCTTCGTGTGTAACCGTGTGCTAGAATGACGTGCTTCTTCTTTCGCGCCACCGTCTTTCACCCCGTGGGACGGTGGCGCACGAGATTGCCGGGCTATAATCCAGCTATTATCTGTCCATCACGCATCTGTCAAGTGTGAGCTTCAACTCGATAAATAAATAAAAACAGTAAATTAGCAAACGCGCGACCTCAATTCCTAGGACGCTACCCTTTTTGCATAGACGTGCTGACTGTACTTACGATCCTTGTTTAACAATACTACAGATTTATAATAATGAAAGTGTTACGCTAGGGTGGTCTGTCCTGGGGTTCCTACATCTCTATCGGTGAGACCCGGATTGAGGTCGAGTCCTCGATTAAATATCTCGGGCTCTTCCTTGACAACAGGTGGAATTTCCGCGAGCACTT
This sequence comes from Selenia dentaria, assembly GCA_917880725.1. Taxonomy (NCBI): domain Eukaryota; kingdom Metazoa; phylum Arthropoda; class Insecta; order Lepidoptera; family Geometridae; genus Selenia; species Selenia dentaria. Next base: position 7,539,783 of record OU862876.1, on the reverse strand, counting down.
CACTCGCATGTCCCCTCGGGTGATAGGGGCGGCCGCTGCCTTAAAGCGGCTGATGCCTAATATCGAGGGAGCGAGATCGAGCAGCCGCCGCCTGTATTTGGAGGCGGTGCGCTCCATGGCCCTTTACGGGGCCCCCATCTGGGTGGATGCCCTGACGGAGGTAAACGTCGCCCTGCTGAGAAGATCTCAGAGAGTGATCGTCGGCCGTCGGGGTTACGTGGGTACCGCACCACCTCCTGCGAGGCAGCGTGCGTATTGGCGGGGTCTACCCCCTGGGATTTGGAGGCCGAGGTCTACGCGTGTATGTACGAGTGGCGCTCGCAGCACCGAATCCGAGGCGAGATACCCCCGCCAAGAGAAGTGCAAGGGTGGAAAAACCGCGCTCGACAGTCCCTTATTGGGAGGTGGAGGGAGCGGCTGGCCGAACCTATGGCTGGCCACTGGACTGTTGAGGCTATCCGACCCATCCTTCAGGACTGGTTAGATAGGGAGCACGGGTCGCTGACCTTCTGGTTGGTGCAGGTCCTTACGGGCCACGGGTGCTTTGGGAAGTACCTGTGTCGCATCGCTGGAAGAGAACCGACAACGGAGTGTCACCATTGTAGCTGTGACGAAGATACGGCGCAGCAAACGCTCGAGGAGTGCCCAGCTTGGGAGAGTGAGCGCCGTGATCTCGTCGCAGTAGTGGGGGACGACATCTCGCTTCCGTCATTGGTCAAGGCCATGGTGGAAAGCGAAAGGTCGTGGAACGCGGGGCTAGACTTCTGTGAACGGGTCGTGTCGCAGAAGGAGGCTGCGGAAAGGGAGAGAGAGATCACCTCTACTCTGTCGATCCGCACCCGGAGATCCGGGCGTAGGAGGAGGGCGTATCAAGGTCTCCTCCATCCCCCATAACAGAGGTCGTGGTGACGGATACGGGGGTGTCCGTTGCCGCCAATCTATGACCTCGAGGTGGCGCGCGCGGTGTTCCGCGCGCCCCTTACATGTGACGATGGATGGATGGGATGAAGTGACTCCTTCTCCATCCGGGATGGGGTCCTCATGGGAGGGCCAACGCTGCCGGGACTTCGGACGATTGCAATAGCGTGTCCGTTGTCCCGATATAAAGGCGCCAGGAGAAACACCGTGTGGTGGTTTAGTCGGTATGGTCTGCCTGCTGCTATGGGTGCAGTTGGTATGTAAAGGACGAGTCCGACATACCCCGTCAAACCCCCCCGGGTCGGACGGGGATGTGTAAGCGCATTCCCCACACGTTAATAAAAAAAAACATCATTTACATAATAAGATGATCGAGTGCTTGGTTAGCAAATCTTTTGTAAAATATATAAACGTACTGAAAAATAAGATATACAGTTTTTTAACATCTAAGTCTTAGAATAAAACAATGTAGAAAAGTTAAGTACGCGATAAAATACTATCAAAAGTCAAACTGTAATATTGTGTGAGTAGTACAAGAATATATACTTATATATAGACTCACGAGACCGCAGATATGAACAAGACCTACATACGAGTAATATGGTGAAGCCAGAACTCATTAATCTGCTTATACTATATTAATTAAAACTATTTGTGGATGACAAATTCAGTCCACGGACAAGGTGTTGAAGAGGAAAAGTTAAGAAGTCAAAATGACTACAGTGTGAAGAAGACATTTTACAGACAGAAGACATTTTATCGATTAAGCTACTTAACCTAACTGCTTACTTACTCAGCATTGTTCTGTTAACCTAGAACATATTTGTGTATTTATGTCTAGATTATACTAAAAAAATCGGCAAATACACTTTAGCCTCAAAACGTCTGACTCCCGCACGCTGTAACAAAGCGGTAGTGAGCTACATTGATTGATGATGGTTGGTGAATGCAACAAAATTTTGAATCAAAACTGCTAATGTGACATTTTGAAAGCGAAATTACAACCATGCAGGTGTAATTTTGATGACTGTGTAAAGAGCAGCGCCGCATAGACCACAGATTTTATTGTCTCTCTAACAGAGTATTTTCAATGTTCCAGTATTTTTTTTATTAATTTTTTTATTATTTCTTCAAATTTTTTAAGGCTCGTGCTTGCGGATCTATTGCAGGCCATATCAGTCTGCTTTTTGGAAGTTCTGTATCAGTAACTGTCATTACAGTTGTATCATCCTCCAATCCATACAGAGCAAGTGAGGTGGATTATGGTTCACACTTTTCTACCTGAGAGGAAGCGCTAAGCTTCAGTAGCTGAAACTTAATGCTAATGGTTATACCGGCATATGCGCACAAACGGGCTCTTGTAAAGAGAAATCAAATATTTGTTGCAGATCGATTTCAAAATAATCGACTTTATAAGTGGTAAGATGCTTACGAATTCATATTATATCTAGTCGCCCTTTGAAGCTAGTCCGGCTTGCCAAGTTATGTTGCCAAGTGTAGCAGCCGTTACAGTTGGTATACTGCCGCCCGAACCCAAAATCCTTAAATCGTCCTAGTGGTACGTGACTTGCGTAATAAATTGCCAAAATTGAGTTACATACTTTCGAAACTGTCGCGGCACACAGACATGTGATCTAATCTTACTCAGACATTTTATTGGAGTTCGAATTACATTGGTGTTATATAATAATAGGTAACCGTCTCTGGCTTCGTACGTGATTACGCGATTTTGCGCTTAGATGAATAGCTATGTTTCGGTGAGGTAGCTAAATTAAGTTTAACGAGTAGTTTTCTTCGGCGAAACTACTTGTTTATACTTAAACTATTTTATATGTTTAATTATATTTTGTGTTAGAATGATGATATAATTTGTCTTGTCCAGTGTATTATTGACTGTCGTCGTCTAATCTATATCTTCAATCTATATTATATCTAAACTTTAATAACATAATATATCCTGCATTTTGTTTTTTTTTAATTCCTTGTATTTAGATATTAGTTTCAGTCATGGACTTCCTGTTACTGACTCAAATTTCGTATAAGTTTTAGTTACGTTTTAGTTGTGTAACAATGAAATATAGATTTAACTTATCCAATACGAATTTATTGCATTTCTGATATTAAAATGATACAGGAGATATGTGCAAAAGTTGAAAATACACGAATGGATATTTCAGATAGTAAAATTGGAATGAAATTGCAATTTTGATTTGAAATAAAAGGTTTATGGTCGGAATAATGTTGCCTATCCACAAACCGAGGTATTGTTTGACGATCAGTCATGTTCAGTGGATGGGTTATATGTATGTATATATGTATGCTATCTATGTATATATGTATGGTATCTCTCCGTCTCTTTCTCTGTCTCTGTCTGACTGTATGTGTCAGTGTGTATTTGTGTGTGTGTGTATAAGTATGTACGTTGGCGGTATGTTGTGTGTATATGGCATCGTATCTCCAGAACGATTGAAGGATGATCGATTAAGATGTGGTTATTTATATGCAAAGCCAATATGAATTGAAACATGTAACATGTAAATTAACACAGTAACCATGCGAGAATTTTCTTAGTCTTGATTTATTGAAATCGTCCTTGCCATATCTATGATAAATTCAACGCAGGCACAGCTTTATGGACATTTTTGTAAATCTGTTGTTATTAAAATTACGAAAGTGATAGCAGCATTTTATATGCTAACATAGGCAAACAGAAAAATAATATTTTTATTTTTTCGGACTTTATTATATGACTAGCTGCTCTCCGCGGTTTCACCCGCGTGTTGATGATGATGATGATGATGATGAATTTTATATAGCCTATGTTACTCAGGGTGAATGTGGCTTTCCAATAGTGAAAGAATTTTTGAAATCGGTCCAGTACTTTTTGAGCCAATTCGTTACAAACATACATACAAATCTTTCCTCTTTATAATATTAGTATAGATTAGATAGACAAGTGGCGCTCCTGATGCTAAGCACCAGGTGCTAAGTAGTGCTGTCATGGGCTTGACAGCACTACGACTGTGTTGTGCCATCCGGACCTCAGGACTATATTCAGGTCACACAGAACCATTTTGGCAACTTTGTTGCCACTACATTGTTATTAAATAAGCCTTATTCGCCCAGTCACTTCACTTGCTTAGTCACACTGTACTTCAGACTCTAACGCAGTAACGCTTATGTATTATATAAATGAGTCTTCTAAACGATAGCATAGCGTTGTAGTGAAACCAACCAAGGCGATTGCTTCCACAAGAGTCCTACATCCACAAAAGTAGTGGTTTGTCGGTTTTTATGCTTAGTACTTGTTCACGCCAAAGCGTGACGTCACCTCAAGGCGTGCACCCGCGCCCGCGTGCCCCACCGCCGCTTCGCCTACAGCTGTCATAACTAGAAGCAAGCGGCTGAAAGGAAGCGGAAAGAGTCACCCTTTTATACTCGTAACTGGCGGACGTGTACCGCTGCGTTCCGCGTAGAGACCGCGTGGCAACCGCCATTATGACCACGAGTTACCGCGATTGACTCCGCCACGAGTGACCTTCAGGGTGTGTTCGGTACGGCCACACACCACCCCCTAAATCAGCCCGTGTTTCGAGACGCAATCAGCCCGCCGCGTAAACCAGTGCACAAACCAAAAGGACAATACAAACATTATAACCAAGTGAACAACAGTTCTTCAGCCCCTTCAGCACGTCGTCCAAAGCAGGACGCCTCCAACGAGGACTCACGGTCACCAGCTCACACCAGCTCCAGAGGCCCTCGACACCCCCCCACGGAAACCAGGTATTTACCAATAATTCTTCCCTACCAATGTATAGTGGCAGGTAACTGCGAAACTCCATCGGCGTAACGATTTAAAAATGAAAGATAAAAATTGTATTTTCCGAGTTTTTATGTATTAATGTTTGATAATAGCTATCTTAAAATTTAAATGCTTGACAACTGTTTTACTTTTATATTATTATGTCAAAATATTTTGAGACATTTCGGGAACTACCTAATGCGAACATATAACAAGGTAAAATGTCGCAATTTACTCTTTTTGCGCCCTGTAATCACTTGCGTTATTTTCGGGGGTAAAAAATGGCTTATGAGTAGCCTAATTTTTGACAGCTTATATGCCATTATAGCTATGCCTCATAAATCAGGGGTTTTTTCTTTTAATCGGATTGGGGTTTCCGATTATCAGAGCGTTAAAAAAGTTTAAATATATAGATACATATAATTATATACATTAACTTTATTTTAATAACGTATTTCCCTCTTCCTCGCGTTGTTTTCTTCGCTGCTGACGGTCGCGATACCCCGTGTGGAAATCACCTTCTTTTTGAAAATTTGTCGCCACCTGATTTTGTCTTTGTGAACGTTGTTGAGGGTAGTGCGGTTTTAGTCTAAAACCATCGTGTTGGATTACGGTCCCTTGGTCGTTTCCTATCTTTTTGTCCAAATAGGATAGATAGTTCCATATATGATACAAGAGTTTAATCTTTTTTAATATGAAAAACGGAAAGCACTAACGTAAATAAGCCAGATCTTTCCAACTATAATTTCAACCACATCCGGTGGTATTTTTCAAGGAAAGTGAAGAAATCTCGCCTAGAGGCAGACGCAACATTTACGTGAGTGATTCCCGTTTTTCCATAATTAAATTTAAATCTACTGATTTAAATTACACATTTCGCGCTGCACGACGTAGTTACACTAATTAAACCCCTGTATTAATTAAGTGAAAGAGGCCTTTGTCCGACACTGGGGATAAAACGTGGCTTAATTTCGGACAAAAACTCCATCAATCAGGGTAAAAGTAATAATTATTAAAGTACGTGCCGGTAACATTTCAAGTGTTTTATTTTTATGAAATGCTGTTGCACTTAGTTTTGAACATGATTTTATCGTAAAATTTTTAGATGTTTTTTTACACTTGAAATTATGATAATCTTTGACAACTTGGTGGTATCATACTAGACCTAGAAAAGTGACTGACCCTCAAGACCTTTGCACAGTGTTAGATGTTTGGCGACAGTTTTTCAAAAGTGTTGGCTAGCCATGTGCTCTACCACCATGCTGTGAATTACATTACACTTACACAGTTACCTTAATTAAAAGCTCAAGCTCGTGGCGGGGATCGATCCTATGGCTATCATATCTATACCAATAGTAGCATAACAATGCTCGGGCTATCGGTTCAAGTAGGAAGAAAGATAAATGATAATGAGAAAGTAACATATCAATCATACAATATTACATACATAATCAGGTCATAATGTTCCCACTGCTGGGACTCAAGCCTTCCTTTCAGAAAGAGTTGGGTCCTAATTCACCACGTGGGCCCAGTGCGGCTTGGTGTATAGGCTAGTGGCCAACCTATGTCGAAGTTTACAGGTCGCACGAAGTTTTACAGCCTAGTGACTGTTGTCCAAAGACAAACAACCGACTGACGGACTCCGTAGCACGGAAGCGCTCAGTTAAATATTGCCGCTAGTAGTCACCTATCCGTTTCCTGACCGCAGCAAGCGTTGCTTAACTTGTTGATCAGTTAAGATCACCAAGTCAAGCTTCGCTGCGGGCGCTTCTTTCAATATGACATCACCTCACAATCTAATTCAGCATTTCTTGTTTATGTATGAACAATGTTTTCATTGCAATTTTAGAGAGAAAAATTCCTATCCTCGGACGGCATTCGAACCCACGTCAGCATGAGCGAATTACAAAACAAGACTTCCTTCGATGTTCAAACCATCGCACATAAAAAAGGTGCTTGGTTGGCGTTGACCTACGAGCTTAAATATAGATTGTTATGTTCACTAGACTTCTACATCGTATGTTTCTGCGACGAAAGGAGAACATGTTATGCACCTACCTTGGGGGACATGTTATGCAATGGAATTGAATACGTATCTCCAACATTGTCATGTTTTATTTATTTCATAGTAGATATGGCATGATTTCAGTATGACATAAAACGTGAGAGTTCGTAAGTTAAAAGCTGATTGCAAACTACACATATTATAACGGTCTTTGAGTCTGTTAGATCTATTTGCGGGTTTCGTAGGCTAAATAACTTAAGGGTTTGCCGGAAATGTTGGCCAAAAAATTTACATAGGATATTTAGTTCGTTTAGGAGGTATGACATTGGTGTAAGTATTTAAATACACAAACAGTTGACAGCTCATGCATATTAATTAAACACGGAATATTAATTGACAAATGAGGTAATACAGTTATTTGTGGCCCGTAATATTAATAGCCGCTTATTTCAGAGTTTCATAAACGAAGCTTAAATTTAATCATGACATGTCTCTGGTCGATTAGTTTTGATAATATAATTATTTTAAAAGTACTTAGCAACATTTATCAAAATTTGCATTATTATCGGTCAGTTGCGTAAAAAAATTACGAGTATGACAGACGGCGCGGCGCTACATTTTATACATATATACGTATCCTTCAAAGAGAATTTCGTTTGTATTCAAAAAAATATAATATTCTGATTTAAAGTCTAACGAACAATACAAGCCGAAAGCCAAAGAGCTGATGTAAAGTAGCCATTTTTTTACTCTGGTTTAAACTCAAAATGACAGTTCAGCTGACCTCCTTCGACCGAATAAACTTTCAGATAGTTTAATTTAAATTTTAAACTCATCTTCATAGATAAAATACCATTCATATTACGACAAAATCGATAAAGATGGTGTAAGCTAAGAACCATGGATTAAACTGCGGATGATATTACGGACCTAAGGCACCAGACCAAGTTGTTGGCATATCGTTTAGGCAAGTAGGTAGTTTCTTAGTATTTACGGTTTTACATGGCCGAATTCCTAATACTGTTCCATTCTAGCATGATAGTTAAAGCTGAAAGAATAACAAACAATTTACAGAATAAATTAGATTATTTGTAGCACCGTCATCATCACAAAACATAGATTTTAACATCAAAAATTATATAATAAGGAGTAGCAATTCTGTATGGACTATTTAAATTGGAAAACTGGACTTAGAAATAAGAAAAAAATATATAAGGTTGTTCCGTTATCATAAATATATAATCTCAACGCATCGTAGGTACCTTACCATCGAGGCTACAAAGGTGTTCTCGAAACTTATATATGTATTTTCATTTGGGGGCAAGGAAAGATCACGATTATTCGTGGTCAATAATATTACAATCAAGGATGACTGGTTCTCAAGACACCTCCCGGAATACACCAGTAGGTAGTCTGTGCCGTTGGGTGTTTTGTAACCAAATTTCAATTTATCTTGAGGGTGACAGCGAAGCACGCGTACAGATTTTTTTCAACTACTATGTTGTTAACTTCATCATGCTAATATCTCATCCGAAACCTAAGTCCGAGGTAGGGATCGATCAAGAAGACGTCTCAATGGCATTTTAGTGTCGTTATTCGTAAATAATAGTGACAAAGGAACTTTGGAAATCGATATTGGAGATTATATTACTAAATAAAACGCAGGTCTGTGGCAGTTTGCAGCGAATTAAGACGAAGGTACCAAAGCAATTTAATGCAGTTTAAGTTGTCTTTACCCAGTACCAAAATTTCATTATTTTTAGACTCTTATTGCCCTAGGGTGTAACAGTTAGGAAATTTGAAGAATTTAAACACGAAGACAATAGATCAAGACATAAACTGGAGAATAAATAAAACAAAATTTGTAAGCTTTAATTGCTTTACTGTTAATAGCTCTATCGATTACGTTAGGGTACTGTGTAGGACAGCGGATTTCGTGGCTTTGCAGGAGACATGGCTTCTTCTACATGGTGTTCAGTTCTTCGGAAAGATCGATCCAGATTTCGCATATACTGGTAAATCAGCAGTGGATACATCAACGGGAATGCTAAGAGGAAGGCCGTACGGCGGAGTCGCTCTTCTGTTTCTTCTGTAAAAGTGTGTTTGAGTTATTATCAGTAATATATTGTGTTCGTGCGCGTATCGCCGCTATAAAAGTGATATTAAGTGCTCGCAAATTCTTTTTTATGTCGGTATATATGCCTACGAATGACGCGGATAATCAAGATTTGTTTATAGACTGTTTCGGTGTCTTAGAAAAAGCCTGAGCTTTTTCTATGAAAATTCTTAGAATAAGAAACAAAAAACACAACCTGACTCAGTTCGTGCTTAACGGTGCTAACAGGAAATAGGCAGTTTACACAAAATTAATATTTTAATTTCGCTCCAAGCTGTAAAATTATAAAAAGAATAAAATTAGGACGCTTACAAAAGAAATGTTACTTTAAAATCTTAGCGCGACGTTATCCCTTTGGAGTTATTGCAAACTTAGCGCGACCGGGTGAGCACTTTGATGAGAGTCAGATCAAATAATTCCGTAGTTAATTAGTTCAGCCGTGTGATTCTCTAAGAGCAAACATGCTTGCATCTTTGACAACATCCGTGAAACAAATGATGAGATGACAAGAAACGTTGGAAAAGCAACCTTATGTACAAGGGTATATATCATAAAGTATTTGACATCGGTGAGCTCCAATTTCTATTCTATCCATGTACCTAATTTTATCGATGTCCTTGTTGTAGTTTAATGTTATGCGTGAGCATATAGACAGACAAACAGATATATTTTTTCAAAAACTTCTTATGATCTTTCAGTAAATAACTTTACGACATCTGACCCGCATGTTCATTATTGTTCTTACAAGTACAGACTGTTTGGCCTCTACTCCTTTATTTTAAGTATTGATTAAGTAACCTTATATAAGCGATCAAACTATTAACGAAAATATATTTAATCGATTATACTACAACATCAATACTTATACTGTTTCCAGCATTGGCTAATGAAGAGAATCAACGTTTTTTCTCTTTTCTTCTTCGGAGCAAATGAGGAAACAAATACGAACATCGCAAAAAGTTATGAATTCTATTTTTGAATATTGTTATGTTGCACATATACAAGAATATTGTACATTCTTGGGCCACACTAAGGGTCATCATACTAGCTCTATACTTATAAAATAAAATAAATTCAAAGTAATATACTTTAGTGCTGAACTCCATCAGAGAGAAGAAAATAGGATCGCACCCTATTGCATGGGCTTAAACATGTTTAGTGAAATGTGCTTTTTATTACGTTGTCGGCAACACTTACATAAACTGTGCCTGGCGTGTAAGGTTATTAATATCAGTAAGTTTTATTAAGGCACGTCCCATTATTTCAAGATCAACAAACAACATGAAAAATATTATGATAATTTCTAACATTTTTACTACAAATAATACGTATAAAATATTGGGTACATTAATCGTAGAACCAGAGTAATAAGATTGTAGAATCTAAGAAATCAATACATTTCTTAAAAACGACAGTAATTGGGGAAATCCACTGATTATTTGCATCTCCACTCGTATTTGAATTCATGGATTGACCGTTAAAAATGTATATGAATATAATATGAATATAATACTAATAATACTTAAAAAAAAACATTTATTTCGACACAAAACTGTGTTTCAGGAGACAGTGGCTTCTCTTATTCAAGAGCTATTTTATTTTATCTCGTACATGAATTAATTTAATAATAACTATTTAATTGTTTAATTTGGCATGCAGGTGTGTGCATGTGTGTGTATTGTGTATTTGTGTATGTGAGTGTCGTGTATGTTCGTGACATATTATTATGTGTGTGTGTGGTGAATGTATGTGTGCAATGTGTGTTTGTTTGCTAAACATATAAATTTGCTAACATATTTTCAATTCCCTCATAATCGTAAGTTTTAAGCCATGTAATAATATTATTTTTGAATTTGTTATTATTTGATTTTTTAATATGCTTTAATTTAAATGCTTTAGTTAATTTGTAATAAATCAGTGGAACCACTACATCGAACTGCTTCTGAGACCTACCTACAATTATAGTGATTTTAAATGAACTTTAAATAAATCACTGAGAACTTGGCATAGGGGCATGCGCAGAGGTCACGCGGCTATCGTATGTCGCCTCTCAAACGGGGGTTCGAGAGTCCGAACCCAGAAACAGATTCTAAACATCATTTGCTCTGGGATGCGCCTTAAACGAGTGAAGCGCATCCCGCCTTATGCGAGTGAGTACTAGCAAACGAATACGAGCAAATTATGATAGTACAGTACGTACAATTTGTTTAGGAATATAAAGGCTTTGTTATATTCAGATAGTAGAATTGGCTGAAATTTGACATTTTGATACTTGTATTTTAGGTATTAAGGTTTGTATTCTAGAAGTTTATTCAGTAGGGAACCCAGGTATGGGTAGAGATATAGTAAATTTTGTATGGTATTTACTGTCAAGTATTCACTTAAGTCGAGATTTACAACAGAGCGTACTAGCGTTCGATACTGTAGGTTTTCATGAGATATGCATTTCCTAGGGTTAGCCAATTAAACTTACAATAATATCATATTTGCATGTAATAAGTTCATAATTACGTGATTAGTGTGACGTCATCACGATCTCATTCATCGACAAATCATTGTCATTTATGTGTTTAAAATGCTGATGAACGAACCCTGTTACTTTTTCTTGGTTCTTCCCTACGAAGAAATAATTGTCAGGAACTGTAACTGCGTTAAAAAAATGAGCTAACAAAAGTCGTGTTCAAGTAGGCGGGGCTTAAAAGTCGTGTTCAGTACGTCATCAGTCGGACATTTTTCTTGCTAGCGAGCGCACTTCAAATCTTCGCGTACATTTTCATTTTTATCATTGTGAACTTCAGTTGTGGATCATCATGCTAGCATTCGTTGTGAAGTGGTGCAGAAACAATACACGATTAAAATGTCCAGGGATCACTTTTACTAGTAAATATTAGCAAAATTATAATTATTCAAAGATGTTTACAAATACGTTAACAAATCGAGATGGTCAATACTATGCAAAATAAAGTCAGTCAATTTTTATTTAATTTTGGATGTATTTTTTTCTTCAGGACTAAATATTGAAATGTATGTAATGTGCAATGGTTTTGCTTGTTATGTTTTATTCTCGCTGCACTTAAGCTAGAAAAACAAGAGTATGACTGCCTGTGAAAACGAGCATAGTTATACTAAGTTAATGTTGACTGAAAACAATAAAATTATAGGTAATAAAAAACATATGGACCATGTTACACAAAACTGCAGTACCTACCTACCAGTTGGTACAGTAAGTACCTACTGTTTTTTATAAATTATGTTATATAAAATATCATATTTATCTTTTTATTCTGATGATTTTTCCCGAAGAAACATCAACATCTTTAAGAGCCTTTATTCTGAGCAGCGCTGCGCGAGTTTAGGTATTTTACATTAGCGAGTTACTTACTAGCGCACCCTGCGGCAGTTGCCTTACCGCTTGAGCAAAATAGTGCGCATTAATATTTGGATCTTTTTTTTATCTACTTTGGATTTTATGTCACAAATAGACGTAGGTCAAAAAGGTGAAATAAAATATCACGCAGGACACATTTTTTTTAAATATCGACATTAATTAACATAATATGATAATTATTAATCAAGTACATGTTATCTACAAGAGCATAGACTAGAAAAAAGTAAGATTTAACTCATGTACCTATCAAATAGAGATGAGAATAGCAAATAAAACAACCATCACATAGTTCCTGCTAACAGTTTCCGGCTCAAGCATGGATTCCTGGATACCAAGTATAAGCATAAGAAATTTGGTTAATAGCAACATACTAGCCCCTCAAGGGTCGATGTCATTATAACAATGAAATTTCTATTGTGTCTGACTTTTGATGCACTAGATGTCATATAAAATTATTTGTTAGAATCCCACTTAGAATTGTTACCTCAATAAGTATCAGGAAGTTTTGAGCGCACTAATATTTAGTTGTGTAAGTGCGGGCGTCAGAGCGATACGTCCTCTAACCTCTCTCTATGAGGCCTCAGCCGCGTCTGACGATTCGTGACTGGCGCGACCGGTTTAATGATTGATTTTTAAAACGTGTGTGTGTAGAAACCGCTCGGCAATAACAAACTAATAAACAATTTCTATATGGAACTTGAACTTGTTAATCAAATAATGTTCTATTACATCAGGTAAGAATAATTTACATAATATACTATATCAATCATTATTATGTGACCCTTCAAACACTCAGCAAATACGCGAATTGGCGCTTCTAAAGCGTTTACGCTCTAAAGAGATACTACAGACAATGAACAATAAACGATTGCCTACAGTTGGTATGTAATATAGCTAACTATATAGCATTAAAAAAACAGTTCATTGTTTGGTCAAATTAAAGCACATTTAATTTTTCAAGCTCATGACTATTCACCCTCTGCGATATAACAGCGCTTAGCATTTCGTACTAGTTTATTGCATTGCTTACGAAGCTTTTTGTAAACGTTCCAGTTACTTTCAGACCTATCGAGTTTTAACTTGCGGAAAGAGCGATCTCGTCTGGTCATGGCTCTGCGGATAGCATCATCAAGGTCCAAGGAGCATTTGGTAGTTGAGCTTGACCGTACGGATAGGAGCGTGCTTGTCAAACAATTTTATGATATTAGTAATGAATAAGCTTAGTTTGAACATGGATAAGACGAAAATTATGTCTAATGCCCATGTTGTACCTACCCCAATATCAGTTGGGAACTCAGTTCTCGAAGTTGTTGACGAGTACATCTACCTGGGACAGACAGTCAAACTAGGCCGGTCCAACTTCGAGAAAGAGGTCAATCGTCGAATCCAACTCGGCTGGGCAGCGTTCCGGAAACTTCGCGAAGTCTTCTCGTCAAAAATACCTCAGTGCCTCAAGACAAGAGTCTTCGACCAATGTGTGTTACCAGTGATGACTTATGGCACTGAAACGTGGTCTCTTACTATGGGCCTCATAGAAAAGCTCAAAGTCGCACAACGAGCTATGGAGAGGGCTATGCTCGGGGTTTCTCTACGTGATCGAATCAGAAATGAGGAGATCCGTAGAAGAACGAAAGTCACCGACATAGCCCAGAAGATTAGCCAGTTGAAGTGGCAGTGGGCAGGGCACATAGCACGCAGAACAGATGGCCGATGGGGCCGAAAGGTTCTGGAGTGGAGACCACGGACCGGCAAGCGCAGCGTAGGTCGTCCACCGACACGGTGGACAGACGACCTGATGAAGGTCGCAGGACGACGTTGGATGCAGGCCGCTTCCAACCGGTCCTTTTGGAAAATCATGGGGGAGGCCTATGTTCAGCAGTGGACGTCCTACGGATGAGATGATGATGATGATGACTATCTGTATAGGAAATATATGGTTATTTAATATACATTCATCATACGGTTTTTCTTGAGTTTGATTCAGTACCAGACCATCCCGTTCCCAATACTGAGAGACGTCTCTCAGAGAAATATCCATAATGCACTAAGCAAGTACAATACGGTTTGGTAAATAGTTACTGGGTACGATTACATGTACCATTTAAGGCTGCTTTCAAACACCTCCGCTTCAAGTTGCCTTTGGACTCTTTTGATTGTGCCGGCTTAACTAGTATACTACTGCGTATTATAATAGTCAGTAAAGTAAAGAAAATCGTTTCTTATATGGGCTACCGAATATCACCAAAAACAGATAGGCCGTTAAAGGTCAGCAGAACGTTATTATGTTTGACCTCGAATGACCTCGAAGAAAACTGATAAAGGGGAGAGAGGGGAAGGGTAGCTTGGGGAGAAAGGGGGCAATCTTGATCAATGTCTTTTCATGACACAGCTAGATAAGCTTGTTTTTGTTTTTTTAAACGGAAGGTTCACTTTTATCTTAAACGTAAAGGTATTTTATTCCGCCTCGGATAAGTAAAGGGAGCGGAAGGTTATTTAAGTCGTTTTGAAAGAATTGCAATTGACTTTATCTACCTTTTTGGAGTATTAGCATTTGGCAGCCTGAAGTTGCCGTAAACTTACATAACATCACAAGGGTACTTCCCCGAACGGATAGGAAGAAAATCTAAAAACAATTAACTTTCGTCATTTGAGACTTAGTCCCATGGAAGCAGGGATGGCCTTTTTAACATCCTATCTCTTAGTTGGAACGATATGGAACGCTTAAACCAGTAAGACCTCTTGAGTAATTATTATTTACTATACGTACTTGATGTTTAGAGTTTACCGATCAAAATATAAATAATAAATCTATAAAATTACTAGTTAAAGTAGTAAATGAAAGAAGGGCTCTGGGCATTGCTTATTGAAGTGTAACATATAATGTCTTATACCGCAATATTAAAGATATACATATAAAAAAAGTAATATTTATGTTATGGATATCATATTTTAATATTATGTGATTAATGTGATGAATAGTTAATCACATTGTTGATATAACTGACAAATAAATAAGTAAGACAACTGAAATAAATTATGAATTAATTCCAACAAATGGGGTCAAAGCGAATGACATCATTATTTCCAGTATGCTTTATGTTGAAGATGATGATGGAAATGTGTTTCAAATCAAAACGACTTAGTTTTCGTTCTACACGATATGTATCGTTCTACACAATATGTTTCGTTCGTGTGTTAAACTTAGAAGCAATAGCTTGTAAAACATAGAAAAGATGGAAGATGACTAGAACGTGATGAGGAGCACTCGTTTGGACGTCTAACATGCTTTTATGGTGTAGTTATTGTGTAGAGCTGTATGTAGCTTCATATTAGCTAAGATACGAGAAACATCATCATGCTAATTTTGTACAACTGTTATGAAGACTTGAAGCAGTCCTGCCTTCCGCGGCCTTGACGGGGCCACCGTTAGGGCTGTGGTGGGGCTGCAGAGGAAGAGGACTGTCGGTATTTAGAGGTACCGCTGTACCTATTCTCTGCGTCCGAAGTAGCAGATGGTGGGGATATTAACCTGACCCATCGTAGGGGACCTCGGGCATAATTATATATATATAGTAAACATCCCGTTTCTAATATTAACTCAAATATATAGATTACTTACGTACTATTTTAACTATATCTGAGCAGAGCAACTTACTTCTTGTGGCTTAATTAGAATCGTAGTCAATAGTATCTTGTCTGTGCATTTATCTTCAGGGCAGGGATGTCAACCGCAAATAGAACCGCCAAAGAAACCCAATCAAGTCAAGTAGCGTATGGCCCGTTTGAGGACGTTTTAATATAGGTTCTATACCCACATTTTTGTTGAAGAGAGGTAAAATAGCTGCTAGCTTATAATTATCTAGTTCTGTGCTGCACTGGCAATGCTCGTCAATCTTAAAATATACGTATCCGCTGATGGTGGACATATATTTTACGCTTTTCGTGTAGTCAAATATATGTCAATTGTCTGTGCAAATAATGTCAATGCTTTATGCAAATATTTAAAATTAGATGTCCGCGGTTTCACCCACGTGCTGATGGATGCTGATGAGGATGAATCAAAGCGAAAGCGAAATATAGCGTATGTTACTCAGACATAATGTAGCTCTAAACTCGCGAAAGAATTGTTTGAACGGTCAAGTAGTTTTACGTATAACCATTACAAACAAACAAACAATTATATATCTTTCCTCTTTATTATTAGAGTATATAAGAATTAAAACCAAAGTATGAATAATATGGCCTGGATTGCACGGCGTCCCTATTCCACATATGATATAGTATTTATTGTGACATAAACTGTAATAGTTAGACATTATGGTAAAATGGACTTCTTTGTAGTTTTGGTACAGTTTTATAGAATACATCAATACAATATTGTATTGATGTATTCTATAAAACTGTATTAAGTCACTTTACTTTATTTTCAATAGAATATACTAAATGGTCAATAGTTTCCGCAGCGTACCCGATATCAAGACTTTTTTGCATGGGGTTGTTAACACACCTTGGGTTACTGTTACTGTTACCTGGGTATTATCGAAGTTTTTTGATAATATTATATAGCCTATAGTCATCAGGTAAAATGTAGGATTCTAATTATGAAAGATTTTTTCAAATCAGTCAAGTAGTTTTGGAGCTTATTCAATACACACAAACAAATCTTTCCTCTTTATAATATTTATTATTTATGTGGATGTAGATGTAGAAAAGTAGCTGAAAGACGGTATCATACTTTTAAGCAAATAAGAGTGTAGATACTGCGTATAAGCTAGCGTTATGTCATTTGACGGCAAGGGCCATTACATAATACATAATCTTATAATTAATATTTATAGTCCGAATGTTTAGATGGAGGTTGGCTTGTTACTTAATCACGATAAAACGGCTGAACGAGTTACCACACCACTGAGACCGTATTGAATACACTGTAACCCAATTAACGGATGGGTGTGTCTACAAGATGTACTGGCAACACCGTTGTGTGTCACAAGTATGTTTATGAAAAATGCAGACAGACAGAAAATAAAGAGATACCACTTTTATTTAGAACATCCACAACCATAAGGTCTTCAGGTCTCAAACTAGGCAGAGCCTTTCTTTCCAAAAATATTACTCTGCCTCTCCATACCTAGACAAATGTATCCAATTTCAATATTAACTATTAATTTATTTTACTTTTAACTAACTAACTGCTTTATTTTATAGCTCTGAGTTTTTATTGTCTTGCAGTAGGTATGAAAAGTAGAGTATGCACCTCGAGGATATATGCCTGTCTTCGTCTTTGGCGCCTTAAGCCCCTCGCTACACTCAGGACTCTACATAAAACCCTCGTTTCGCTCGGGAATTATAATTTTTTTCCTTTCGCTGCGCTTAAGGTGAAATGGTAGAGACGTTACACGGATATTGAGGGGGTGAAGCAGACGCAGACCGCCGGGCGGCGCAAGGGGTCTAGCCAGCATAGCCACTCGCGGGCGTATGGTTGCTTGATAGTATTCTACTGACTTATGATTTTCAATTCGCCTGCGTTGTTAACTAATTAGGTACGTTATTTTAAGTAGGTAATTATAATGGTGTAAAGATTTATGACAAGATTTACTAATACCATTATCATACTAGGCTATGGGTGTCTTTATTGTATTGTATTGGCACGAGTAAACGATTAAATAGTTTTTGTGATTTTCAATAAATTTTATTTTGATTACCTATTATATGCCAAAACGAACAAACTATAAGGTACCTAAAACTAGTTTATAATATTAGTTATGCATTGGTTGGACCAAAATACTTGCTAATACTTGATAATAAATACAGTTTTATTATTAATATCAAACAATAAACAACACATACTAAACAAATATTTTTTTACATGTTACAAATAAAACTAGGGCTTGAATAAGATAAAACCGGTATTTGATACACAACCAGGTCAAGTCCTATCAAATACCGCTAAGATATAAAAACCGGTATAATTAAATGTTGTTTTACTAAAATCCAAAAATCAACTTCAACTAAGGTATACATTTCGTATACACATAGGTATTGTAATAACAACTTTTTTATTAATCATGACATTAATACTGAAAGCTTAAATAAATGCAGGTTTTCAAAAGTTTTCTAAGTGCCCTTCAGGCCTTCACAAATGTATTATGTAAGTCTAGTTAAGTATAAAAAAATGTCCTCCTGTATTCCTTTAGTAATTATAAAAAGAAGTTTAAAATATAATATATATATATATATATATATTACTGATGGGCCGAATGTGGTTTGAACCGAATACGAACTTCGGCCGAACATTCGGTATAAATGAAAAATTCGGCCGAAGTTCGGCCGAACTTCGGTTCAATTTCGCCGCGCTTTTTCATGTTGTGACTTGTGTAAACAGCACGGCCGTCGCTCGCTGCAAATGTCCCCCGCCCGCACTCCGCGCTACCCCGCGGGCCCCTTAGGCGGCCGGTCAGTTGTAAATACGTCACCAGCTTCTCACGTGCCATTGATTATATTACGCAAATCAATTGTTTTAAAGTGGTTTAATAGTCCTAAATAATAAATAAATTATTCCTTAATGTTTAAAAATTTACCTAATTGGTGGTATACCTACGTTACATAGAAGTATTATTTTTTTAATTCATTTTACGAATTGTACTTTATTTATATATGACACTGTGTTAAAAGAATGCAAGCAAAGTTTATTTAATTTTTGTTATAGTAGATCTGTAACAAAATTTAAATAAATTTTGCATTCTATTTAGACGGTTAAGGTGACCAATTTAATTAACGGCCGTTTTCAATATTCTATTTATCCACAGTTTTCCCTACTACCGATAGAAATTTGACATAACGTCCATACAAATAGTGTCAAATATCTATCTCTAGTAAGGTAAACCGGCGATAGATAGATTATTGAATACGGCTGTTCGACTATTGAGGAGACCAATTTCATTTAGTATTTTTATTAAGTAATACCTATGTAAAGATTTCTAAGACTGGTTATTAAGAATATCAGTTTCACTGTGTTTTTACTAGGTAAGAGAGAATTCTAAGACTTGTTGAGAAGACCAGTTTAATTTTGTTATTTAATTAAGAAAGATATCTAAGGCAAAAAAGTAAGGAGAGGAGTTTAATTTTGTTGTTTAATTAAGTAGGACAGATATCTAAGGCTGATTAGTAAGTCAATTTTGTGATTGCTAAGTAAGCAAAGATTTTTAAGACGTTTGATGATTACTTTTCTTTCTTTATTCAAATAAATGACTATGAGTACCTATATCAGACTAATTTTATTTCACTGTTATTATTACAGATATGTTGTTTTAATTTATTTCTATTATGTATGATAGTGCAAGTGTAATAAAAAAATCGGTTGTTTTGCACCGAATGTTCGGTATATAAACCGAATTTCGGCCGAATGACGAAGTTCGGTTCAACCTGCCGAAGTTCGGTTAAACCGAATGTTAAACGAATTTCGGCCCATCCCTAATATATATATATATATATAAACAATGCCACGGACCCTTTGATGTCTGTGAACTAAAACGTTATAAATAAAAAAATCTTATTGATAATAATTAATATCTAAAGAAATGGTGAGATTTGTATTTCCAAAGTTATGAGAAGAGATTTACAGTAAGAGGTGAGTCTAAGCTACAAAACAAATAGTTACTTCTCAGAGCCTCTCAACGACATGCCACGGTTTCGTCGTGAATCTACTAACTTCGGAAGCATATTATTATGCGTCTGGTAGAAAGTAACAAGTTCGGCCTCCATTTAAGTAATAGCATAAAGTATTCATCTTTTTTATATGAAAACGTAGGTTTTTTCATTCTCTCCTTCCCAAATACCTAAAACGCTGCTTTGTTTATCAGTAACTCGTAATTGCGTTTAACCTGATAGTACCATTTACTGTTTGTATTTATTTTTGTATGTATTTTATAATATAAAAAAATTGGACTTTGTCATTGGCCATTTTCTTCAAATTTTTATGAATTCTGAAGATGCTTCCTTATTGTCTTCATCAGACATATCAGGTGCTGCCACTTGTTCCCCTGCATTCCCCTTTGATTTTCGAAAAGGTTAACTCTATTTCTTTTTATTTTCAACGCGTTAGGTTTTTTCTATGATGCTCTCTTTTACTTTCTGGTTTTATTTTTCACACCGAGAAAGTGAACTTCCCCGAATTTTCGACCAACGATTGCAGCTACACCAGATAGCGCTTTATATAAGTTGCCATATGAGCGTTTGCACCATGATTTGTCTGCAAAAAATCAATTATGGGAACACGATTTATTGTTTCCTTCTTCGATTGCTGCTTCCCGTTCCTTTGCAGCAGCGCGTTCCATCACCTCTACCGCTGTAGCCTCCAATTCATTGAATATATTGCGTAATACTTTTCTCGAAAAATAGGAATATCCATGGCTGCCATAGTTTTCTCAAATTGTGAGTATCCGATACCAGAAGCTACAATTCCAGAAATTGCTGCAGTGCGTTCCGGCCGGTATCATTATTTATATCATCCGAACACACTTCGAAAGTTTTCTTGCACATCTTAGACAACTAAAATTTGAAACAAGCCCATATCTTTTTTCCGTCTGTAAAACCAAGCAGCTGAAATCACACTTAAAAAGAGGGTTGTGCTTTGAGTTCTTCAATTGCTAAAAAAACAATATCTACTATTCTGCGACCTGTCGATTCTTTTGTGCTTATCTCACACTCCGGCTCTTCTAGGAATGGCATTTCTTCACTGGAACAATAGATACAAAAACATGTTGAACATTTTTATCAAAAGGTTAATGACAAGTAACAAGTTAACTTGTTACTTCGGTAACCTTATGATGAAAATAACAAATAGTAACTACTTTACTTCTTACTTTATTAATCTTTGATAAAAATACTGTACTACTAATACTGAAGTAACAAATTAAATACAAAGAGTATCTGAATTATTTGAAAATAAAAAAATAATTTTAAGTAATTAGTTTGACTAATCATAAAATTTTCTTAAATAAAAGTAAATTGTAAGATATTATTCTATAACCGACTACAAAGAAATTAACTCTCTGGACTCTAATATATTATGTTGGCGTTGGGTAGTTTAGCCGGAAGATGAAGATAGGGACGTGTTAGTAATAAAATATAAATAAAGCGGTACGCCTAAATAAAAATATCGGTTTTATTAAAACCGGTATGTCTGCCCTATACAAGTGGCTTATTCTTGAGCACCAAATTAGATGGAAAACGTACACAATATACATGTTTCATTCAAGTGCATATAACAATCTAGTAATACCTACTAGACTTATGAGATGGGAAGTAGAAATCCATACAGACTTTTTAAAATTTTTTACTCGCCTGTTTTTGGCAAGCGACCATGTGGTCGCAGATATAAATTTACTATGTAACTTACTTGAAGAAACCAGGTGTAATAACTGGTCGAAGATTTTCGTATAACGCATCGGAAGATTCCGGTAAAGTTTTTGGCAGCAATACTTCGGTATTATCCTCATGGGATTCCTTAGACAATTCTTTGTAGGGCGGAGGGCTGTAAAAATAAAAGTCAAATTCCTACTAATATTCTAAATTAATCCCTGAAAACTCTGACCAGGTAGTCATCAGGTCGGATAAAATATATAAATATGTATACCTATATGTTATTCTATACCCTATAGAATAACATATTGGTATATATATACATATAATAAGCTACCACCATACTAAATATCATACAAATTCAATCGGCCGTCTTACTTACGTCTCAAAACTAACTAACACACTAAGACACTTAGAAATTTTTGCATTTATAACATTAGTTTGATTATGGTCGCCTTATTTTCATCATCATAAAATATTTTATAACACTACGCTAAATCAATATTACAGATAACCTACGCAAAGCCTATGAATGAAAACAATCAGGTAGGTACTTACATATTTGTCTGCAAGTTCGATAATCTGTTTCTATTGTAATTCCGAGCAGTTTTATTTTTCTTCTTATCTTTATTTCCCAAAAGTCGATAATATGGACTAAAATAATGTAGTCGTCCGGGCGCGCTGGAGGGAATAAAGTTGTACACGTCCACTCTCGACAACGCACTCCGGCCGACTAGCGGGGGTCGGGAGCCATGGTAATGGCTGCATACTCAGTGTGCGCGTTTGCAAATGGTTTCAATATTAACTTTACTTTATTTTCTAAAAATAATCTTACATTTTTACAAAAAACTGAGTTCATAGACGGATTTGTGTGTTTCTTAGGATTAAAATGTGTATTTTTGTTTATAAATATCTTTGATAGGAATTAAATGAAGTTGATTCATTCCACCGACGGGAACGGCAAAAAGGGTATTTTTTAGGAAAGTTTACGATTTTTTTCTATCGAGCCAAATTTATTTAATCGTGTTTCGGTGACCATAGCCGAATAAAGAATTTTGTGAACTGTTAATAGACGTAAAAAACAAATGTCAATTAATTGTTTTAAATGGTCTAGTTTTAAATATTCGTAACGACGAATCGTCAAATTTGACGCATATTTCGTCTTAAGGATTCATTCTAGAGTCCCTGTTACACTCAGGGTTCAATATGCCGCCCGTGACGTAAGACACTTTTTTTACTCCATCGGTGCATAATCAAATATTACATTAACGCAGTAATCTCCGTTTACCATTTTGGACCGTGCTATAATTCCATAGATAATTTCAGTCCTATATCAGATACATTTGTAACTTTAACGAAGACATCCTGCTGCACTGGAGATTTAATCGCCCGTTTGAAACGTGATCATTTATTATCTTAAAGATGTGTCAAAAAATGTCTATGTAAATGTGTCGAACCCAGAACAGGACAATACGCTATTTTTGGAGTAAATGTTGTCAAAGCGGTATGGACAATGGGTAATAATACACTGGTGTAATAATAAAAATACACACACACCCGCTGACTAGCAATCCTGTGTCGCAGGAGGCATGGCCACAATCGTACATTAACAAATCACACATATTTTCACCAGCCAAGAATTAACCTGTCAATTGAATAAACCTTCGCTTCGCCATGCACCACCAAACAGGCTAGAGGAGTCGTTTCGGTCGTATATTAATAAAACTCAAACAGTCATTAAGCTTTTCTTTCCCGCTTTTAGTGTGACTCCGGATCCGGATCAGGCTCCGGAGGATATATCTAGCAGACAGACAGATTCGATTCGAGCTGGAGATTAATTATCTACGAAGAAGCCCAGCTAGAAACTGTAATTAATTTCAGTTAGATGTAAAACCAGTGACACTATTACGAGTATACAATTAGAAGGACTTTGTATTTAGTTACACTAAAAATTCATAGAAATGAATGGCATGTACGTGATTTACTATAGTAAAAGTGAGTTATCTTTTGAAAATACCTGCATAATTATTTGATAAAAAATACTATATCATTATTAATGGGTTGTGAATGACACAAAATAAACTTTATCTAAGGTTTTATTCATATCTACAATATGTTACAAAGCATGACTTTCTTGTGTATAGAAGGTATATATATATATATATATATATATATATATATATATATGCTATATAGGTCATTGGTTACAAAATAATTAAATTTTAACGGTGTTTATCTTCAACAGTACAAACACAGTCTATTTCTGTGAGAACACAAAATACATATCTCCCTTATAAATAAATGTGCGGCGGGAAATGTAATATGGAATTTCATTTCTGCCCTACGTAGCAGGGTAGTAGTGGTATGTTTTGACTGTTTCCCCTAAAATTAGATTGCTGGCAGACCGTTACCCAACAATCAACACTACTAAAATGAAAGCAGAAGTTCGGGCCGCCTCTAGGCTTGAAGTTAGAAGTCAGACCAATCGGAATTACTTGCACCAGGCTGGATTTCAAGCACGGAGTACTTGGCAAGCTTCTCTGAATTCCCGGCAACGGCAACGACGGAGATTGCAGTGTACTTAGGCATCGGCAAAATAAAGAAGAAAATAATTGGCATAACTATAACTTCGTTGACGAATCTCGAATCAGTACTCATCCAGATAACCGACGCGTCTGCGTCTGTAAAGGACCAGAGACTGTAAAAGGCAAATAACTGCCACTGGAATAGTTCAACAAGGCGGGAATTGGTGTCTTTTTGGAGTGGTATTATGATTGGAGTTAGAACGCCTTTGATCCCATATCGAGGCTTCCTAACAGCAGAGATGTATAGAGCAGTTGCTATTGATGGAATTGTCAGACCATTCCACACGGTTCAGGGACCATACGACATCAGAAGGTTAGACTAGCCTGCCGGCTGGCCTCTCTATAAAATAAATATCCATTTATCCGGAAGTTTCGAACTCGTTTCTATATTATAATGTAAAAATAAATATTATTCATATATAGCATACGATATTAAATCCGTTTACGGTTTTAACACTTTAATATTATAGGAATAGTAAAAGCCAGAGAAACTGTTGTTATTTATTTTTTGACATACAATTTTATTTAATAATCATAATTATTAACCTGTTTGTGACATTATTTTTTTTAAATAATTCGCTAATTTATTTATCTATCTATGAAATATGTGTAGAAGTAAATCCTTTTCTTTTATATAACTTATACATATGTATCGTGTCTAAATCGGACAACAGGCCCAAAACCCTATTCGACAAGTTGAGATCTTTTTGTTAGGTAGAGTTTCTCAATATTTGGTCCGCACTCCGATGGGAATATCTACGACCACGGCCCGTAGACAAGCAACGCAGAAAAGCAGTTCATGTCTATTAGACGTATTAAGGTGTAATATTATTTAACCTCTGATGTCTGCTACGAAGAAATGTATTATTTCTTCGTAGGATGTCTGTCTATATCATATCCCATATAATCTAGATGACTAATAAGCACGTTATATTAATATATATCCTCAAATTAATATTCCGTTTTCATTAAATTTTATAAGTTTATAAAATGTATCTATAAAACGGTTTTTTTTGCTTCTAAGTTTTTGAATAGTTTTGTAATACTCGTAGTTTAGTTTGTTTTGCTGCTTCTTATTATATTATTTCTCCTGATATTTATATATATATTTGATATAAAAACAATGTAGCCAAATGCTATCCGCGACTACAACTTGCAGATGGCCATAAAAGATCGGAATGTGGATGTGACTGAGGCCATGGGCCGGGTGGAGAAAGCCGACTTATATACAAATTTGTAAAAAAAGACGTGTGGCACTCTGAGACTGCCGCGGTAAAGCTATTGCATAGCTGTTTTTATCAACTTATGCAATGATAATTATTTAACCAATGCCATCTAGATGCGAGTTGCTGAACTAAAGAGACAAGCGTGATATTTCAAAATGTCATTAAAAGTTCTGCTATTCATCGATAGATGCCAAATCAACTTATGCAATTATAATTATTTAACCAATGCCATCTAGAGGCGAGTTGCTGAACTAAACTGTTAGGTTATTTTCGTTACGGAATTTCTGGATTCGGTCTCCACGCTCAAGGCCCGCGATAGAAGCTATGCAATGAGAGGGCTCATTGAACCCATTTTAGTAATAACTATACCACGGTACCCTTCGACCATTTTTTTCTGAATTTTATACTACATTGTATTTTTTAAGCTATTGCATAGCTATATGAACTTATAAGTGATAAGGAAGATAGACGACAATGGACATAACTACGGCACCTGCCAAATTCAGTCTCTTCTTAAAATATTTAGGCAGGTGGTGACTTGCCACACACTTTCAAAAGGGACAACGTTGATGTGGATGGCTAAAGTGTATCGAAAGTTGTGATGCCCTTTCATATTATGATTATTATTTTACCCACACACTAAATACCTACCGATCTACTAAGAAGCACAGTTAAATAGTGTATTTTTCGGAAAAAATATAATTAACATATTAAGTACCACCGCAGTACCAGATATTCTACTGTTAAGCAAAAGTGGCCAAGTATTAGTGTGAAATTATAAAGCGACAGGCAAATGAGATTTAAAATCTAATATCTTGGAATGGCGAGCACATTACAGTGCTACACAAAACTACAGTGCTAAGATCTGGGGGGTACTGCAACGGGTGTCAAAATATAATAATAATAATAATAATAATAATAATAATGCTTGTTGACGTCACCATTCCTCATGATGAGAATCTCGTGAAGGCCGAGAAGGACAAGCTCAGGAAGTACCTTGACTTAGCTCACGAGGTGACCGCCATGTGGGATGTTGACGAGACGATCATTGTTCCGATAGTGGTTTCAGCAAACGGCCTTATAGCAAAAAGCCTCGACCAACATCTTAAGAGGCTCTCGCTAGACGGTTGGATCAAGAGCCAGATACAGAAGGCAGTACTCCTTGACACGGCACGTATTGTCAGGAGGTTCCTCAGTCTGCAGCCCTAACCACCGGTAGTTTGGGTCATGCTCCACTGCCGATGGCAATCTAGGATTAGGTTTTTTATAATGTTTTTATTTTATATAGAAATATTGTAAAAAATGTAATTTTAAGAAAAAGAAATAAATAATGTGAATAATAATAAAATTTATTGACTCAAGACATTACATGTATTTAAATGTTACTCGAGCACCTGGTTCCTAAACTAGGCTCGAGACCCGTAATATAGGAGCCAGGACTCTTTCATCCGAGACACAGAAGACAGTCTTAAGGGTAAATGAAGACAAATTGAATATTAAACTTAAACTAAGTAACACATTATTTTAAATAAAGTATGTGTACGTTTGTGTATGTGTATGTGTGTGAGTGTGTAATTTTGTAAGTGTTTGTGTATGTTTGTGTGTGTGTGTGGGAAGGGTGATTGAGTGTGCGGAGAGTAAATGTATATGTGCTCATATATGAACGGTGGGTTTAATATTTGTTAATATAGTCTTACTAAGGGATCTTCAAGGTCGATGTCCAACAAAATACCTAATGATATTACAATATTCTACAGTTCGCAATGAGAAAACTTTGAGGATCCTCGGTCAAGGTCCTAAGGGAATGAGCTAAGCACTACTCCTACTTGAACGACACCGATGTATTAGTGCAGCCAAGTTGTTAATTAACTTGTGTTAAGGTGTCACAACTCGAGGGCTGTAGGTGTAATAAAATGGACTACTCTGTTGTAAAATGTTTTTTAAGGCCGTAACCGAACATAATGGTGATTGATGACGTACGAACCTGCAAGGAAAAATTCTTGAGTATTCTTGCCGCCGGTCCTAAGGGGATGCTAAGGGCTAACCGTTGTATATGAACACCGATTTATTAGGCCAACCGAGTACTTAGTTATTTTATGTCGACGCCATAAGTTGAGGGCTTTGTAGTTCCAATAAAAGGGACTGGCCTGTTGTGAAGGGTTTTATAGTCGGCTCTAAATGGATACAAATTGAAGTGAATACGGTTGAAAAGGTTTTATTGCGTTCGGGATTGAACGTAGGCATGTAACTTCTACGCCAGTGTTAGGGTGACTTTTCGTTTTTATTCCATTAAAATATAAGCCCTTCAATTTCTTCAATAAGGCTCGTATTCATAAGTGCTCTTACACACGAGCGGCATGGTGTCAACGGCAGAGGTAACAGCAGCCGTCAACACGGCGACGGATGGACGGACACACTAGGATATTGTGGGATTATCAGAAGTCCGTAGATCGGTGAAGACACGACAACGATGATGAGTTGAAATTGGGACAATTGGGTTATGGTAATTTTTTTAAGAAAGAGGGACTTTTTATGATGAACTTTTTCTTTCAGAAGCCATCTAACAGGAAAAAGTTCTGGGTGAGTCTCGATTAATCCACGAGAAATGAGATCGACTTCATTATGACCTCCAAGAGACACATATTCACTGATGTCTCCGTGATCCACAGGGTGAAAACCGGTAGTTATCACAGAATAGTAAGAAGCACATTGAATATTAATGTCAAACTTGATAGGTCTCTCTGATAATGCTCCCACCCACTCGTGCTCATATTCAAGACCCCGAGAGCTTTCAAGTTGAGCTGTTTAATAGCTTTATATATATATATATATATATGTATAAAGAAAACGAGTATACATAGCAACATAACAAAATTCTGCCAAACTGCGTAACGGTTTGTACGCAGATGCTAACTCTCATGACAAATTTACAACTATATACACGTACGTGTAGGTAAGTAGATGTATAAGATATATACAATATCTATACTAATAAAATATATCTTTTAAAATATCTGTACTAATATGTAATATTTATTGTGCTCAGGTAGGTAATATATTCAACAAAAACTTTATCAGTGCTATTTTATATCTCAACTTGGTTCTAAATTGTTCGAAGTCTGCGGGTAAATCATTACACAATCTTCGTCGCCTCTATCGCTTCGTTTGCCTGTATAACATCGCTTCAGTTGTCGAGATCAACAACAGGTTAAAAGAAACTGTCCACACAGTGTTCGCTAGTAGGTTCTCCCCTACTAACATTGATTCACGCAGGTTTAGCGCGAGACGTTCTACTTATAGATAGGTACGTACTATGGTTTCAAGTTCTTCAAACGTCACCGTACAGATCGATCACAGAAACTCTCCAACGATATTTCATGGCTGAAATACGCTCATTAAAACTTCAGTCTTCGGGTGATGCTGAAGCATATATGCTGCTCAATTAAGGAATATGGAAGGCCTTGCGAAACGATATCAGAATAATTATTTGGAACTAATCCAAAACTAAAAGAGACGATAGAGTAGAAAAAAGCTATTAAAGTGTTTAAAAGAGACATATCTATTGGGCAAAGACAGTTCGTTAACTGCTAACAGGTTTAGAAACTGAGGAGTATCCGTAGAAACTCTCGAACTCTCCTAACACTTCTGCTTTGGTTGATGCTACTCCGTCGTCTTCTCTCTTCAGCTTAAGCTGAACATCAACAAGAGAGAACGCAACGCAGAGTTGTAACTAACTGAACTGTGCCCTTCATACTTAAATATTATATGAAACTATAAGGGCTGTTATTGTGTAAATACGTAAGAAAGAGAAATACTCTCATACTACTACTAGAGTGGGACGGATTTATTTTGTCATACATATTCCAACACGCCCCCTCAAAATAAATCCTCTTTTAAAAATAATAATAACCAAAAGTATTTACAATACTAATGTCACACACCTTCCTTTAACTGGGAGTACAATAATCATCTTGGTCCACCATTCGATGCACAGGATTAGGGAAACCTAGGAAAACCTAATCAGACCAAGTCTTTATTCCTATAATTATTTCTTGAGCATCAACCAAAGCAGAAATGTTAGGAGAGTTTCTACGGACAGTAGTACTCCTCAGTTTCTTAACCTGTTAGCAGCTCCCACAAAGACCTAAAAGCCAAGCTGACATTATACCAAAGATATCACGAAATCAACCTATACGAGATAAAAATGGCCTTGAAACAGCATAAGAACAACAAAGCGCCGTGTGACGACAGTATCACGTTTGAGCTTCTGAAAGCAGGTGGAACATCGGTAATTAAAGTCCTGCAGAAGCTCTTTATTACTGCCTTACCCGCAGGTTTAATGCCAGAAGCATGGAACTAAAGCGTGGTGATGCTATTTTTTAAGAAACATGACAGCATTTTTCTTTAAAAAAAACAGTCCGGAGTCTCAAAGTTTCGGAGTCTGGAAGTCATCAAACCTGCGGCTGAGACTATTCGTAATGACCTGCGTACACAGCTTAAAAAATGGCTAAAAAGTGAGATGGGACCCACGAAAGGATAGCACATAAGATTTTTAATTATTGAGAAGAAAAATAATAGGCCAGTATACTTCAAACGTGTTTATTTATCAAGTATATTAATTGTAAAATAGTTCAGAAAGTTAGTTGTGTGGTGCTTGGCATTGTTTTACAAAATTGGGACCTCAGAACGTCCGTTCAAATAATATTTCAGGTTATTAGGATTATAAGAGTAATGTGACATACTGAGAAAGTCTTCTATGAAAATAAATGGTTCTTTCTCACTTTGTAAACCTAGCGGACTAATTCACACTTCGCGCCGGCTATCCGGCACTTAACATGTTATTGGGCTAGACACCAGCGGCCTACGCCAAAGACGCTGCTAAACTTTACATAATGTTACTTAGTACTGCACTACAAACTTGCTGTGCGTAATACTAAATAGCGTCGTGTAAAGTTAAGAAGCTTACCTTATGAGGTAGTAAGGTCGCAGATGTAGTGTTGGTATGGACCAACACTAGTGAACAAAGAGTTCACGGATCATATAAAATCCAACTTACAATGCACCCTTTAACTAAGAGGTTCGATCGGAGCGCACAAGGTTTAGTACCTTTACGTTTTAGAAAGCACTTTGGGAAAGTTACCCAATGTTTGAGTAAAGTATTTATTTTGCAACAAAATAATGAACAGTTTTCATAAGAAATTATTAGATAAGGCAAAATTCAACTACATGCTTTCAGACGTGGTCATTGCATTGAAGTATAAGTAAAAAGTATAACACCCGAGAAAAATTGAAATGTTTTTAAAATTATAACAATAAGAAATTATGTACGCTCAAATCGAAATTGTCTAATATTTATTTGGAAATCGGTTTTAAAAAGAATTACAAAATAACAGCCAGATATCAGACAACGCTTAGTTTATGCTATATAAAGGTTCAAAAATTTATCAGTCATAATTTACATGAAATAGATTTCTCACAATACATTAATATTTTTACTACATAAGATTCATAGTTCTTAAACAAGATCGTTAGATATCCACCGATAGCGAGTCTTACAGACAAAAACATTGTTATAGTAACTGCAAAAGAGAGCTATTATCATATGGAATTATTGACACATTGTAATTTAGTAGATATCATTACCAAATAGATGAAAAAGTCACAGACAGGATTCTAATGGTTAAATACTTAGATATATTTGCCTTAGCTTCATCGTTTGTAGGTAAAAACTACTGCATTCGCGTTTAGGTCTTTCTTGTCTGTTATTTAAAGTAAGGTTTCTGTGACTATTAATATTAATTATTACTATTAATTGTGTAAAAAATAGGTTACACTTTTATGTCATTATGGCACGTTATTACCCACGATTCAGCTCTACGACACGACACTCAACAATAAAAAAACGAAGTTTTTAAACTTTCCTTACTCTAATCCCACATTTTTACAAATATACATAAACCCCTCTGTGCAGATTGTCGTGTCATTTTACTCAATACCAGTGAAGTACACACAACTTAGTAAATATTATAAATGAGCTCGGAAGTACCTAAAACAGCATTGTTTATTAACTTTATTAATCTCTAATGCAACTTAAAAATATGCAATGGGAATGTTATTGGTAAGTTTTTGCCACATTTCTTCATTATTTAATAGTTTTACAACCGGTGGCATACTAATTATTATTACTTAATAACATACCAATTACTGAAACTTTTTAAACAAAAAAACAACGAAGAGTGATCATTAAAGAATTTACTCATATGTAATTAAATTATAAATAGTAATAATAGTAATAAAATATGTATATTTCGAAAGTAATATTAAAAAAAACTTATTAAGCATTTTTAAGCAAATTATAGCAGCTCTAAAATCATTATGTATGCATGTACACATAAAAATATTTCAACATAGTTTTTTTGTTTTTTTTTTTTTAATTTTATAGTTCTAATAAAAGCAAGGAAAAAGTTTTGCATTGACAGCTGAGCAGCTGAGCAATGTTGAAGTTGATCAGTACCAGGTACAGTGTAAACGAAATTTAATAAAAAAACCCGGAATACCCCAGAAATGTGCCCAAAACACATTCGGCCTTATTAATAAATTTGGCTTAGAACCGGAGTAGTTAAAACATCTATCTGTCAATTTTTCGCTTGCAGTAAATGTCACGCGTGAAAGCAAGACAAAGCATGTTACGCCTAATATAGGTTTACGCAACGTTTATTAATAAAGGCCATTGAGTTTATTTATATTGATTTGACTTGTACAATGACTGTATATAATTATAACACTCGGTATATTATATACATATCAAGTAGTGAATGAAAAAGCAAATAACGTGCAGGCATCCGAAATGGCTTTCAGTTCTTTTAAATTTGACAACGTAGATAAACCCCAAGTTACAGCAAAATTATTCTATAAACAATTAATGCCAATCATTTTACTACAAGTTCTTTATTTAGAGCTATATATTGAGGTACAGTGAAACATAGATTTAAAAAGATGCCACAGTTAAATAAGTTTCAGATTACTGAAAGAACCTTCATTGCAACTCTTTACGCAGTAGACTAAGGGTTCTATCAGACAGACAGCGGTCACGCGGTCAAGCGTTCAGGCAGTCTGTTTTGCAATCGTTGTATTGTTTTACATATATTTACCCAAACCATTCAACCAAAGCGTTCTGACCGTCTGCCTTATTGTATAGCATTCTCATTCCCATTGAGGGTTCCAGCCAATAGGCTTGCAAGGTTTCGCCCAGAATTCTCGCCATTCTCCGTAATTATAGATAAGGCCGCTTGTCGGTCAACTGTGGGTAGACTGTGGGTATATCTATGTAACGTAATACAATACAACAAACACAAAACTGACCACATGAAAGCGTGAACGCGTGACCACTTTCTGTCTGATAGCACCCAATAGGAAGCATTGCAAATTTAAGAACGACCACCAAACGATCTAGCTGACAAAACATTTAGAAATATGTTTTGTTCACCACACAATATGTTTCCACGCACCTCGTGATACGGCACTTTTAACTTGTTTCCCTACCTAAGTTCCTAACCAAACAGTTTATTTTAATATTTTCAAATTACAATAAAAAATATTTTTTTGTTATTTTTACTCATTGCCCAATGTCTTTATCAATTATTTCTTCTCTCTCGTACCTTACCTTAAACACCTTTAAAGCCTTCATTTATTCTCAAATTTACGAATGATTACCCTATCTATCTACTTTTGTTAGATCAATTAAATTAAACTTCTTCAAACTTAATAAAATAAAACTGGGACCTTTGGAAAACATCACAACTTAATTTGTAAAATGTTGCATATCGTACGCACATGTGTAGAATAGCCATAGAAGAGAGCCATAAAATGATCATAGGAGCCCTACAGACAGAAAGGAGAAAGGTGCAGTTTTATAAACTGCACCTTTCTCCTACCTTTAACCCTATTACGCATCTACAACATTGATCACACAGATTAGTATTATAATTATAATTTTATTGGCGCAAGAACAGCTGTTATGTCACATTTATTTTTGAATATTGTTGATTGTTTCATAAAAGCATCCAACATAAACATTAAAACACAAAAAAAAAACTGGTAATTTAACATATGCACTCACTTCGATAAGTAAGACCACCCAACACACACCCAAATAACAGTAAAACGTAATATTGTGGTGTTTGAAATACGACTTCAATTATTGTAGAAGTTGGTAAAGCAACACTAAAAGTACAATACAAAAAGTATACGAACCTATTCATCTCTGTCTGTAGTGAATTGTTTTATTTATACAAAAAATGCTTGTTAATGTATTCCATATCACCGTTCATGGCAAGATTAGTTTATCCCAAATATTAAAATAGTTAAATTGTGCCTGTGCAATTCTTATTAACAATAAAATTCATATTTAATATCCTGTGACATTACAGCTGTTTGTATAATAACATACGGTAAACATACTTTCGACTACAGTACTGATACCCGACATCACAACCCGGGAAATGTAAAATCTTGAAACACTTATGGATGCTTTCATTGTTTTTAAGAGTCTGCACGGACGATTACACGTTGTTTACCATTGGTAACATCAATAAAATGCCAATAACAGAACCGTACAACATGTGACCAATTCTGAAATCATTCTGACTGGAGACCAGGGTTATGACACGGTTGACATCGAACGACATGTAAACATGACAATTATATTATCGTGCTTAAAACATACATCTAACAGAATTAAAATATCTCATTGGCTGTCGTTATTCGTTACCAGTCTGCACATATCTGCAATAATCTATTTACCCTTTCATTTTATAAAAAATATATGAATTTTTATTGCAATTAACCTAATCGTTAACATAACTTTTTTGTGGGTTGAAATATGAGAAAAGAGATAAACACAACACAAGCATATCGTGAAGAGATGCTGTTACTGGGAAAAAGAAAGATGGTTAAATACTTAGACATTTCCAATGACGTCGGTGTAGTATTTGTAAGAAAAGTCTCTTATTGGCGATTAGGGATTACCTAGGAAAGGTAAGTATGAACAAATAGAATAGGCAGTATTAGGTACGTATATTGCAGATAGGTGCGGGATCTGATATTATTGAAGCTGGTCGTTTAGACGTACTCCTGGTAGAACGCATTGCTAGTGCAGTTTCCGTTATCAGTCGGCGAGTCGGGGTGTTCTTGGGGCTCCACTCCTTTGGTGCGCATTTCGTCACGAACCTGAAAGTAGTAATAACAACCTTATTTTTCTCTGTGAGAGATCAATAAATATTGATTAATTGGCAATATCAAGGAAAATTTAATAACTGCTTTATGTAATCTCTTGTGTAATAGTCTATCTAAGTAGTTAATGGAAACCACGTGCGCCGCGAGAGTTAGCCTACAGCAAAAAATAAGTTATGTGTGATTTTACAAGTGGTGTAATTTTTAACTGTTTAGTGCTATTCTTACACAGTAGTTTCACTTTCCTTCAAACCCTAACACAGCAAAAGCACCACGCTATAGTTTTGATATAATATATATTGCGCAACGTTAGTGCCTACCAAAAAACATCTTGAAGAAGATTTATGACCTTCCGCATTTGAAAGTGCTCTTGTTTTCTCTTAAATCGCACTTTCGTGCTGACAAATATTTCGAAAGTCACCTTAAATTTATCTCACAAGAAGACTTAATGAATTTAAGTTGGCACCTGCCGAATTTGGTTATAACAGTTTCGAGGAGTATAACCAATCCACGCGGCTTGCGTTTAAGAATTATGTATAGGCCAAATATCCTACTTTCGTATTGAACTGTTGGAGTCTTGACTACCTAACACTTAAGAAAAAAACCATACCCGTTAGTGCATTTGCCCGTTCGACCTTTTACGTAAATATTGTTGTCTTGTGATTTATTTGTACCGACCTTCTCCACTTGGCGCATCATACGCAGCATATTCAGTCCAGCCAAGTTCTTTAGTTCCTGCACGCTCCACTGTCCACTGCGCAGTAGTTCTACGAACAGTTCAGGGTACTTGGAGACATCTTCCAGGCCTCGAGGCACCCTGGAAAATATTAAGTTGAGAGAGAGAGAAGAGAGAAGACAATTGATGCACTAAATTGTAATAAGTACAGATATACTCTGCTGGTGTGTTTCTAATTACAATATACTTTATAACTTCCAAAAAAGGAATCATTTGGACGTCGACATATATATATATACGTGTATTATTTTATATGGAACCTTCAATTTTGATGGCTCTGTTTTAGACAGCATATATTTAGTTCAAGTTATTGAGTTATACACAATACACAAACTAATTGGTCTTAATGAGCAAAAATTTGTCATACTATATCAAGTGTAGATTAGGGTGATTGATGAAGTATAGTTCATTTTAACTATCGAAGTGGGTTTTAAAATACATGTAGAATACTAAACAGTGAGAAAATATTGATATGATTATGATTCAAAAGATAGAATAAAATCAAATTTACCAAATATATTAACTACTAGCCACTGCCCGTGACTTCGTTCGCGTAGTAGGCTCGGTCTTCGGCCTCGCCATACCTTCCCATCTTTTCTTGGGTTTTCTTTCATAAGAACCTTCTCATGGGACAATAACTTACACAACAAAAAAATAATTTGTTAATAAATATATGTTTGAGATTGTGCCATCCATTCTCGCGATAAAGCGTGACCAGGAGATATAGGGGTTAATTTTTTATATATATAAAGTCACTGTTAAATATTTTACAATATCGAATAGGGTGGTTTGGAATCTATAACAGGTCATTATAGTAAAGCATTATTTTTATTATTATGAACCCGTTTTAAAGGAAGAATAAAATGATAGTGGGCATGTAGTTGATCATATTTTTACCAAAATCTATATAAGTAGTTGTTTTTACCTGTTAACACCATCAAAGTCGCCTCCGATACCAACGTAGTCAGCGCCAATCATCCTCTTGATATAATGGAAATGCTCTGAAATCAGTACGATTCATCTGTTAACCAAATACGAAACGTAAAAATCACACATTATTTGTATTGGCCTATCTTTTACTTATCAGCTATCATTAAATGTAGCAAAATAACATCAAATAAATACTTTACAGTGCCTGAAAGAGTAAATACCCACCAAATTAAAAATACCGATTTAATGTAAAATAAAACCCAATAAATTTAACTCTTACTAAAGTGTACCTTCGTATACCAAAATATTGTAATAATTTTATAAATTTGGTATTTGAATACATTTTGAAGTGCAGTTACAGATAAGACAACTAAAGTGGGTGATTGGTGGGAATTTACTCGGCTCGGCGACCTTTTTCGCTGGTGTGTCACCCTAAGTACGCGTACTTAAAAACTGCCGAGTAAGTTGGTGACCGTTGGTGACCCGGCAAGTTTGTAATATTGCTAATAACCCGCCTCTGCCCGTACGTGTGGCAGCACTGCGGGCCGCGAGCCGCTATTTTGTGAGCTTCACTTGTCTCAGTGTACGACTCCAACGACTGTCTCAATATCGCTGACGAATACATTAAATTAATCTTTATTATGTTCTACCAGTTATCAAAATAGTAATGTTGCACTTAAGCGTTCATGCTGTGAAACAGCTTCCCTCATGCAAGTATCCTATTTAGCTATAATTGGTGTAACAAAGAGCAAAAGTTCTTCATATACTGGGCTCCGGCATTGTGAAATAATTATGGATATCTCCTTCTCTTCTATATATCCATGCAAATCAATATTCACAATTTTTATTGAAATATCAGCTTAGGGTGATATAGATTTTTAATTTTATCATAATTGCGATAGTTTATTACATAATTAATATGGAACCTACACAAACAGTACAGATGCTAACGCATAGTAGGTACCTACTACGTTACTACTACGTTCCTGAGGGCGGAGAGTAACGTACTACTTAGGTTACTCTCCGCCCTAAGAAATGTTCGTCCTCACACCGTTGACTTTTAGTTACATTGCTCCATCGCATCTTTTCTTACGTACACGATAATGGAGTCAGAGCGTAATGGTTTATGAGATGCAGATCACTATACTTCACAAACATAAATCGTGTAGCCCTTTGAGGTGCCAGAGTTGCAATGCCAACTTATCCTAACCTAACAATGATGAATTTAGATATCAAATATTATTCTAATAATCTGCAAAATCTTAGCAAGTTCATATTTCAAACATTCATAGTTCAATTACGAGTTCTGCAGTTATACATTTTATCTGTTAATGTAAAGTATCACACATTTGCACAACAAAAGCTGGTCATTTGTTTCAGACATATTAGATGGAAAATACCAAAAAGAAACAACCAGAATTCTACCGGCAGTTTTACACGAAGGTTCAGGATTATAACGGGACTAGTAAGTCGTTCACCAACTAGGTGGACAGGTGACCTGATTAAAGCCCGATGCCAACGCCGTATGCTGGAAAACTTCTTGCGAAGCTAAAATAATTTGTATAGAGTAGACGTTATCTCAGAAACACTTTGAGATTAAATGGGGGTTCAAGTAAGTCAATGTTATGTATTTTAAGAGTCCTGACTGTAGAAAATAATTGTGGTATGAGCAAAAACGTATGCTCTTGGATTATGGATGTTTGTGGCGCAGGGAAAAAGTGCATAGGAAGAGTGTGAAAACTTTATTTGTTAACAACCAAACTTGGTTTTGTCGAAGAGCCTACTCGGGTCTTCGGGAGGCGGGGCCCATAAGCGCCTCCAGCGAACATCGGCTACGATACGTAGCGCTAATTAATTAAAACTAACAAACAATATGGGTACCGGTCATTGCACGTCACAGTGTCACGTGACAACGCACAGCTGACGGCACCTAGGCGACCAGTACCAGTGAAGCGAGACCCGCGACAAACACAGGAGTTTACAAAACATTATTCAATTATTGTATAATTTTTATTAACTAGGAAAGTAATAAAACATATCATATCATTTCAATCTTTACTTTACGTAGAGGTTTTTTTCACGAACACCTATCGAGCGAGCTCTCCAAGGAAACTTTTCTCTCACTCTTTGGTTATCAAGATCGTTTTATGTAAGGTTGGTGAAGTAACTTGGTTCGGGAATTCTGAATAACTTATGCAAACGGGGGCCCGCCCGGCTTTGTTCCAATATTGTTTCAAGTTGTCTAACACCGGAGGGTTTTCGCAAAAGTAGCGTGACGTCTGCCAATGCTATGTATTTTGTTTACAACTGAACTTAAATGAGTTTTGATATTGCCAAACAAGAAAACCTATAATATATTTTTTGCTTTTAGATGGATATTATCCATATTGATAAATTTATTTAAAAGAGAAGAAATAAAGCTATTCTTGAGCAAGTTCTATACAGATAGTCAAATGGCGATGGCTGTTCATACAAACAATTACTACTGATACATAATATATATGATTTTATAACCTATCTTCGCAGTCTGAATGCTGCGCCGTAAGCAGGGTCCCGCCTTCCCCGCAAACAACGCCAGCATTTCACATCAGCAATAATTAGCAAATAAATAGTTTGTCTACAAATTCCCTAGTGCATTAATATAATTATATCAACGCTAAGCAATAATCCTCAACTATATTTTGGACAGCGTGACAGGACAACAATTAAAATACTTATAAATCAGTATTCTCAGGGTGTTTCAAATTGTCTGTTCAATAAGTCTGCTTAATATATATAATTTAATTTACAAATAATTTTATCACAACCGACCACAGCTTTCAACTTGAGCTATCCAATCGCTTCGATTGCCTTGAGAACATCGCTTTAGTGGACGAGATCAATAACAGGTTAGTAGAAACTGTCCAAACAGTGGGTTCCAAATACTTTAAACCCCACTGTACAGATAGGCCACAGAAACTCTCCAACGATACCCTCAACCTCATAGCTGAACTACGCTCACTGAAACTGCAGTCTTCGGATGATGCTGAAGCATATAGGCTGCTCAATAGACGAATATGGAAGTCCTTGCGACACGACATCCGGATCTTTAATAAAAACCGTATTAAAGAGACGATAGAGCGGAAAAAAGGCTTCAAAGTGTTTGCGAGAGACATGTCTATTGGGCTAAGCCGAAGCTGAAGAGAGAAGACGGCAGTGTAGCGTCGACCAAAGCAGAAATATTAGGAGAGGTAGAAAGTTTCTACGGACAGCTATACACCTCGGTCGCTAAACCTGTTAGCAGCTCGGTCAAAGACCCAAGAGCCAAGCTGACCCGACATTATACCGAAGATATCCCGGACATCAGCCTGTACGAGATTAGAATGGCATTGAAACAGCTTAAGAACAACAAGGCGCCTGGTGACGACGGTATCACATCTGAGCTTCTGAAAGCGGGTGGAACACCGGTACTTAAAGTCCTTCAGAAGATCTTTAATACCGTCT